>OX403619.1:51545055-52759762 GCA_948107695.1 Meliscaeva auricollis | reverse complement strand
TTCCAAGTTTTTTTTTTTCTTTTTTGCTGAAAAAAAAAACGTTTACTTTGCTCAAAACTTCTATAAAGCTTCTTAAGTTTCCATAAAGCTTCTTAAGTTTCCATAAAGCTTCTTCAGTTTCCATAAAGCATCTTATCAAAATATTCAAAAACTTTTTAAACGACATATTGAGTTTCGTTCCACGGTATTCCTTAAAAAAAAATACATTTTTTGCTCGAAATTCGGTAAAGTTTTTTTTAGTTCCTTAACGCTTCTTTAATTTCTTTCTTGTCAAAACATTCCAAAACTTTTTAGAAAATCTATTGAGTGTTTTTCCAATGTTTTTCCTAAAAAAATACTTTTTTTGTTCAAAATTCTGTAAAGCCTTTTATTAGTTTGCATCATAAAGCTTCTTTTTAATTTCCATAAAGCTTCTTTAATTTCTTTCACAATTCTATGACGTTCATCTCATCATCATATCATTTTATCAATGAAGCTTAATCGAAATTTGTTCTTATCTTGACACTCGACTGACAATATCAATTTTGGTGAAATTCCCCCTCCCTTGCTTAAGTTAAGAGTTTTCACAAAAAAAAAAAAAAGCAAAAAAAGAAAATAATTCCACCCATCAGCAGCGCCACCATATTTTGTGTAATAAAAATCTTTCATCCAATCAACAGATACCAACGCTGAGACATCATATCGCAGCAATAATTTCTGATCTGCTGAAAATGTATATAAATTTATGCTTTCTTGTGGTTTTGCCTTGTCTCTCTTGTCTCTTGTCTCTTGTCTTCTCTTTATTTTTGTTTTTGTGCTTTCGATTAAGTTGGAATAATAATTGGTAATTAACTTTTAGTCCTTAATTAATCTCGTTTGCTTCATATTCACGTGACCCATTCTCGTGACTTATCGATAAATAAAAATTATTATTAAATGTCCGAACAATAAACTAAGGAAGACGACTAGTTAGTATATTTTTTTTTCGGTCTTCTATGTTTTTTTTTTTTTGTTGTAGTATCACCCTGAAGGATATTTTAGGGTCGTTATTCTCAAGGAGTTTATCATTTTATCCTTTGAGACAGACAGACAGATAGAGAGATGGAAAGTATAAATTGTTAAAAGTTCTACAAGGATTGTTAGCTGGGTGGCTGAGAAAGTATCCTTTTCTAATTTTTTTTTTCTTGTTTGTGTGACTTTTTGATATGTCTTGGAATGGTTCAGGGTAATGAGGGTGAAAACAGGGCCTGACTAAAACACGAAGGGAGTTGCAGGAGAAAAACAACTTTAACTTTACTTTTTTTTAGAACTTTTTAGAATTTTAGCTATTGGCTTTGGGTTAAATTAAAAATGATAGAGTTGTAACACTTACATTAGCACATTTGGCAGTTCCAATATTCTACCAAAAAAAACATTACACTATTATTAAGGTAATCTAGTAGCAATTTTTTTATTGAATTGGTAATTCCTTGAAAAAACGTGCAAAGAGTTTGTAAAGGTTGTAGTGTAACTCACAAAATTGATCCTTAAATCCAATTTTTACTACGTCTAGGACCTAAATCTTTTCCCAAAAAAGTTTATTGGAAATCCAGCACTGACTCAGCAAAAGGCAAACGAAAAACAAGAAAGAATAATGTCACCCTTGAATTTTGTCTTAGGAATGATTTAAATTTCCTTTTTTTTTCTCTTGCTGAGGCTTTTGATAAAAAAGAAAGAAAAAAAAAACCTTTCGTTGAAGATAATTTTTTCGACATCACCCAGCCTTTAGGCACGGTTTTGTCGTCGTCAGTGAAAAAAGTTACAAAGTGAGAAAACGTTTATCCAAATCCGTACAAAACTCAGGTAATACAAATTTCTTTAGTCATCTTCTTCTTCTTCTTCTTTACTCATTGCATTAAAAGGTTCATTTTCTTATCCTTTTTGAATGAATCTCTCGCAACGTTTTGTTTGTTTTTTTAAATTTTTTTAAGGGACAAGTAATGTTTTCAATAAAAGAAAATTCTGATATCCTTTAATGTGTATCGGAATAAAAAGCCATTTCTCTGAGCATCGCAACTTACATACAACATTTTGAAAATGTTAATACCGAAGACTCCAATTATTGTATAGAAAATTAAACTAAAAAAATAAGACGAATCACATGACCCGAAACCACTATCTGATGGTAACTATACCGTAAAAATACTCACAAATGCGGTTCAAGTTTAATCCGACAGGTTAAATAATCCCTCAGTGCGCCAACAACTAGAAGAACAGCTTTCTAAAGAACTGAGAACAATTAACAGCATCGATCCTACCACCATCGAGAATGATGTGCTTTGAAAAAGGTGCTAAAAAATACTCGCTTGGGAGCAGGGAAGAATCAGTGCTTGGCTGAAAGATGTACTCCATTCGAATGAGGAACAACTCAGGAAAGGTGGAAGGAACACTTTGCTTCTGAATCGTGAGTTTGCCAGGGATACGCACCCAATACCGACGCAACCAGATACGCACCGCATCTCCCAGTAGAGAAGAGATCATTCCAGCGGTAAAAACACCGAAGAACAACATGGCGGTAGGACTTGAAGGTTTTCCCGAAGAGCTCCAGCAAGTAGCATCAATGACATCCAGTGATCTACTGATGCATTCATTCATAGAGAGAGCTTGGAACTCCGAGTGCTTCCCCGTTGAGTGAAAAAAGGGAATGATTGTCAAGCTCCCGAAGAAAGGAGATTTGATGCAGTGTGAATTATCTTGGTGCTTGTGGTTGCCAAGATAGCAAGAAGAATAAAACACCAAGAAGACACATCCGACACGCTGGTATTATCCTGTATTGTCACATTTACACATTGCGGACCCTTATGAAACGGTGTGTAGAATATGGATCACCACTTCATCTACTATTTATTGATTTTGAAAAAGCGTTCGACAGTAAGGGGCATTCCAGATAAGTCAATTGGCAGAAGAGTGGGTTGGCCGAGAACCACATGGCCGAGGACAGTCGATATGGACAGCTGAGGAAGAGTTGGAAAGAACTGAGATAAATTTCCAGAATCCGTTCACGATGGCGCGTAGAAGTAGTGGAGACCCTATGTCCCTTAAGGAGATCACCACAGATATAATAAGGTCTTAAGACCTAAGTTGTGAATAAGTGAAAAAAACGAAAGATAAACCAGTTCCTACGACTCAAGCGTATCCATTTTATATTTGCCTATCCTGTCCTGATAAGCCTTTCAACTTTTGATAAGAAAATACCTGGTGTTGTTTCTTGTTTCCAGAAACAAACAAAAAACCTAAAAAGAGGTGAAGAAAGTTTAGGTTATTTCGATGATGGATAGGGGGAGGGAAGAGGGGGTAGGAAACCTTTTTCCTGATTATGTTACGTTTACTTGTTTCTTCTTCTTCGTTTTAATTTAGCTTATAGAACTCATAATGGAGTTGATGAAGTAAATAGTCAAAGTGATAAGAAAAAAGGGTTACCTATATATATTTTTTAAGGCTTTTTAACAAATGAATACGTTTGAAAGGAAGAGAATATCATTATGGAGATTAAATTAAGAATTTTTTTTTAAATAGGAATTTAAGTTTTGAGAAAATGGGGTTTCTGGTAAGTAGGTTGTAAAATTATTTAAGTCCTTTAATTTTTACGTAATGCTTTGAACACCAAAAGGGATAATTATTATTTGTAATTATGCCACAGTCAATTAGTTTCATTTTTTTTTGTCAGTGGGTCAGGACAGAAGGTACCTACTACGACCAAAAGAGAGTTGATTTTTTTAGAATTCGATATTTAAACTCGTTTGAAATAGAAGATTGTAGGGCAGTCGTAGTAGAAGTCCTGTAGTGTGTAGTATAGAAGTCCTGAATTGCAGCTGCCAATTTTTACGGTCATCCTTAATTTGTGTTAGTCAACACCATGCCACCCATTTAACTTCAAGAAAGGATAACATTTCTATATGATAACAAGAAACATTAAAAAAAAAAATCACTTAAAAATCTCGCCTCAAAATGCTTAACTATACGTGCCTCCAACTAACTTTTGCTATTCTGTCAAAAATACACCCTTGGTAAATGCCATCCAACATAGTAAAACGTGCTATTTGAACTTTTCTCAATTTTCACCTGCACACTTCCGTTCAAAGATTTCATGCTCTTACCCATCAGAATCAGCACCGACCGATGCGGTTGTAGTACGGTATACTACCAAACGGAAAGCAAAGGCAAAAGAGCTTAAAACTCCATTACAAAAACCAATTGCAAGGATGGTTTTACTTTTTCGGTCTTTCAAAATATATGGTTTTCTATATACGACGACGACGACGACGTACAAGTTGTGGACAACTACAACACTACAAGTAGAAGAAGAAGAAAAAAACATTTATACAGGTCATTTATTACTGCTGTCTGGATAATTCGTTGGGTTTTCGTTTTTATATTTTTTTTTCTGTTGGTTTAATTTTGTTCCTAGTTTCTGCAGTTATTGTTGTTTTATACTCAACAAAATATACTTTCACCTGCAACAAAGAAAATATACACATCCTTTCTGAGTGAAAATCCCTGAATGCAGTCTTGTTGAAAATTGAAATTATATACGAAATGTATACGAAACAGTAATTGGTATAGTTAAAAAGTTGCATCCATTGCTGCAAGCAAGACAAAGAATTTTCTCGAACGAAAAAGCAAAACGCACAAAACAATGTAAACAGTTCATGTGAGAGGGGGGGGGACGTAACATAACCCCTCCACCCCCCTCCTCGTTACTTCATCCTTTTCCATGAAGGGTATTTTCATATTTTTGTGTTTATGTTTTTGCTTTTGAATTTATGTGAGTTGTGAAAACAAGTATTCTTTGAAGGAACAAAAATATACAAACAATCGAAATCCTTCGAAACTCTCTCTCTCTCTGTTCCTCTCTCCTTCTCCATGAATATCCTCCCCATAAGCTCGCTCACTTCTCTAATGTTTTACAAAATTTTTCTTTGAAATATTTCAATCCACTCTGATTACCCAAGAGATTTTGCTGTTGTTGCATGTACATTTCGGAAAATACCCATTTTCAACAATGCAAATAGTAAAACAAACAAAATGAACAGCAAAAATACAACACTAACCTACCTAATCCCCTTCCCCTCCGTCCGTTCTCATCTTCTCACCCCAACTATACTTTTACTAAAACTATTGAATCGAAATGTTACGCACCGAACCCTTGAGAATCAATAGACGAGAGGGCTTGATTTTGAGATTGGGGGGGGGGGAGGGGATAGGATAAAGGTAAGTCTGCAGACGGGAGAAGGGAAACATTGGTTGTCGGTAGTTGGAAAAGTTTTTAATTTAAAAATGATTGGAAAATGAAAGAGGTGTGAAAGGAAAATAAAATACAAAAAAAAGTTTTTTATTTTTATATGAAGGTATTATTTGTTGTTTTAGTTAAGTCCTAGAGAGAATTGGTTTCAAATTATTACAGGGTGGTTATCATAAATTGAATTTTGGTTAATTTTGTCTGTTTCATGAAAATTTCCACAAAATTTAAAATCGCGAAAATGCCAAATCGAAATTTTAATCTGATAATTTATTTTAGGAATTTTAAGTATCTACTCGGGGACTGGAATTTTAATCGTTTTCCAAATTCCTGTCTAAATTTGAAAGAAAAAAATCACGAAAATGAAAATCTCTAAAATTATTCATTTAATCCAAAATTTTAAATTGTGTCTTTCCTTTAAAATTGTTCCCTCTTATATAAAATCTGTGTGTTTTTTTTCTCAAACGCCCAGAATTCCATTGCAGAAAACTCAAAATCCCAAAAACTAAAAATCTCTCAGCCGTTTGAAATCTAGAAATTTGTGTCTGGATTTTCAATTTTTGGAACTGTAGTTATTTTTTTTTTTTTTTTTTTTTTTTTTTTTGATGAGAAGATAGAGTTTCCAGTTCTTTAACCTTTTTTCTATATTTCGGTTAGTTGAAATGTTTGTTGTATAGAATGTTGTTCCCTACTGTTTTTTTTAGTTTGAAACTGCATTTAACAATATACACCGCTTCCAACAGCTTACCTTTCATCTGAAAGGTGTACTTGAGTAGCTTATCGTTCTCGAAGACTATTCTAAAATATTTAATTTGTAGTCCTTTTGGTTGTAGGGACGACTTTTCAAATTCAAAATGGAGTTCCACAAGGTTGTATACTCTCACCTACACTTTTTCCAGATAATTTGAAATGCTTGTCACAGATAGCATGAATCTTACATCCGATTTTAAGATTTTTCAAGTACTTACACCATAGTTTTGGTTAACTTTGAAGAAGGTTGCTCTTCAGTTTACTATTTGAAACAAACACCCTATATTACCGATAACTATTGAACACACGTCACATGAATATTGAACAATTTTTTTTTTTTGTGTTTTAACTATATGTTTTTTTTTTTTTTTGTATTTTGTAAAACTTTGAATTGGGCTTTTGTGGTTTTGTGTTGCCAACTTTACACTTGTTTGGGTGGCTCATGTACCGTTGAGAATTAAAACTTTTTACACTTCTATTAAAGTTGTATTTTTTTTTTACTTTTTTATTTTTTTTGCGTTAGTATTGTGAAATTGATGTTCTACTTTTATTCACTTTACATGAGATGGAAAAAGCTATATTTGGTTTTTGTTTTTGGTGTGATTGTAATCGAATTTAAAAAAAAAAAAAATTGTGACTCTTATTCAGAGTTGACACAGTTGTTTTTTTATTTGTTTTTCGTGGACAGGTTTTTTGTTGACTCTTTCAAAATGGAAAACATAAAAATTGGAATGTGGTATAAATGGTTATTTAAAAAAAGAACAGGAATGTACTAATTTTTCAGGAATTATACT
This sequence comes from Meliscaeva auricollis, assembly GCA_948107695.1. NCBI lineage: Eukaryota > Metazoa > Arthropoda > Insecta > Diptera > Syrphidae > Meliscaeva > Meliscaeva auricollis. The sequence goes on along the minus strand of OX403619.1, from coordinate 52,752,961 downwards.
CAAGGAATCTTCTGTCGCAGAAGCCCTTGGCGTAATGGATGATGCGATAGACTACCACGCCAGAGTGGAGGTAGCTGGTTCGATTCCCAGCCTATGTTGCTTAATTTTTTCACGGGTACAGCCTCTTGCGAGGAATTGACAAAGCCTCTTAAAGAGTGCTGGTTGTCACGAAAAGTGTATCTCAACTAGTCGATCGGAACCGTCAAAAAATTGTAGGTTCCCCTAAAAACTAAGCGGTTCTTAAATGTTTATAAAATATTTATTTATTTTTTAATTTTTAACATAATTTTATAAAAAAAAATTATAATTTCTTTTTCATTTAGAAGTTTTTAGGGTTTTTTAAATTTACAATCACAGAATCGAATTTTAGTAATTTTAACGAATGACATTTCAAATTTTAGACTTCAAATATTTGGAACAAAATTTGGGCACGTGCAAAGCTTAGAGCGTTTTATTCCTCCAAGGACAGAATTCTGAACTGCTAATTGTATTTCTGTTTGGATACATTTTGGCACAGAATATTTAATGTTTTTTTTTCAGTTCAGAAATTGTGATCCAAAATTAATCACTCCAATTTCCATAAGCTTTTTTTGTTACTTAGTATAATCAGAAGAAACTACATGCAGATAGCATGTTCCACCTGAACAATAAACCTAATTTAAATTGAATCCTTGAGATTTTATTTTACAAAAGAAACTTACAAAAGTACCTACTTCTTCCTGCCATCATATTTTGAACGACCGTCAACATGATCGTTTTCTTTCTCTCTTCAAAAAAAAAATTAAATAAAATAAAATAAAACACAGCTCATTCAATTAGGTATGTTCTCTTGGTATTTCTTCCATTTTGTCGAATCCTTCACTCGAGCATCTCATAACAAATTCATTCATTTATTACCAACGGTATACCTACTATGGCTGTTAGCGTGCTCTTAGCACACACTAAAGCTTCAATAACAATGAGCTTCCTGGAAAAAAATAATGAAAACTGGAAACAAACAAAAAAAAAAAAAATAAAATTATTTGCCGCCACAGAAATCCACAACGAACCAGGTGAAGTGTATCCATTTCCAAAAGAAGCATCGTAGTCGTCATCATGAGCATTGTCATTTGGTGGCACCTTGGCACTTTCTGACAATTCCTCATCATCAACCCTCGACCAACCGACTTTGACAACAAAAACCTCTTCACATCGGTATCACACGCTCCTCGATGATGATGATGATGATGATGATGATGACTACGACGAACGACTTTGATGTCCTAGATAAAACAAAGCAAACGCAGAAATGCTCGCTTCCTATGGCCCTCGTCCTTGCCAGCATCCAGTATCCACATAATCTATATGGTGTATTGCTCGTCGCGCAGCGCACTATATAATTTAACTCACAGTAAGTGCGAGAGATGACCGAGCTGCGAGTCGCCCCCGGGAAAGGGTTTTATCACGCTCCATCAAGAATCCTTTCACTTTGAATTTCATTTAAATATCAACAGAGAATGCCATCATAACCCACTTTTGAGCCCTATCGCTTTGCGTATCCTGTCGAGCGCGATGCCGATGCGCTCTCTCTCTTTTTCTCTCTCGCTCTCTAGTGCCCGTCTGTCTGTCTGTCTGTATGTCTTTCTGTCTGTCCAAAACCCCGACCACTACAGAAGGATCTTTGTTGAAATGAGTTCGCCATAAAACAATGGTCACTCGTTCCCCCCTCTCGCCTTTTCCCCTGCTGGTGCACTCATTCATAATTGTTTCCATTCGTCATATAGATCTCTATGGCATATGATAGCTGGAGGAGCTTTTGCTATATGAAGAAGGTCCTGGTGGGACCAATGCGGTGATGGTTTCGGTTTTGTTGGTCCATAAACGAGAGGCAGAAATCCATTGTTCTTGCAGGTGATGAAGCAGGCTATAGAAACTGAATAAAAAAAAATAATAATAAAGGACGACAACGACGACGGACGGACGTTGGTGTATTTGATGCGCTCGGCTATGAACGAGTTGGACCAAGTGATGGATTCTGGGTTGGAGTTGCGCTCGGTGAGCGTAATTATGTTTCATTTTGCTTACTTCCGTGGTGGATGTTGATTTATTGACGGGAAATGAGAAAACACACAGCGGAGGATAGGAGATGGAAATTAAATTCATAGACAAAAACTAAATAAAAAAAAAAAAAACTACGGACGAAGGGAAGTACCTAGCACATAAATTAGTTTTCATCACAAAATATGCAACGATTTTAAAATTTCAAAACTAAATATGCACTTGGAGATGATGATGAAGGACAGGGAATTGTGATGGTGATGGAGATGGTAATGAATGGTTCGGCTGTCTTTGCTATTATTAAAATTATACAAAAGAATAAAGAGACAGATCTGACAGTTAGATTTCTAAGCATCATTGTGTACTGGAAAAACTAGCGATAATAACTAAAGTTTGAGAAAATGCCAAAACTGAGAAATTCCAGTTTTTGGAAGTTGTCTGAGTGTAATCCCTTTAGAACGATTCTGACCTGGTTCCTCTTTTTTCGCAAAAATTAATTCATAATGTTTTAAGTTTTTCGTACTTATTGTTCAACACTTTGGACCCCTAACTTTAGTATGTTGAAAAATTATTAACTTGCAGTTTAGCTTTCTTTAAAACCCTATGAACTTTTTTGACCTATAGATCCCCTTTTTTAAAAATCTAATTCCTGAGCATCGTTCTGGGCTACTTAAGCTGTTTCCTTAATTTTTCCACACTTTGGGAACCCCTACTAAAATATATCGAAAACCGTTAAATTTTTTCGAATTGGAGTTTTAGACCTTAAGAACGTTTTTGGCTTATGTTATATTTTTGTATATTTAAATCACGAGAATTGTTCCACACAGTTTATTGTTTTTTTTTACTGTTCAAAATGTTTGGACCTCTTAATTAAATAAATAGAAAAATGTTAACCTTTTTTATTTTAGATTGTTAGAATTTGGGTTCAAGATTCTAATAATGCTTTTAACCAAGACTCCCATTTTCGAATATTAAATTCATGAGACTTGTGCCGAGGTGATAAGGCTTTTCAAAGGTTCAACATTTTTGGACCTCTTACTTCGGGTTTTTATTTCATAGAATTTTGCAGGTTCTTAAAGTTTTTCATAATATATTCGTTAAACATTTTTGAACCTTTAACTTTAACCTCTAAAAAATGTCAATTCTTCATGTTTTAGACCCCTTTTTTTGGAAATTAAATTCATGAGAGTTGTTTTAAATTGCTAAAGTTGTTCTAATATTTATTCAAAACTTTTGTACCTCTAACTTATGGCAAGAAGTCAAGCTTTCCATTTTATAATTTGTTCGAATTGGAGTCTTAGACCTCAAAGAAGCATTTTAACTTTGGGCTCCTTTGTTCAAAAATTTAAATCACGAGAGTTGATTCATAGAGTTAATTGATCCTTTTATTGTTCAAAATATTTGAACTTCTAAATTCATGAAAATCGTCCGGGGTGACAAATTTTTTCCTAAAAACACCAAGGTTTAACATTTTAGTACCTCTTATTTCAATATATGTATATCTACTAATTAAGAGTCCCTCCATTTTTGTTGTTGTTTTTTTTTCTAACATTCTTCAACATTTTTAGACCTTTTCCTTCAATATATTGAAAAATCTCGAGCCTTTCATTCTAATATGTATAAAATGTCACTTTTAAGACCCTAAGATTTCTTTGAATTTAGGTCCCAAGTTGTTTTCAAATTACACAAAATGTTTTGACCTCAGCATAAAATGGAAAAATTTAAATTTTTTTTAAATTGATTCGAATTGGGGCTTAAGACCTCAAAAACGCTTTTGATCCAGTACATTTTTCGAGTAATGAAATTTATTATAGAAGTGAACTTGTAAAAGTTGTTTCCAACATTGTTAAAAATTTTGGGACCCCTTAATTATGTATATTGACTAATTTTATATTTAATCGCTTTGGAAAATGAGTGATTCCCACTGGTGCAAGGAAACCAATTGTGCCTGGTGATTTAAAACTGCTTGATTTTCCAGACAAATATTTTTAAGACTCTTGTTTTTTCTTCACCCCATCCGAAAAAATGTGTATATTTTACAATGAAGAACTCTTTCAAATTTCAATTCTTTGTCGTATTTTCTTCCTTTCCCCACAATGTTTGCAATGTTTTTCCATTGTATCAGCGATAGGAGCAGCAATCAGGACGTTGTGTTACCACTATGATGGCAAATCTCACTTTTCAAGTGATAACCTACTTAAATCGTTAAAAATTACCCAAAAATTAAATTCATTTGGTTTTATTATGTTAAAACATGGACAATCCTCCTATCTACTTATGACACAACACACACTAGAGATAGCAAGGAATAATGTAAATAATTCAAAAAGACAAAATGCTTGTAAAAAAAAAAAGTTAAGAGAAGAGAATATGTGCCCAACAAGGACATCACGCATATACAACATAATATTCGAGTTTTTATGGCATAATCATTCTTCTACGTGTTGTATGTTGATATAGATTTTTTTTGTTTTTCATTCTAAGCGACGAATATATTGTTTAATGTGAAAAGAGAAAGGATGAACAAACAGACGATAGAAAAACCACAAAGTGCTGCATGAGGTGGTTTTTGGGGTTAAAATTTGTTGAATATAATTTTCTCTTAATTTTTTTTTTTTTTTTTTATTTTCCACATTATGTTTTATTTTTTTTTTTTTTTTTGCTGATGGTCTTAGGTCCAGCGGGTGTCTCTTTGTCCATGGTAATGATAAGCAAATATGGTTAAACGTGCTCTACAATAGGACATGGAATTTTATTGTTGGAAAATTTGTAGAGTCCTGTCACCTGCATCATGTGTGTGATGTGGTGTGTGCTCTGCCCTCCTGATGGTGTATATTATTATTATATGCTCTTTCATACACGCTTTGTCTATTGGGCTAACAAACGACCAACGTGATGCTAGAGGCGGTATAGTTATGTGGTTGTGTCATATGTGTAGATATTGTGCCAGAGGCAGATAACTCTCGACCTGGAGGTACCTACATATAGATATAATATGAACCCGGTGAACCTTAACTCGTAAATGAGAACAGAATGAATAGAGTGCAAATAACATAATCTACAAATCGAGTTAAGAGTTAGAACAAGCATGGGATGGAAGTGGGGTCGAGTAATGTTTTATTTTTAACGTATTTCTGGGTACAGTTTTTGAAGTGTGGTATGGGTGGAAACCTGACAAAAAAAAACATAGGAAGATATAGAACATGAATATACGTCATTACTTTGATATTTTTGTCATAAGGATGGTTAGAAATATTAGGTTCAGTAATTTCTGCATAGAAATTGCTGGCTGGAAGCAATATAATTGAACTCTTTTGAATCGAGATTTTTCGATAACCAACTCACCTAGAAACTTTTAGTTTTCAGTACTGAATAAAGCTTAAAAAGAGCTTAAATTTAATGCATGAATCAATATGATAGTCACAAATTTTGGTGTTTGTAGTTTTTTTTTCAGAAAATGCTTTGGATGGTTGTTGAAGAATTTTCGATGTTGATTTTTGTTATTTAAACCTCCGAGAAATATAAATTTTTAGTAGGTTCTTATCAGAGAACACAGCTAGCTTACGAAGAACCAAGACCTAGTTGGTGACTGCCTCAACTTGTGTACGTGAACTTACTTAGCAATAATTACGAAGAAGTACAATTTTTGATCGTTTCATGAAAATTCGAACGAAAATCTTATACGTCCCTTACTTTGGCGGAAATTTTGCGGAGGAATCAACTCCTACCAGCCAAGACTGCCCGCATGAGAATACAGAACTTAAGAAAATAAATGCATTTTCAACGTTGCTAGTTTTTGAACCATAAAATTAAAATAGATACCAATTCAGAAAAATCGTGCCAATATTTTGTTCACGATTTTTTTCAATATTCGTGGCTTCTAGAAATTTTATTTTGGGTGTTCTGTACACCGTTTTTAAAGTTCGTTTAATTTGGTTTGCGAATCAAACGTTGCAGTAAAATTTGGGTTTTTTTTTAATTTTGCCATACAAAGTCTTGTCTGGAAGTGAAAGTGTTAGAATTTGTTCCAATGTAGTTTTTGTATGATTTTCTTTCCATATTGAAAAAAAAGAAAACAAATCCCTTAAAACCCATTAAAACCATAGCAACCAAATCGATTTAATTTGTCAGAATCAATACACTTCTTTATTTGTCATCCACGCAGAAAATTCTAAAATATCAGAAAAAAAAATAATAAAGTAAGAAAAATCACTGAAAAAATTGAACAGTGAACATCGCAAACACGCTCGCTCACATGTCAATCCAATCAGCAGCAAAGCAATTCCTAAAACCAGAGAGTACAACTGTCAATTTGACTCAACCACACCGAATTGTACTTTCCTTGGCCCTTATAGTAGGTATACCTACCAACACTCAGCAACTACACTCTTCAGTTATTTTTTTTTTTTATTCTGTTCATATTCTGTTCTGATTTCCACGAAAGTCGATTTTAGTTTTTTTCATAAATTCGTAGAATTCGTTTATTTCTTCGTTGTTGTTTTTTTTTTTCTATTTTTTTGTTCCATTGTTGCTTTGGGTTGATAAGATTTCAAAACTACACACAGGAAAAGATGAATAAAGTAAAAAAAAAAGGACTGAGTGCAAATGCATTTGACAATATTGTAAGTCTTCAATTTTTTTTTTTCTCTCCAAGGATAACGATGAACATAAGGAGGACACACCACATAAGGATGTGTCAAACCAGATGATAAGGCAACTGCTCAATGCTCTGATACAGTTTGACAGCAGACAATTCTGTGAATATACACTTTTGTGTGAATATGTGTGTGGGTGTATGTGTGGTTGTATGGAATCCATTTATAATCCGCTGACACGAATCAAAATAAAAAAAAAAAGGGAAAATGAACTTCGAAAAAATCCACATCCTTCAAAACATGAGAAATTCTTGTAACGCATAGAATATGCCATAAGATAATACTCGGATTACACTAAGGATAACGACTTTTACACAAGTTTTCCGGCAACACAAACTTCTATATAATCATTTGGGGGATGATGGCAACGGTATACCAACGATGACGACGACGTTAGTGTTGTAACGTATTTCAATTTTTCGAACGTTAAATCTACTTTTGCTTCTACTTATTCCCCTTCGTCGTCGTCGTAGGTCATTTACTCTCTTTTAATCCATCAGTCTTCCTATATTGTGACCTACCTTTTTGCGAGATAATATTAGGTACGAATTCCTATCCTCAAGCTACAACATAGTATAGTTATCCTGGAAAATTACGAAAAATAAGGATGGATGATAATAATTAATGTAAGGGAATCTGTCAATGACAAACTTAAGTTGACAACAACGTATAAAATGGCCAGCCGACGAACAGATTACAACTTTAATCCTTCGGGGGGCTAATAATTTTCATTTCACCGCCTTCTGTCGCACACTCACTTTCTCTAGGGTTGTCATTCGCCTTTTTATTTCCTGTGTCCATCTTCTTCCATCACTGCGATGACACCAGCACAGTGGAGGTGTTATAACTTGAAAGTTGGCAAAAATGTCTCAAACATGTCCGAAGAGCTTTAAATGGAAAATAATAAAAATTCCTTCGCAGAATTCATGGAAGGAAAAGGACTAAAAACTTGAGAAGGATAAAGTGCTTCGTTACATCTAAAGGGAAATGAATTGCAGAAGCCTTCAGGAAGAAACCGTTTGGTATTAAATTTCTAGTCACCATTAACTGATATACCCACTCTACAAAACATTTCTCCAAAAACAATTTTCCTAGATATTTTGTTGATTACTTCTAGGCTCAATGTTCCCCACTGTAACTTCATTTGTAGTTTTTTTTTCCGGACGGTTTAATCTTTGATGGTTGGAGCTTTTTGGGGTTTTCCTAGAAAACATTGTAACAAATGAACAAAAGAAACAAAAAAAAAAAACAAAAATGAATATGAAACTACGACAGATGACAAAAAGGACGAATAAGGTATAAGGATTAAAAAAAAGTACATAAACACAAAAAATCTACCCTAATCCATTGTGCATACCAAAAGTCTCACCGTAAATCATCGGCCCTACCAAACATGTCAAACTATAAGAATTTTTACAAAACGAAGACAAAAACAAAAAAACTCAAAACGAAGCATCTTTGACAAACGAAAGAAAGAATCACAGGACTACCAAAAATCAACCCAAGTGGAGAGCAACTACACTTTGTTGGATTTGAATGTAAAACAAAACAAAAAAAAAAAAAACCAAGAAAAGAATAAGATGAAAATGGAAAATTTGAAAACTGCTTCTTATGGTTTTCATGAGATTTAATATTTGTCTTACTTTATTGGGAAGGCTTCCGAAATCCCAAACAAAAGTTTTTATTTTTTATTTAGTTCTCAACTATCATTGTATTGGTTTCTTGCATTAATTTGCAGTGTTTAGTGTTGCCATGAAAACTGCCAGGGGAAAACTTTGTTGAGTACATTTTTGGAGAGCAAAAAAATTTCGTCTTTAGTCAATTTATTCTTTTTCCATTTCTTGAGTTAATTTAACTTGAAATTAAATTTAAACTCAAATCATGACTCAATCCTTTTAATTTAATTTTTAACTTAAATGAAGGCTCAAAATTTGAACTCACATAGACATATTTTGAGATTTCTCAAAATTAAAAAGCTGGCAACCCAGAGACAACAATTTATTATTGTGACTGAAAACTTTACTCAATTTTTACTCATATTAGAATTAGACGTCCATGCTAAGATGCTTAAGCTTAAAAGAGCTCAATTTCTATTGTCAAACTTAAATAGTTCAACAAAAAAGAAATATTTTAACTCAATTCTTAATAGCAGTTGGTCTGCTACTATTCGAATTTAGCGTTAATTTAATTAATTGCTTTAATTTTAACTCAATTTAACTACTTTGACTCTACATGTCACTCATTTGTATCTGCTTATTTTGCATTATTTTGATTCCGGCATTTTTTTTCAGGTGGGTAAGAAATAAGGCGGAGTAAGGACTTAAAATTTTGAGATATTCCAAAGCAAGTAAGGGCAAGGGTTTTGATCAAATATCCTGTTTCAGCAGCAGAATCATACCATAATGACTTTACAGTAATTTCTTTTTGACTGTTAAAGGGCTTGCATATGTGACGCTTATCTTCAGTTGCTATTATTCTTTTGAGTGAATATTTGAGTATAAATTAAATTCGGAGAAAATTTTGAGTATAATACAATAAATTCTTTTATGGGCACCTTTATAAAACTTAGAGATGGACCTTATTTAGTCTTACCCATTTAAACTCTTATACGCACATTCTCTGAGCGACACACCAGTTTGATTTTGCTTGCCAACATCTCCCCCCCCCCCCCCCCCCCATATCCTCAAAAAAAGACATATTTTTAAACTCCCAAATCCTGGCACACTCAGAGCCATGGAACGACACGAATCAGATTGAAAAGACGACCAAGCAAGACAAATAAAAAAAAGGACCTTACTTCCTCTCGAAAGCAATCAATTTTACCAACACACCAAGAAGAATGATATAAAACAAGCAGAAATCGCTGCAAATAAAATAAAAAACAAAAATGAAAAAAAAAAAAACGAAACGAAACGAAAAACCGAAAAAGGACTAAAAGTGAAATCAAAAGAAAATATTCCACAAAACGAGCGCCAGAGACAAACGGCACAGGAAAGGATCTTCGGATTTGAATTGGAATATTTCTTTCATCCAGAGCGAGTGATTGTTGTAGTTGTAGTTGTATATATTTGTATATAGTGAGTCGGCATAGTCGTCGTCCTTCCCCCGCATATCCATTTGAAAACTAATGTGAATGGATGAACGTGAATTTATCGTTAGGACAAGTGTAAGTTGTACCAAGGACAGAGGATTCAGCATCAGCAGGAATATAGTATAGAGGAGCAGAAAGCTTGGTTGCTTAGTTGGTTGGCTGGATGGTGCAATGGTGAGTGGTCCTGTGCCTGATCAATATGCCTTAAAGGATTTCAAATGAAGAATGAATCGGAAGAATTGTTCGAGAGTTTTTTCTTTTGGTATTTTCTTCGTTTTTTTTTTTTTTTTTTTGTTTTCATTTTGCTTTCTTTTCACGGAGGTTTTCCTTTCGATGATAGCCTTAATCCTCTGCATTTTTTGAGGCTATATGCTAATTGGTGAAGATAAATCGTTTGTATGCAGATGTGTGTTGTGTGTAGTAAAGTATAAGGATTTGGCATCAGGGTCAGTCGAACGGAGAGGATTCGATTTAAAAACCTGTTTTCTGGGCTTGCTTTTTCTTCTTCCTCTTCATTTATTTGCACACACAAACACAAACACACACACACACTAACACTAACCATTTGAAGCACAAACTCCAGAAATTGCGATATTGAAATTGCCATTTCAAGTGAATTGGAAATGAAATTGAGGTAAACCAGCTTAAAGAGACGAGCAAAAACAAGAAGAGATCCGGAGTGTTCAACTTAAAAGAATTGAGGTTTTTTGGTGAATACCCCCCCCAAAAAAAAAGAAAGAAGAAACGAAATCAATGTAGCCCTTGACCTAAGAAATTTAATAAAACTGATGGCAGAATTTAACATTTCAATATTTGTAAATGTTCAAAGACAAAATGAATGAGAACGAGAAGAGAAAAGCAAATATTTTCCCAAGAATGGTGAATCCTGAAAACTGAATATTTTTTTTTTAGGTTTTCCAACATTTTGTGAGTTGGAAAATTAATGAATGTGTAATGCGGTAATCAGTATTGACCGAGTTTTCAGAAGAATCAGTCATTTTGAAGTGTTGATTTAGTGTTGTAACCTCTGAGTTGATTTTTTGGATCAGTTTTTGTCTTTCTCCATGGAAGAAATTGCCAATTTTGTCGATTACAGCTATTTCTCTTGGTAACCAAGTCTTTCAGTTTAAGTAATCGGTCTGTATTTTGAGATAAAAATCATTCATTTTTTATATGGAAACATTTTTATTAGTAACTACGCTTCAAAAGTCTTAAGGAAAAAAATTCCCTAGAATGAGGAGATTCATCAACGTTCAGTAAAGGGTAGGGCATTACTTAAATTCGTACCCTAAGGAAGTTGTGCCAAAATAGAATAGGAATTCCGACTTGGATAACCCTTAAGCCCTTAACTTTTTCGTTCAAAAGTTCCAGTTCCAAGTCCAACTTGAATTATTAGACTTGGCAGAAAACTGAATTTATGAACTCTAAGTTAACATAACCTTCTGAGCAAGTCTTTGGTGGTAATGAGCTTTGGTTGATAATAGTAAGCAATGGGTATCTTCCAGTTTATTACAAGACTGACTGACTGATTCCATGATTTGTTCTTTCCATTGCATCGATTGCACCAATTCGGCCATATTGTTTAAGAGATGGTACACCTTGTGGTATACTATACAAGGTAGGTGGTTACGCAATAGCTTCTCAAGAACAATATTGAAACAGCTGCATTAATCTGCCGTAGCACTCTGGTGGTTGTTTTGAGAAATTCGACGGAATCTCTTCGAAAAATTACGGATCAATGAAACTTCTTCAACTTCATTCATCCAAGAATATACCGAAATCAGACAAGGTACGACATCGCTCTGCTCTATTGAGAGGTTGTACTCATTATATCAGCTGGAATTTTTTTTAATTTTAGATCTTCTCCAGTGTATCTCCACACTAAGCCAATACCTCTGACAGCTTAGTGGCTTCTATTCTTTAATTGGTTGAAACTCTAGATCATCATTTAAGCTGACTTCCTGAATCTTCTTTACTGGTGAAATGTTGCCCTTTATATCCAATTACCCGCTTATTCAAATTGTTTCTCCAAAAATGTTTAACATCCGTTCTGAATTCCTCGTATTTTCTTGCAGGGCGGTAGTGAATTCTATCGTTTCTTCAGTACCTAGACTTTGAACTATTGATGTCTGTCAAGTTAGCACTACCACTTTCAAATTTCAAAAAAGTAATGATGCAATTAATTGTCGTGAATTTGTCGTAAATTTGTCGTGAAAAAAAAAAATTTGTCGCGCCTCGTTTTTTAAAACTAACCCCTGGTAGTGCTAACTTGACGGTCAAGTTAGCACTACCACCCCTGGAAAAGTGTTAAAACGATGATAAATACAAAAACTAGGTATGCAATTAATTGTCGTGAATTTGTCGCTGAAAAGTGGCATACTCAAAAAAATTCTAAAATTTTTTTTTTTTAAAATAACCCCTGGTAGTGCTAACTTGACACACAAGTTAGCACTACCACCCCTCGAAAACTGTTGAAACAAGCTTAAATTTGAAAAAAAAGAACGTCATTAATTGTCGTGATTTTGTCGTAGATAGATGGCGCTATCAAAAATTTTGTCCCGCCCATATTTTGGAAAATACGCCCCCTAAACTGAATAATCTAAAATTAACACTACCAAACGTACAGTTCTGCTTTAAATTACCAATTTCCTATAAATTTTGCTATAATCGATTGGTCCTACATAATTTATAGCACGCTATGCTATAACAAAAATTTGTCGCGCCTTTATTTAAGAAATAACCCCCATATAGGTGCATTTAAGAAACCTAGCACTACCATATGAAATTTTTTTGTTTGTTTGGTTTTTTGCTATAAATTTGCTATAAACAATTGTCGCTCGACGTCTAGAACAAAGTTGCATCATAAAATAATTTGTCGCGCCCTTACTTTAGAAACAACGCCCCCTCAACTGAATTACCTTAAAAAAACACCATCAAACATTATCATACCTAAAAATTTTCTTCTAATTGCGTTTTTGCTATAAATTTTGCCATAACTAATTGTCACTAAATGACTTTTAGCAATTTAGGCCGAAAAAAAATTTGTCGCGCCTTTATTTTAGAAATAACCCCCATATAGGTGCATTTAAGAAACCTAGCACTACCATATGAAATTTTTTTGTTTGTTTGGTTTTTTGCTATAAATTTGCTATAAACAATTGTCGCTCGACGTCTAGAACAAAGTTATGGCAAAATTTATAGCAAAAACGCAATTAGAAGAAAATTTTTAGGTATGATAATGTTTGATGGTGTTTTTTTAAGGTAATTCAGTTGAGGGGGCGTTGTTTCTAAAGTAAGGGCGCGACAAATTATTTTATGATGCAACTTTGTTCTAGACGTCGAGCGACAATTGTTTATAGCAAATTTATAGCAAAAAACCAAACAAACAAAAAAATTTCATATGGTAGTGCTAGGTTTCTTAAATGCACCTATATGGGGGTTATTTCTTAAATAAAGGCGCGACAAATTTTTGTTATAGCATAGCGTGCTATAAATTATGTAGGACCAATCGATTATAGCAAAATTTATAGGAAATTGGTAATTTAAAGCAGAACTGTACGTTTGGTAGTGTTAATTTTAGATTATTCAGTTTAGGGGGCGTATTTTCCAAAATATGGGCGGGACAAAATTTTTGATAGCGCCATCTATCTACGACAAAATCACGACAATTAATGACGTTCTTTTTTTTCAAATTTAAGCTTGTTTCAACAGTTTTCGAGGGGTGGTAGTGCTAACTTGTGTGTCAAGTTAGCACTACCAGGGGTTATTTTAAAAAAAAAAAATTTTAGAATTTTTTTGAGTATGCCACTTTTCAGCGACAAATTCACGACAATTAATTGCATACCTAGTTTTTGTATTTATCATCGTTTTAACACTTTTCCAGGGGTGGTAGTGCTAACTTGACCGTCAAGTTAGCACTACCAGGGGTTAGTTTTAAAAAACGAGGCGCGACAAATTTTTTTTTTTCACGACAAATTTACGACAAATTCACGACAATTAATTGCATCATTACTTTTTTGAAATTTGAAAGTGGTAGTGCTAACTTGACAGACATGAACTATTGTATAGTTTGTCAAACCATCCAGTTATCACCCCGCACAGTTAGATAAAAAAAAAACCTTCCCAAATGTCACAATTCACATAACTCCTGCATTATTATTACCAAAATGAAAAGAATATCATCAGGCGTGCCCTTTACACTCGAAGAATTTCAAACTTTAATCTTTCCCACAACAACAAAAAAAAACGCTTTATTCTTCCAAACCATTTCGCTGGAGGAAAATATTCCTCCTTTTTTTTACCAAAAATTTAAAACATTATTCTCCTTAAATTGTTATGAAAAAAAGTTAAGATAAGGAAACATGGAATTTTCACAAGTTTTTTTTCTGTATATCTTTCAGGAACAAACTTTGTATTGGAAAAATATAATAATAATTCGTTCATCGTGTTGTCTAAAGTCGTCTTTATTGCCTTTACCGCGCCAACCTTATCGACTGTCTTCGATTTGTATCTTCTTGTTCATGCATAAAATATATTATATCCTTAAGAATATTTGAGCAAAAAGGAAACAGCCAAAATATTAAAGTAATATTCGTTTTGCTTCCGTTTATTTTCTTCTTCTTTGGAGCATTCACTATGGTTCCTCTATATAAATGCACTGAGGAAAAAAATAGGCAGAAATTAGTTAGAAATGGTTGGACTGTTAGTGAAGAGAATAAACACTGAGTTGTATCAGCAAGAAGATGTCTATTGTTTTGTGCTGAAACCTTGAATGAAAAACCCTTTAAAATAAAACGAAAACGAAATAGCCGAATAATCCCAAAAAACATTCATGAACTGAAACTGAAACTGAACTGAACTGAACTGAAGGAACCCTTTGTTAGGGACAGAGCTAGTTGGAGAGGAATTTCGGTTCAGATCAGTTCTATGTTTAATTACCAAACCCCGAAAACTGACTGATAAAAGAAGTGTGATTCATAGCATCTTATCTCAAAGAATATGCCAAATAAAATTTCCCAAAATGTTGTTCAATATTTTTTAGCGTGTATATTTATATGGATGATGATAAGACTATACCATCATCATCATCATCATCGTCATCATGGAATATGTTCTATTTTGGAGCAGGATGGCGCGCACCAATTGACATAACTCACCTACGTGCGACTAGCAATATTTTCAACTAAAAAGATATGAAACACCCAGAGTTTTCATCATCAGCAGGATCCAGCAGGAGCAGCAGCAGCAGCAGCATAGACACAGAAGCAAAAGCAATAGCAGCAGGCGTTCCATACATTTTATTGCCGACATATTGGAACAGGAAACGTACATAGAACTCTTCAACTCACTCGTATCCGCCATCTCTAAATCGTTCGATGCCCGCGCGTAACGATAATAAAGCATTCTATGTTTATGACGAAGACGACAGACTCATCCATTTTAATATATGACGACGACGAGTATATCTACACATACAAGGTCACCCAGCAGCAGAGAAACCTGGGCTCCTATGGGATCCAGGTCCTGCATGGACGAACGACGAGAATATAGTCGAAATTTCTTTCGGCTCATAAATTTCTCCCTCGATGAAGAAGAACAAGAACAAGTGCTACTTCCTCCACCCCATTCCATCGTCTGATGTTAAACCATTTGCAAGATAGGGAACCCAAAGCAATAGCCATATAGCTTTTATCCTTTGGGTTGATTAGGAGGAGCACACGAAGGCAGGCCATGACATCGGTCGAAACACTGTCACACAGGTTCGGCAATTTAGTCAGATCCAAGTCATTTATCATATTTTTTTTTGTGCTTATTCGTGTTGTTGTTGTTGTTGTTGTGTTTGGTGCTCCTGCTTTTATCGGTGTACATGATGGTTCCAGGGTGGTAGTATATCCTTGTGGTGTATTTCGACATGCTGCTTCTGCTGCTGGTCGTACACACGAACGTCAATGTTTACGATAATGTGGTCAATTGAGGTATGCTTTATGGCTACCGAAAACCATTCTTCCTAATCTTTGAATCTTCAATGGCAAAGGACGACGACGAGGTCGTTTGTAAGGACCAGGAGAAAAGATCGAAGTCCAAGATGTCACAGCATCACAAGGAGAGCGAGTTGCGTTTTGTTTGTGCTTCATTAAGGCTATAATATCATTCACTTGTGGCTTTCAAGCCATCAGATCACGACCAAGGGGTAGGCACACAACAATAAATGCAAATAACAAAACGACGACGACGACAACGAACGCTTTCGGTCGTGACTCGTGACTTATCCATTCGACGAGGTTCGTTTGTTCCAATTGATGATTGTGTATTGCCACAGGAGGAGCAATCTTCTTCTGCTGCCTCTGTATTATACTTCAGGGATAGCGATCTAGTCTTTTTTTTTTTTTTGCTTTTCACCTTTTTACTCGCAGGATGGAATGTCCTTTGTCCTCATATCAGATTGATTACAAGTTCAAAAATATAGAAATTCCTTTTATTTGTGTTTTAATCAAGTTAAATTGTACAACAACAACTAAACTACCGCATTGACGAACGGGAATTTTCTTTTATTTTGTGTTTTATGAATCAAAAAAAAAAAAATGATTACCCATGTTTTAGAAGGTGAAGGGAGGCTTACACGTGTAGACAACGCGGAGCACGTAGAATTATTTCACATAAAAATAGTTAATTCATGAAAGGACATAAATTAGGAATTACTTTACTCTTATATATAAGCAGAGAGGAGACTGGGGCAATATTTTGTTCCTTTTGGCTATGCAGGTACCAATAAATTGCCTCTGAGCATCAAATAGGCGGATATTTTGCGCTAAATTTATTGGAAAAGTTTCAAGTAGAGAAAATTGCGTTTGCCATAATCATGACTTCAAGATGCTTAGGCTTATAAATTCACGTCCGCAAATTTATTACCAATGGGAGTGTGGTTTTATAATTCTATATACAATACATGCAGCACACCAACTTGAGAATTCTTTATGGTCATGATCTTGTAAGGATACTTAAAGATTCAGAGATTTAA
This sequence comes from Meliscaeva auricollis, assembly GCA_948107695.1. Lineage (NCBI taxonomy): Eukaryota > Metazoa > Arthropoda > Insecta > Diptera > Syrphidae > Meliscaeva > Meliscaeva auricollis. The sequence continues at coordinate 52,736,160 of OX403619.1, read as the reverse complement.
GTTGTATTCTGGACGCAATCTTAAAGTTTCTTGTGGTAATTTGTCTGTTAATTATTCGGGTACACCGCTTGGCTGAGGTGCTGTATTGAAAAGAAGAATTCGTACAATCGAAAATATTAAAGACAAAATTCCTACCTGCTATTTTTTAACGAAGAAGTATATTTTATACGTTCTTAACGAATTGTAAACAATTTCTTGTTTTAGAGTTTCTAACAAAAAAAAAATACATGTTCTTAAGCCAAAAGTCTGTACATAAAAAAGCACAAAATCATTGTTTAACTTCAGGATATTTTTTCAAATAATTAACTGAGCCAAACATTTACTTACTTAACGAACATGTTCCTTATTTAACGAAGCCTTACATTGAAAGCTTACATATTTTATGAATTACAAATGATTTTCTTCATTAATTTCAAGAAAAATTTATTTTATAAAATCTGGAAAACTTAACGAAAATTTACTTTCTCAAAGAAAAAGTACGATTTTAATTTCTATTTTTCAAAACTAGAAAATTTTACAAAATCTAAGTCTTCCACCACTTAAAATGTATTTTATTTCAACTCAAACTTCAGTTTTGATAAAACTATTTGTGTACCCATGTACCTTATTTAACGAAATGATACAAATGTTTATTTTGTAGATTTCAAAAATGATTTGTTTTAAAACCGAACACTAATTTTACTAATTTTTAAAGAATAGATTACTTAGTCGGTGATGAAAATCTGAAAATGTATTCAAACTTCGCGTGCTGTGTGGCTTGTGGCACCGTCTTGTTGAAACCACATACCATGCAAGTCAAGAACTTCCATTTCGGGCAAAAAAAAGTTTGTTATCATCGCTCGGTAGCGTTCACCATTGACAGTAACGCTGCGATTCGCATCATTTTTGAAGAAAAATGGCCCAATAATGCCGCCGGCCCATAAACCGCACCAAACAGTGGCTTTTTCGGGATGCATTGGTAGCTGTTGCAATGTTTCTGGCTGATCTTCACTCCAAATGTGGTAATTTTGCTTATTTACGTACCCATTCAACCAAAAATGAGCCTCATCGCTGAACACAATTTTACTATAAAAAAGCGGATCCTCGGCCAGCTTTCCAAGAGCCTATTCACCAAAAATTCGGCGTTGTGGTAGGTCGGCTGGCTTTAGTTCTTGCACCAGCTGTATCTTTAAAGGCTTTACGCCCAAATCCTTTCGCAAAATTTTCCACGTAGTGCTGTAACAAAGGCCTAACTGCTGGGAACGGCGCCGAATCGACATTTCGCGGTCTTCTGTCACACTAGCTGATACGGCCGCAATATTTTCTTCACTACGCACAGTACGTAAACGTGTTGGTGGTTTAATGTCCAACAAAGTAAATTTGGTGCAAAATTTGGTCACAATCTTCCGAATAGACTGCTCAGAAGGTCGAGAATGCCGACCATAAAATGGAAGCAGCGCGCGATGAACATTTCGAAATGAGCACGAATTTTGATAGTAAAATTCAATAATTTGCAAGCGCTGTTCATTTGTAAGACGATCCATGGTTAAATTGCAAACCAAACTGAAGCTGTTTGACAGTGACACAAGGTACTAAACACACGTCAGCTGTCAAAACCAGTGTTGCCAAAACCAAACCAGCTAAAAAATCACCTGTTAGTAACGAAAATGTAGCTTTTTAACGAAGACATTATTGACTTTAAGTTATCTTCCCGAATTCCTCTTTAAACATAGCATACAATCTGAATAAAAAAAATAAAGTTGATAAGGGTCGATAAATAGTTCGTTTTCCCTGAAGACTTATTTTGAATGCAGCCAAGCGATTCAGAGCCGCCACTGCCTTCCTTACAATCCTCTCGACCAATTTCTTATCTCAAACTCATCACAACAACTACAGCTTTAATCGTGTTTATAGTAAAATTAGTTTCTCAATTGCAATTTTGTTGGCAATGGAAAGAAAGGGCTGGCTGATGGAAAGGACTGTAGGTCACATCCGGTATATATCCGAATGCTTATGCTCGGCAAGTGGAAAGTTGCAAATGCTATTCATTCGACATTATTATTCCCGCAAGGATACTCATTTTCTACTTATCTCATTGTTTTACATTGGCCGCATTTGCCGCATAAACCGTTGCCTCTCATCACCATGCTGGCAATTCCAACCAATCTTTGTAATGTGTTGCATAGGAGGGGGTGGTGGTAAATATACACCGTGGTGGCGCGACACGACTGCGGATATATAATAGAATGTGGATATTGTGTGTAGAATATTTGAAAATTTCATCTACATAGTCACTCGCAGAAACAGGAAACTTGGACAAGATAATAAAATTATAACAAAATTCAAAAAACAACAAAAAAAAACGTTAACAACAACAACAACAACAAACTGTTGTCTTTTTATTTTGTAATTGCAAATTGTAGTGCTTGAAGGCATCGCATACAGCGAGTGTCAGAGTGTGATGGTGTAGTAGTCTGTGTTGCATAAGGCAACAGGACACATTATACCAAACAATGAAAATGGCGCCACTGTGCGCCAGGATATCGCATCGGTTGTAATGTGTACCAAGAATGTTCGAGGAGTTAAATTGGAAAATTTCATTAGGCCTTTGGGATATTTTCCGGACACATGAATTTCAAGTTCTTGAATCTGTGTGCGTATTATGTTGTACTTGAATTTCGGTACTATATGTCGCGCCTCTGGCGGCATATAATTGAACTTACACAACAACAACAAAAATTACAAACTCATTGCGTTGCTGAGATTTTGTAACTAACTTGTTTTATACTTTCCTTTTGTATTTAGAATAACATTGAAAATTTCTCCATTGATGTTTTATTTTTTACTAATTTTATTGATTTTTTTACCGATTTTGTTTTTAGTTTTTTATTTTGAAAGTTTGTGAATGAATTTTACTAGGGTTAGTGTGTTCAAAATTGATTTTTAATCAATGAGTTACTTCACAAAGAACGCGGGGTGCGAAATTGGAATTGAATCGAAATATAAATGACCAAAATTACATGATTTGTTTTATCTAAGCGACCGTTTCTATCAAAAATAACGTAAAAATGTCTTCTTAGCATCCAAAAACAGATTCAACACATTTGTTCGTTTTTTTGTTAGATGAATTTAAGGAAAGAATTATAAGAAAAACATTAAAAATCATTTTAGTTTGAAGTTGAACTCTTAAAAAAAAAAATGATTCGTTCTTGTTGATTCTCATCAAATCGAGTACCTTCTAATTCTGGCTTTTCTTGAATTTAACAATGTTCTTTGTTGTTTGTTTTTGGTGTTGTTATTTTAACTTTGAAAAAGTGTGATCTTAGTAAAATCAAGTCGGGTAGTGCCCCTTTCAGGTCAATTAGTGGGGGCATTGTCGTTCACACTAGAAAAAAAAAAACAAATACAGGTTTTCTGCACTTAAAATTGTCCAATCATTCAATAATGATAAGTTATTAATGTCAATGTACACAAATTTCCACAGAATTTGTTTGAAAGATTATAGAGTTAGGAAGGATGTTGTTTGGAATTTTTAAGTCCTTATTAAGATCTCAAAAATAGTAGAACTTTTAGAATTAAGCAAACATTTTTAATAACTTTTTTTTCTTCATCTTACGATTTAGATCTTTGTAGCCAACTTTGTAAGTAGCTTTGTTGGGGACTTGACCTTTATTACGAAAAGAATAGGGAACCGATTTAAATTAATCTTTTAAAACTTTTTATATTTTTTTTTTAAATCTCCCACAAGGGACTTAAAACTCACAATCCCACAAAACTTTTATAAAAAAAAAAAAAAAAATGAACAAGCAATATCCATAACCGATAATTTTTTTGTGCTACCTCATTTCCTTTGTATTTACACAATATTTGTTTTATCGAATCAGCATTTTTAAACATGTTTTTTTTTATATATATATTTCTTAAAATACACAATCAAAACCTCCACTTAAATTACAGTAGAATTTTTAGCAAAAGATTTATCAGGATTTGTTCATGTTGCTGTCAAGCTTTCGTCCTTTTTTTTTTTTTGTTATCTTTTTGTTTGTCTATGTGTGAGTAGGTGGGATTTTATTTTTTGTTTATTTTTTATGGGATAATACCATTTTAATGTTTTTATATTTAACGTAAACATTGCCGAAAGCATTGTTCTCATACTAGCTGTCATGTGGAAAATGTGAAATGAATCCACGCGGGAGACGTATGAGAGAGAGAGAGAAAGTGGTTGGTCCTTGGAGTTTTTTTTTCGTGGTTTGCTCACCACTATAATAATCCTCAGGACATGTTAAATGTGATAAGTGCACTCCACATATACATATTTTCATATGGTAGGTACTCTCGTGTGGAAACTGTTTTTTTTTTTTTATTATTATTATATTTTTGGTATTTTTATGCGGAGAGACAAAGAATTTGTCCGCCTGATGAGAGCTTAAAAATATGCGACAGGATTTCACTTATTGTTGTGTTGTTTGTTTGGTTCAGGATTTGATATGGAAAAAGCATTAAAATTTATACCCGCAGAGACTTATTATTTGTTTTTTTTTTTTTTCATTGAAAACCGAAAAATGTTTGGTAATGTGACCGTAAGTACTCTGCGATTGGTGATGGGAGTGTAGAGAAAAATGCGGTGTGGTATATCTGTTTGACAGTTCATTGGCCAAGTTATTTTGAGACAGGATGACATTTATCCTAGATATTAAAAAGAGTTAAAGAAAAAACAACTAAAATTAATATGATGTTTTTTTTTAATGGAATTTATTGTGTTTCGTTCGGCTGATTCATAAATGTTGGGTCAGTTTATTCGAATTAATGTTTCGAAACATAATTGTTTCCTTACTGAAAAAGAAATTCCCTGCTTCATCATTGTCCTTTATGTTGTGTTCCTTGAACCCAAGAAACAAATTTATCCAATTCTTTTCATCTGATATTCATTTTCATTTGATACTCACACAATATGAGTTTTTTTGTATTCGATTTATAAGTACTTCATACAATTTGTTGCTACCACAGCGCTTTCAAGCGAATTTTGTTCAAAACTTTCACCATATATGTAAAAAAAAATATCAAGTATTTCTGGATAGGAAATTTTCGAAACTACAAACATGAACTTTAAAGAACTGTTAACCAGAAATTAACAAGCACATCCCAATTGAGATAAAATGTTTGTTGGAAAAAGTGCTTCCAATAGAAAAATTCACGGGAATTTTATATAAATTTTTTTTTTCCGTAAGTTTTTTTCATCGAAAATGGAGCTACATCAAGGACTTTTCCTATTTGTATTAATTTAAAATAAAAAAAACCTGCTCAATCTCGATAAAATTTTATTGAACATGCATATTTTTTGCTAGATGTAGGGAATCAATTAAAGAAATTTTCTCTGAAAGCTAGATAGGTAGTCCATATTGCAACTGAAGTTTGCCTTGAAATCTGCAGCATTTTCCATCAAAACAATGATTCAATTGATAAATTTAGTAAAAAAAATAACATGTTAGCAGCTTGCAACCAATAGATTTTTTATTTAAATCAAATTATCCACGTGGCTATTTTTTCCAGCACAGTTTTATCCCCTTTTAACTGATATATTTGAAATCGAAATAACTTCACGCAGATTTGCAATATATTTTCATAACCACTGTATTAAAATGAATAAATAAACACAACATTGCCATCGCACAATCATTCTTTGTAACACCATAGCTTAAAACATTCCCCACACCACCATAAATTACCAACTAAAACAAACCCACACAAACCATCATAGTCAAAAAAAAAGGAAAAAAAAAAGAAGGTCAACCCAATAACCAACGTTAACAGCAGAAGCAAACCAGCAGCGGAAAATCACCATCACGCTGCTGCTGCTGCTGCTGCTGTGGCAAACCCAAACACTTTCTGTGCTTTAACCAAAAACAGCAAAACGCCATCAAATATTTAACCAGCGATTCCATGGGCCCCCGAATGGACTTCACAACCAGGACATACCGCATTAACTCGCTCCAACAAATGTTAAAGGTCTCTCAAAACACCCTTCCTTCCTCCTTCTCCCTATCCATTTGCCTTGCCTCGTCTTTTGCTTATATTTAATGTTCAATGCGCTGTTGTTGCTGTGATGTCATAAATCTTTCATGTACTATCCAGAGATTAGTAAACGATTTTCTGAAAATATATTTATTGCAAAATACGAAAAAAAAGAAACAGAGAAAACTGTGTTTAAAAAAAACCTAAAATTTAACACTTTTCTATTCAAAACCAAAAGAGAATTTCGGCCACAGGACGACGACAACGACAACGACGACGGAAGTAAATAAAATATTCAGAATACATTTTACGAATAAATTTTTTGTCCACTTTTTTTTTCACTTTATTTTGTTTTTGGGATGATTTCACCTCGGGTACCCCTGACGATTTAAATATAGAAAAAGATGTGGGATTTGAACGGCTGAGTAACAAAAACACAACACTCACAACAAAAAAAAAAAAAAGTGGTGATATCCTGTCAGCAATTACATTACAATGGGACAAATATCCCTAGGATAAGGCCAGGATGAATATTTTTTCCTTATTTTTTTTTTTTTTTTTTTTTTTGAGGGCATTTTTTCTTATTTGGGGATAAACTTTATATTTCTAGTTAATCCACCACCATACACTAACACAATACACACCCCCAAGTTGACACTAACTTATTTCAAAGCAAATAAAAATTTTATTTTCCCATGCATGTACAATTTTTGCAATAAAACAAAAAAAAAAAAAAAAGAAAAGAAACCCACCATCCATAAAAGTGATGTTTAACTTTCCCAGATGTGTCATTGGGAATAATTCCCAACAGCAGAGGCATGATGGGATTGTAAAACTTGAAGAATTATGCCACTTTCTGAGCAATATTATACCGACCATCAAGTGAAGTTTATTTTGTATAATATACTTGAATGAGTTTAATGGGTATTCGAAACCTCGTTAAAATGACATTCTGACTTTGCATTTAAATAAAAATAACAAAAAGGACGATTTTGAAATGGCAAATTGAAAAGAACTTTGTATTGTTTTTTTTTTTTGTTTTTTTATTACTTTACAGTACTTTTGTAAAATTTTCATGGAAATTAAAAAAAATTCAATTGATCCCCTAATTGTTTTTTATAGAATTTTCTCTTTTAATGAATTTTAAGACTACATTTTAACAAAATCCATTATGTTTGAATTTTAACTCTAAAAAAATTTGATTCGTTCTTGTTGATTCTCATCAAATCGAGTCCCCTCTATTTTCGGAATTTTTTTATTTTTTTTTTTTTGTTTTGCTATCGTTGGTTTAATTTTTCTATAAAAAAAAGTTGTTTTTATAGTTAACTCAGGTCCGTAGTGCTTCTTACAGGTCAACTATGAGGGGCACAGTCACCCAGGGTAGTAATCCTTCACGTAATGGTTAGTGCGATGGACTATCACGCCACATTTCTTGTTTTGATTTCCAGCATATGCCACCTTGATTTTTTTCAGGGGTACTGCCTCTTGCGAGAAATTGAAAAAACCTCTAAAAAAACTGTAGCTCCCTTCCATTCCTGTTAACTACGAGTACAAACACACAGGAAATGGTTAACCGAGTCCAGTCAATAGGCAACAAATGCCATTTGTTTTGATAAATTAAAACTTGTGCAAGTTATGGGAATTTTTAATTTTGAGGTAATAATTGGGAGCGAAAATTTGTATTTCGAATATCTCGGTAATTATGGGCAATTTTTGGTGGGCAGCAAGAACTTAAAGTGGAAAAACAAATGCCGTTTGTTATTTTCACTATTTTCGAGTTTTTAATTGTTAAAAAAATATTAAAAACGGGGTTTGAAAAATGTTATTTATATCAAAATAATAAACCAGGAATTTCAGAGGGGGCTTAACCCCCCAACATTTGCCTTGCCCCCCCCTCCCTCTTTCATTAAAAAAATCCAAAGAAAAGAATACTTCCCAGTGTTAACAACAATCATTTTTTTTTTATTTTATCCGAAACTTCATTTCAACTTAATATTCATGTGAATTTCCATTCCTATGCTAAACGCACCTGTTCCGGATTAAAAAGAAACTCAATTCAGTAATATTTGCTCCACTTAATTGGGAACTATTTAAATCTTCGCTATCTCTTCTAAGAGTTTGCAACAAAAAAAAAAAAAAAAAACTTCCATCCAAGTACCTGCTTTTCTTCCGCAAAAAGTCATTGAAATTGAACCACCAACTAAACGGTTTTCTTCTACTTCTCTTACCTCAAAAAGGTGCAACACGGAATTCCATAAAAAGACACACAAAAAGAAAAATATAAGAAAGCAATTCTGAAGGTATTCTGTTAAAAAACAAGGACTTTTTTTTTTTGCTGAAGTGCCAGAAGAAACAGTTGTGTTGGGTTGTGCAAAGAAATGAAAAAAAAAAAAATTAACAAAACCCCAAGAAGAAGAAAATCAGCCAACAATGAGATGATGAATGCTGCTGCGCGAAGTAGAAGGTTCACTACGAATTTAATTTACAAATAAGAACTTTAATTAAGTCGGTCTAACCATCATCGTCATTTCACCTCTCTTTTCCCCTTGTTTGGTCTCAAGCCATTCAAACGACCTGGCTTTTTCTTCTCATCGCGGTGTATCTTCTTCGACTATACTGCAAAGAAGACAAAAAAAAAAAAAAAAAAAACCTGCAAAGTAGAATGCCAAAAGTGCCAAGACGCAACCCTACTGTAGTTGGTGGTGTTTCAACACGCTAAGAAAACCATCAGCTAGTACGATGGTACACAAAAAAATGGCAGAGCGGAACTTCTGCTTCGACAAAGAAAAACAAGGCGAAAAGTCCTGCATTGACATCCGAATAGCGGGGCACCAGTAAGAAAAAAAAAAAAAAAACACAAACTTAAACTCATTCCTCCCTTCATTTTCATTCCAAGGACTAAAAGGACTTACTAGAAACAGAATACGAGCAGATAGATACCACCTCGTTCTCGGCCGCCTCCTGTCAGAAGTAGGACTCAACCAAGCATGCCACTGAATGTAGCGGAAATTTAACGTTGCAGATGTTCGAGACAGTAGGTACCTATACCTAGTACTCTGATAGCACTGGTATGGCACGACGACGACGACGCGACTCGACGTTAGTGTAAGGAAACAAACGCGCAAGGTGACTCCAAATCTGCCAGAGTTCACATTTAATTACGACCGGAAAAGTTTTATCAGGTGAAGCATTTAGATTTTTAGGATAATAGGATCTCTGCAAAGAATACCAAAATGAACCAAACTGAAAGTTAAGAAGAAGGACACCATACACACACAAAAAAAAAAGACGAAAAGCAAAAAAATTAAATTCAAGGATATTCGAAGAGTAAGTTTTTGTGTCGACGGATTGCCTTGCTGCAAAGTTGGAAAGAATGAATGTTGAATAGGGAACCTAGCTGTATATCGTTATTTTTTGCTTGAGTCTTGTTGGTTTTATCTCGAAGAAATATAAGGCTGTCAGAGTGAAATTAAATTTCGTGATTTTATATAATGAGCATAATATAATCAGGTAGCAGAATCGCGCATTTAAAGCCACTAATTAAATATGTCATTTAAGTAAGTAAATTTTTCATTTAGGATATACATGTACCTACATATCCTCCAGGATCTGCTTTTCACTTGTATTTAAGCAAGGGAATGTATGAAATATAATCCCTATTTTATGCCAAAGGGGGAGACTGACAGAGGTTAATGACTCTGTAGAAATGATTGCATCTTGGCAGATCTTTGATTCATTGCAACAAAGTATTTCACGTTTATCCTTGTCATAAAAAGGGTTTGAGCCCAAGCCCTTAAGGGTCCTGCCTGAAGCAAGAATTAATTAAAAAACGACAGCATTTCGTCTTATTTTCTAAAGAGGTGTTAAATTGAAAAAAAAAAAGAATTTAGAATAGCTTGAATGGTATTCATCAAAGTTTACCAGGGCTGCCACTTTTTATTCTTTTTCAATAAGAACTCTACATTTTTGAGAATGACTAACTCACTGAAAGTAAATATGATCTCGATAAACCCTCCTACAGCACCAAGTCTAAACGGGCTATTAGAAGTGAAAACCCTTTTTTTTTTAATCCAAAACTGCATTCAGTTGCATATAAAATTTAATTAAACCTTAAACCAATCCAAACAAAAAAAACAGCTTACTCCAGTGTACCTAACCTACAACCGACAGTCGTCATTAACTATATTTCCACAAGTAAACGATTCCTTTATGAAGTAAAAACCCGTGAATCTCATGAACAACACGCAACGAAATCTACTTCATATACAAAGGATTTGTCTTCAGTTTGCCCTTTTAGTATAAATAAAATATCTCAAGATGAGAATGCGAATGAAGGGGACATATTTACTTTTAGAAAAGAACCAAAGAATATTGGTTAGAAATGAAAGGAGCAGAGTCATCATCATCCATGTAAATACATACATAGCACCCTACCACCTACCTACACCTGTTCTAGAGAAGAAGAAACGTGAAGTAGTTCCAATTGCCATACCTTAACAAGCTTTTGGTTATCAACAACATAAGCAGATGAGAGTTTCGGAGTGTAAAAAGTCTGCGTAAATTCTTTGAACGAATTCTTAAAGGACATTTATGGGATAGGAGAAAAACTATTTTCCTTGAAATTTTGAACTTACGTTCCACTTTGACTATTAGGTACCAACATAAATTTCGTATTTAGCAAATGTGAATCTATTTCTATTGCTCTACCCTTTTTTTAATGTAGACCATGTACTATGAAACTGGTTTACTGGTTGTGGAACGCGCTCATTTTTCATTTGGAGTAAAGCGTTGGACGTTAGAAGAATTTGAATTGAAGATAGGGGTTGTGGAATGTATAGCTGAAAATTTCATGCAACCGATTACTACTTTATCTGAGCACTTAAAATAAGAAAAATGAGTAACATAGAAGTAGTTTTAGCGAAAAATCACATCAATACAATCCACTAGTTATAACTATTAGGCCTAACCAAGTACCCACATCGCGTGAAATGAAAATTGAATGCGTTCCACACCATGTTATGTGCCATTCAACTACTTTTTGAGGATATAAAATCATAAGATAGCATGTCAACTCTTTACATTAATAAATTAAACAATTTGAGCTCGAAATAGAAGCTGTGGAATCTACAGTAAAAAAAAATCTAGCAGACGATTTTCTATGAAAATTTCACTTCCAATCGAACTGAGTACATATTTGGCTTAATCTGTGTATGAACTAGAGCAGTTACGTGTTGTGGATTGTTTTCATTTCTTAGAACTTTAACACAGACTCAATACACTGGCGAAATCTTCTAAAATGTATTGTAGAGTCTATTTAAATTTTCTTCAATTAATAAGCTTTGTTATGTGCAAGAATATGAGCCCTACAGTATGTTTTATTATTTCTAAAAGTATCGTCTATCGCAAGAATAAGGTGATCAAAGTATTGTAAGTTGAGAACTTTTGAAGAAGTATAGAATTCCGTGTCTGTCTGCCTATTTTTCAAAAAACAAAAAAAAACAACACACACAATAAGGAGAGAGAATACCTGATAACTACACATGAAACCCTCTTCATGAAATCCAATACCTAAATTTGAACATTTTGGTAAGAATTCTTGGTTATGTTAACCAAACCATGATAAAGACTTTCGTAGGTGTGTACAAGTATATCAGGATTTTCCTTTCGAAAAGAATTTACTGCGGAAAACTTTGAGTACAAAATATACACCCCCCCCCCCTCTCCCCTCTCCGCTCCAAAAAAAGAAGAAGAAAAATATCAGAGTGTGTCGTAGACTGATACCAACCAACTTACTGGTAATAAAATCCATCTTAATGACTTTGCCAGCAAATGAATCTTACTTAGAAAAGTGAAGCAGATAATATACTTAGTTTACATGTGTGTGTCTGATGTGTGTGTGTGTGTGTGTGTGTGGTTGCTGGCAAGCCTTTAGAGGCGTGAATCAAATACATATACCTTCGAGCAATGATATTTATATTGTGTGTGGATATTTGAAGTGTGGTGCATATGTGGTACTTAAATTGCCCGCATCGAAATGGTTTTAAAAATGTAAAACTTTTGTGTTAATTAAATTTATTTGTGCCTTAAGAGATATCTACGTTTTCCTGTTGGCTAAAAATAAATCTTTTATTTTCTTTTTGAGACAAAAATAGCAAACGAAAGAAGGTAAATGAAAAATTGAAATGAAAAACAAAAGAAGCAAACACACAGAAAAACTTTTCTCGTGATTTTTAATTGAACGATTTTTTTTTTTGTTTTCTTTTTAAACAAACTTTTGAATATAAATTTAACATTAAAGAATAAATTTATTCAAAAAAAAAAAAAATGATGAGAGATGCAAAAACAGGTGTAGGATAAACCTGTTGAGGTGCTAATATAAGAAGAATTTTATTTTTAGTGCTGAATATTTTTGTCTTATAACAGTTTTTTTTAGTTTGTGGAACATTGAGGAATTCCTTATTTTCTATTGCAAGGCCAGTGGGTTGATAAAAAAATTCTTAAAACTATTTTTATTGTCTTTTTTCGGCAATCAAACTTCGCTTAATTCACTAGTTTCTAGTGCTGAATAGCTTACAACGTGCAAATATCAGAACATAGAAACGATATGGCATTTCTATTTTGTTTTTTCTTAAAATTATTGCTTGGGTAAGTGGAAGTTCTCAAAACAATTTACTTCCTCAAATATTTCCATAATGGATTCATAATGTATGTTTTGAATAATTTGGAAGAGTTGTTTATCAATTGTACATTACTTTTCAATGCCATACAAAACATCTGAAGCAATTTTCAAAGGATTTTAGTGCAGCCTTTTATATGGTTCAGGAATTAGTTTTTGGGGGGCAAAACTCCCAGAAAATACCTATTTCGACGAATATTCACGATATTCAGCAGTATCCTTTCTATTTTCGCACCCAGTTTTCAAGCGTTTATGTAGTTTTAATTGCTTTAATCCATTATTTCCTTCCAAGTCAATAGTCTTTAAATAGTACAATCTTTTGGTTTTTTATTAATGCTTAAAAAAAAAGAACTTATTTCTTAAGATTTTCAAAGTACATATTTAAAAATATGCTCGAGTATAAACGTCTCTTTTCAATGAGTACACTCCATAAAAAATTATAGAAATCCTTAAAACTTCCTCCGACGAAAAGAAAAAGCATTCCAAAAAATATTCCTTTGAAAACTCGGCCAAATCGAATGTCTCCAGATAAGTTTCGTCTCAATAGCTGTCAAGTAGCTAACGCGACCACAATTGCATGACAACAATAGAAAATATGACACCACCCTTACCACAACGTCAACGACGCCACAGACCATAAGCTGCTCCTACTGCTGTTGTAAAAAAAAAAGTATAAAATTATCCTTAAGAATGACGACAATGAATTTACTGCTGCTGCGGTTTACCATTTTGCACTTTTATTTGATATGGCTTCTTCTATTATATGAAACGCTCTACTGGTCACATTTTGAATTGGATATTCCTCCTTCTAAAGTTGAGATCCATAATCGAAACCAAGAAGAAGAAACTATATCCTTTTATAACAATGCATTTGATTCACAATCGAAATTTCGAAAAAAAAAGAAAACAAATCCATGCAAAAGGACATTTTTATGTGCGAACCGAAGAAAAAAAAGGAAACCGTCAGAAGGTCATAAATTGTCATCGTATTTTCGTCCCAGTGAGATATTTATGAGCAGCTATCTTTCCCGCCCTCTACTAGCTATTTGTTGTTGTTGCTGAGCAATAAAATAAAAATCGCAAACAGAAGAAGAAAATGGCAAAAAGGATATAAAGTCCTTCGAGTTGACAGTTGGCAGTTGTTGGCTGTTGTGGTGGTAAAAGACTAAAAAATAAAAAAAAAAATACTGTGTTGGATGTTTGTCAAATGTTTATTTTATTCAGAATCAGAGTGTGCTTAAGATGAAACACCCTGTATTGTATTTTTATTCAATTTTTTTTTTTAATTTATTTCTGACAAGGAATATTTAAAAAGTTTTTAATGGCATCGATTTTGATTTTGAATTATATTATCCGGACATTGGGTGTATTTTTGTGTGTAGGTGGGTGTTTTTTTTACTTTTTTTTGTAAGGAAGTGAATGGATTTCGAGATTTTAATGGAAGTCGCGCCAATATTGAAGAGATAACTTTTGGTTTTCTCAAGGATATCGTTAGAAAGATATCAAATGTGACATTTGCGTGCAAGTTTATGTGGGCAAAATGTCAAGTATTTGGCACAAGGTTGTAGGATAATTATGTCGTTAGTTCTGGTTCCACAGTCTGGCAAAAAAAAAAAAAAATGAAGCTTAGAATTTCAATTCTTTACAATTTATGAATTCTAGATCGAAATTTGTATAAAATTTGTTCAAAAACGAAGAGAAAAAACTAATAAATAATGAAAATTATTTTTTTTTTTAAATTTAAAGCGGAGCAATTGAATTAAATTCCATTTAAAAGTTTAAGTGACCTGTGCTCCAAAATGCATTTCGCCCATGTTGTTGTACATGAGCTCATCAGTTAGATGTTGTTTTTAAAATTTAGCTTCACTTTAAAACTTTTGATTTGTATAATCGACTAATTTACAAAAAAAAATTACGATATTAAAGTTTTGAAAAATGTTTGTAAAAGACTCCTTAAATTAAAATCTTGAAATGCTCAAATACCTTTTTCGACTAAAAATATCAATCAAACTTTTTCACAAAAAAGAAACAATAACCTTATTGCATGATACCTTGACAAAACACAAAAAACACCAACGAAACTATCCCCAAACAAAAATCCTTTGTTGACAAAACAAAATTGTACGTCTCTTTTGGCCTCTTCAAAGTCTAAGTGGATCAATTCCACATAAATCCTTCCCCCACAGCGCGCGCCGCCGGTGACACACAAAAAGAGTGTAAATTACTTATTAAGTGTGTCTCCTTGCGCGTCCATCAAATATCAATTTCATAACAAAAGTGCATCCATTAAAGAACACACACCAACACAAAAAAAAAAAAATTGTTGAATTAACATGAAACTCCTCCAGGCACACACACCAGCACAAGAGCACTTTCAAAATCCAAAGTAGAAGTATTTTGCTAAAAATGCACGGCCATCTCTTAGAGAGTGAACTCTCGTTCAAAATAATAATAAAAAAAAACAGCAGCACCAATAACAATAAGAAAACTTTGGAAAAAGGACAAAATGGAGATGAATACCTACAAACTTTTCCTAAAATAAAAATATGTACAAAAAAAAAAAACTATCTAACGGACGAACAGATTGCTCGCAAACATATACACAACAAAAACTGTGGACAAAGTTCGTCACTATATCGAATAGACTCTATATGACAAGGAGCCGCTCATAATGCAATATGACATAACCATAAACTTGTATGAGACAAAATAGACTCAAAACAAAGATGAACTTACTCACCTAGGCGCATGAAAAACTGCACATTCTAGAAAAAAACTTTTCCACTTTGACTTTGACAAAACAGGCAAAATATTGTGTCCTCCTCCTTAAATCCTTGTCTTTCTTTTATGTGAGTATATCTATTTATGTGATCTGTGGTCCCTTAGCAGGGATGGCTGAGGTAGTATTTATGTGTTTAAGGCCTTAAGAAAATTCCTTTTCCTTTGTTTGCCATGTTTATTCTACTTAAATGGGGGGAATACTTCTAGTTTCTATCGAATTTGCCGGAAAATCATAACTACATTAATTAACTTTCAAAAGTCAATAGTCTCTTGTTAAAATTTAGTGAAGAAATCAAACCTCAGTTTCGTTTTTCAGCCCTTTATGCACCAAAATATTCTTATTGGTTTCTTTTATTTAGTTTAGGAATTTGTTTTTAAGATTTGTCAACGATAAATATTTAAAGTTTTTTGAACTGGTGAAATTGGGCCTTATATTTGGGAGTTACCTATTCCTCTTTATTACATAGTCCATCCCTGTTATTTTTTTCGTAGAACAAAAAGCCCAACAAACACTTCACTGATGTGAATTCTTAATATCTCTACTCTTGTTTATAGAAGTATCCTGACGAGGACGACAAAACTTTATCCTTTTTCCTCCTTTTTTTTTTTTTTTTGTTTTGTTGGTTTCTGTGTGTGAACATCATGAAATCCTAGTTTGTGGCAACAACTTGTACGGCCGCGATGTGACTTCAAGTTTGGGGAATTATTTGTGCCAATCTGCTTGGGATTCAAATAAATATTTTGTATCCTTTCTAAACTACTTACACAACAAAAAACACACCCACACATTTTTGTATAGAAGAAGAAGAGGTCTGTGGGATTTAGCACCAGAGGGTTATATCGGGGTTTTATACTTCACTTTAGTGAACAACAAGTGAAGAACACAACACAAAAAAAAAAACTGTTTGGGGGTTATTTTAGCAGCGAAAAGTTCACAGGTAACTGAATATAAAATATAGAAACAATAAATAACAGCACACAACAACAAAAAAAAAATAACAACAACAACAAAATAAATCCCAACAAACAAGAATGGAAAGATAGAAAATGAAAAAGAAAAGTGACAGGATGTGTGGCAAAGAGAGGTGTTTTATTTGGGTTAAATGCCAAGTTAGATGTCATGTCACGATTTATTATGATTTGAAAAATGCTTTTGATAGTTTATGATATTCAATAAAATTCAATTATTTTCTTTTTTTTTATTATTTGGCGCCAATGTAATAAGACAATTGTAATAATGGATATTTTTTTTTGGACATGACAGTGACGTAAGATTGTAAGAAAAATTGCGTCATGGAATGTTTAGGATATTGACATGTTTGCTACAAGTTTATATGCAATAATTTTCTATGCTAAATTAAAAGACATATTACTCATTCTATACGGTGGAATTGTCGATCGTGGAAATGAATACGTTCCACATTTTTCGCATTACTATTTTTGCCTACCTTATAATAAAGATAACAAAGTAGTATCTGTTTTTGTAGATGGTTTTTAATTTTATTTGTTCCAAAGTGTAAAATTGTAAATTTTAGACCTGAAATAGATATTAATGTGTTCTCCAAAAAATATGACCACCTCAATGTTTTGCAATACCAATTGTGTTATTTGAAAGGCCAGTAAATGGTCAACCACTGACAGCTTGTTTCATGATTTGATCAGCGGTGGAAAGTTTTTTTTATTAATCGTTAAAGATTTTCAGTTGAAAAAAAATATTACTCATACGCCACAGTGACCCGCTTCGATAATGGTTCATAATATTGGCTATATCTTCGGCAATTCTCTTTGGATTTTAAAGATTGAGGTATCAAATGAAAGAAGATTTATCAGCTATATCCTGACATTTAAAATTATTAAAAAGTGAGGTGCTTATTTTGATTAATTTTACTCAAAAATAGAAGCTCGTGGAATTCGTATTTAAAATTTATCTCATATTGTTTTTCTTCTCTTCTAAAAGCTTTATTTTAAATTAATTTTATAATTTTTTAAAACTCTCTTGTCAAACATACTACGAGCAGTATGTAGGAATAATATTCAAATCCCTCCTGGGGCTATGTATGTATGTATAGTACATATTCTGTTGTTTTCTGTAAGAACATGTTCCATATATGTAGCTTATGCAATTTGCAAAAAAACAAAATGAATAATGCGTTAACGGCACAACTTTTGTGTTAACGCAATTGTACACAGTTATATTGAAAGTGATGATGCTTGAAAGTCAGAAATTCAAACAAAAAAAAAAAAAAAACATACAAAAAAAATGAAGAGAAAAGCTTTCATCAAGCCGGAATCGTAGGGAGTGAAAAGTTTTTTTTTCAATTTTTTTTTTTTATTTGGTTTTGCATGACTTTAAACACTAACTGAATGGAGAAAGTTCACCAAAAGTGGATTATAGTCAAATTTGCGATGCAAATCTACATATTTCCATGCTGTCATGTTGTGTGTGGTGGGTGAATTTTGGCAGCATACGTAGATGCCTATACACAATTTTATATGCCTCACTCTCAATGATTTTACATTTTAAACTTCATTCATACTTTTATCTTAAGCCCTCGACAAAAAAAAAATAAATAAACAAAAAAGAATTAAAAAAAAAAAAGATCAAAAGTTTGGTTGGTTTACACATGTAAGTCAGGTTGAGTTTAATTTTTTTTTCTCTATTTTTTGTTTTACTTTCGACTTTAAAGGGTAAGTTATTGGTTCATTAACAAAAGTTCAAATACAGAAGAGACAAAAACGTATAATTTTACTATTCCCGAGATTTATTCTGAAATCGCATTAAATTTTAATAATTCACTGCAAGTTAAATAGCCTTTAAACTTAACTTTAAGTTTTTTATAGGATTTGGCATGTCTAATTGGAATCTGAAATCAAAACATCATTCCTACGTCACGTTCTTAAGATATTGTATTATAAACTTGTCAAAAAATCGTTTTTTATTTAACGTATATTTAACGTTGCGTTTCTTCACTGCTTAATACTTTGTTACACTTCGCTTTCTTTAATAATCTTAAATCTTTTTTAATATTCATTACCCACGCAAAGATTTTGAAAAATTGCAAAACATTTTTCGCTAAAACGTCTTAAAAAAAAGAAACCTTCATAACTTAAATGCATGAAAGTGCGACACATTCATAGGTTTTTTATATCCATTCAAGTCATTTTTCACTTAATACTTTTTCCGCATGAATTTGATTGACTTTTTTGGGGCAGTTTTTTTAAAAAACAAATATGGCGCTTAAATAAGACAAAAATAAAAATATTGTAGAAATAAAAAAAAAAAAAATTAACGTACGTAGGATTAATAAAAAAAAATAAAATTTAATTGGTTTCATAGAGTGAGGTAAATTTTTTTGCTAAATTCTTTTTGGATATTTGTTATTTAAAAATGAAATTGGGATATAACAAAAAAAAATAACAACAAATTTTCACATAAACTTGTGCCATTTGTGTGCAAAAAAAAAAAGATAATTAAATTAATTTAAATATTCAAATATTGGAAGCTATTTTTATATGTGTGATTAAGTATTATTTTATAATTAATTTAACATCAATAATGCATATTAAAATGGTTAATGCGTTCGAAAGGTAGTTTTTTTTTTGTTTTGTTTTAAATTAATAAATTGCTCTGCATGTTGTTGCCATCACCATTGATTGCCTGTAAGAGTAGTCAATGAGGATTAATTTTTTTTTTTGTTATTGTTTCTGATAATGGTCATTTTTTGTTGTTGTTTTAAAGAATTTCATTTAACCAATTGTTGTTAAGTTAATTGTGTGTGTATTTTTTTTTTCATTCTTTCTTTTGTGAGAAACCAGGAAAATATCAATGGATTTTAAATGTGTGGATAATGGATAATTGAAAAATTTTCAATGTGCTTAATGTATAACCACCACCATTAAAAGTGCTAAGTGTCATGGTGAATTTAAATGGAATAATTAAGACTAATGAAAATATTTAACCTTTTTTAAGCGGAAAGAATAATTCGTGGCAAATTATTTAAATGGCTTAGTAGTGTGCATCAATATTTCTGATTTATGCACTTGAAAAATGAGACTTTTATGCAAGATTAACATTTGCAGTTAGCAAAAAGAAGTAACAATTATGTATACTTGCTTGAATCCATTTGATTGTCAAGAAATCCTTTTCAAAAATTTAATCTTCTTAGGAATTTTTTTTTTTAATTAAAACTGTCCCATTAGTGATTTTCTTTTATTTGTACCTACTTAAATTTTTATTTCTTCAAATTCTTTTCACAAAATTTATAATTTGTTTACTTTTTTTTTTCTTTCAGACAAAGAGTTTTTGGATCCCATGTCCTGTCCAAAGCAGTTCGCACAGTGAGTAATTTGTATTTTCATATGATTTTTTTAATTTTTTTTGCCATTTGAACTATTCATTAACCGAGATTTTGAGATAATTGTTAAGCATTTCCATTTTGACTTTGATATCGAACTTTCGTTGAGCAAATGCTCAAATTGTCAAGTCAAAACTTTTTCTCTAGAGTACGTCTGAGGAGAATTTTGAGCACTTGAACTATTTATAATCGAGATTGTGAGGGAACGCTTAAGCATTTACTTGAGGATTACCTCAGTAGATTACATTTTGTCTATGAATAGCGGAGTTTGGTTGAGCAAATGCTTAAGATTGAGAAAAATCTCGACTTGAGCAACTACTATGAATTCCGTTTTGATTACTATGCTTTCTGAAAAATTCTATTACAACAATATACTCACCTCTAACCTCTAATGGAGAATTGTCTTGTTCATGCAGTTGACGGAACTACATGACAAAATTTATGATTGTATACGTCTTTTCTATTCATTTTCATTAGAAGTCAACAAAACAAAACGTCAAAAGTTCGTCCAAGCTGTTACGTCTATTTACCGCTATACCGCAGCCATTGCTGATGGTTGCTTGCAAAAGTGTCAAAACGAAGGTAACCAAAAAGGAACTTTTCATCCGAAAAATAAAACCCTATAACATGTGTCAACATGGCTGACTGAATCAGTTAACACACAGTTAAAAGGGAAATTTAATGCATCCTTGCCGAGAGATATACATACAGAGGAAAGAGCAAGAGTTGGGTTTTTTTTTTGGGGAATATAGTGGCAGTTGTTATGGTGATAATGTTGCTGGCATTACTGTTACTCTATATATACACCCGATGATCCTTTTCACTCCAACGCATTGCTAGCCGCACAATACTGTCGTACCGTCGGTGTCGTTGTACATTGCATTGCCTGGCTGCCGACGCCGCCAAATGCACTGTATGTAGGTTATATCCCGTTATAGAAACGCGTTTTACAATTTTTCCCTTTGCCCTTCCTCTCAAGGAAGGAAGTAAGGACAATTGAAAGCAGAATTTAGTTGCTGGTCCTGCTGTTGCTGCTCTGCAATTGCACAAACCAAAAAGAGAGAAAGAGTATATATACAGAAGCTCTTTGCCAACTAACCATGGATGCCATTAACATGCAAACACATTTACGCTTCGCTTTTGTGGTTCAACAGAATGTTACTCTGGATAGACATTACATACATACATTTTTCGGTTCGTAGAAACTCCTTTTTTTTTTGTCTTCCTTTTTGAATTTTGGTATTTGCCACTTGCCACAGTGCACTTAAAAAAATAAACACACAGTAAAAATTAAATTAAATGAAAAGTAAATATATGTAGAAAAAGTTTTAATTTTGACTCGGGACGGAATAGCGATAGAGAGAGAGAGAGAAAGAGAGCGAATCGATTTTAAGTCTGATGAAGAATTGGAAAATTTCAGAAGGATATCCTTGATTGATAGTCAATGATGATAGTTTATGGAGATAGACAAATCAAATGCAAACACTTAATGAGGGCAAGAAGTTTGAAAAAGTAAATAAAATTTAGCTAATTTCATATTTTTAATTTAATCTGGTAGACAAATGGCATTTTAAAAGACATAACTTTGCAATCACTGTTTTGAAAAACAAATCAAAATTCAAATAAATAAGTCAAATTAAAATAAAATTCGTTGAAGCAAGGCATCGCATATGTTATTTCGCATCGCAAAGTTTATTTTTATCGCACCTGAGCCTTTTTTAACAATTTAAATGGCATCTCCGATATACTGGATATTTAACATTGCGTTTTCATAGTAATTTGAAATTTGGATAAAACAATGAAAATACCTTTTCCAAATTTGTATCATTAAAAAAAAAAAACATTCTAAAAACATCTGGCAAGCATTTGACAGTTCAAAAATATTAGATAACTTAGTTTTATTTATCAGGATGACTTCAAAATTTGACTAAATATGTTTTTCGTATCTTTTTGTTTTTTTTTTTTTAAACGGATATCTAAGATTTTTTAAAAATAAATCCTGGGGAGTTGAAAGTTCACAATCTAAATTGGAAATGTTAGTTTGTTTCTTTTACGTATATCAGGACAATTTGTTGTGTTATTTTTTTCTTAAATAATTGACAGTTAGGCTTATTCAATTTTTTATTTTTTAAGTGAACTGAAAAATGTAAAGCAATTATAGCAGCAAATATGTCGAAACTAATTTTTTGATTTTTTTTTTGTTTCGAAAAACTAGAACTTTCCAGGTTTTCATCTCGATTTTGAAACATTCTTTAGCTTTTATTTTTTATAAGTGTAATAACATCTGAATCTTGTACAATTTTCTTTTTATCTAATTCAAATTTTCAGGTTTCCACTGAAATCTTTTACGGTAAATCAAGGACAGACAAAAAACAACGCCCACAAGAGAAACAAGCCAAATGAGCTCCCATCTCAAATAAAATTGCAATTATATTAAAATTATGAATTTTCTGCTCTGTGGTTAAAGCACGAATAATGTTTGTATATAATGATAATATTCTACAGCAAATGTCTGTTAGATGTGTTATGCTTACAACTAGTATGTATGTTTGTATGCTATTTTGGTATGTGGTGGTCCTTCTGGAAGCATTTAATTTCATCCCCCATTACCATGCATATACTATTTAGTCCTTATAACTATTCTATACTTACTACCTATACATAGAGACGTATAGAGAGAGGTTTTGGTATAATGATAATGATTTAATTTGTACGGTAGTTGTTTTGTAATTACTTAGATTAGGAAATTCCTGTATAACTAAATGTCATTGCTTTGGCTATATGGATGATGGTCTTGTTGTCGTATAGAATTTAATGCGTTAATGATGTTTTTGGTATGAGGGGGTATTTTAGTGACCAAAACTGAATTCTGATGTCTGATCTTTATTAGGTTAGCTTGATGGTAATTAATATTGTTTTTAAAGTGAATAAATCCTCTAAGAGATATTGTAGTACCACTTAACTAATTATAAGAATATTTTAGAATATTTTAGCAGCAAGTTCTTAAATGACCGCTTAATAGGCATCCGTGGACTTTACTCAGAGTAACCTGTGCAAATAACAGAATAATTTTCTTATCAACCGGAATTATACGTCGATTTTATGGAATTATTGTGGAATTCATAGTCGTTACTTGCTACTTGCGCTATTCATTATCAAAATTAAGATAGAATGCTTAAGCATTTACTTGGGGATTACCCAAGTAAATGCTTTCATTTTGTCTATCAATGCGGACTTCGGTTGAGCAAATGCTTAAGATTTTTCTCAGCTTATTAGAGTTGAGAGAAAGCTCTTCTTCAGTAACGAACTCCGCCTTTATTCTATGTATTTTTTTTTATTACAGAAATTTATTAAAGAAATCCATTTATATGTCCAGGGAAACCTATCGATTTCATTGCAGTATACCGGTTTTAACTGAGTTTTCTGCTAGTCCCCAAATTCAACCTGAAAATCGTATTTTCTTTGTTAATTAGACTAGTGCAGTTCGCTATAGTCACCATACTAAAATTATTTGTTTTACCTAAGAATTTGTAGAATTTTTACGAAGAAATTTGTAGATTCCCTCAACGAAGGAGTTCAACGTTTCTTAATTTTTAATTATTTTTTCGGTTTTACCGGGATAATTTATCGATTTTTCTGAAGTAATTCATCGCTTTTGCAAACAAATTCTTTAAATGAATGATATACCAATTTTGTCGAAGGAATCCTTCGATTTTGATGAAAATTTCGACAAATTTATGAGAGTGATCTGTTGAAGAAAAAAAAGCTTTGGCATTGAAAATAATTGCTTATTCAGCAAGAATCCGTAGGTTTTAACAAAGTATTTCCTCCATTTTATTAAATACTTGGCATTGAAATAAAATAGACGACTTTTGGCTCCGACAATTAAGTTAAAAAAAATTATCTGCTGGCTATTCGACATTTAACTGAAATATGTCTTCGTTGATAATTTCGTTGTTGATTAGAATATTCCGTTGTCGATTTTTCTGAAGTAGTCTGTCGATTTTAGCAAAATAATTCGTGGATTTTACTGAATCATTCTTAAAGATCTACTGCAATAGCTTCTCATTGTCACCATAATGTTTCGTAAAATTTTATAATTTTTTTCCTGATTTCTAACAAAATTAGGTATCTATCGTTCTTACCCAATAAATCATTAAATTTTTCTGAAGCAAACCATCGATCTTAGTTGATCATATAATTCTACTGTAAGTTGTCAATTCTTCTGGCAATATATTCCTGAATTTTATCGACCGATTTTACTAGGTTAGTATGTCATGAGAAGTAATGCGTCAACTTAATGGCAGTAAAAGTCGATTGGCCAACAGTAATCCGCTGATTTAACCATTAAAGCTTTATTACAGGAGTTATCAATCAATATAACCGTAAACTACGTTGAAAAAAGGTCCAAATGAGATCGGTATTCAGAAAAACTATCGATGAGCTACTCTATTTAAAATTAAAAAAATACGTACCTACTATAAATATGGTTTTTGAAGTCTACTGTTGGTTTTTAATTCCCGAAAGAAGTTTGGTATATTTCTTTTGATTCTATTAAATCACTGGATACCAAGTTTTCTTTTGCTAAGTTATAAATTAACTTAATTTTTATGTGACATTTATCAAATTTCACCACCATCTTCCGCCTTAATTCTCATAGTCTAACGTCTAAGCTATTTACTACAATAATAATCTCTTTCTAAATTGTTTATAACATTAAAATTACACACTTTACCTTGACATCGTAACTTGAACAATATTTATTGCTCTAATAGGCTTTATGTATATAAAATTCCCCATCAAGGGCAGACATACTAAATGCAATCGAAATAATACAAAATGTTTCCCCCAAAGTCAACAAGTCATTTCTAAAGCTTTATGGTTTTATAGAAGAACCACAACGAAACAAAAAAAAGACTCATCAAAAAATACCCACCAGGGGGTGCTAAGATGGAAATAACCTTTTAATATTAAGTTAATGACAAAAAAGGCATAATTCATGCTCACACCTCAAATTAAATAATTTATTGACACAAGCATTTCATCCAATCTATGATATTACCTACCAACCTCAGATCAAACACTCACAAACTGTAAATGAAAATAAATTTCAGATGAATTTGTCATTAAAATTGACCTATTTTCTGATTTTGTAAATGCCTTTCCGTCGAAGAGTTTCCGATGATTAATTTTAATTTCAAATAATTATTTTGTAACATTTTTTCTAATTATGTTTCTAATCACAGCTGCAATATTTACCTACCCCATTCTAAATAGAAAGAAAGAAAAAAAAACTCCCAAACGAGACTGAAACAATAGCTCGCAGTAATGTTTACATTTTAATTTTAGTGCAACTCAGTAATTAGAACTGCCTGCGTTTTCTATTCATGTACAAAACTTTTCACAATTTGGAAACAAAAAATATTAATTTCCGTATCGAAATTAGATTTGAATTGATTTCAATTTTACAAATATTTATTGTTAATGTTACAATGATGTACATAGGATGGAACTAGGTGTTGTTGTTTTGATAAGAGTTGAAATATCTATTTTTTGTTTTGTTATAAATATTTACAATGGAAAATGATTATTTGAATTTTCTGAATGGGATTTTGTTTGCACAAATAAATTGAAAATTTATATGTTTGTTTTATTTGAAATGAAATATTTGTTAATTGAAAAATTTGAGCTCTTCTTTTGTAAATACATTTTAATTCAGCTATTCAGCTTTGATATCAATAGAAGTGAAGGGGGTCAACAATTCATCAATAGATTTGTATGGATAGCGAATAGCATAATGGTGTGACGTAAAGGATGACTAATATTTCGATAGGAGAGCTTAAACATCAAAAACTGTCATATACTTTTGGAATGTTATACTATTAGATCACTGGTGGAGGTGGACCTATGAATACGAAATCAATGCTAATGCTTTTCATCTCTAAGCTTGTAGTTATTGATATTTTTTGAAACTTGGCACCTTGTGGCTCGTGAGAGCTATTTAAAAGAGTATCTTCTTGTTACGTTTTTCATCTCGTTTTGTGGTTTATACCAGTTTATACCAACTAACGAAAAGTAAACATAACTTTCTTCAGAATCCATGAAGAAGATTGTGAGTGAAGAGTTTTTGAAAATCTCCATTTTTATTTCTTATATCAGTTTATACCAGATTATACCAATCAGTGAAAAAAAATAAATTAAAATTTAGACACTTTGCAATATCGATAATACAAAGGCTTTTACCAATCAGCAGGAAAAGGCCTTATTTATCTAAAATTCATTCAAATAAAACAACTTTATGTGCTTGTTAAAATAGTTTATATCAATCAGGTCTGTAAGGATTTCCTCAAATGTCATTTTTTAAAGAAATGCATTTTTTCTTCAAAAAAACTAGATTGGTGGGTGTAAAACCCAGTTTATACCAATCAAATAAATTTAAATAACTATTTCGCACTCTATTTTGTTATTTTTAAACAAATTATTCATATTTTTGTCTGTTTATAATTATTAAAAATTGTTAAACCAGTTTATATAATTACAAAAAAACTTTCAAGACAGCCATGGTTATTAGTGACTGTAATGCATTAAAAAAAACTAGGCTGTGGGCATTGCATACATTAATAGGTACTAATAGTCGAAAAAGTATTAACGTATAAACGATTCAAAAATCTAGTTAAAGGGACCTTGGTTGATCTGGAATATCCTCATATTGTTTACAAAAAAAAAAAAAAAAAACCCTGATAATAGTTTATACCATTCACATTGAGGGTAAAAATCAAACAAGATTTTAAAGGAGTTCCCTGACATTTAATTTCCCAAGGTTGTTCATATTTGTGTAAACATTTTGTGGTATTTTATACCAATCAGAGTACAAAAGGTAATTACACTTGCAGCGTTCATAATGGTGGTACTTTCAGATCCCAAATAACACAGATTAGAAGAAAATCGACACTAAAAATCTATTAAGGATTTTCGGGTAATAAATCCACTTATCAACTCTTAGCATTCAATATTAAGTTTGTTCCAAGAATCATTGGATTATAACATCTCGACTCGATTCTAGGAACTACTAGCTACCTACAAATTTTATTCAATTTGATGCAATCAGAATATCCTAAGGATATCTCACAAAGAAATAAAATTCCATTATCTTATCGAGCTTTTATCATGGAGCTTATCAACAACACAGCAATTTACACCTCTCTACCACTACATCATATCCTTGTACTATTCTTACATACATTGCCTTTTTATACCATAAAACAAATTTATATGTAAACAAGAAAAAAATGTATTATTTTATTGTTATGACAAAAACATCTTCACTCATCAAATAGGAAAATTCAATCATTTTCCTTCAATAGTCTCATACTAACTTCTACACCATCACTAAACAACAACAAAAACAACAAAAAAAATGAAATAAAACCACCATTTTTGTTCCTTGTCATATTACTAAAAATCCATTTCTCGTAGACAAGAAGTACTTATGTAGGTTTGTGTAGTTTTTTTTTTTTTTTCTTGTTGGGTGGTGTGGAAATTACGTCGGCAATTTTGTGTGTTGAAAAGTTACTTTTGGAGAAAATAAGAAACATGTTTCCTTAAGAAATGACACAATCCTTATATTATATGAAGTTATACTTAAGAGCGGGTAAATAGTACTCGTTTCCCAACACTTCTCAAAAGCGATTCGATTCGCCTTTGCTTCGAATATACAGACTAGGTACAGCTGATGGCATTTTGTAGTAAAAAAAAAAAAACAAAAATGACGGAAAAAAACTGTTTCAAACACATTTAAAATCTTCGTCTCTTGGCATAAAGTAGAGAGCACTACATAAAGAGGCTTCATCGTGTTGACAACTGGCTATAAATGGGGTAACAATTCTGCACCCCACATTTTCTTTGCGTTTAGTCTCTTCTAGAGGCAATGATCCCCCTTATTCCAATTGCGTGGAATAAAAATAAAAACTGAATTTCACCACGAAATTGGATGGATAAAAAATTATGAGGAATTTCGGTAAAAAATTTAGGTATTAATTTTTTAGTATTTTCGCAGTGTAGTGAATAAGATGTAGTTTTTTTTATAGAATAAGTCCTCGGCCGATAAATTAGTTTGACGTAGGTACATAAGGGTTTTTCCCATAGACTAGACATATACGTCAAACTAATTTTCAGCCCACAAAGAAGTCTCAATTAAATTCTATGAGTTTTTCAAACATATTCTTCTCATCCATTTCTTTTTTGAAGGTTCTACTGGATGGAAACACCCCTCATGCAGCCAAATTACATTAAAGTACAATGCAATGGTATAAGATGTAAAATGACATTTATAATTGTCTGAATCTGATAAACTTAATATTAAAACTCGGCAACTTTTTCACTTTTTTAACAATTTTTGAATGCGTCCGTTGTCGTATTAAAATTGTTGTCAAAAAAGAACGGTCATGAACAAAAACACTTTTTTAAAAACATTTTTGTTACCGTATACAATTTTTTTTTTTTAATGATAAATGAAAATAAATTTTAATTTTATGTAAGTATTCTAAATAAATTGGTTCAAAAAGTATCAGATTTATTATTCAAACTGAAGATGACAGCACTGAGATCTTTTTCTATGTATGTTATTTTGCAAAAGTAGAATGAAGTAAGTATACGCAACCACAAAGGGCATCTCACTTGCGCTCTTAAATAATGTAAACCAGAAAATTAAGAAAGAAAGTAGACACAAGAAGTATGGCAGAGTAAAAGAAATAGGATGGTGGTAGTTGATTACAAAGAATTTTGTATGAGCATAATAAATAATAAAATTTAATATGTAATAAAATATTGTTTTTTGTTTCATTAATAATTATTAATATTCATACGAAATTCTCAACAGTACACCAGGCGCTCATGTAAAAAAGGAAGTGTGTTTTTTGTTTGGTTTTTATTATCGTAGCGCTCGAGTCTCGAAAGCAAAAACAGAAATTACAAAGAAAATCGTGATCATTCGATATTTTTCTATGTCTGGCCTGTTCTGCCCAGAAAAATGGCCAAACATTCTCTTTCGCTTGGGAATAGGATTTCCATGCAAAATTCTTAGTGATGTACTAGGCGCTCATATTAAACAAAAAGGTTTCTCCTTGTATCAATTTTGTGAATACCTTTGCCATGATCTTTATTCGACTTTTTCTTTCTTTTCTTTTCTCTTCTCTTTTTCAAAATGTCCCGTTGACAAGGGGAGGAGCCTATCTCTACTCTAGTCTAGAATTCTGTTTACATAAAATTTGTCTGGAAGTATGTGTGCTTTTTAAAATTTCCTTATTAGAAATTGCCTCCTATTTTTCATGATAACCTGGTGAATTTGTGTCTGACCACTTTTTGTTTTTACTTCACAGATCAGAAGAAAGTTTGCAAGTGTGATAATATTTTGATTTTATGAACTAACATGGTTGCTATTTCTGTAAATTAAAAATTAAATTGCCACGCGAAAAATGTGTTTCTTGATCTATTTTTACACTTGACTTTTGAAGTAAGATTTATTAACAATTTTTTCTTTAATATTTTATTTAAGTTAACACAATAAAATTATTTATTTAAGCGACTAAAAGGGAAATTTTCTTCATATTCATCTTTTCAAATGTTTTTACTTGTATTCCTTAGCAGAAGAGAAGAGCTTACTCGTGATCGAATAAACTAAAAATATAAATTCTTTGATGGTGTTGAGCTGTGTTTACAAATGGACTAATAAAAAAACGATCCTCGCCTCGAGAACAAAAACAGGGAGTAGGTTTTCATAAAGAATTTTTAGTGATGTACTAGGCGCTCATAATAGACAAAAAGGTACCCGCATTGCTTCACTTTTGTTTTGAATTCTTTTCATCAGCTTTTTTTCAAATTCTCTTCTTTTTCTTAAAATGTCCCGTTGGCAAGGGGAGGAGTTTAGCACTCTTTCAATTACAAAGTAGTTTACAATTTACAAATGGAGTTTGTCTTTAAGTGTGTGTGCAGTTTGAAATTTCTTGACTAGAAATTGCTAAGCCTGCTGTTTTTCATGATAATCTGATACTAAAATTTGATTTAGCATGGACATGTATGCAAAGAAATTTAAACAGAAAACCAAATATGTTTCGTCTTCCTCTTGCCATGTTTAAATTTTATTTTATAAATAATTATGGAGTAGCATTTTAATACAAAATTCGGACTGATACACTAGGCGCTCATAAAACTTAAAAGGTGTCCCTTTCATTTATTTAGTTCTTCACTTTTACTAGTATTTTCTTCTTAGAACTTAAAATGTCCCGTTGGCAAGGGGAGGAGTTTAGTTTTCTTTGAATTGTGAAATGGTTTATTCAAATCACATGGAATTTGTCTAAAAGTGTGTGTGTGTGTTTAAAATTTTTTTGCAAGAATCTGAGCCTGCTAATTTTCATGATAGCCTGGTGCTTAAATTTGGCTTAAACAACTATTTTCCAATGTTTCGATGGAAAAAGTATGGCTGTCATGTGTCATGGTTTTGTACACTTTCTTGACTGCTTTTCATGCAAAAGTTTTTTTTTCGTTTTCGTTTTAGATAATAAGGCCCCAGTTCTTTGGGATTATAACTAGGCGCTTATATTAGACAAGAAGGTATTTTCTTTTATGGATGATTTTTTTCGGTCTCTTCTTCAGTGTTTTGCTTTTTGTTGACCTCCCTTTTTGTTTTCTTCTAAAAATGTAAATGTCCCATTGCCAATGGGAGGAGCTTAGCTCTCTTTCTTTAGTTACAAAGTGGTATAAGTGTGTGATAGCTAATAAATATGATAGCCTGGTGCCTAAATTTGTGTGTGCAATAGCAATTTCTTGTGACAGATTTCTGTTTCTTTTCTTTCTTCTTTTGCAAAATAAGAGAACTCAGTGCTGTCACATATAACACTTGTGTATTAAATTTAATACTTTTCGATACTTTTTAAAATAATTTCTACATTTCTTAAACAAAAAAAAAACATTCAATTATATAAAAATATTGAAAAAAAAATAAAAAAAAATAACCTTAATAACATTAAACATTAAAAAATTACGTAAATAAAATTAAACAGCAGAACTAAAAACGAAACAGTTTGACGTCATATTTAAATTGTTAAAAGTTTTTTTTATAAGCAAAGCAAATCTACAAGAGGAAAGTATAGTAATTTGAATTTACTCCTCCAAACTTATCATTTCCGTGGCGAATTTTTTTTTTTTTTTGTTTTAATTTAATATTGCGATGAAAAAATTAAATATAAGTTTATTTTTTATGTATTTATTTTTTTAACAGAAAATACTTTTTCAAAACTGCATCAGCATAAATGGAACTATTGAAATAAGTTTTTTTTCCACTTGAATGCAATGTGGTTTGTAAAATATTGATCCATTTTGAAATCCTTGAAATCCTTAGTTTCTTTTTAAAAAAAGCCAATGAATTACTGTCATGAAATTCACCTAAAAAGATTCCCTCAAGTTTTTTTTTAGTAGGTAGGTAGGTATACAAGTCAATACTCGCGCGAGGACATTTTAAAATTCCTTTTGAAAACTATAACATCATTTTATCCTTACACACCGACGAAAAGAAGAGCTAAGAAATATACTTATGGAATTCTCGTTGAGCTTTTAAGGGAAATCCCTTTAGAAAATACTAAAAAAAAAAAATGGATGGATGAAAACCAACGCGACGCACGTGAGGAAGGAAGGAAATATAAGCTGAAACAGCTGTGTAAGCTGCGGATGCAACAACAATTTCTAAAAGCAGGCAATTTTCAAACTGAAATTCTTATGTGTGGGTTGGGTGTGGGTGTGTGTTTTTTTTTTCTTAAGTTTCGTTTGCTTCCCGAGTGAATTACACTCGTGAATCCTGATAGCTTCCTCCAACAATGGTATCTCACTTAAGAAGGTTTCAATCGGTTAATGCTTTTTTTTCTTTGTTTTTTTTTTTTCAAAAACACATTCTGAGAATAGTGTAAAAAAATTTTGCTCATTCTTCTGTTTTTGTTGAATGTTAGAGTAAAGTAGATGAATTCCAGTCAAACAATGTGAGACTATTGAGTATTGACTAAGCATAAATGACGAGATGTCTGGGAAAAGGATTTGATGAGTTTGTTTTTTATTTTTTTGTTTTCTTTTTAGACCAGAAGAGATGATTTTTCTGTAGTTTATTGAACTTCATTTTATGTCCTTCAATATTCTTGACAAAAGTGGATAATGTGCATTCCTTTCGAGGAAGTCATTTGAAATGAGTTCAGTATTTTAATGTAGTTAGTTGCATTTGGTAGTGCAAAGTGCAATTATTTTTAAGATTTTATAGCTAAAGGATGTCTGCTAGGAATCGATTTCATATTCAAGAAAAAAAAAGAACTGCAATCAAATTCAGACTTGCATTTCTGAGATTTATTGGTCAAAATAGGTAGGAGAAGGCACTTATCAAATAAAAAATGTAAGGTTTGCAACATTGCAGAGTAAAACAAATATTAGAGGGAAAGTTGAAGAATGCGATTCATTTGCAATTCAATTCGTGATTTAAGGAAATAATAGAAATGGCTTAACTAAGTAGAAAGCTAATGATTTGTTTGAAAGTTACCCAAAAACTAATATCCTTAAACTAATAAATAAAGAAATAAGATAGTGAAGTAATTACTCATGCTGTACCAAGATCCAGGGCTTATTGACATAAAGTATCCTTCTTTCCAGTACCCACGCACCTCCTGTGTCTCCTACCCTACTGTATACCCATTTTCATCGTAATAGACTTTTTTTCTGGATTGATATTCTTTAATAGATCGCTTCACACTCTGATCGTCCTTTTCAATAGCAATCCTCAAGAAACTGGAAAGCTTGTGGAGCGAAAAGTTCGGGTCCTAACATAGAATGCATGTTTTTTGCCAGAAATCTATGTATTAAAAATCGAACCAGTGCTCGGTTTCACTCTAGTTTCCTCGTCAAATACGGCAGTTCTGATTGGCAATGATTCCAATTCTCTCTTCTAAGCTTACCGCTATAAAAGTTCTAGCGGTCTTTTGCAATAAAAGATTGCCAATATCGATTAAATCACCGAAAATTATTATTCTATCAATTTTGTAATTCGTGTATTGGTTTGATAAGTTGGTAGAAGATGCAGTAGCTGCTTCTATGGCCTGTACTGGCAATCTTTGTTGGAAAGAGTATAGAGCCTGCAAGAGTTCTGAGGCAAAGCCCTGTTACCAAAAAATCTCAATTTTCAATGCAACCACATGTCTCCCTGCGTTAAAAAAAACATGCATTTACGGTTTACCATTTATCCATCTTCAAAATTTTATCAAACTCAAATGTGTGTCAGAGACCAAATATACAACTTGAGCGTTTTTTTAAATTCCAGGTCCCTAGTGATGCCGATCAAAAACATTTTTAGTAGTAAAATAAAAACATCAAATCGAACGTGATTTCATTTTCATTTGGTCCTTGTTGGTTATGTTTTTTTTTTTTTTTTTTACCTTTTCCTTCCATTGTTCGACGATAAGGATTTCTTTTTTGTCGAATTTTTGTTTCTGTACCTACTTGTGTGTCGTGTTCCAAGTCGTTTGGAATAACATTTTGACCTCTTCCGTCTCAAATAATAGTTTGTAGTTGAGCAAATCGTGGATTTAAGTATATATCTACCCCAAGCAAACCGAAAATTGTTATGATCCTTTAAATGTTTGTTGTTGTTTTTTTTTTTTTGTTTTCATTTTCTTGGCTTTCCCGACCGTTTTGCTCTCTACACTGTAGCGTATGCCTGCTATACGCCTGTGGGAATATAGGAGCCAACTCTAATGCATTTTTAATAGCACTTGAGCTTTTGTACATGTCATGCCAACAGGAGATTTTGTTTGCTCAAATACAAGACCCTCCCGCAGGCTCATGCCATCCGCCAAACCAGAGAGTTAGAGGTGGATAAATGATTACTTTACTGCTAAGAGATTAGGCGCATCCTTATACCTTATCGCTAAGGAGGATTCGTTTATATTTTTTTTCGTGTTTTCATTTTGCTTGTTTGTTGTTCATTTTCAGTCCTTTTTTTTTATCCTGTGTTGGTTAAGGGAATTTCCCATATCGGTATGATAATGACAGCTTAAGGCTCAAGACTTGATCCACTTTAAGTAGGTGAAGCAGGTTGTAGATATATATACATCCAGGATATCCTGTGAATAAGCAATTTAAAAATGAAACACATCTCAAACGATAGGTATACGAGTTTCTACATATATAACTTTCACACAAACTCATTGGTCTTGGGATGGAAACTGGGGTGCTAGGTACAAAGATGTATATTCTTTAATTTTGACACAAGGACACGTTTTTGTGTAACGCAAGTTGTAAAGACACAATATTGAAATGAAATTTTGTGAATTGAACAAAAAGACCGGAAATGATTTAAAATTGTGTAACGTCAACGTCTTCGTCTTCATTCAATCTTGGGGGTTTTCTTTTCTTTTTGAAATTTATTATTAGACTTTTTGCTTCTGACAAGAAAATATACAAAAAAAAAAAAAAAAAAAAATACCAAGAAGAAAGAAGAAAGAAAAACCTTGACATATGGCTGTTGATAGTGGCATATTGATATTTGAAAATTGCCACAAGATGGTGCTAGAATTTGTTCTTTTTTTTTTTTTTATTTTTTTGTTAAGATTCAGGCATCATGTTCGAGTTCGATTGTGAATTTCCTTCCGGGGAATTATTATGTGTGTACGTGATTTTAACCCCAATTTGTATTTTTGGTCATCTATCGTATGTATGGGATTTTATTTTGTTTTCTCTCTGGTTTTTTTCTATTTTGGGTAACCGATGTTGGTAGGAGAAAGAGAAAGAAGGGAGAGAAATAATACGAGCATTCAGAACATAAGATGAAAATAATCAATTTTATATAAATTTATTTATGTTTTTTTTTTTTATTATTATTTTTGTATATTTACTTGAATTTTCTTGTTCTTTGAAGTCACGCAAAGGCTTTTTTTACTGGGGAATAAATGGATAAATTTGTTCAAATTGGATACCTATACAAAAAAAAAAAAAAATGTATGGAACGTGTTAATGGGATTTACAAAATGATTGGTAATTTGAAAATTTGTATTGCAAATTGATCGAAACGATAATGTGGATATTTCTGGTGCTTTGATTGTTAATAAATATCTATAAGAGTTGAACGAAATGATTTTATGTGTCTGAACGGATTTTGGTAAAAAAGCAATCAAAAAAACATAAGATTCTTTGAATGCGTTTCATGCTAACTTTAATTTATGCTACTTTATAATTTCTTTTTCTGATGAGACAGCACTGAAAAGTAGTGAATATCTGATAAGGTGCATACTGACAGCGACATAAATTTAAATTTGATTCGAATACATTGAAGTTAAAAAATTGTATTTTCAAAATGAATATCTTCGGTTCAAGAATTTTTTCAATGATTTAAACTCGTTTGGTTTCATGTTGATTTTTTAAAGTTCTAAGCTAAACCATTCCGGGAAATAAAAAAGTTAATTCAAAAAAGATATTTCTTTTGTGGGTTATAATTCACATTCACTTATGCTAGAAAATTTCATATGGGGACCTAAATCGACTAGTTACAACAAACAACTTCTGTGTCTCAACTTAAAGCAGTTTTATTTTTAAGATATTTTTTTCTGTGGGATATAATTCACATTCACATAAGCCACACAATTTCATATGCGCACCATATAAATCGACTAGTAATAACAGAAAATCATTTTCTCAACTTAAAGTAGTTTTTTTAAGATACATTCACATATCTATGCCACAAAATTCTATATGCGACCCTAAATTGATTAGTAATCACAAAAATTCATTGTCTCAACCTAAAACAGTATTTTTTTAGATATTTTTTTCTGTGGGATATAATTCACAGTCACATAAGCCACCATATGCGGACCCTAATGAACTAGTAACAACAAAAAATCATTGTATCACTTATAGCAGTTTTTTTTATGTTTTTTTTCACATTCACATACGCCACAAATTGTTCATATGCAGACTTTAACCGACCACGACCAGTAAAAAAAAGGTAATTTATTAATAAGACTGATTATCATGCTACAAAGAGTCATATCTGCTGATTGACCTATTGACCAGGTACCCCTACTAGTCTGAGGTTTTACCGTTTTTGTTTGTCACTGTTACCTAAGACAACATTAATGTTTGCTGAATCATCAGTTTCACGCTGTTTCCCATGACTCTAGTGGTAGTATTCATTCTTGCTGATCATTTAAATGTTTATAGCTTTTGTTTTTAGTGTTGCTAGGGCATTTTTAGCTCCAGGTAGTTTAATTAAGGTATTTCGTGGCGTTAGAATCCATCACTATATCACTTTTATAAGCAAATATGACTTTTTTGCTATTAGTAATTGTTAAAAGGCTAAAATATGTTCAAATAGGTGGGATCTAAATCTTGTTATGGAACATCAATTTTAGTTTACACGAGGTACCTACAACGTTTTAAAAGTTAACCATGCCAGTGAACCAGTCCTTTACAAACGGTGCTTACTTACTCTTATAAGCTTTCTTAAAATATTGGAATATCTTCCCCCAAATAAAAACACTTTTTGGTAGTGAAAGATGCTAATTTTTTTTAGTTTTTAAAGTGCTATACCAAGCATATTTGAACAAACTTGAGGTATTAAGTGATTTTAAGTTAGCTTGTTACGCGCTATACACAACCGAAACACAATTTCACCCCCTAAAACTATTAAACCAACTTGCATTACAAAATCTTCCTTTTTCAAATGTTCAGTCATTACCAACTACAAACCCCAAAGGAAATTAAATTTTGAAAATAAATATCTCCAAGTTAACCTTCCAAAAAAATAAATTAAAAAAAAAAAACCTCAAATCTAATTTCATTGCATTTTGCCACAAGCTTTCGACAAATTCACTCGAAAATGAATTCAAATTTTCTATTTCTAACATCTTTTTGGTTCTTCTGTGTGGGTAAATGTGTTTGTTCAAATTGAAACTCTTCTATAGTCCTTAATTAATCTTTACACACATTCACAAAACTAAACTATACCGCATCCCGAAGAGAAAGAGAGAAAGAGAACATGCGATGGCAATTCTCCTAGAATGATAGTTCTTCTTCCTATTTCTGACCCCAAATCTAATTTGTCTACTGTGGAATGTTTTTTAAGTGTTCCCTAGGATTTTGAAGCATTTGTTATTTTCTAAGAATGACCACCATATTACTTCGTATTTCGTATCTATGTATGTATACCTACACAAGAAAATGTTGAGAGGAAATTGTAGGGAATGGTCCTCTTGAAGAATTTAGATAATTTAACAAAATTCTAAAATTGAGTTAATGTAAATTTTAGTCCAGACCAAAAAGTAAACAAAATTTCAAATCAAATCCGAAAAAACACACACATTTTGACCAAAATGAAATAGAAAACATGGAAAGTTCAATCATGGACTTTACCGGAAGAGATCCTAACGCCATTTTAATTCAATTTTTAACTAGGAAATACCCAAGTAAATGAATGAGTAAAAAACAAAAAAGATTTTGACAATTTAGAGAATTTTATACACACTTTTGTTTACTAAATCAAGAACGAAAGGACTTTTAGACGAAGGAAAAAAAAAATTGAAACCAAAAGAATTTCAAGGAGTTTGACAATCAAACGATATAATGATGGCAGCCAGTAATGTAGAAGAAAAGGCAATTAAGAGAAAAAGTCACTCACCAAGGGAACCATGATAATTGTAATTAATTCATATTACGAGAAGTAAACGTGTGAAACGTGTTGGATGGAACTGGCAGGAAGTAAGATTCCCCATACTCCCTCCCTCTATATAGCTTCTTGGAATTTAAAATCTTCAAACACTCTTAACCAATGTCACGTAGATTGAGTGTTAATTTGAATTATCAAACGTGATTCGAATAA
The DNA here is from genome assembly GCA_948107695.1 of Meliscaeva auricollis. Lineage (NCBI taxonomy): Eukaryota > Metazoa > Arthropoda > Insecta > Diptera > Syrphidae > Meliscaeva > Meliscaeva auricollis. Next base: position 52,698,461 of record OX403619.1, on the reverse strand, counting down.
TTATTGTTCCATTTCATATTCTTTAGAAAAAATTTCTAGAAATCGTCTGGAAACAAAAATTGGATAAGAAAATTACACATTTAAGAAAGTATAAGCTCTTTGATTTCGATTTTTTTTTTTTTAACTTTTGTAAGAGTTGAAAAAGTCGATCAAAAAGTTATTTGAAAATTAAACCAGTGTGTGTGTGTGATTCGAATGCAAAACACGCGAGTGTCTTTTCTTGAAAACCATGAGACATGTGTGTCTATTTGTTGAGAAATGCAATTGCTCTAGAAGAAAAGGAGTGAAAAGCCTTGAGGATGGGAAAAGTTAATTAAGGAAATGTCGATGAAAGAAGATTGCTTTCGTTTTCAAAAAGACTACTTACAAGGTAAATGTACAGGTATTGCTTTCTTTTGACATAAAGTACCTACTTATTCTTTGATCTCGCATTTTGATACCTTTTAGAAGTGGTAAAAGTAACTCAGATTAAGTTTAGGAAGGGTATACTAGTAGCTTTAGGAATAAGCAGAAAATAATGTGTTCGAAATTAGGTCTAGGGGCGGTTATTCCTGATTGTGGTAGTTCTGTACCTGAATCAGGGATCAGGGTCTTTGTATTGGTACCTATACGCTACATGACATTGTTCCATCTACTAGTTTCCCATAAGTTTTTTTTTTTTGCCGCTCTGGGCATAATTATGTTTACTTGCAATCCCAACTTCAATTGCAAAGCAAATGGATTCATTTCTGCTAAGTAACTGGTAACAGCCATTACGGGATTACTCTTAGCTGATACATACCTATACTTAACCTACTTAGAAATGTCACCCAATTTTATAATGAAATATTGGCGCTGATTGATTTAGGAATTCAACAAATAGATGGAAGGTTTTTTCGACTTGATCGTACAGTTTGAATACCCTTGAGCAGACTACATTTTATATGAGAAATGTATTTGCTTTTTGTTTTTCTGTGACCTCGTTTAGACGGAAATATTTTTCCCATATACCGAACAAGATATTTTACCGATTGAAGGAGCGGCAACAAGTTTTGTATTGAGTTCTGTTCATCTTGTAAGAAATTAAAAAAAATGTCTGCTGTCAAGCTGAAAAAAAATCGATACAGAAAACAAAAAAAAAGAAATTCCCAGACCTCCCAGACATTGGCTAGGCTCCTATGTTGGACAAGTGGACATATTCCTTGTAAAATTTAAAAACACAAACATTTACCACCATAATTTTCCTTTAGTTAAAAATTAGGTAATAGTCGATCTTTTAATTTTTGTCCGATTAGTAATGAAGCCTAGTGATGGGCAATCAGTGCACATTTCTCAAAAAAAAAATAATCAAATGTTATTAAGTTTTGTTTTTTGTTGATTGAAGGAAGAATTTCTTTTATTTCAGAGTCAACATTTCTACAAGGAGAATTATAAAAACTACTTTATTGAGTTCGTCACGATTACATACAGCAAGTCTGAAATAAAAAAAATAAACTAAAATAAAGGTAAGTCAATTAAACTTTAAGAAATAATTAGTGTTTTACAAAATTTCTGGTTTAATATTTGACGAGTTTCATAATTTTCAAATTTGGAAAAATTGAAACTTTTTTCTAAAACGAAAAATCTTAGAAAACTTTGGAATCCATCAAGTTTTTCAGTAGATTTTAAAAAAATATTTCGAAACAAAAATACATATCTTCCATCGATAAAACGCAAATTTATGCATTTAATATTACAATTTACCTTTAAGGCTTACATTCATAGACTTTCATATTTTTTCAATATTTCAATTTCTACAAAAATCAATTTTTTCCTTACAAAATCCAAAATTTCTTCATCACTCTTCATCATCGTCTGCTTGTCTCGATCTCGAATAAAAAAAAGAAATAGTTTCTTCTTCCATTGTTTTTCTTTCTATTTTTCTTTATTATTCAAAATTCCAAGAAAAAATAGTTTAAGTTTCTATACGTGGCAAAAAGTGGTTTATTTGAAAATATTTTATTGAAATATTACGCATACGCCATGAACACCCAACAAAAATTCAATATTTTTCAAAACAAAACAAAAAAAAAATGAAATGAAAAATTCCCATGTCAAAAAACCCTACGGGCTCAAAGATACAAGGATAAGTTTTAAGCAAAAATAAAAAAAAAAAAAAATAGAAAAAAAGTAAATCATGGAAAACACATGTAACAATCACGTTCTTCGTTCGAGCAACATCGTTCGTGCTCCCTTTTGCCTTCGCTCTTATAGAAAAGTAATTCAAGTTCGAAATAGTTGAGGAGGAAACAAATTGAAAATAAATTGGGTGTAATCACTTCTGTGTTAGCTTTTGTATGAAGTAATAAAACTTAACGCTAAATCGCGGCAAACGGAATCGGTGTGGTGTGGTGTGGTGTGGTGGCTGGTGAATGGTGAATGGTATAAGTGGATGGTGGTAAATTGGTGGATCAAATCATAAATCAATGTTTGATTTATGAAGATTATGATGACTTGCTTAACTTATTGACTCGAATCGAATATATAGAAAGCTATTCGAAGTGTATTTAGAGGATATTTTTTTTTTTTATTTCTTGTAACGAAAATTTATTGAAAATAAATTGCCTTTTAAATCGATTCTGTTCTTGTGCGATTAAGCGGATAAATAGAGGTAGCAAGTTGTTATGAATGACAAAAATAACTGGTTGATTTGTCATTTTTTTCCACAGCAATTGTTGACATATGTTAGAGCAGAGCTTTATATTGAAATAATTTTCAAGGAATTACTTAAAATCTGAATTTATTTCGAAATTTGACTCAAAAAACTATTTACTGAAATCTTGCAATGATTACTTTCATCATACGATGCAAACTTACAAATTCTATAACTTTTTTGATTCCATAGAGGCGTTACTTAAAACAAAATCAATACCTGATCTATTCAACACTGAACACCAAAAGGTTCTAAGAGTTTTTGAGTTTCTTTTTTCAAAAAACAGTTACCAATTAAGAAAATTTCTGAGTAGTTTTAAAAAAAATTCCATTGAGAAGCCCATTGATTCCAAGATTTCAAATAGGTACATGAAAATCAAGGCTTTGTCGTGTTGTTTTCAGTAGAGAAAACCAAAATCTTCTCCCAATTTGAAATTCCGAAAAACCGTCATCAAAAGAATTTGAATAGTTTCCTATTGGGTAGGTCCCTACCGATTTTCTAAGAAAAAACTACCAATCACAATATTTCTGATTAAATTGATAAAACCTACATCAAAGTAAAGTCTATTATTGAGAACTGAAAAACCAAAAGCTTCTAGTAGTTTTGGATTCCAAAACAAAATCACCATGGAAAACTTACAGATGCCAAAATTTTAAACAAAGTGATTGCTTCACACATCAAAATAGAGGCTCAATTATTTTCCACTGGAGCAGTACTGAAACTACACATTTCTATGACCTTTCGAAAACGAAAAATAGTTTGCTAAAGAAATATTTTGAATCAATACTCCAATCCTTCGAAATAATAAATAAAGTGCCTTCTTCAACAAATACTTCATAAATACTTGTTAATACCCGAACCGTAAAAAAAGACAATTTTACTAAATGTGAGGTACTGCAATATTTGTTCACTCAACCAACCACAAACATTTTCTCTTCGAAAAACAATAGAAACCAAGCACCAGGACATATTAACTCATTCGGTTAGTATTGAAATTCCGAAATAGAACACAAAAAAAAAAAATATATTTAGAAAGCTCTTCTGCATCTATACATGGAAAAATAATCAAATTCTTAAAAACACAAAAATGTTCCTGATGCGCTTGTGATAGGAAATAGTATATTTCTAACGGTATCTGTATCACCTATATTGGTACAGAGAACAACATTGAATCAACTACTAACCACAGACACTTTGCAGATACAAATTCAATTTTGAAATTTTATTCAGAGGATCTATGGATATTCCCTTGGTGACGACCGACCGACCAACGACGACTACGATATGCAGCTGATGGTGGTGATGAATGTGTTCTGGCAGTTGATTCAAACACACCCAAGGCAATGATAACAACAACAAATAGACAAATGGCACTCAGACACAAGTTATCGATTTCGTAGTGTTTCAAGTTTCAACACACAAAACACACCCAAAACTCTCAGTATTACCATCGACACCCTCTTCTTTTTTTTTTTTTTTGGTTTGTCCAGGAAAACGCGTTGCAGAACAATTCGTATGCCAAGAGTTGCAAAAATTTTTGATATTCTTCCTGAAATTCGACACATCAACTCTTGCTACAATTTCAATTCAACATACACGATACTCGTACCTCGATAGAAAATCACTTTCGAGAGACAGAATTTGTGTCTACTATTTTGAAGGGTAAATGTGAATCCTCTGAATCCGTGTCGTTCCTGTGTCAAATGCAGCACAATTGCCAGCGCAAGGTTGCTTGACAGTTTATGTTGCATTATTTGTCATTGCATACTCGTAGGTATATATGAGAAACGTCCTCGGTCGCCTAGAATCGGAAAACGTCAACAACGTGTTGAGTTGGTATTATATACATTTCTTTGAATCTCGAAGTGATGATGTTTTCAGGAGCTAGTACCTACTAAAAAGCAACAACAACAAGAACTCCTGCCAATTCCATAAATGTATATAGGTACAAATCGAGAATAGGAATCTAGTTTTGATGTGTCAGAGTTGCATGGCAGGCAGAGAAAGAAATTGAATTTTGGATTTTGATAGCTTCGTTTTTGGGAATTCTTTTCTCAAAAATTCAATTGAAACTCTTTTTTTTCGAACAAAGAGGTAGAACGAGTGACTTTTCAAAATGGTTTTTTTTTTTTTAATGATTTCGTTGCAAAAATCATAACAATCAGTTGCGGCAGTTGCAGGTGGTCCAATTATTATTATGCGTGGTCGAAGGTTTTGATGTGTGAGGTTTTTTCGAAATGCGGTGTTAGGTCTTTTCAAATCGATGGTTTTGGCAACGATAGGAAGTTGATGATGAAAAAGTTAGGTTCTAAGGGTTCGTCTATTGGTTCGTTAAAAAAAAATAGTAAACATTTTAATTTATGTAAACTTAATTTCCGAAATATAATAGAAGGTCATGTCGGATTTTTTCAAGCTTTTTACCATGCAGTAACCTTATGTAATACGCTGCAACCAAACTGAGATGCAAACGTCCCATTTTCTCTGTTACTGACAACCTTTGTTGGCCAGAGTATAATATGTTTCTATGAAAGTAAGCTTTGAATGCTTCGAAAATACTTCCAATCCCTAAATTTCTTATAGATCACTGCATCAAATATTTTGTGGAAGCTTGACCATCATTATTTTTTCACCTTTGGAGAACCTTTCGGAGTTCTTGTAGCAGCTAGTGTGATATTTTTGTCTCTAATTGTTGTTCTCAAATACTTTCATCTTTTGAATCATCTCTTCTTTATTACATTTGTATCTTCAGTTGGATCAAGACAATGAGGTATTGGGTGTGTGTCTCCAATTTGCAGCCTCTTCTGCTTCTTTAGCTTCTGTGATGAGCTTCTATGATCTTCATGCGATACTAGGACACAAACCTCGTTTCTCACTCGATATGAGCTTTAAATTATTTTCTTTCGTGGATCATTGATCAAGTTTCTTCAAAAAGACGAGTACTGTTCGGGTACTCTGTTCGGCACCGAATTTTCTCTCAGCACTTGATACGTAAATATTACGCAGCATTAGATTTCGATTAAGCATATAGTGTGCTGTTGATTGAATGGTCTTCTAGTATTTGGCGCACTGAGCGATCTTTTAGTCTACCGCTCTTCTATTTCTGACTTCTAGCAGTCTACTTATAAAACATTGGCAACTTGGTCAGTTAAATTGGAGGCTGATTGTCTACCAAGTTGATCCCGGTCATTCATAATCGCCACCAAAGAGACTTTCCCAATTCGAATCAAAAGCCTTTTCCCGATGCCTATAAGAAAAAAAATAGACTAGGAATTTGTTGAAGATCCTTAACGCAAATTTTTTCCCTTAAATAGTTGTCGTCATAGCTTTCCCCACCTTTGATATCAAAAACTCCTTTTTCATTCTTTAAAAATCGAGAATAGGTATATCTACCCAAGGGCATCTTATATAATTAGAAATTAAAGACCCTTGTCGAATGCTACGGGCATCTTCTTTAAGAAAATGAAAACCAATTAAAAAAGAATTTTCGTTATAAGCTTGAAAACTGCAAATGCCTTAATTAGCTTCGGTAGCATTACTGCTCTTTTTTTTTTGTTTTGTTTTGTTCTTTTTTTATTAACTAACCTTCCACAAGATAGAGAGTTAAAAGAGTTAAAAAATTACCCCAAAGCAATATTAAAACCGTAAACAAGAATGTATAAGGATAAGCAAACAAAATAAAACAGACACACACAAATTTGTTTTCTAAGAATATTTTTTCTCATCAAAGCGTTTACAAGAAATTAATATAAAAAAAATAAAAATGGAAAAAAAGCTCATCACACATTTTATAAAAAAAAAAAAAAAAAAAACACGTGCTTATCTCTCCATGTTAAAATTACTTCCTCATCCTTGCAAATGAAGCGACCACAACCGTGTGCCGCTTAACATTGTTCTTACGGCGAAATGGCAAAAAGTCTCTGTAATTACAAATACTTAAGCACGAAGAGGAACAGGAACTCCATCGAGCATAATTTTTTACTTCTTGGGAAGTATTTTTTTTTTTTTTTTTGTTTTCTTTAAGTTTTTTTCTTCTGGTCGTAGGACAAAAAAAAAAAGAAAGTAATTAAGAAGTCCACATCATTGAGTGGTTTCGCTGAAGGTGCTCATAGTGGCGATGGCGTAGGTACAATTTAAAAGTTGCCAACCATGTTGGTTTGGTTTATGCATTTTTATTTTTTTATTAAACAATTAAATCGATGAATAACTTTATCCGTTTTAATAAAAATATAATGCTTCATCCTGAGAAAATTAGTTATTTCTTAGCTTAGTGCGGTTCTTCTTCTTCTCATCAATAGTTTCAAACGATGGATTGAGCATTGAATCTTAGCAACTCATTGAAGGCCATTCCCAGGTCATTTTTCTGCATATGACAGCGAGTGATTCTTTTGGAACAGACAATCTCCGAGTGTTGATTAGGATAGAATTTCCGGTAAAAAGAGGGTTTTCGCTATTACGTCGAGTAGGTTGATGTTTTGTAATCAGATTGTAGAGTAATATTACAGCTTCAAATTTTGTGTGACTCCGGCTTTGATGCTCTTATTGATGATACGCAGATTCTCAGCTGTTCGAGGGGTTTCTGAAGAAATAGTATCATTATCGAAGGCAGTCCTAATGCCTGAAGTGTATGAGTGAGTATAAAGTGTTATTTTTTTTTCTTTTTGAAATCCAAAATACGAACTACATGGTGATCGAATTTCAGCTTCGGAAGCAGTTCCAAGTATTTTCTCGACAAGCCGAGCGGACTTGTTGATCACGTTTTCATAGCACAACCTCTAAATATCACTTCTTCCAATAGTTTGCCGTTTTTTTGATTAAGGATATAGAAACAATTGTTAAAGACTTTCATGGAAATTACAACGAGTTTTTTCCACTTCTGATACAATTAGCAGTTGATGCAGTTTCTTCATATCCTCCCTTGATGTTTCTCACTTGTTAATAACCATTTTCCAGAATTGCTATTTTTTGTTTTTTGTTTTTAATAATTCTTCCGATGATCTTCAATTCATCACTTTATCCTGAAAATGTTTGTAGTTTAGGTTCTTGATCAAGTTTCGGAGCACACACAGTTGCTGTTTTTTAAGTGAATTTATTATTTTTTTTTCGTTGGCCACTGTACTTTACTTGGGAATGTACCCACTGATACTTGTCTATTAGAGAAAGTCCACTGCAGACCATCTAAAGCTATGCTAATTGTCTAACAGGTTCACACTTCAGAGTAGAAATGTTATGTTACCTTCAATGTCCCTCTAAAGGTTAAGGTTAATCGGTACTTGAACTGCTTCGTGGCACAATTAACTGGGAACTGGTGCTTACAGTATGTTTCAGGAGTTGATAATACTGAGAAGAAGTCAAACCTTGAAGGTGTTCTGGCTTGGATTGTGATATAGTCTAAAAGCTAAAGGTATTCCTTACGTTAGAGTCATCTTTAATGAGTTCTTAGATCCTGAGGTCGCTCTAATTGTTCTGAATCCTTTTGAAGTAAATGCCGATGACTGTTTAAGTCTCCTCTTCTTTACTCTACCGTGATAGCTTCGTTCCTCCAAGTTCCTGGAATAATGAATTGGCTGACGCTGGGAGACAGTTTTTTCTTCTAGAATCTTATTTTGAACCTTCGGGGCTTTGAGTCCTGCAATTGCCATGTTCTTGTGCCTTTCCGTATTAGTTGCACCGGTTAAAGTTTTCGAATTTGACCTTGAAATTCCCCATTTGGCAACCATCAATATCTAAATTGAATGCAGTCAGCTTTTTGTGTTAATTTTCAACTTTTGTAAACTTGTTTCATTTAGAGCGGATGACCGCGCGTGAAAAAAAAGAAAACTTTCCCAAGGAACAGAAATAAAAATAAACAAAGACAACAACTTGATGTGATGACAGGGATGACAGGATAATGGTTAGGGTAGGGGTGTTTTGTAAATATGAACTCCTCTGTTGGAAGAAGTGTAAAGACGCAACACTTATAGAAAAATAAAAAAAAACACACACACAAAATCAACTCATTAAAAGTTGAAAACATTAAGGTTATGTTTTGCGGATGAACATGAACATTCAATGGAAAAAAAAACAACACGAAAGAGAAAACAAACGAGACAAGAGAAAGAAATAAGAACTCTCAATATTTTCAAATAGGTTAGGTTAAGGTTTTATAAGTGGAAAGTTCTATCTTAAGTTAAGAGAGAGAGAGGGAATTTTTTTTCTTTTTTTGTTTTATTTTTATCTCGTTACCTTTCCACCGCCATCATCAGCCATCAACGCTTATAAAACGCGTATAACGACATTATCCCTATTAACTTTTTCCTGGTAAATTACTCACGTTAATTTAATATTTAAGGGTTAATTAAGTTTAGGTCCTTGGCGCGCGAGAATGATCCTTATGGTAGAATAGGGATAGGTACCTACCTCTACTTTTAAAGCAGAATGTATATTGGGGGCAAATTGGTATGCATTATTTTCGGGACTTTTGTGTCCTTGTCGATTAACATGAATGGAGTTTTTTTTTGTTTTTTTTTTTGGCTTTTTTCTGGGAGTTACCTATGCGAACTTTGTAATTATACAACACAGCTATACCACAGAAAAAAAGTTTTAATGATGTCAAGGATTAGTTAGACGTTTGGCATTCAAAGTGCGGACTTTATTATAGTGAGAGAGATTTGATTTAAAATTGTTTGAAAGTCATGTAAGTTAAGATTGTCTGCTTTGAAAGCTATTACATTCCATCGTTGGCGTAGTCGTGGTCGTCTAGACAACCTCAACTCTTAAAGCAGTCGAAGAACATGCTGAGGAGCATTTAAATATAAAAGTTATAATTGTACTTGAAAAACTCTTAATAAGCCAACATTTCCATACGTTTAGCGGGATTTCTTTGAAACTTTGTAGAAATATTTTGATTAGGGTGTTAATCAAAAGCTCTTAGGAAAATGCTTATCAAAATGTTTATCCTTAACCTCTAGGAAACTTGAAAGTTAAAGAACCATATTGGAGTGTATTTGTAGTTGTTCAATATCTCGAAGAACATTCACAAATAACTTAAGATGGTTTTGTCTGGTAAAAACATTCAATCAGCTGTCATCTGTAACTTAACAATTTGTCGATGTTATCAATAAGCCCTACTAGGTTTTAGAGACTCCAATCTAAGGTATACTTTCTGGAATTTTATTGAATTTCACTGACAAAATCGATTGTTATCTTGGTTTAGCTTTAAGATATTTAAATAAATTCCATAGTTCCGTTCTTAGCCATTTTGGGCACTATTTGTTGTATTTTTCCACATGTTAGTTCTCCAATCCAAGTAGAATAGTCCTTTTATTTATTGACACAAAAAAGCTGTAAATATATTTTACAGTCATAAGAAATATACTTACCTTTGTCGATGAAAACTACAATTCCTTGGAGAGAGAGAGAGCAAGAGGAAATATGTAATAAAGAAAACCAAGGACATGTGAAATGTCCTTATTCTTCTCTAAAAGTGTATTTCTGCAGCCACAATTTGTACTGGATCCTTCTAACATTTTACACACAAGAAAAAGCAATCAATACCCCAGACTATACTCGAAACTCAAATCGAAGCCCAGGTATCGAAAAAAGTAGTTTAAGAGTTAGTTTACTCATTCATGGTGTTCTGGGTTCTGAATATACTTGTCGTATTTGTCCCAAGGAACCAACCCTCTTACTCTTTCTCTCTTTCTGTGATGCTACTCTTCAGAGTTTAGAAATGAAAGAAACGACACGACAAGAAGACGAAGAAGAACGGGCTTTTTGTGCAGCATCACACAAGCATAAGAGGGTTATACAATATATATTGGAATAAATCTTTTCCATTTCACGATTGATTGGAGCCGTTTAAAGGATTCTACACTAGATTCCGATTGAATTGAATACAAATATTTATTCCATTTTATTCCATGTGTAACCGAAGGCAATAAGAGATAGTTTGATTTTTTTTTTTTTGGTTTTCTGGTTGGTATGAGAAATGATAAGAGACTAAAAAAAGGTTAAAGGTTTTTTTTCCATTCAATGTGCCTAAAATACAGATCCGCCCCATTCAGCAATATAAGGTATACGAAATTTGAATCAATTATGAGAGTTTGGTTCTGGTCTTCGAATATACTAATGCGGCTTTTTTGTATGCCTAAGCCAATAATATTTATTTTTTTTTTTTTTTTTTGAAAGAAGGAGATAAAAAAAGGGCATAGATAACAACTTCTATTGACTTCAAGTGGCATTTTGTGAAGAATCTCAATTAAGGCAAAATATAGGAATTCATTTGAAGATTCGAATCACAAGTATCAATTATGCCAGAAGCATGCAAGGACTCTATAACTCGTCTTATTTTGAAGAGCTTATGCTCAGTCAAAAACGAATGGGATCGTAATCCTCTTTCAATGAGAAATCGCATTATATAGGTTTTTTTTTTTTTTTATTATTTGTGAGGATTAGCAGTCTGGACTTTGGGAAAGTTTAACATTTCTAAGGTGCTTAAGTTCAAAGTCTAAAAAATATTCAACAGTTCTGAGAACGAGCAGTGTGTTAGGAAATTTCGAAACTTTTAAAGAGTTCGGTTTTTTTTTATTGTTTGGGAAAGCTGTTAGTTCGATTTGTGGATCTTACAACGGCTAATCCTACAACTTTGCGAAAGCATATTATGCCATTTTTGGTAATCTCAACATTGCGAAAAAATATGATGAGATTTTTGTTATATTTTACAGAAGGTCTTAGATATTTCATAAGTACTTATAACTACTTAAAAATTAGCTGTTTTTGTTGTGAGAAGTTTGGTCCTTGGTTATTTATTCGAAATTTTACTGTGCGCAAGTTATTCGGAGATTTCGTATTACAGGAATTCAATACACTGAAACTGTGTATGTCAATTGACTTATTCTACTTTTGCCATTTGTTAAGAGCCACATGCAATTGTATATTGTCCCCCTTCCCAAAGCATGCAACCTTATTTATGGAAAACTGTTATTCGCAAGTTTGCAAAAGTCTGCTCCTCAAAAACAATTTTTTTACATGCGCAAGTAACAATTAGGTAGTCTGCAAACTGTGCGAACTGTTGCAAAATGGTCTTTTCTTTTATTCGTACTTTGCAACTTTGCTAGAATAACTTTGCGCCCCTTATTAAATGCTATTTTGAGACTAAAATAACATGTGCCGACCTTTTCAATGATTTTTTCCTTGTAACAGCTCTTCAGTTTTGCTTTTTTTAATAGTTTTTTTGTCGAATGAATTTTGCGAAAGTTTGCAAAAGTTAAAAATGTGAGTTGTTTGGAAATTATTTATGTGAAATACTACTTTGCAACTTTACTAGAACCACAAAGTGGCGTCTGGGAAAACAAATTTTAACATCAGCGATAAGCCTGGGCGCTGCAAATTGCTTTTTTGTCTTTTGTGTAAAAGTCTGAATTTTGGTTTCGAAAAGCTTACTGTGTAAATTAAAAAATAGTCTTACTTTGCAGCCTTGCAAAATCCTCTTGTTCGATGTGCATGTCTCTGATTTGGGTCAAAGTCTACTTTGTGGCTAATTGCTGACAACCTGTTTTGTTTGTTTCTATGACCTAGGCAAAGAATTTTGAGAAAGTTATGTGCAAACTTCTATGAGTTGTGGTGACTTATGCAAATTTCTCAAGATTGCGAAAGCCTGTTATGTTATTTTTGCGACATTTTGCATTCTGTAAAAAAATCACTACGGCTTGTTGTACTTGCACCTGTGCGTTCTACTTTGCAACTTTTGCGAAATTAAATTTGCATTTTATTTAAAGAAAACATTTTGTTTCGACAATTTGTTGCTTTCCTAAAAATAGTAATTAATCATTACTATAATTTGCCATTTATCTTTGAAGAGGTTTATAAATTTATTCAAGAACAACAAAAAAACAACAAAAAATTAACCACTATCCCAACATTAACATTCCCATTATCATTTTAACACAGTCAAGTATATTTACAACGAACTTCTAGCTATACACTCTTCTCGGTCAACAAAATACGTGGGTGCACGAACGAACAACTAATTTGCCTTCAGGTGTTATTATTATACGATGGTGGGTGGCGGTGGTATCTTTGGGATTCTTGGTATAATCATCATCATCATCATTTATCTGTAGAGGTTGCATATAGACGGTATATTTAGATTACAACTCGTATTCACTTTCTGACTCGTTGATGTTGACGGCAAATCTTCACCTTCTTTTATAAACAAATATTAATACCTCTTACTATGGAAAGGACGTATGTATACACTCCGTGTCATTTTAATTAAGATAGATTTTCAAAAACTATCCTTTAACTCTATTATTACTGAAGTACTTTGTCCGAAATCCAAGACTTGAACCTGAGACTATGTTAAGATGATATTTCGATTAGAAAATGGCTGATTTAAGCTATTAATTATCAAAAACCTCCTTAATATAATTTTAAGAACCGATTTTGTTTTTACCACCCTAATCAATTGCCTTGCAGTGTAGTTGCCATGGACCAGAACCATAAGGATCTTACCACATTGACTAACAGTAATGTACACGCGCTAGCAATAACTTTTCTATTTATAATGGAATTCCAGAGCAAGGAACCAGAGCGCGCAGTTTCTGCGGGCAATCAACAGCAAGTTAACCGAGAGGTAAAGGTAAACCAACTTATACATAACTGTATATGTGCATAGGCTAAAATGTTTGATATTTATATGCCATGCATACAAAGCACCCTTCTCGCCATTGCTGTTGCCGCTATCTAACCAAAAACTATACCTACGCATTCTATCTCGCGGATATTTACGTTGGCAGTGTTTGAACGATGTTTTTAGAAATGATGCCAGAGTAGGAATATACCGACTTTTATAGATAGGACTGATGGCAGTAAAACTAGCACAAACATACATTTACACTAATTATAAATCATTTATGCGTGCAGAATTTTATTAGCATGGCTAGAAATACAAGTTGAGTCTCTTTCACTGTAGGTTAGGGATGTGATGAACGTATGAAATTGAAAAGGATTTAAAGATTTCATGAAACTGGATACAAAAGTTTGTGCATTTGAAGTGAGAAGTAGCATGGTTAATTAGTTAACTATACCTATTCAGCAAAAGAAACAAACCAATTTTTATCTAAAATATTCTTGATGTTATTATATTTCTTAATATTTGTTTAATTGGAAAAGTTGTCAAACATATTCAGCTATTCAGCGCTGAAGATTTAAAGTTGATACATAATTTAGTGAGCAAAACGTTTATGCTATGCTATGTAAAAAATATTTTCTACTAAGCCATTTCTATTTTACAAATTTTCGTATGAATTCAGTTATTCAGCCTCGAAAACTAATAGTTCCTGTGAGACTAATAATAATTACATAATGTAGCTATTCAGCTCCGTGTACTAAAGCATGTACCTGTACCTACTTAGTTTTGTAAGCGAAAAATAAGTATCCAACGATTCTATTCAATCCTATAATGTTCAGCGTTGGAAGTAAAACCTTCATGAGTAAAACTAAGTTTCACGTGAACCGTTTAACTAACAAAATTAAAGACTCTAAGTTCTTTGAAGTCTCTTCGATCAAAAGAGCTTTTCATTACAAAATTTTATTTATGGATTCTCAATCTGACATGACGATGAATGAATTCAGCGGAATTTTCTATCTTTTATCGACATCGTGTTTTATGGTCCTTTGCCATTTCCTCGAATATTAATACAAAACTTTAACAACCCTCAATTGAAGACGAAGGAAATAATAAAATTTAATATCAAAAAGACAGGCATGCATGGATCCTTGGCCCTGATGCCTTTCAAGCTTCCTGATGGTATAACATTATAAATCTATGTACATACGTATCTTTATATTTATGTAAAGCTGTGTTCTGAAAAAGCCAATTCAACATGTGCACAGCACACACATGAATTTAAGATGCGGCGACAGAAGCGGCGGTGGTTGCAGCGATGTTGTTTTTGTTGCTGCTACTCCACTGATGCCTCGGAAGAGATGCATCTTGTCCTTGTTCTGAAACCCTATCCTACGTCTATCTATATGTTGGTTGGTTGGTTGGTTTGGTTATGCAAGGATGTGTCGTCGGCGATATACAAAGTGTAGTACAAAAGTTCTAAATTGAATCCTTTTTATCCAGTTTAGTGTGCGGGTAAATTGCATTAAAATGGATTCCAAACTCTGAGAGTGAAATAATTTTATCTCAAGTGCCCAAGGATATTGAAATATTTTTTTTTTTTTTATCCCTCTCATTTCTATCTTTTTTTGAATTTTTTTTGTCTTCAAAAAGTGAAGCGTCATGCCGCCTTTCTATGCCGAAAATTCTATTTTCCCTTAAGGACAACATACGATTTACTATCAAAAACCCCGAAACTCACACAGACCTATGAGTGTTTGGTGTGTTTTTGGATTTTTTTTTTATTTTTCTAAAAAAAACGTCACAAGTGGCAGAGAAGAAAATCCACATTATCATCCAGAAGTCCTTATATACCCAGCTAAGAGTTTAAGACGTTACCTCAACTACTTGCACTTTGAAACGCTAAAACACGCTCTCAAACCAACCGAAATGCGCTCTTCACCCAAAATATATATTTTCAAAAAAAAAAAAGAAAGAAAAACTACTGTGACAAGCGTATCCACAAAATAAGACTCCAGTAAAACAAACTTTTCGGGAAAGCATCCTTAGTCTTGTGTTTTTTTTTTTTTTTTTTTAATTTTATTTTTTGTGGATTTATCTCTTTGAACTGTCTCCTGAACTTTGGATGGGATTTAATGGAGGAAACAAGTGGAGTATGGTTGACAAGAAAAAAGCAAATGGATTTAATGGGATTGTGGGTGTGAATATACATAATTATGCAAAATGAGAACAACGAGGGTCCTTTTCTATGTTAAAGGTCGTCGTGGTAGACGAGAAGAGTATATTGTCTGACCCAAATTAACTTTAATGAAGAACAACACCTTTATCATTATTTTGGGTTTTTATTAGTCAAGTGTCTTAATATTTTGTGGAAGCCAAATCAAACGTACTATTTCACGGATCAATTAAATCCAGACAGAATTCGGTGATATTTCCCAGCCAATCGAGGGTGAAATGAATAACTTAGAATAGATGCCCAAAAATGAAAATCTTACGATATATGTATGTCCAAATTGAGTGGTACAAGTTTTGTATATCACCCCTAATTATAAATTAAATCGTTTGACAAAACACAAATTCTGTTAGATTATGCATTTTATTCAATACTTATTTAATTCAGCTATTCAGCACAAAAAAAACAAATTTCTATGTGACTTGGTTCTAGAAAATCATTTTCTTACAATTTAATTTAGACTTTCTGTTCAAGGCTACTGTCTACTGAACAAAAATTGTAATTTCTAACTTAACTATTATATGACCAAAATAAAATAGATCTTGCCAGCTAATCAGCAGTAAAAAATAGGATAAGTCACCAAGGTATCACTTTCCCTGATAAGCTATCGGCCATATTATTAACAAATTTCAAAACTAGTCTTACAGCACAACTTGTTCTGTAGACATGTCATAAATGAAAATCAGCTTATCAGCCATATGCGATCTTTTAAACAAAATTTTATGCAAAACTATACAAAACGTCGGTATAAACTGTCAATCTCCTTCTACGTTATACCATCTAACAAGTTTTTAGTATTTTCAATTCCAGTATTTTTTTCATTTTATGTAAAAATTATATTTTTAACAATATCTAGTTAAATTATTTATTCAGCACTAAAAAACACTGGTTTAAATGATGCTCAGCTAGCAAAAAAAGATAGATTCAGTTGTTCAGCACTGAAAATCCAAAAGTTTTCTGCTAGGTTTGATTATCAACAATTCTTCAAGACTTTTTATTCTGATTTGTAATATTTTACCAGCTAAAATAAAGGCCTTTTAAGCTATTCAGCACTACTCACAATCACCAAAAATAATTTTTTAAATTATTTTCATAAATGTTTTTTTTTTTATTTAAAAAAAAACAGAGTCTTCTGCTTTTTTTTGCTTTTTTCCTTCTTTAAAGTAACGTACGACTTTTATTTGAGTCAAATAAATTGTTTATCAAAATAATTGTGAAGGTACTTGGCTATTCAGCACTATAATCAATTGATTCAGATAGACTTTCAGAGCTAAAAAATAGTTCCTTACATTTAATGTCTTGGTGTTTTTTACTCAATCAAGTAAGATCTCAGCTATTCAGCAATTCAGCACTGATGTACCTGCAGAAATTGATGGAATACAATGAACTTTTGATTGTTTTGAAATGTCTTGACTGTTTCTATCTCTGTCCGCAACATCGTATTTAAATATTCTAAAATTTTAAACTGTTGTATGTTCGCTGATAAAAATCTAAAATTTTTACAGGACAGCAAAGAGAACACAAAAAAAAATTGTAAAACCAACAGCCAGAGTTGTACCTTGTTGTATATGTATGTGATATGTCAAGGATTACGACCATAAACTGCTGCTTTCTGTAATTTTCTTGTTTTTTTTTGTGTTTGTTCAACAGCTCGGGCTTAGCACAAAAATAAAATATAATATAAAAGAAATTGGCACTAAAGAAGTTCTTCAAATTCCACTACCACCCAAAGCACCCCACACCACCCAAAAGGCCATTGGAGTGCAAAAATTCGTCGTGTCGTCGTCGTTTCGCTAGAAATATATATATAAAATATAAAAAAAAAAATAGACATCAAAGTTCCAATATTTTGAACATACATAAGACTAAGGCTATGCCAGGAAGGTATACAGCGAAATTCAGGCATGTCTTTGGCTCCGGTATGTGGAGGTATGCGACAACGACAACGACGACGCACAGCAACGGCAACGACAACGACAACGACTAGGACGTCTAAATATGGAATCTGAGATATTTTGTTCATGTCTCTGGCTCTGTGGACCCAAAGGATGTGTGTGTCGCATTCCTTTAGCATTTCCTCTTGGTGCAAACGGCATACCTATATAAATAAATTTCCCGCTATCGAAGTACAAAAGTCCGCTGTACCAAAGATCTACATTGTGCACATATAGCCTAACGGTGCGATGCTCTATAAAGGTGCAACAAAAGGCCAAAGGTGCTTCAATAGGTATGCACATCATGTCGCATCCTTGCAACAAAAAAATAAAACGTATAAGGAGAGGAAGGATATGTTATGTTATTCTTGGTGTATTCCTTTCCCCGTGTTAGTTTTTTTTTCGCCGTCCACTTTTTATTTCGTGTGTGTTGTTGTTGTTGTTGTTCCTTTGCATCCAAGGAAGTTCTTTCACAGCAGCTCACCTAGGCCAAACATCATCATGTGTGTGTTGAGTTTTTTCTTCTGTTTCCGGCATGCAGAGGTGACCTCTCTACACCCGTTGTTGTTAATACAACAAAACAACAAAATTTCCAACAAGGACGAGGACGACATCACAGCGAAAGAAATGAACGAACCAAGAAGAAGTCGTATCGTTTGCCTTTTGCTCCCGACTCTATATACTTCGCAATAGCAACACAACAGATATTATAATTTCTTATTTAGCAAAACTAACAGACATTTCCTTCCTGTAAGGATATTAAATTTCTGCAAGGTGATATTTACATGTAATTTCCCTTCACTCTTTCCATTTTATACTTCTTGTTCTCATGCATTTGCATTCATAGGATTGGCATCGCAGGAACTTTCTCAACACTCGAGGCTTTGGTCGCGTTCTTCTTATTTTTGCACAGTTAAAACTTTGATATCAAAACAGGATCAAGGCAACAGCAAGAACTATGTATAAGGAACATCATTGTTCTCTGAAAACAAAAAAAAAAAA
This sequence comes from Meliscaeva auricollis, assembly GCA_948107695.1. NCBI lineage: Eukaryota > Metazoa > Arthropoda > Insecta > Diptera > Syrphidae > Meliscaeva > Meliscaeva auricollis. Next base: position 52,680,015 of record OX403619.1, on the reverse strand, counting down.
ACAGGGGTGGACTTTATATCGATAGAAGGATGTCAAGGTAATGGAATCTATTTTGAGTTTATTGTTTTGAAATCGAAGCAGGATTAAGGCATTAAGATAAAAAAAACATACAGAAATCATGCTTAAGAAAATTACATAAGTGCACTTACTAAAGGTGGAGGGCTTGTTTTCTTCTATTTTCCTTATGGCGCAGTGCCCTAAAGCAATTGGGGTTTCCGAAACTTTTTTCTAGATGTCATAGACATGCACAAATCTTAAATTGTAATTTAAAATTTTGCAAAAATTATTTCAAAAAAAGTTACCAAATCCGCTCCTGTCATTTTTTTACAATAAAATAAAAGGAAAATCCTCGAAAGAAATTGAGGTGAAATGAATTTAAAAGACGAGGTAATCAATGCATTTCTGCATGCATGAATGCAAACATTGTCGAAGGCGAACATATTCCTATTACCTACACAACAACAGCAACACAAATAAAAAGGTCCTTCCATTCTCAAGACGTTCTTATACACACAAAAAAGGTTCAAAAGAGTTCTGAGAACGCAAAAAAAGAGTATAGAGGTTAGATATTCAGCTCATTGCTTTTGCATGCTTTGCAAGATTTCCAAACAAGGAGTAAACCATACCCCGTATGCTATCGCAATAATATAATAATACAATACCAAAGTAGAGTCGTGATTTATTCATGCAATTTAAAAATTTCCCAAAAAGAAAATAATGCCCTAATGTTGTTTATGGATGCTAATCTCCGGCAATCAATTGGCATTTGCTTTGGGGATTTCCAAATGCATTATTCGCATCTCCATATAATTTTATTTTACTGTTTTTATTGCAATTGATGGAAAATTCAGGAAATTATTTTCTCTGTGTGAAGTGAAGGATAAAAATAAAAAAAAAAAATAAAACTAAAGAAAAAGGAAAATACAAATCGAAAATTGAGAATTGAGAATGCACTTTTCACAGAATAATTCACTCAAGGAAGTGGGTGATGAATTGTAAGTACTTGTGAGTATATTCTGAGATTGAATGTTCTTAAGTTTGTTTTTTTTTCATTTTTTTTTTGTTTTTCTCTTGGATATGTACAGATAGAGGGATTTTTATAAATTATCCACTTTGTTATAAGGATTTGTTTATTGAAAAGGAAATAGAAGAGTTTAAGAAAGATGTTTCAATTATTTAACAATGCAAATTAATTGAAATTGATTTCAATCATTTTAATAGAGAAATTAAGTTTAAAAAAAAAAAAATCCCAAAAATGTTTTTTATAACAGATACACAGATTTTATGTAAATAAATTGAGAAGCAAATCTGAAAATGATATTATTTAAAGGCCCTTAGTTTCTATGTGTTGTGTCTCCTTTCATTTAACACATCAATCTTAAAAATAGAATAAGAATTCACAGAACTACAGCATTATCTATAAACCATTATCTAAATGGGTCACTGTGGCGTATGCGTCATTTTTCTCGAGATAGTCCCCAAAAAAACCCCATACACCAAGCCCTTATAGTAAGACAAACAGAGGCAGACAGACAGAATTGTTGGACCCACTTTTTTTGCATTCTCTATCACGTTATTAGAAAAGCTAGTGTTTGTTTAAAAAGGAGTTTCTCAATAGAAAAAAATGTTGCGCATACGCCGTAGTGACCCATTCCGGTAATAGTTTTACGAGAAGCGCGATTTTTACCAATTCTGTTTGGTTTTTTTGAGATTGTGGTATCAATTGAAGGAAACACAATAAACTATATTTCTTTTCATAAGTGAAAAATTCTTTTCCGACAAATCAGTGGTCAATGTTCGCTTTAAGCTACAAAAATCTGTGTTGATTTGATAGTTAATAGCTTCGGTTAAAGTATCTTATAATGATAATGAGCTACTCAATAATCTGAGCTATGATGGTCACAAATTCAATTTAATTAAAACGAATTAACATCTTGAACAAAACTGTTGTAGTACTTTTCATTTTTAAGCTCTTATTCTCGTTATCTTCTTTTACAAAGCACATCACCTTAAGGATTTTTCTTTGTCTTCTTTATAATTTCTGCTTTTCATTGTATTCAAACCAAAAGGGCATATCATAATAATAATAATCTTCTGCTCTCTATAGTTCTCGTCCCTTTCCCTCAGCATTCTATTTTGTTAAATTGCACAAAGCTAAGTTATCTAATATTATATCTCTTCAACTCTGGCAAGTAGGAAGACTCTTAACTACACTTCCTTTTTATTTTTTTTTTTTTTTTTATTTTTGTATTAACTGATTTTTTTTTAATTTCATTTTCTTTTTGAAAGTGGACACTGGAGAAGAAAAACTATCCTTTCCGTTGCTTTTTTTTTTTTTTGTTTTTCAAGAATAAGGACATATTTATTACATCACTGCAATCAAAATGAAATCCATTCGCTTTGTGCGAAAGAGCGACGAGCATCAGTAAATATAATGCCAAAGGACAAACGAACTATAGGAAAGATATGCCACACTGACATTGCCATTACTGTGTGCATTGTAGTTTGGGTTTTAGTAGAAATTCTATAGGAAAGAGGATATTGAGTAAGAGAGTGACTCTAGATGTCACCCTTCGCCTCCGCTGCCCCAGCTGCCACGCCAAAAAAGTAGAGAGCTTTATGTAATTGTGAATCCTTTAAGATAAAACTTAAATTGTTCTACAATTCAATTATTACGGGTGAACGGAAACACGCAGACAACAGAAGCAAAAGCATCAGAGTATCCTTTTCCTTAACAAGATTCACTGAGAGAATTCTGCAATTTTATGCAATGCACCTCTTCTCTTGTATTTTTGTATAGTGTGTTGCCCTTCCATCACCACTCTTAGAAAATGCTAAGGATATTTTTAGAACTAGACCCTAGACGGATTAACAAACTGTAAAAGTGATAAAATAATGTTAAAATAGTTTTCTTATTGGATTATAATTTTTGGAATGTAGAACATGTAAGTGACCACAAGTCTATTTCTCTTTTATAGTTTTCCAGTTCTGGAAATGAGTTTTTATAGTGTCCGAAAACAAGGACTTTCTAATTTCTGTTTTTTGGGGGAAGAATGAGAAGCAATTTAGTCATGTTTGTTTTTGAAAATAAAATACCAAGTAGATGTTTCTCTTGTATATAAGTAAAGTATTTTAAGGTTATAAGTAAAAGCTTTTTGCATTCTAAAATATTTTCGTGGCTAATGTGGAGTGTTCGTGTGGTATAAAATGGAACTTTGTGTATTTGTTTAAGTAAAGGAAATATGGAATTTCTTTTTTTTCTTTCTTGAAATTGAAAAGAAAGAATAAACTTAAAAGAAATATTGCATAGTTTTGTGTTAAAAGTGAATTTAAAAAAAAACTGCCTCGATTTGTAAACATATTTTATTTTGTTTTAACTGAAAATAGTATTACTGATGCCATCTTCTGATCAAGTATTACGCATTTCTGGCTTATCAGTTGAAACTTGTCAACATCGCTATTTTTGATTTGTTGTTCTTCTATTCTTACATTACGATAGAAAAAACAAAAATTTTGTTTTACATAGTAGATAACTTTTTCCAAGACAACTTTTCGATAAAACTATGAGCAATATGCAAAAAACCGTAATTTTTGACATTTGACATATTTTAATATTGTGATATCTTCTAAACGATTGTTCGTAGAAAACAAAATTTCATAACATAAATAGAATTGCGACGTTGACAAATGTTACCATAAATGAACAAAAATTAAACTCTATTTGGTACCAAAGTACTGTCTATAAGCAAATAAGTTATTACAAAGTTTAACTCCAACAAAAGCAGGAATTAGGTACCCAATATTTGTCAAAAAAAACTTGTAAAAATAGAATTTTCTAGAAGGAAATCTTATTTTTGAGAAACCATGTAACATCATCAAAGTTAAATTTAGAACCTACTTTATTATGAACTGGTAAGATAATATTTCCTTAAATATTTTTTCTAATCTCTTTTCAGATTTTTGATTAAAACAATCATTTGGGAAAACTTGGCCTCTGGAACTGCCATATCCTGTTATACCTACATTGATAGTAAACAAATCCGTGGTTACCTTAATCCCCTATTCTAAGCTTTGCGGTGCAAGTGAGAGGGGTAAGTACCTAACCAACCTACCTTTCGTTGATTTTATTTCTATTTTTACTTTGGTGCCTTTCGAGGAAAAAAATTATTTTTCAAAATAAAATTCAGTAGGTAGGTAGGAATATCTACATAAAAAAAATCCCATCATGTGTTCCGTTTTACCCTTTTAATTAAGTTAACTTTGAAGACGAAAAGCTCGTTCCCTTCGGAAGCAACACCTTCCTAAATATGATCAAACAAGCTTCCCTAACAACATCATCTGCAAACAAAACAACAACAAAAACAAGTAAACTATCTCTTAATTAGCAAGTTTGCTGACCTTTTTTTTATTTTTATTTTTAAAATAAGCTGCTATCCGAGTAAAAAGAGGAAAAACCTGGTGTGTGTTTAAATTTTCTGTCAATTATCCTCCCATCCGTGTGTCACACTGGCTAATTGGGATGCTGTTCCTTTTAACCTTGTGTTTGTGTTTTATTTTTTTCTCTTTCTTTTTTTTTATAACAAAGTTATGTTCACCTTTGAGAACATTATTCACCTCTCTTCATCAACAAATTGACCTTACCCATGTGAATGCATCATCATCATATTCATCTGGATAGGATATCATTTTCGTTCGCCTTCTTGGTGTAGTACGTATATGGTCGCCCTTTGGTCCTCTTGAATGGTGCGGTGTTTTGTGTTGATTTGAGAGCTTTATTTTTCTATCATATTAATTTTATGTCACTTCGGGGACGTCCAGAGCAAAATGACCCCGGAACACGACCACTCTATAATGGTCATATTCCCTTCGTTAGCCAACACGCTTGGCGACCAATATGTGTAGTGTAGTGTAGTGTCACTCTTTGATTTAGGGTTATTTATGGGTTTTCCAATTTTTTTTTTCTCCTTCAGTTTATATTTGGTAGAAACTTACACCAAAAACTAGTAATGTCGTTTTCTTTTGGAAGTCCTGAAGCTTTCTGAAGCTTTAGAAGTCTTCTGAAACTGTTCTATTGGCACAAGAAATGACTTCTGGATGCTTCTAAACTCTGTTGGACGTCTAATCGAAAACTTTATAAGAGAAAATCAGCACTCAGTCATATTTGTGTAAACAGAAAAAGCAAATTTGTAGGACCTCCATTGGCATTTTAAACTCTTCGTAGGTACCTTTACTTTTTTAATTTTCTTCCTCCCTTCCATTTGTCGGTAAGACTAGAAATGCTATTTGTAGTTGCAGCAAAAGTACAAGAACCTAGGAGCTAGCAAACTGTCCCAGGCAGAACAGAGGTTAACATTTTGAACAGAATTAGACAGACGAAGTCACCTCAAAGGACGCTAAGGTGTTCCAAAAAGGTATAAGTATACCCATGCGAGAGAACAGGACGGTAAACAACTTTTTTCTTGCTGCTTCCTCATCTTTGGTTGTCTTCGTTGTCTAGCTTTTTTTCTTCCCTCTACTATTAGATCGCGTAGTCATTTGCCTCGTGTACCAGAAAAGTACAGGAATTTTCTGAGAAAAGTATAACTTTTTTTTTGTACAGTTTAACTGGTGGTTTGTCTTCGTCCTGCCATGGGTAACTACTAACTATAAGTAAAAGAAGCAAGGGGACAAGACTGCAAACAAATTACCATCATCAAAAGGATTTCCTCTGTTATTGCTGTTAAGCAACACACAGTTTTGTATATAGTGATGGCATATAGAAATGGTATAGCAAGACGTACCAGTAGTACCAAACGATGAAAGGATGTTGCCTGTCTCTGTAATCTTGTCCGAATTTTCCTCAGAAGGACAGGTTTTCCATTTACCATTTATAAGGAAAGAATGATGAATAAGAAAAGAAGAAAAAAAAATCAACGTAACTAGACTTAGGTGATGATGATGATGACGACTATGACGGAAGGAAAGTTCTCCGTTCAAAAGTGTGAGGGCGCAATGACATAAGGCATGAAGCCAGAAGCAAAGAAAAGCCACTGTATAAGTATACATACTGGGTGCTTATATATACTCTGTGATAGAAGAACGTTGATAATGTTATCCTTTAATTAAGATTTCTTCCATTCCGTTTCCTTTTTCACTTCAGTTTACTGCGATGATGGAGATGGCGCTTATATAGTTTTCTTTTTGTAATTTTGTTTTCATCTTATTACAATTTTATGCTCCACCAACATTTGTACTGTACTCGAATTGTCATATACTATACAGTATACATTCGAAGGCCTTGAGGTAAGTAAAGAAAGAGTACCTTCCTCTCTTTTACTTACATATTTCTCAAGATCTTATAACTTTTGCAGTTTTTAAATTTATTGTCTGCTAGGTTTTTGGTGACATCGTCTTTGCAACAACAACAAAAAATCACAAGAAGACTCTTTCTTTGAATATTTTTGTGACCATTGAAGAAGTTTACATTCCAAGAAAAAATTGTTCACAGATCTGAGTTGGTCAAAGACTATATATTTTTTCATAGAATTTTCAAATCATTTTTAGAATTTTATAGAAATTAATTTCTATAGAATTCCTTTTGTGGACATTTTTGTTTTTTTTTTTTTTTCTTTGCTTGCTTTAGTCTCTTAAATAAATTTCCAGAAAATATAATGCAAACATCAAATAAGCATTCAAGAAATTCTTGTATCTTTTGGTTGACATTTTTGATTTATTTGAAATCAAATAGGTAAATGCTTTAAGTTCTTACTGAGTCTATCGTATTATTCTGAGAAAGGCGGAAGTGTAGTCTCTTAGATTGTAGTGTTGATTTAAATTTCTATTCAAAAATTGTGTTGTAAGAATTCAGAAATTTTGTAGTATTCATTGGTGTCAGTGGTCAGTACTCAGAAATAATGAGCGATGGTCAGAAACGCTTAAAATTTTTGAAAAACTTTACTATGTTTTTTTCAATGTAAGTTTTTGAGTTAACATAGTTATTTGGAATTATCGTCGATACAAATAAAATTCCTTTAAAATGTTCCCTTATAAATTTTGTACCGTTAATTACAAGTCCCTCAGGATTTATTGTGAATAAAATTTTCATGGAAATTCATCTGTCATTTCATAAATTTTGTTGTTCCCTGGAATTTCAGCGGATATTCACGATTCTGAAGAAATCCTGGGGGGAAAAAAATTCTCACAGGGAAATAAAATTTCATTTCAAAACTAATTTTTGAAAAAAAAACTTGTTTTTGAATAAAATTTTGAGGCCGGTATCCTTCAAGATACTTAAACGCACTCAATTATTTTAATGACAAGGTTTTGAACACTTTTCTGATGAAAAGTGGCATGTTTCCCTCGGAATTTATTGGTATCCAGGGACATTTATCTGTAATTTCATACATTTGTCTGTTCCCTGGAAAATAATTCCAGGGAAGATTCACGATCGCTAAAAACATTTCGAGGGAAACAAAATTCTCCTGGAAGTTCATGACAGTACCTTAAAACTTAAAAAATCGAAAAAATGGCTGCAATATTTGTATTTTTTCTTTGTCCAAGAATTTGGAACATTGTTAAAAAAGGGAGATTATCAAAAATGAATTTTTGGGTCATAACACTGAATTTTTGAATATTCACCACTATCGGAAATAAAATTTCCCGGGAATTTTTTTTGGGAAAATATTCTAAGAATTCTGTTCTGGTTTGTTTCAAAGGAAACGAAAAAATTGAGTGACTTTCATAGCAATTTTATAATAGAGAGCCCTTATCCCAAAAGAAAAGACCTACAATTTTCTGCCGGTTTCGAACTACTAGTTGTGATAAACATTTCGTGACAAGCAGGAATAAAGGTGGCATGGCTGGGAATCGAACCCAGACCTCTTTCGTGATAGTCCATCATCGCACTAACCACCACTTGAAAAGGTTTGTGTATGTAAACAGTTTCTAGATCCGATTTTTTTAAACCTATAATAAACCGGAAGGAGAAGATATTCGGTTACTTTTTTAAACGCTTATAAACTCAACGGTTTTCACTTATCGGCAGGTTATTTCGAATGGAACAAATGAGCCTAAGAAAGTTTAATTAAAAAAAAAGAGCCATTAGTTAGGTTTTGCTAAAAAAAAATGCTTCTACCAAGCGAATATCTCATTCAGGGACAATAAATTGTGGATTCGAAACCAACTTGTTTCGTTTCTCCAAACTATCATCGAAATTTCATGTTTGATTAAAATCTCCAGTTCGATTTTTTTTTTTGTTTGGTCTTATAAGAATGGAAAACTTGTTCTGTAATTCCTTTATCGCAAGTAAAATTATTTAAAAAAAAAAATACAAAATTCTGCAAACTCAAAACTTTTGCAGAAGTATCTACAACCGACAGACGGGCCAGCTCCAGCAAAAACGACGGAGAAACTTTCTTTGAAAAAGTTTTTCTTTGCTTTTGTTTTTTTTTTTTTTCATTATTTTATTCCATCATGGTCACTTTTTAATCCAAAAAAAGAAAAGATTATACAAAGATTATGTTGGAAATCTGTTCTCTTGCAGCTTTCAAGCCGAGCGCCAAAACCATGTCCCCCTGTCTTTAAAAAAGAGCGAGTGTTAAAGAAGGAAAAAAATAAAATGGCACACGCTTCAATCCTCCACCAGTTTCGCATGAAATTTTATTGAATAGTTTTCGGAAGTCCTCTGCAGTATGGTTTGCTTCTGGAAAAACGTCGTCATCATCATCATCTTCTGAAGGCTCTAGAGGAGCAGCAGGTGATTCCTAAAAATTCCCCACCTAAATCGAATGAAGATTAACAGTGGTGCACTGGAACTGCACATCACTTTCAGGATATCTAAAAGTTTGTTCCGATTATTCTTAGCGATTGTCCTTTTTCTGTCGAAAATGCAAAAAAAAAAAAACACAAAAAGTACAAGAAGACCGACCCGCTGAAAAGAAAGGATGAAGTTTTGCATTGCTTCAAGGTTTCACTTTTTCTTTGGACATCAGGAATCTTTTCTTTTTTTTTTTGGGTTTTCCTTGATTTTATTGAAGGAGTATAGTATGCGTGTCCTTATGCGGCATGGCTGTGGCAGGATAATTCATTTTTCTTCCTCATCTTTTGCACCAATCTTTATGCCATTCACTTCCGCCTTGGAAACATCAAAACCAGGCACTATTATCGTGACAGACATTTTTTTCCCCCCAAAGTTTGTCTCCAAGAAATTATTTTTTTTTTATTATTTTTTTGTAAAACGAACGGACGACGGACTTTGGATTTGGTGTGTGGTGTCCTTTTTTTTTAGTGAGCCCTTACATAGAGGAAAAGGGGTTTGTCGGCAGGGAAAATGGCAAAAAACTGCGAAAATATTTGAATAGACATTAAAACTTATGAATAACTTTGGAGTGTTTGGTTGGTGGTTGGTTTCTGTATGCTGTATAGTTAGAGATCTGCGCTGCTTCGGCTGCTACTTGAAAGTATGTACTAGAATTCCAAGGCGAGATTATTCAAACAAGGACTCTTTGCAGATGAATGAAGGAAGAAATCTGTTTTCTTTTTTTTTTCTATTTCTTCTTCTTCAACTCTGTTGAGATAAATGAGTTCTTACAGCGGCATATTCTTGGATGAACGATGATGTTGATCAGCAGCGGCAGCTTTGCCGGTCGGTTGGGTTGTGTCGTGTCGGTGGTGGTGGCCAGAAGGACTCCTAATGGAACTCCTATAGCACAGCATCACAGTCGTGGTAACGTACAAAGTTTTCTTAAACTATGATTACTTTTTGTGAAGTTTTTGTTTTCTAAGATTTGGAAGGTTTTTTTTCTTTTCTTCTTTTTTTTATTTCTGAAGAAAGAAGATCCTTTACTTTTCGGGGAAAAAGAACCTCAGGTGATGAAATTTATTTCATGAACATTTATTTTTCTCTTTTTTTTTTGTTCTTTTTTTCTTTTGCGCTTTGGTTTTTTTCTTATTTTTTTTGCTAATATTTCATTTGATGGTTGATTTAGTATTAGCGCGGTGATTAATTTGTGGTTTTAGAGAGAGATTGTGTGTTTTGCTTCAGGCAAAGATTTTGTGGGAGTTGATGGTATATGATGTTAAATTGACATTTTGGGGGCTGAAAGATGAAGATTAGGGATATTTTGTTGACATATATTAAAACAATGTTAATCAGTTGGTGGAACAAATAGAAACGCATTAAATATGAGTTTTTTTTAATGAGAAATGTGGCAATTAGTTTAAAGAAATAATTAAAGCCACACTGATAATGCTTCATTAATTTAATATATTTTTTATTAACAAAAAAAAACATAAAATATATCTAATAGTCCAGTAACCTTGTCGTTTCGTAGGAAGGAGACCTTGCGTCAGATCCTTTAATTCTGATATTTTTTCTGTGTTGCTTATGATGTTGATTTGATGTTAAATCTAATTTTTCGACCTTTAGCGCCGAACATCATTAGTAAAAATTTTAAAAAAACGCGATTTTTTTTGGGTTTTTTTAATGAAATTTTTAGCTATGAAGGCCTAGCTTATGAATATAATACCTTTTATTTTTTAAATTATTTATTAATTTAATTCATATTCTAAGCTTTGGCATACAGTCGACTCCGCTTTACTGCAATCAGCTTAACTGAAACAATCGGTTAACTGAAAGAAGAAATTTATTACGATGCTTTTTTACCAAGTCTCAATGCAAACTATTTCGAAAAATTGACAATCTTTTGCATTTCCTATGACCCTTATAGAACTTCAAAATGTTGAAGAAGTATTTATTAAATTATTGCATTATTATTAGAACCTTCAGTTAAACGCAGTAGTTAGTTCTAAGTTCTGGTAAAAATTTAGACAGTCCCAGAACAACAGGGATCCAGTTGTTCTGGGATTCCTTTTTTTTTTTTATTTACAAAAATCCATCTCTTTTTTAATATTGACTGATTTTAAACAGGCCTCGGGTGACTTATATCGTTTTCGAAGAGTCGAAGAGTCTTCTGGACGTTTCCCGAAGAGTCCGGAATCATTCAGAAGCCTTCTGAAACTATTTTATTGTGTCATATCTGTAATTTTTGCGACAATAAAACAGTTACCAAAGACTTCTGGATGATTCCGGACTCTTCTGGATGGACCTTATTCAGCTTTCAATTTTTCGACACAGTGTATTGCAATAATTTTGCTTAAATCGCTTTAAAACCACCAAATTAAAACTCACCATAGCTCACCACAATCTTGATCATAACCATTCGATCTTCAAATGGAAACTCATTTAAAGACTTTATCTTAAAGATAATTTCATTTAGTTACAAAAAATCGATCTACCATACTTAACTCATATACTTACATATTGACACACAAACATTAATTTTCAGAAAAATTCCCTTCTATACGAGCTACTTAAATTCCTAAAAATATCTAATTTAAATTAAGATTGAATATGGTAGGTAACTTGTTTGCGAAGCAGCAGCAGCAATTTTCTCATTTCTCACAGAGTTAAATCTCATTAAAGCCCAAAATGAGTGTCTTTTTCGTTAAATTATTCATACTAATTCCACCCATGATATTAAATTTTAAAACAAAATTTAGGCATCACATGTACCTACCTACCTACCTTACCCTTACATTCCTTCTGTCTTCTATACGACCTATATTTTACTTTATACTTATACCATCATCAACCCATACCTACCTACTTTTTGGTGTTCCATATGACGCGGAAATAAATAAACGAGCATCCAAAATATGTACGTAAATATAAAAAAATAAAAAAAAAAAAAAAATAACACAACATCCTATCATTCCACCATCGATTGACAAATTATTAGCTATTCCAGAATGCAGAACATCTGGGATTTACAGGCGTGCCCTTCAAAGCCGATATCATCTCCTGAACACCTGTGATGATATAGAATTGTAATAAATTTTCACTCTGCTAACGACCCACTTATGTTTAAGAGCGACGACGACGTAAAGGTTGAGAGAGCATATACACTCCATGAAGCCTTCACTCACCCCCTCCTACCCCCTAGGTTTCTTGCGTTAAGGCTTACTAACTCCCAAAATGCCTCCTCTCTAACCTCACTCAGTCTTGGGATTCTGGAATTTTTGTTTTTTTTTTTTTTATTTTCTTGGTCCCTCAATATAACATTGGCAGAAATATACAGAACCCCTCTGGGTCCCGGCTTTTCACTTATAATTTAAATTACGTGCAGGTGAATTTTCATTCAAGAGTAAAGTATGGTCGAGCGGTTGGAATGACGAGGGTGGCATCTATATTCTATTTATCAACATTTTGCGCCTGTTTTTAAATAAAACATTAGAATCACTATGACAATCACGTACGAAAATGGGGAAAATTGAATTTGCCGAAATTTATGCGGAGTTTTTTTCTTTTTTTTTCTATTTTGTGGATACATTTTCACCAGTTTTTCACTTAGTTTTTCGTGAGCCATAGAAACGCATAATCAAAACTGAAAAAATTGAAAGTGTGTCGCTCAGGGGGGGGGGGGGTGATATTTTTTTCTGAATGAGGTTATTTTCCAAACGAATGTCACATCCATGATAAATATGAAAACACGTCTTTGATTACATTCCTTATCTTTGGTTTATTGTTTTTCTTTGTTGTTTTTGTTTCTTTTTTTGGTAAAATGAATTTTTAAATTTAAAAAAAGCTGGCAAAAGTTGGAAGAAAAGACTTTGAAAAGCTTAAATAGTTCTTATAAAAGGTTGTTGCCTAAACTTAGTCTAGTTTTGTATCAATTTTCTATCTACAATTAAGGTGACAACAAAATTCATTCAAATAGAAATTACCGTGACTATGAAGTCACAGTAGAAGTTATTTGTAATTCTTGGTTAGAAAACATTCCATTTACCATTTAAAAATATGAATTTAAAAAAAAAAACGTAACACCTTAAATTTAGAACAATACCCTTAATGAAAGATTGTATTTTTGTATTCGGTTCTTTATTTTTATTGTCAAGTGAAGCTATTTGATTTATAGTACAGTCTAATTGGAATTTGAGCTGACGAAACAGGGGTTTCTTTGCATTTTATTGTCTTTCTTGAAATTCAAAACATACCACACTATTTTATTTTGTATTTGCTAAACTTTTCTACTTTTTTTTATCTTTTTAGCGCTAACTTCAGAGGGTCAGATTCGTGATATGAAATGTTCATGTCAAGCTGAATATTTGTTTCTGACACATATTTTCTCTACACTTATACCTAATAATAATTATTGTGATGTGCCAGCTATATTTCGTCTAATTTGAGTGTACTATTTTTGAAAAAAAAAAAAAATTATTTTACTATTGTTTTGTCTTTCCAGGATTTTAAAGTGAAATATTATATTTTTCTAAGTATTTACAACCTAATTGTCTTTATTAATTCCAATATAAAGATAACCAAACGATTTTCTGTTATTTAGTATTGAAAAATAAATAAAAATTACAAAAAAATGCTTTTGGGTCAGATTTTTTATTATTTCTCGTGAGCTACAAAAAAGATTATGCATTGCTGGCGCATGCTTATTTTTGATGACAATACAAAACCTCTTAGTTTTATTTTTACACACAATCAAGAATCAAGAAATCACACATTTTTCGTTTCGTGTGGAGTATCAGAAAAGTATAAGAAACGTATTGAAAAGTACTTTTAAGAATATTAAATACAACATCTCAGAGACGACAGCACAGATCTACTCTTCTCATGCTTTGCAAAAGTAACGTTACCAAAAGAATAAATGCAAAACCTCCATTTTCTATTTTTATTTATCGTCTTCACATTCACACTGATTGAGACATTGAGAGTGAAAGAATAAACATTATGTAAACGTTATGATATATGTATTTGTAAGCTTTACTTAAAACTGAAAACAAAAAAAATAATTAGTCCATGTGCTCTGTCCGCTTTTTGTCTTGTGTACAAAATTCTCAATTTGCACCAGGCGACCATGTTTTACAGCAAGTGACTGCTTGCCGAAAATGTTTGTACTTTTTTTTATTTTTTTTGTTCTCCTTTCTTCATGATCGAGACTCGAGTCCTAGACCTACTCGTAATATTGTTGTGTGTACCCACTACCAATATGGAGGATAAGCTCATGAGTATAGTCTGTGCATGCGCGGAAAAACACAAGCATTATTCTTCATCTCTTTCGATCTTTACAAGAATCAGCTTTTTTTTTTTGCATGGTCATGCTGGAGAAATTCATGTGTGTAGAATGCATAATGCTAAAAAAAACTGCTCTGTGCTCGTTCTTTTTTGTGCAGCTCTTTCTTTTAAAAAGATCCCGTTGACGAAGGGCGGAGCTTAGGTTTGGTTTATAAAGTATGAATGTGTAGGTGTTTCTTTTTAAATTTGCTTTTTTGAGGAGTCTGCTGTTATTCATGATAGCCTGGTACACCAAAGTTTGCTTATTCCTAAATTTATCGTTTTTGATATGAACATGGGTTCTTTTTTTCTCGTTTTTTTCAGCATTTTTAAAATTGTTTCAAGCCAAAAAAGAAGAAAAAATGGCAAAGAAGTATTTTGTTATACACCAGGCGATCATGAAAAACAGCAACGTCAGTTTCAAAATGAGACATTCTATACAAATACAATCAAATTTTGTGTAAACATAAACGAAAAATAGGCTCCTCCCTTTGACAACGGGATGTTTTTAAAAGAAAGAGGCACAAGCAAAAAAAATACCATCGCTGCACCCATTCACCTGCTGACTCTCAAAAGAGAAAAGGCAATGACTGTTTTGTATTTTTCGTCTACGGTGTAATTTGTGAGCATCGTGCTTCTTCTCCACGAACATGAAACAATATATGTAAGAAAAAAACATTATGCGACGTTGACAGATTTAAAGAAAAAATAAAATTACACAACCCTTAATCACCATGTGCAAAATAATATACCTATGATATAATATTTGGATAATTTTATGTTATAGTTGTAGGTGGTACATATTTGGCTAATAAAACAATTGAAATATTTTTTTTCTGCCAAAAAAATATTCCCAGGAAAGAATATTTGTTGTAAAAAAAACCATTGAAATTTGAAATGAAAATTGATTGCTATTAACATTAAATTAAGTAATTGCTTTTTTTGCAAAAAATGTTCTTTCCTGGCACTATTTTTTTGACAAAAAAAAAATTCAATTGTCTTGCCATCAATAATTCGTAACAGTTTCAAGTGTCAAATATGTACATATGTATACCTATAACATATAAAATTATCATTATCCAAATAATATATCATTTAATATTATTTAGCACATGGTGATGTGCAATTTTATTTTTTCTTTAAATCTGTCAACGTCGCAGTAAGTAGTCAATAATATTTTTTGCTTACATATTTTGTTTCATGTTCTGGGAGAAGAAGCACGACATTCACACATCTACACCACAGAAGAAAAATACAAAACAAACTTTTGTCTGTATTGCCTTTTCTCTTTTGAGACTCAGAAGGTGATCAAATGTGTACAGCGATGGTTTTTTTTTTTGCTTGTGCCTCTTTCTTTTAAAAACATCCCGTTGTCAAAGGGAGGAGCCTATGTTTCGTTTATGTTTACACAAAATTTTATTGTATACTGACGTTGCTGTTTTTCATGATAGCCTGGTGTATAACAAAATACTTTTCTTCTTTTTTGTCTTGAAACAATTTTAAAAATGCTGAAAACAAAACGAGAAAAAAAGAACCCATGTTCTTCATATCAAAAACGATAAATCTAATAAACAAATTTTTGTGTACCGGGCTATCATGAAAAACAGGAGACTCCTTAAAAAAAGCAAATTTAAAAAGAAACACCTACACATTCATACTTTATAAACCAAACCTAAGCTCCGCCCTTCGGCAACGGGATCTTTTTAAAAGAAAGAGCTGAACAAAAAAGACGACCACAGCACAGCTTTCTCGCATATTCCACATACATGCATTTCTCCAGCATGACCATGCAAAACAAGAGCTGAGTCTTGTGAAGATCGAAAGAGATGAAGAATAATGTTTGTGTTTTTTTCCCATAGCACAGACAGACATTACACATAAGCTCATCCATTGGTATACACACACAACAATATAATGAGTAGGTTGAGACTCTCGACCAGGAAGAAAGGAGAACAAAAGAAAATAAAAAAAAAGTACCAACATTTTCGGCAGGCAGTCACTTGCTGTTAAACATGGTCGCCTGGTGCAAATTGAGATTTTTGTATGGAAAATTCAATTTTGTATACAAAAAGGATGAGTAGAGCTTACGAATACGTGTGTATTTTATCTTAAGTTTAGGTAATGATTCTTTCGCTCTCAATGTTTCAAAGTGATATTGTGAATGTGAAAACGATAAACGAAAATAAGAGTAGAAGTAGAAGTAGAAAGCAAAGCACGAGAAGAGTAGATCTGTGCTGTCGTCTGCGAGTTGGTGTATTAAAATGTTTGAGAAGTACTTTTTTATACATTTACTGATACTTTTCTGCTACTTTCAACAATTCTTGAACGATGATTGCTATTTGGGATGAAAAATAAATAAACAAACAAAAAATTCATGAAATAAAATTAAATTTCTGAATAAATATTATTGGATAACAAATTTATTTATTTATTTAGCTTTCTTTTTATTTATATTGCACCGGGAAATACAGTTTGTAATAATTTTTTTTTTTGTTTTTCTCATTTTTTTTAGGATTTTCTATGTAACTAATGGTTGGTTTGGTATTGATTACGGCTATCGGAACCATTCTTGTGACATAGCTCCAAAGAAAGCAGCAGCTCCAGTTTTATGACTTCGTGATGATTCTGTTTTGCGATTTGATTTCCTTGTTGGTGTCTAGAGACAAATAAAGAAGAGAAAGATGAAAATTAAATTTATATGAAAAAAAAAGACATTTTTTTGTAAGAAATAAAGAAAAACAATTAGGTACCTAATTGAAATTAAAATATATTTTTTTTATTTAGAATGTGAATTCAACAGTTAGATATTTGCAAACGAAAAAGGCGTAGGAACAATCACAAACTAGAATTGCCTAAAAATAGAATTGCATAAAAACACCATACCTGTGACCTGTACAGTGGGGTGAAGTTATTCTGCCGCTGACCTGAAGTTGTAAAAAAATCACAGCAGCAGATTTTGATTGATATTTTTGAAATTGTCTTTTGATTTCTGTAGCTGGGGCGTCTGGAGGTTAAAACAAACCCACTAGTGCAGGATTTGATGCTGGTTTTAGCAAGTATCACACGATTAGTGTCAGTACCAAAATTTGTGTATTTTTGTCATAAAAATGCATAAAACAATTTGAACGGCAAATTGGATGACAACAAATGACATACAAACACGATTTGCGTATCGTTTGGTGTTTCCCAAATTGTGGTTATGATGGTATTGTGTATTTTTATATCAAAAATACACGAATTTTTGTGTATACATATACACAAGTCGTGTGATCTATACTACAGTTTGTGTGTAGTACCAGCAAAAATAACCAAGTGAATAATGTCCTGATAGAAGAAATAAAGGGATAGAGCTTATTCGCTTGAGTAAGCGATGATTTTGAAATACATATACACATTGCCTTTGTTTTAGTTTTGATGACAACAATTGTTATTCACGGGTGTAGGTGAATAAAACAATTGTAATATCGAGTTTTCATGGTCATACAGATCAAACGTACTTTGAACCCAAAAAGTTCTTAAAAAATTATATCGTTTTTGGCTTTCAACCAGTCAGTAGATGGACTACTTATGGATAGTTTATAAAATAAAGTGCTTTAACTCTAATTTTGTCACCGCAATGGGTGGTCTGTGAATTAAGAAAAATAAATTAATTTTTTTCTAGTTGATAGGAAACACACTAGTGGTTTGACACTCATGCATAAGTCACACAGAACTCCAAAAAAAAAAAATCAAACGTGCTTTTCTTCCACACAACACCAAAAAACAAACAACCAAACAAACAAGCATTACTTGATAAGAAGTATTTTGTATGTTGCACAAAATACGCTACTCAAAGGACCTGATGTCCTAAAAATATAAATACAAAACAAAAAAAAGTAAAAGAATTCATAAAAAATATAAAAAAAAGAAAAATAATTATTTCTCTTTTGGAACGAAATAATGAAAAAAAAACCCTCTTACCTTCTCAGCTTCTGCATGCATTGGAGTCGTCGATGATTTATTACCACCCGCCGCATTCCCCGCCGATCCTGGTGTAATGATAGGCAACAATGGAAACCAAATAGATGTCGATCCATTCGAACTGAGTGTTAAGACATTTGGATCTCTTTCCTGCTGAACAATCGAACTGGTATTTTGCAGCAGATGAGGGATAATCACACCCAACTGACAATGCATTTTCGTAACGGATTTCTTAACATTCATCGAAATATGCTCACTGAATAGTTCAAAATCAAATGGATCAATAAAGTCCTTGAGAAGATTTGTAATCGAATTGAATTCATCGACAATTGAACGATCATCTCTGCTGGCGAATACCGATTGTAGGAATTTCACATCATAATACAGCTGGAGAGCGGTATTTTGATTGGAAGCAGTGAATTTATCATCTTCAACAAGGGACTTGTAATGTTCTAAGAGGCGTTGAATCAATTGTGAGTTGAAAACATGAAGAACTTTCTGGGGCAAGGTTTGTGGAATGTACAAGTTGAGTGCATTAGTGACAGAGAATAAATATTGTTGAAGAGATATACGCGGCTGGCTGGGTATGCGGAACGTTGATTGCACCGGATTTTCTTGCTCGTCTTTCTGTTCAATTGTTACTGTTTCCCAAGTCTAAAAAAAAAAAACAACAACATTCAATTACAGAGAATAAGTAATTAAGAATCAATGGTATGTACTTACAGCAAAATCTTCAAGAATAGTTTCGTGTCCAATTCGCTTGGCAATCACTGGATTCTCATCGAGAATCAACTCACAGACGCGCTTCCACATCACAAATCCTTCATCGTCCAGCAGATAACACATGCGAGTCCAATTTTCGAGAGTTTTCTTCTCAGCAACAGGTTGAGAGGCCCAACTTGTTGGATCATGGTAAGATTGTGACAAACAGGCTCGTAAATTTGGACATAATTCAACAATGGCAGCCAACAACCGCACTAGGAACAGCAACTGTTGCAGCTGTTTATCACAATTTGCATTCTTCACATTACTCATCAGCTCCTGCATTTGCTCCTCACTAATTTCCTTAAGAAATTCCACCAGTGACAGCTTCTCATCGGCTTTGGTTTCTTGTTCTTCCAGCAGTAAATTCATTTCACATACAATTGCAGCCAATTGATCATTGAATTCCGAACAAATTGATATTATTTCCGCATCGAATCCTTTCGATTTCATCAGAAGCTTCTTAATCTTCTTGTCATCACTTAGAGCATCTTTGAGGCTCATTGGAAGATCGGCTGCATTCTCTATCCATAGATCATTGTTGATTTTTCTGTTTGTTTTGAGGATTTTTTCTTCGATTCTCTTGAATATCCCATTGTTGGCTTTGATCCAAGACTGACGAATTATATCACGAATTCTTTGATTGATCAGCGGCTTGTATTGAAATTCATAGAAATCTAATTTCTGGGCAATTCCAAATCGCTCGCAGATATAACCCCAGCTGGGATCTTGTTTGAAGGCAGCAACTGACTCTTTTTTGATTTCTTGAATTATTTTCATCGACGAAACAAGATTGAATAGAGTTTTCAAATGTATTGCTGCAATGTTGGAACTATCATTTAGCCATGTTTCTATGGTTGTCTTAACTTGATCTTCGTTTAGGGTCAGTGAGTCGAATTTGGGTCGGAAATTTGCAATAATATCAGGCAATAAGTAGGCGAATTGTGAATCGTGACAATCGATGTGGGTGATCGTTGGCATGGCGTTTTCAAGTTCTTCAAGCTTTTTCGAAACTAAGCCTTTGCTGTTTTCTGTAATAAAAAAAAGAAAAACGATAAATAGTGGGAATTTAATCAAATAGGATATTTAAATTAAGAAAGGAGAAATCTGGATGAGGGGGACGAAGTAAATATAATGTTGTTATACTTGCTCGAAAAGTGCCAATGGCCCTTGAGCAAGGAACCCTTAGAATGGCGCTAGTTACGGAACTTTAAGGCCAATTAGAATCGCCATTTTATTTGAACGAATGAAAGTGTTCGTCAACAGTGTAAAAAGTCGGTAACAAATGTTTTATAAGGGAAGAAAAGTTTAGTAGCAAAAATCTCTTTCGAGCATCTAAGATCCTTATCACACTGATCCTGCTGTATCAAGGAGAGATATCGGCTCAATCAAAGGTGAGCTCGGAAGCTTTAGGTTATTTTAGTCTCGTCTGCATGAACGGTGAGTGGAAGAGTAGATAAAACAGCGGGTTAAAAGTCCGACGACTGAGATGTACCAATGTTCCATCCCAGAAAATGTTTGGTTCCTTTTCTGAAGCTTGCCGCAGTAAAGAAAAACTGCAACTCAATTAGTTTTGGCAAGTGAAATGGGACCTAAACCATATTTTGGGTACATATTAATGGAATTATAGAGATCGGAGTTAGGAAACCCTTGTCGTAATGGTAGGTGTGATGGACTATCACCCCGAATTTCTAGTTTCATATTCTAGCCTATGCCACCTTGTTTTTTTCCTCATAGAAGGAATTGACAAGACTTCAAGAGTACTTTGGTCATGGAAACAGTCCATTCAGACGACGCAAAAAGTTGTCCGACCTAACTACACGTACACAGGAATGGCTTAAAATCGAGGAACTATTTTTTCTTCTCAGAATGGTTCTGCCAATGAAGCAATTATATGTGTCAGTTGATAAGTGTTTGCTATTTATGATTCAGAATTCTATTGTCGTTTTTAATTGGAAGTCCGAAATTATCCAGAAGTCTGCTGGAATTGTTTTATTTGCACAAAAATGACACATATGACGCAATAAAACAGTTTCAGAAGACTTCTGGATGCTTTCGGACTCTTCTGGACCTTCATTCAAAAACTACTGACAAAACATAAATGCCTTGAATATTAAATCAACATCATAATCAACAATATAATATTTATGACGGAATTTTTTGTTTTTTAGTGATTGTAAATAGGTATGATGTTTTCAGAAGGGAAGTGATCGTCAAATCCACTTCTGTCTGAATACTGATAAAACAGCAAGCAAAGACACACTGAAATCAATTGAGCAGATCCTGTAGAAGGGTGCAGATGCGGGCGCTCGAGGATGGTATGGTCTCGTCTGCGTAAACGGTGAGAGGATGGGATTGATAAAAAAGCGAATTTGTAGGGTTATACTTTCTACAAAGAAATAATTCTAGCCAATATACGAGTACCTATAGGTACTGGTAGGGCGACTACGATGAGTTAATCATCAATTTCCGTCACAGAAATTTTTTTAACTCCTACCGAAGGCTTGACACAAGAGAAAAAAAACCGCAACACAAATGTTCCGTCAAATGAAAGTGGGTCTCAACCAACTTGACGGGTGAAACTTTAAAAAGCTTCCTATAGGGGCGAATTGGTTGAAAAACTTCATTGGTTCAGTCAGACCTGCTCTACTTCAGTTTTTAAGATCAGATTTTTGAGGTAGGGATGGGAAATTGAGATGTTTCGAACATGCATTTAATTTTACTAAAATATTTAAAGACATACATTTTGGTAGATTATTGATTAACATCTGGTCTTGGAAAAAATATTGCAATGGACTATAACGCCGGATTATAAGCTCCATTCTAGCCACTTTTTTTTTGCACGGGTATTTACCGCCTCTTTCGAATAATTGAATACTCCAAGAGTAAAGGCGCACCTAACCAAAGTCGTTTGGACAAGGCAAAAAACTTGAAGGACTCCTTCATTTCTGCCGAATGAATTGGCTGAGAGTTTCAGTCACGATCACGGGAACTTAGTTTGTCGAAGTTAGTAGCTTCAAAAATCTATTTTATAATTTGCTTGAGTTAAAAAACTAAAAGATAGAGACATAATTTGTTTAGAAACGAGAAAAATATGTTCCACATTAATTTAACATTTGATTTTCTAGATATATTTAGAACAAAGACGGTTATTTACCTTGGATGTTGTATTTTGTTTCGAAATTTAACAAGTAGTAGCTGAGTGCTAGTATATAATTAAACGAAATTATTTTTTACTTTATTAAAATGAGACCATGGATGACTGAATATTTTAATTGATTTACATATTTAATTAATCATAAAGCCTCTAGATGAAATTGTTATAGATTTAAAAAAAAAAAATATTTCTTGTGAGTATAAAAGAACATTCAATCATTTTGAAACTTCAGTTCCGATTGTAAATGGTTTTGATGATTTTTGAAAATGAAAGTTTCAAGTGCAATTTTGACAGTTTTCTTCGGAATGATTTTGTTTATGGTATAAACTTAAATATAAATAAGATTTTATTATATATTTAAATTTTTATACAGAGTTTGGCAACTTGTGAAGGTACTAGTACAGAGGTTACCCACTCTACAACTGATGCATCGACTTCATCGACTGCAGCGGCTACATTTAATTTTATCGGCTAACAAAGTTTTAGTGAATTTCTATATATTATTTCAAAGATAATGCAATAAACACAATTTCAGAACATGACATTTTTTTTTATTTTTAATGTTTAAAGTTTTTTATTTAAAATTATTTGTTGAATTAATATCAAAATATTTATTTCTTTTTGGATACTGCCTTTTTACTTCGATGATTTGCTTTCTATTTTAGTTTTGTTTTTCTTCCTTCAATTTATTATTATTTTTTTGAAATCTTTTTATTATCATTTATGTAAATAGAAGCATTTTGTAATGTGTTTTTATCTTCTTTTTTTTTAAGTAAAAAAAAAAATCATTTGTTTGATCTTCAAAAGATTAAAAAGCAATTCTGTGAAATAAAACATGCTTTACAATGCTTCATCAGAAAGTTTCCGACAGTAAATTTTTGTTTGTTTAACAAACAGTTTTTTTTGTTTTTGATTTACTCAAAACCACGAGTTGTAGAATGTTTCCTGTATTTGCTTTTAAAATTTGAAAATAATATTTGTTTGCTCTAATCAACTGATACTTGTTTGAAACAGTTTTAAGGTTATTTTTAAGGGTTTTGAATTATTCTATAGGGGAGAACTGAAATTGTATTTTTAAAATGAAAGTATACGGAAATTGACCACATAAAACCTTAAACGAAACCTCGAAAATGGATAAAACGTTCAAGTTTCAGTTATTAAATAAATATGTAAATCTATCAGTGAACCCTGAAATAGTGTCGTAGATAAGATAGAATTCCTTCATTCTCCAGATGAGAATCATACCCCTGTTGGCAACCATGCTTATCTTAAAGAGTTGTAGATACCCCAAATTTAATTCCTAATTGCGACAATGCAAACATGTTGACTTAACATTTAAATTTATTTACTTAACAGCAGCAAACAAAGCCTCAAGATTAAACAGGTGTATAATTTTTAAATTTGTTTTTTTTTTCCTATATAAGAACATACAAACATTTTTAAAAGGCAGTTCTCATTTCGAATATAATTAAAACTAAACTTTAAATATGAAAATTTTAAGCGCATTATGGACAATTTTCTTCGGAATTATTTTAATTATGGTATAAATAAATTTACAAAACAAAAACAACAATTTTAATATCATTTTTTTTTTTATAGAATTTGGCAACTATTAATGGTCAAACAGCAGCTACACCTGCTCCAGTGGCAACACCTGCAACAGTGGCAACAACTGTAACACCTGCCACAGCGGCTACACCAGCAACACCGGCTGCATGATCATTAGTTTGAACCATAGCAGAAAGATATTAAAAAATTAAGTTCTAATGGATTTCTCGAAATAACTTAAAAGTTAAAAGAAATAAACACAGTTTCTGAGCATTAAATTTTTTTAGTTTTGATGTCAAAAGTTTTTAAAAAAAGATCATTTTGAAGCGGAAATGAGAAATATTGAGTTTGGTTAAGTATTACAAAGAGATAATGTTTTGATGCCTATAACACAAAAACTACAAGTACGTGTATTACAGGTTAAATCTTACGATTTTCCATACAAAATAGTCAAGACAAATCAGTTTAAAGATATGAATTTTCACTCAAAAAACCACCCTTCAAAGGCGTGCTAAATATTTTGCATGGTTTATTGTGTTTTTTGTACTGCTGTACTTCTGATTTTTTGATAATTGATTCAAATAAAATGCACGACTGGATCGCACGAACTTGCTCATGTAGTGCAAAGCTATTTTATGTATTAACTTAGCTTGAAAATTTTAGCTTTTGGTCATTTTTGGATTTTTTTTTTTTTGTGAAAAATAATTTTTATTTCCATATTGGGATTTGTGTTTTTTAAAATTTTTATTTTTAACCATCTTCAAAGTGGCATACCAATTTTTGTTTTAAATCGTTTGAAATTTTTTTAATAAAAAAATATATTTAAAAACGGCTCGTTAGATTTTTTTGAAAAAAAATTCAAAAAATTATCGTTATTGAAGAAATAATATCAAAAAGTTTAATCAAAATCGTTAGAGCCGTTTTCGATAAAATTCGAATAACTCTAAAATGTTGTATGGTAGGTTCTCGTTCTAGATTAGATATTCAAAAACAAAAAAAAAAAAAAAACAACTTTCGAAATTACGTAAAAATCATCTGTACCAAATTTGAAGAAAATCCGTCCACGCGTTTGGGCAGTGGAGAAGTGTACAGATGGACGCACAGACGCACAGACCGACGGACGGCATCTCGAAAACCACTTTTTCGGACTTCACCATCATCGTAATGTTGGTTTTGATTAAAACCTCAATTTTATTTTTGACACGAAACCAATACTTGCCCTATAGAGCAAGTAAAAATTACATTTACAGCGAAAAAACACCAAAAAGTGGCAAAAAAAGTTACTAAAGGCGGATTAATAGAAAACCCATAGGTAATCGTTTTGAGAAAAACTCAAACTTTTTTTTTAATACATAATTTCGTGGATAGACGAATTTTTATTTAAAAACTATGCTTGGCTATGGTCGGAATTATACTTTAATGATATTTTATGCTATTCTTAAACATGTCTGAAAATTTCATGCAACTACGTTCACTAATTCGGTTTTTATATTTTTAAGACCGCTTTTCCCTACAAAACGCGAACCAAGGTGCGCCCTTAAACCACATTACATTGACATTTTTAACTATAGTGAAAAATATTGTGCATTAAAAACAATGGGATCTTAAAACAAGTTAATAATGGAATTTGGTCCAAAAACTGTTTTCTACCGCCATTATAAAAATGGCGAATTATATGGCTAAATGAGGATAGGTAAAAATTCAGAAAGAGCACCTCGAAAACTAACTTTAACATCCATTTTTTGGATCTTAACCAAAAATATTGAAAAAAAAAACTTAATACCGATATTTTCTTTCTACATATCGATACTGTTTTAAGAGTCTATAGTCTATTCTATGTTTATCGGAAAAATCTCTTCCATATGATAATAATACATTGGATTTTCAAGACCGAAATTTTCCATTACATTAAATAAACACAATAATCTATCTCGGACATTGTGTTATGTAACGAAATATACCAAGATCAGGTGCATGTTAACATTTGATTCAATAAAATTATTTTCTACTTATAACAATGCAATGTGGTTTCCTGAAATACTTATAATTACTGAAACGCAGTCAACATGTTGACTGAATATTTCAATTTTATTTAAATATTTAATTGCCTCCAGATTTAATTATTACAGAATTTTTGTTTCGAATTTTTCTTGGAAATGTATATAAGAACTTTCAATCATTTTGAAAAGACAGTCATTCATTGTGAATTGTATTGATCATCTTTGAAAAAATGAAAATTTTAAGCGCATTTGTTACACTTTTCTTCGGAATTATTTTATTCATGGTATGAAATTAACTATAAGTGTTTTTTTTTTAACAAAAAACAAAAAAAAGAGAAAAAGATTGTAATAATAATATTTTTTTAATTTTTTGTGTAGAGTTTGGCAACTTGTGATGGTGCTACAGCGGCTACAGCTGCTACAGCGGCTACTGCGGCTACTGCTGCTACAGCAGCTACACCAGCTACAGCGGCTACAGCTGCTGGGTAATTAGCAGCTAGAACCATGTCAGAGAGATATAAGAACATTATTCTAATACATTTCTCTACATTCTTTAAGTAGAATGCAATAAACATATTTTCAAAACTTGCAATTTTTGAATTTTATTAAAAAAAAAAAAAAAAATTTAACAAACAAATTTTGTGTTGAATTCATGTCAACATTTTTAATTGGAAGCTATTCAAACTTCGAGAACGAGTGAATAGATTTTAATATGTTAAGACAGTAAACACAATCAAATAATGATGGTCAGAAGCAATCTGTTTAGTATTTATGTAAAAGTGTATTAGACGCAAATATATGGAAGCAAGAAGTGCCAAAAATTAAAGAAAATTAACGTTCCGGAATTCGGAGCGACAAACATGACGTTGCCCATAATGAACTCGAGTGCTTATAAAGTAAATTTTGATTAGCATAACAATAATTACAACTCTAATGTAAGTTGTGGCCAAAGAGCTCTCTTCTCAAAAGAAGCAAAACTATTTGAAAACTGCACCAAAATCCAGCAACACGCAATTATGGATACATGGAATTGCTTATATTTATTTGCTCGATTCCATTTCAATAGTTCTTGCTTTACAAACCAGATAAATGTTCTGTTCGCTGTAGCCTATTACACCAATTTATTCAAATTACTAACACTTTTCCATAAATGTATGTATACGAAAAGTTGCAACTTTGTAGGATAAAATACAACCACAAAATTGTCATTGCGATATGTTGTTTAGTGCAATAGGCCGTCGGTAGCAGTTTTTTTTTTTGTTATTATGTCGTTTTTAATTGGATTCACCCCCGGACCCACTTATCCTGCTACCAAATAGAATAGGCCAGAGATGGGACTTTAGGTACAAAAGCAAAATGGTATACCGAAAAAATAGTATCAGAATAAATTTTTCAAAAAGCAAAGTAATAAAAGAGAAAACAAAATCAGTAAAATAAAAATACTCAAATGTAATTTTGTCGGGCAATTAATTGTGAGCAAAACCGGAGTGGAAACTTTTTAAAATAAACTGGTATAAACTTCTATTTCACTGATCAAACTAGGTACTGCTTACCTACTACTAAATGAAATTTTTCTGTTTATAATTTCTTTGTGTGCATTTTTCTTTCCGAATCTCTTTTTTAAGTTTAAGGGATTAAATAAAATAAATGGAAGAATAATCCCGGAAAATGTATTTACTAATCTTGGATCCCAAAGATATGAACGAATTCCCGAAGCCGAAGCTTCCGAATGGAAATTCTTCTGTTAGCAACCCTGATGCTTATTAAAAAGTTATGTAAGTAACTGAAATTAATTAACTACTACAAAACTAGGTAAACATGTTAACAGAATATTTTAATTAGTTTAAATAACTGCTGATAAAGCTTAAAGATTATGGTTTTTTTTTTATAGATTTTTTTCAATAAAAGCATTCAATTTCAATTTGAAAAAGTAGTTCTCAGTGTGAAAAGTTTTTAACATCTTTGAAAATGAAATTTTTAACCGCATCTGTGACAATTTTCTTCGGAATAATTTTATTTATTGTATGAAATGCACTAAGTGCTTTTTTTTTTTAGAAAAACAAATAAAGTAACATTTTTGATTTTTGTTTATAGAACTTGAAAGCTTGTGAAGGTGCACCAAGGCCTAGACCTGCTAGACGAGCAACGCCGCCTACACCCGCTACACCGGCTACACCAGCAACGCCGGCTACACCGGCTACACCGGCCACACCTGCAACACCGGCTACACCTGCTACACCGGCTACACCCGCAACGCCGGCTACACCGGCTACACCGGCCACACCGGCCACACCTGCAACACCGGCTACACCTGCTACACCGGCTACACCCGCAACGCCGGCTACACCGGCCACACCTGCAACACCGGCTACACCTGCAACAGCGGCTATAGCTGCTACAGCTGCTACAGCAGCTACAGCGGCTACAGCAGCTACAGCGGCTACAGCTGCTACAGCGGCTACACCAGCTAGAGCAGGTTAATCAGAAGCAGCTAGAACCACAACGGACAGATATACGAAAAACAAATTCCAACAAACGTCTTTAAATTACTTTAAAAAAATGCAATAAACATAATTTATGAATATTCAATTTTTGAGTTTCGATGTCAAAAGTTTAATAATTATCATTGCCCTACCAATAATCCAATTTAGAGTGAACTTTAAAAAAAAATAGCAAATAGTGTTGTCCATTTTTTTACATTCCAAAACATAAATGATTCGATTTTAAGAGTCAACTTAAATATTTTCATAATATTTATTGTTTATTAAGGAGAGTCCGTATCAAATAAGTTCATTTCATTCAAATTCTAACTTCAACATTAAATTTTATTATATTGGTACCTAAGGTCTAATATTTTAAATTGGAATTTCAAACCTCTGTGCCGTGAACGAGTGAATAGATTTAGTTTTGTCTTCACAATAAACACAAGAGTATGTTAAGTATTAAAGTAGAACTCAAAAGCGCTAAACATCCAAGTCACCAATAATGAAATTGAGTGTTTAGATATAAATTTTGGTTTGTATAACAATAATGGTAATGGATATTCCGAAAAAAGTAGCAAAAAGAAAATGTTTTCCATCAAATTTAAAAAAAAATTAAAGGAATAAAAAAAGAAAACAAAACCTTAACATTACCTTTCAAAGCTATAGATTTGGTTTCATATTTTCACATAACATGAATCGTATTACTGAGTGAAAAACCTTTAGTTGTGGAAATACTGTCAAACATTGAAAAAGATCGATTTCTCCGTAAATGACAGAAAGGTGTGGCCATAGAAACCAAATTATATTTTTTTTTTTTTTGCTTTGTTTATTCTTATTTTGAACCTCTGAATTCGGATTCATTACGAAATCTCATCGAAAACTACTAGATTTCCAGTTTTCTAAATCTTGTTTGTAATCAAGATTACGACGAAATCTTTTACAAAATCTAATTGATTTTGTAAGCGGAGACACATTTATAACACATTGTTCTCTGTTGTATAACAGTTTTAGCATTTTTTAGCACCTAAAATGTACGGTAGTGTGAACAGTTCAATAAGGATGGTTGATGTGAAAAGGTTATTAATATCAGAATTGCTCTAACATTCAAGTTTTTGAAATGTCAAATTAATTTTAAAAAGCAAAATTTTAGTGGGTAAAGATAGATCTAATTTTCAGAAACAAGACCATTTATTTCGGGTCGCTGAACAAGGAAATGATATTCAAAAAAGCGTTTTCGTAAAAAAATACATAGAAGTTTTCGAACCGAAAGAACAAACACCGGCAAAGCCCACAAATGACATAAAGCTCACGAAAATAGGAATAAATATTCATCACATTCAGAAAACTATCAAGGTTGTCACAAACCAACGCGAAACATTCAATGCGACAGAGAATCTTTCGCTTTCGAACTTAATTTAACAAGAACAATTATTGTAAAAAAAAAATATCACTCATTTAACCTCCGTGCCAATCTGCATGTTAACAATTAATTCAATAAAGCGATGTTTTGCTTGCAACAATGAGATGTGGTTTCCTCAAAACAAAACAAAAAATTGACTATCACACGAAACGAGATCAATTTTAAATTTGAATAAAAGTTTTCATGTTTTGATTTTTATCGCAACATGTTGGCTGGATATTTTATTTGATTTATTTAATTGCTCATAAAGCCTCTAGAATCTACATAGATCTAATTTTCATAGATTTTTCTGATTGTTTTTTTTTTTGTTGCAAGTATTTAAGAACGTTCAAAAATTATAAAAAATACACTTTTCATTGTAAACAGCTTTGATCATCTCTGAAAATGAAATTTTCAACCGTATTTTTGACAATTTTCTTCGGAATTATTGTATTTATGGTATGAACTAACTTTTTTTTGCTTTTAGAATGTAACAATAAAAATATTTCAATAACATTTTCAATTTGTTTAGAATTTGGCAACTTGTGAAGAGGTTACAGCTGCTACAAAGGCAACATCTGCTTCAGCTGCTGGATCTTTCACAGATACTCCACATGATGCCCATGATGCACATAGTGCACATGATAGAAATGGTGCAAGCAAATCAGGAGAAAATACAACCACAACAGATGGTACTATTGACCAATATAAGAAAAATTTTTTCTAATAAATGTATCTTCATTACTTAAAAGTATACAGTAAACATAATTTCAGAACATTCAATACTGATTTTTTTTTTATCAATTAAGAGCTTTCAATATTCTTCCTTGAATTTGTTTAAAAAAAGTTCCAAAATCGGTGTGAATGTTTTTTTTTTTTTTTTGTTATTTGCAAAGTAAAATTGATTTGATTGGTTAAAAGATAAAACAAATAGCATTTTGAAAAAGACAAACGAGTTCAAAGTAAGTTTGTACTACCAATGATTTTGGGCTCTCGCCATCTCACTGCCTGAGACAAAGATTAATTTTTGATCTTTCTTCCTGGATGGGAAGCAAGTAACAAGGGGCACGGAAATGTGCTCAGCCAAGTTCTCAAGCAACCATGGCACTGACTACACCCTTAATTAATCCAATAAAGGACTAACCAAAAACAAGAATCTGAGAAAATTTCATGTAGGTACTTAACCTTTGTAAAAAGTGTGTGGCAGCCTGTGAAATAGCTTTAATTCCAGCCTATGAACTTGGTGGTAATACACACAGGTTGTTGATGTTCATTCAAACCTTCAAGGTAAATTATTGCCGGAATAAGGCAGCCTAACTGCGCGTATAGTAAGATAGGTGTACAAAAACTCACATTTTGAAGTAGTTTTTGAGATACTGATTGACTGGCTACAGCTTTAGACTCTAGACCATAAATAGACAAATCTCTTTGAAACTTTAGATACCGAGTCGCATCGAATATACACTTTGTCTAAGCCTGTGGTTTATCCTATTCAAATAACATGGGATAAGCCCCAGTCTAAGGCGGGGAATCTATATGTAAGTTTTACTCACTTATTTTGGAAAATGTAAATAAAATAAAAGGTATCATATGCACCATACATAAGAAGGGAGATGTCACAACGTGCAGCAATTATAGACGCATCACGTTGTTGAGTACCGCCTATAAGATACTCTCCTCTATCCTACAAGACCGGATAACCCCATACGCTAAAACCATCATCGGACACTATCAGTGTGGTTTCATTCCAGGCAAATCAACAACTGATCAGATTTTTACCCTTAGGCAGGCGATGGAAAAATGTCTAGAATTTAACATCCCAACATACCATCTGTTTATAGACTTTAAAGCCGCCTATGATAGCATAGCCAGGGTAGAACTTTACAAAGCCATGAGAGAATTCGGCATCCCAAATAAATTACTATGTAGGTTGACCATGACCAACGTAACAAGCCAAGTTAAAATAGCCGGATTGCTATCCAGACCAATCAACATCTTTAATGGACTCCACCAACAAGGGGATGGTTTGGCCTGCCTCCTCTTCAACCTGGCGTTGGAGAAAGCAATCCGTGACTCTGGCACGGCAACAAGAGGGACCATCGTCAACAGGTCCAGCCAGATACTGTCTTACGCAGACGACATCGACATCATCGGAAGAACCGAACAAGCTGTACACGATTCCTTCATCCAGATCGAGCAGGCGGCACAAAATCTGGGGCTGCACATTAGCGAAGGTAAAACAAAATACATGGTGGCGTCGAATGCGAGAAGAACAGTTGGTCAAACAATCAAGGTAGCGGAGCACGAATTTGAAGTGGTGCAATCCTTTAAATAATTTGGGTCAACAGTAGCGGCCGATAACAACATAGAAGAAGAAATACGCGGGCGGCTTCTCAAATCCAACAGAGCCTACTACAGTCTGTCAAAGCTATTCAAATCCAGAAATCTAACCATAACTTCAAAACTGCTGCTGTAGAGGACCATGGTCCTGCCAGTACTCATGTATGGATCCGAGACTTGGGTGCTAAGCAAAAGGCACTGTGTCCTCTTAACTGTAACTTAAAAACGACTATGAAGAAGCCCCTATGTAATCAAACCTCCGCCAACTCGCTTCACCTACACTTTTTAATTCAGTAGGATTTAGCTAGTTTTCTTAACTAGCTAAATTATTTTTTGGCGCTAGCTTTAAGACTACATTATGCAAAAAAAAAAAATCGATACCCGAGGTGTTTCTCAGGAAGCCCAAAAACATTACTAAGTTCTAATTAAAAAAATGTTTTATCAAATTATTTGACAATAATAAATAATCTATAATTATTGCAGTTAAGGCTTTTGCGTGATTCCCTAGAAGGGAAACTGTTTTTTTTTAGGAATAAAATTAACGTTACCTGCCATATAAGGTATAAGGAAAAACTTAAAAAAAAAGGTTCCCATATTTCAAACTTTAACGTATTAGAAGATCATCTTTGCACAAAAAAAATGATTGAGTTTAGTAAAAACGTGAACCTCCGTACTCAACCCATATAGAAAGAAGATGTAAAAATTGTTACACATTTGTTACAAAGTCTACTGCGTTTCATCAGAACTCCCAAATGTTTGCGCAAGTAGGAAGGGATTCATGTGTTGTCACATTTAATCTACTAAAGATCATTGCTATAGATTCAGTATAACATGAATCCATACTCGGTCAACAATGTGTGCATTTTTTTTTTTTATCTCAGACAATATATCAAATTTGATAAATGATTCAACATTTAATAGGAAAAAGTATCCCATTTCGGTGCCTTTTCAAATAAAATTTCTTATTACGAAAATAGTTTTATTTTAAATTAAATAAGTTTTCATGTTTTGATAGCATCACAATCAGTTAACATGAGGCGCAAACAGTTTAATTGATTTAATTGATACAAATGCCTAAAAACTTATAGAATTCAATATTTTTTTTCAAATATATTTAAGGAAATTCAATAGTTCTGAAAAATATAGTACCAATCTGTAGACCCTTGTGGAAAAATGAAATTTTTGAGCATATTTTTGATCCTGTTTCTTGGAATCATGGTTTGCTAAATTCCTTTCTTTGTGGAAAATTGTAATTCTTTGTTTTTTTTTTTTTCAGAATTTCGGTATATCTGAGGTTCAAATGATACCTACTGATTCTCAATCAGGTAATGAAGTACGACCAGATCTTGAAGCATGCATGAAGATGCAGGAAGAACCGAAGCAAATGTTTGAGCATAATATTATGTGGTGTTCAAATAAGTTTATCTATCATATTTTGAAAGCACTTTCGCTGGGCGGTAGCGTTATGAAGCCAAATTGAGTTTTGAGGTTTAAGTAAATTAATAAAATATAACATCGGTTTAGATTGAAAAGCTACTGATAGTATTCAAAACAGCATTACATAAATGGTTTTAAAACTTGGTTTAAAAAACTATAAAAAAACATATCAAATCTGAACAATTCTTTCACATTTAGGGATAGTTTGCCAGTAATTTTCAGAGGTTCTAGGCGCGAATCAACCAAAATCGGTTGATTTGCTATATCCATGATTGACAACACAAACTATAGATTCTCAGGGAAAACAAATTAGTTTAAGTGAATATTTGACGATTTACAGTTTGGAATAATCATGGATTAAAGATGATCAAATTGCCTTTAAAATGTTAAGATTATCATAATTTTGTTTCGGATTTAATCAAAGATTATTCTGGCATTCAACGTGGTGTGTGGATTTATTATGTAATAAAAAGGTTCTCCTTATTTGACACAGAATTTCTAAAAATGTATTGCGGACACTAAACGGAGCAGCGCATGATCACAAAGCGGAAAGACCTTTACGCGACGTGACAAAGAACAAAAATTACAAAACCTTAGATGCTATGAATATCTTCAAAAAAGAAAAACAACAAAAACAACTTTAACAACTATAACTTAAAGACCATGATACGCTTGGTCTACCAGTATTTTTACTTTCATACATTTGACTGAAAAGACTGAAAAACTAGATGAAATTTACAAAATTAAAAGAAGATTAGTATTACGCCGAAAAATATCTAACTGCCAATTGTAATGGAAATTACTCGGCAAACTATAAAAACGCCGAACAAATAGAAATTCCAAGTTCTAAGAATCCTAATAAGGTAAAAATAAATATTATGGCACGACTAGCTCACGAAGAACCAAGGTCTCAACCATTTCCTGTCTGTGTGCGTGTTAGTTAGGAGGATTGAAGGGGACGGCTAGCTGCACTTTTCTTGACAAGTAGTACTCTTGGAGGTTTTGCCATTTCCTCACAAGAGGCAATACTTCAATCGCAACCAGACTTCCGGCGTGATAGTCAATCGCACTAATCACTACGCCAATGGGTACTCTAGATGCCTTCATAATTCTGTTTTGATTTGAAGAACAGTACAACGTAAACGAAATAATCTTTTACTTAGCTCGCAAATTGTTTTCGACCCAAAGCCCAAATGCCCTTAAAATACCAAAGGATGGAAATTCTTAGGTTCAAGTTGACGAAGCTTGAAATACATAAAGTGGAACAAGTTAAATATTTCAAATACAAAAACTTTCCAGCAAACCGGTTTATAGACAGAAATCATGCTTCGGAAGTGAGAAGGGTTTTAGTCTTCCAAATATTGGCACCAGCTCTTATCAAGTAGGAGTGCTTGCAGTTTGTGAGGCTGCAATGACGGTTGGAAATTAAAAATCATTTCTTCAGGATGGGCTGACCAAAAAGAGATCAACACTTTATCATACGCAAACAAAATATATTCCGAACTGATGCCGCCCAATGGAAGCACCTCTCAAAAGGACCTCTCGGCAATCAAGCTTCAACTTTCCTCATCGGACACAGGTCAGCAGAAGAGGAGGGAAATTGAGATCAATTAAAATATAAATGCATCATTTAGACCCAGATAACTTTAAAATCTTTAAAAATTCAAAATTCGCTGACAATTCTACAGAATCAACCAAGCAATACCCAGATCTTTTATCAAAAGTTTCAAATTCTTAATTGTAAGGAAAAAAAAACTTACCAAAAAAACATTTGTGCACCAATTGAACAGTTGAGTTTATCACTCTTAAACTTCCCAGTATCCTATCCTTGACTCGTTTCTGGTCGCCGCCTTCATTGATCATGCTGCTCAAAAACGCCGAACATCTCAGTTGAACAAAAGTCTTGAGAATTCCATTTAAATTGCCCTTCTCCAACAGCAGCAAACTCAATAGACAATCAGTGGCTGCGGCAGGTGAGAGTTCCTCCCGTTCGAGTGTCGCCAAGACACTTTGTTTTATTGTCAAATGGAATGGCTTGAGAATTTCCCATTGCTTCTTGGCCACAGGAAAATACTGCATCAGTGTGTTGTTCACATCCAATTGCAGGCCAGTGCTAATGTGTCGACTGAATATAAACAACTCTGTGGCCAAATAGAACCTCTCATTGTCGATGTGTGACCAAATCATCTCTGGCAATGTGGTAAGCAATTTGATTTGAACCACAGTGCTAAAGTAGTTGTTTAGTTGTTTATTTGCCGAACGGGATTTCATGGCGTCCGTGTCGGCGGTCTTGAAGCCAATCAATTGTTTTTCATTGAGACTACGACAATTGGTTGTGATATTCTCGATTTGATTGCAAAGTTCTGAGGAAGATTCTCGCATCGTGGCAATTGTGTCAGCAGCTTTTAACAAATCTCGATAACGTTCTCTGTTGGGTAAAAGATAGAATTGTGTGTTCTATTTTTGTTTGATTGAAGACTTATAATGCCCATGAACTTACCCAACCATCGTTCGTAGTTCTTCGCGTTTCTTTTCGACTTCAGTTTGGATTTTCTTTTGGACAATGTCAATTTCTGCAATGCTGTGTTGTTCAAACAATGCATCCACATTCAGATTGGCCAAATTTGCCGACGACATTGTTGTTGATTTATTTATTAGTTGATTAGTTTTGTTGATGATGATTTTTTGTTTTGTTTGTTTATTTTTAATGCAACGAAATCAACATTTAGGAAATAAATTATTTTTGGATGGAAAAAAATAAAACACAACACAAAACAAAAATTCGTACACGTCTAATGACAGTTGTGGTGACAGAAGAAGTAGATTGTCAAATTGAGCAACTGATTGTGGTGCCAGCTACAAGTTGAATCTGAAACGAAATGAGGTTTGTGTAGGTAATTAGAGAATGTGGAATTTTTATATTTTAGACTAAAAAAATATGGTTGAAGTATTTGCTACGAGGGGTGTGTTCATTAATATTCATACAATTATTGTAAAATGAGTAGATGGAAAACCAGTGGTTATTTTTGGCAAGCAAAAGAAAGAAACATAACTCATCCTACACAAAGCTCGCTTTATATACTCAATGACCACTTAACCACCTTTACATCAGACGCGTCCCACAAAGAGATATCTCTAAGGGCTCCAAGATCCTCCATTACCGAGATATTCAAAAAATAAAATTGAATATCTCGGTAATTGGGTGGACAAACGATAATTTTTTGGGGGGCAGCAAGAACAATTCGAGGTTGCCAAACCAATGCCGTTTGTTTCATTTAGACGATTTTGCAGTTTGTCAGACTTGTCAGGGTAAACAAACGAAAATTTTGGGTGGACAAACGTGGAAAAATGGACAAACAATTAAAACCATTTCCGGTCAAACATTTGGAGTTGATAGTTCTAATAGGCTAAACGGAGCTCTAAAATAAAGCTGATTATCCACTTGTACAAGCACCTAGATACTTTTTCGATATCTAAAGCAGGAACAAATCTTTCAACTTTCATTCGACAGATGAAAATTTGTAAAAAATAATATTTTATACAATATTTCAACATGAATTTTTTAAATCATCGTCAAAAAACTCGAGGACATGTTCTTCAAATGCCCGAAGGTCTGCAAGAACTAATGGGTAATATTTCGCGTGAAGTTCTTCGTTGTCAGCCATCCATTGATTGTACTTATAAATTCATTGCTGAGTATCTAGAAGCCATGGCCAAGACAAGAGACACACATAAAAGTAGGTTTAAGAGACTACCACTTCAAAAGTTCGAATAATCTATTTGGTTTCTTTAAAGTTGCAATGGAAGTCATTGAAGATGCTATTTTGAAGACCGATGAAGTTTATTCTCAATTTGTTAAATGCAATATTCCAAAAGACAAAACTGATAGATTCTTGAATGTAATGGAATTAACATTTCGTCGATTTGTTGATCAAAAACGACAAAGAAATCAAGATACGAGATTTATAAAGTTCCATCCTGATGATATGTTGGAAGATTTAATGAGAAAATGTGATTTGACAAGAGTCGAGGTGCTTCGATCAAGACCGGCTATTCAATGGGCTTATAGGAAATTTGTAAAGACTTATTTGGCAGCAATTGAGGTAAATTATGTGCACCAGGGGGGCCTATTCAACTTAGACAGTTTGTTTCGAATTGGATCGAAGGGGGGAAAAGGAGATGCGATTGAATATACATAATAGCAAAGATTTTGACGATTGCTGTCTAGTTAATCTGAAGCGATATACAGAGTCGTCACTATCGTCAAAACCGTTCTATCGTTTAAATTATATACAGCGACGATTTGTCCAATTGATGGTCTCGAGTTATATTTACATTTTTTTTTTATTTCTCAGGGCACCCTAGATACTGAAGATCTTTATTTTGATACCGAAAAGGTTTTAGCTTCAAGTAAGGAACGCAATCAGATGCATCAAAGTGCGATTCAAATTCAGGTAATTCTAAATAGAAAAAAGTGGTATTTCAAATGTTATTCTTAGTTTTGGTGTTAAAAATGTCTGTCAAAATATGTATACCTATGGCATACTATGTCTCTGCAAGAAGGTAAACACTATCTTTTTTTTTTAGAAAACTTTTCGTGGCTATCAAACACGGAAATCCTTATTAGAAAATCAGCAGCTTAAAACTACTGCGGTATAGTAAAACATAAAATTAATAAAATGAATTAATCAATAAAATGTTTATATTTCTACAGAATCAATTATCTGAGGATTCCTCGTCTTCGTCAAGTTTATTATTTTTGGTTGGTTATTGTCAAATATTAAAGTTGATTAAAAAAAACGATTTTTGTTTGTAGGAATTCATTTTGGGAAAGGAAGAAGAAATGACAAAGGCAGCTATTAAAATTCAGGTGAGGCATTGTAAAGAGAAGTCAAAATAAATTCATTCACATCTCTGAAGCTGTTTGGATTTATTTCAAGACATTTTTTTTCCTTTTTAGGCATCATTCAAAGGATTTTATGTTCGCAAGCAGGTAAAAAGGATAAGTAGTAGGCTTCCATGTCTCTTAAGAATATGAAATAGCTCAATTTTAGCTCAACATAGCTCATTTTAAGCACATTTTATTTTTGTTTTTGCACTATTTCATCATAGAATGTAATGGAAAAGAAAAAAGTAAGCCTAAGGCCATATAATCCAGTACCAGAAGTTCGTCAATTGCCCTCGGAAGAAGAGCAAATGCATATCATAGAGTATGAAGCTGAAAAAGTTCAATTCACTGAGCTATCAATAAGCTCCAAAGAAGATATAAACTGTCAAGAGACTCTGGAAGAAACTGTTCCTTCTTCAAATACTGACCTGAATCAAGACTTGAACGAAGCAGCTGTTAAGATTCAGGTAAGCTTTGATTTGTATCAATACATATAGGAGGGTATAAAAGGTCAGGGGTATTATTTTTGTTCCTATCCTAAAGGCAACCTTTAAAGGATATCGAGTTCGCAAGGAAATGTCCAACACAACAAAGAAATCAAAAACTCCTGAGGAACAACATTTAAAGATACACCAACCTAATACCCCCTCGAAACAGTTTGAAGACTAAAAAAAAACTTTAAAAAGGTCCTTTTTGGCATAAAAGTTAATGTTTTAAAGTCATGTGGCTATGAATACATGCATCTTATTTTGTTTCCTCCCAAAAACATCCTTCTCCACCTTGTGACTGTTTAACATTTTTTTAGAATTCTCAAAATCCTCATATGGAATCACCTCTACATGGGAATGACGTACAGAGAGCTTAGAACCAAAAATAAAGGAACTTACTTTATGATCCGTATTATTAAATTGTCTCCATTTATGTTTTTTTTTTTTAAGTTGAACAGGAAAAGGATGCCCAACCATAGAAGTCGTGTAAGAAAGCTTCTTTAAACTCGGGGGTGACGGTACTAGTATTTTACATTTCACATGTCAGAAAGGGATTTCTTTATTTTTTATTGAGCGTTACGCAGTGAGGGGGGGAGAATGAAGAGAGGGTTGGGATAGAATTATCATTTCTATATTTACGATTATGATTGTCGGTTGTCTTGGCAAAGAAGAACACATTTATTTTTTTACTTACACACAGCTTGACCCTTAACAAAGATTCAAGGGATCAATATCTCTATGGGAATGGTTTAAAGGTCCTTGTTGTTGCTGGAAGTTTTAAACTGCCGTTGACTTTCTCAAGAGTGAAAAGGTTATGAATTTATTAAAAGAAAAGTGGATAGCCAGCTCCCTTTGGATTCATTCCAGGATAATAAAGAAAATCTATAAAGGTTCCTTCTTCTTCCGCACTAAAATGAATCTAAACAAAAAGATGCAAATTTCTTTGTGTACAATCAATTCTCAAGATATCGATGCAGGCAGGATATGCAATAAAAAAAAATATAAAGTAAAAACTTCTTTTTTTTTGTTGAATCTCGACTCGTACATAAAAATGTGCGATGGGCAATTATTGGGTGGCCCAATTAACTTGAATTGAAACATCGTCGCCATGCCATGGACGCTCGCTTGTGTTTGGGCCCCGCAAGTCTTTCATTGATTTGCATCTCAAAAATGAAAAAAAAAAAATATAAACAACAAAGAAATGGATAACCCTGGATATTATAAACTATATAGCCATTCAAGTTCGGGGTAAAACAACAATTAACAAGTCCAAAGATCAGGACCCAAACAAACCAAAAAAAAAAAAAACGACGCGATGAAACGAACAAATTCACAAGTCTGGAGTTATAGTAGTGGCGGGCTAGCCATCATCAAGCACCTCGTGCTATTGCCCACTCAATTTGATTCATTAGCCTGGCCCTGATGCTGGAAGAGATGGTGTGGTGTTAACAAAGTTTGCTTCTTTTTATTTCGTTATTATTTTCGAGCCTTGAGGCGGCTTCCAATTCACAGACTTCATCCACTACAGTAGCTGACTGCTGCTGCTGCTGCTGCTGCATCATCCAAAATCGACAACATGGACCTCACATGGCTTAACCACCATCAAGCTGCAGCACAGCACCAAGAGATAGAGAGGAAGAAGGAACAAAACAAAAAAAAAACTCCCGCATAAATAAAAATATCAGATCTCGAGGCAAGAGAAAAATTTAAATCATTCCGTGATTAAAATAAAAATCCGTGCCACTGATAAAGAACTCACCTGTAGGTGGCGTTTTGCATATGAGATTCGATGCTGCTGCATCGCAGTTGCACCGAAGTCGACTGCTGCTGGATACGGAGGTGTCGATTGGGAACGAATGCCACCCACATTAGTTACAGTGGATGATGGTGATGTGGCTGCATGTTCATGTTGAGTTGCCACCAGTGTTGTTCTTCGATACTGATTCGGAGCAGCAGCTTTGCTTGTTCTCTTAATTACCTGGAAACTATACGCGAACTGGGAATAGTTGTGCATGGATTGGGGTTTTGTGGAAAGCAGGCAAGCATATCATCCTGGCAGCGACTCTGGTGGTGGCGATGAATGGCGGCAAAGAAGGAAGCCTCGGTACGACCATGACCGACCACCATCAGTTTTATATAAATATAAATCAGAATGAATTACCACTTAATTGGGGAATCAAAGGCTATCGCATGCGATGTCCATCTCTAGGAGAGCATCAGCCAGCAGAGGGATATTCACTTCTGAGTGTTGCATTGGGAAACATACACTGCTCTGTGAACTACTTTCACAGAAACTATTTGGAATTTTTTTTTTTGGGGGGATCGAGGGGCATAGTTTTGAAAGTTTGTTAGATTGAATTTCTTTCTTTGATATTTTTGTTGTTGCAACATTCGACTTTTTTATAATCTAGCTGAAAAAATTAGAAATATCGTTTCTGATTCTTGGCAACATTTTGAAAATTGCACTTTTTTGTGTGCAACATTTTACTTGAAGCATCAGTCACAATCATCCCAAAAGTTCGATGCGTAACAAAAAATATTGACAGATGAAGAATGCACCCAGAAATACTGTTTCTGGTTACTAGTACCTAATGTATTTCTTCTAAACTTTAAGTTTCTGTTACTGGCAACATTTACCTTAAAGTTCTAGATCTAAAAATTGTATCTGGTTATCTGCAACATGTTTCGGTGCTAATTTTGTTTTGTCAAACTACAAAAATTACTTTTCTGCCAACATTTTTGTTCTGGTCATTAAGTTTATATTAAAATTCAAAAAAGTTATCAACTTGTTGCAGGCAACATGTTTATGTTTCCCAATAAATACAAAATAGAAAGATTAAACATTCAAATGGAGTAGTCACTCAGTGTATGTAATGCAGAAATTTATAATTACAAAAATAGATACAACGACCTTTGCGCCAAAGACTCGTCACTGTCAACGTCAAATTCATGCGGGTATAGTAAAATCAAAATAGATGTCTCACACTTTCAAACCTTGATAATGTATCGTACGAGGTCTGGGATTTAATTAATTACCCAGCCGCTTATCACATTCTAATTGCACCAAATAAAAGCTTCGAAAATCAGTCAACCAGAGTAGAGTCTAATTCATTCATCGACGAAGTCAACATGTTTGCGGTAGTCGCAATTCTAGCAATTTCTGGCTTCTTCGGTGTCAGTTTGGGTTATCCCGGTGAATCATTACCAACGCAAGTCGTCGATATTGACGAATTTAATCGAATTGTTGGCGGAAGCGCAACTACTGCACCAATTCCCTATCAAATCTCAATGCAATACAACAAAAACGACGAGTGGAGACATTTTTGTGGAGGATCAATTATTTCCGAGGATATGGTTTTAACAGCCGCTCATTGTGTTCACGGACAGAAGCCTCAACGAATGTCTGTTCTAGCTGGAACTTTTGATTTTCGACAAAGAGATGGATCTCGACATGAGATTGTTGGTTATAAAATTCATGACAATTATCAAGAATTGGTTACGAGTGACATTGCTTTGGTGAAGGTGAATCCTCCCTTTGAATTTAATGAAAAGATTTCAAAAATTAATGTTTTCGGAACGAAAAGAGTTGGCAATAAGGAACCAGTGACTTTGACTGGTTGGGGTTCAATTTCTCCATGGATTTATGGACCCTTTCCGACAAATCTTCAAATGCTTAATTATACGACAATTTCGAATGCTGAATGTAAACAGTCATTTGGTCGGGTTAGCGATACGGAGATTTGTGCCTATCAGTTCTTTTTGAAGGGAGCCTGTGCTGTAAGTGTTTGTT
The DNA here is from genome assembly GCA_948107695.1 of Meliscaeva auricollis. Taxonomy (NCBI): domain Eukaryota; kingdom Metazoa; phylum Arthropoda; class Insecta; order Diptera; family Syrphidae; genus Meliscaeva; species Meliscaeva auricollis. The sequence goes on along the minus strand of OX403619.1, from coordinate 52,637,662 downwards.
TATTGTAATTTGTTTGGAAATTTCTTTATTGTTTTTATTACAGGGTGACTCTGGTGGTCCATTGGTGAATCGTGATCGTAATCAACAAATTGGTATTGTTTCGTACGGAACTAGCATCTGTTCGGCAGGATTACCGGATGTTTTTACAAGAGTTTCGGTTTTCGAGGATTGGATCAAGAACACCATGGCCAGTGATAGTTGGAATTGAATGTGAAAAAGAATATATTTTGGAAAGATTTTATTTATTTAAATACAGTTAAGTGGTGCAAATGAAATGAAGTCATTTTTATGAGTGTTCTGTTGAAGGAAGCTGATTAGTCAACAGCAAAAATTTACTATCCATTCTTTACAACTTAACATTAACTCAGAAGGTAACCACAAATGTATGCCAATCCCTCTTAATTTTAACTATTTTCTCTAAAAACGACACTTTTTAACAAACATTGCATACTTTTTGTAGTTTCCAGCAACTTTTCATAGTGGGTCTATAAATTCAGGGTACTGTCGTGAGTTTTTCGACTCTGGTCTACTTTCTGTTAGGCAATAGAATTCATTTGTTGTACAAAAATTGACGTTCCTTATCCATTAGTTTATGGTTCAAACTGAAAAAGTCTCCCATTCCTTCTCTATGTTTAAAACCCAATAAAGGATTATCCCATAAAGACCACCGTCAACTGTATTAAAATGTCATAAGATAAACAAACCCTTTGATCTCATGTCTGACAATCTTAATACGCAAAGCTAATAATTTTACAAACCTCCAACTCCCCAAAAAAATATGCGTTTTGTATCACATCATAGCGGATAAGTTGTCTTCCTTGGTTAAAAGGACATTCTGTTTTTTTATTAATTTTCAACAAACAATGAAAAGAGCACGGCAATCACATCAGTACAGTAACTCCCTCTGTTATACTCTACTCTTTATATGACTTTTATCCAAGTTCCTTCCTTTGTCTCTTGACTTATATGTTTGCATAAAATTCATCCCAAAGAGTGAGTGTGTTATCCTTTTGTATGGAAAGGAAACTTTTGGAATATTTTTTCCCCGAAGACAGTGTATAGGACGCATATGATTAAGTAAACAGATTAGAAATTACAAAGAACATCACTTTTTGTGTGTTGTGCTCTTTTCTAAAACCTACCTTTGTGTCTGTGTTTCGGGGAAGAAAACAAGAAAGAAATTACCTTGAATCCTTGTAAAAGAAAATCATAATTTTTGCCCGCTAAACAAAGAAACTTTGTGGTTTTGTTTTTAATTAAAATTTATACAAAAATAGGGAAACGCGTTTTCCTTCTCGTTCATATCGTTTTTTTATGATAAATTCATTTGCTGATTTGAACTTTGATCCATTCAGTAAATTCAGAAACTCTGGTAAATACCGTTGGAAAGCTAGATTTAAATTTCAAAGGGCTCCAATGACCATAAGAACAAACTCCAATTTGAAGATTACCATTCTCATTTACTAGTGGTCCACCGGAATCTCCCTTAAAAACAAAACAACCAAAAAAAATACGGTCAGGTTTTGAGCCATTATAAAATTCAACCATAATTACCAAATTACCAACAGTAAAATTCTGTCCAATAACACACAAATCCGTCGAAGAAAGCTCATCTATTCCCACCGATTTGCATGTTTCTTCTGAAACTGTCATAAAGTTACCTTTCCGAAGTATTTCCGGATAATCACCGAATTCTGTCATACCCCATCCATGGAAAACCACCGGAATATAGCCTAAAACTCGTTGGTAACTATCAAATCCTATTTTGGCAATAGTCTTTTGATTGAATTTGAATTTTGGATGAACTTTAATAACACCAATGTCATAGCCCCTGAATCGTTCAAATTCAGGATGAGGAGTGTAGGTGACAATTCTATGACGGGAACCAATTCTACTCCTTAGGTTATTCCTTCCAGCCAAGACCCGATATCTTTTGATACCTGTGTCGTTGAAATGAGGCACCAAGCAATGTGCAGCGGTAAGGATATAGTTGGAGGATATTATTGAACCTCCACACAAATGTTTCCATTCTCGTTTGTAGTTTCGGTATTGAATTGAAATTATATACGGAATAGGATGTGATACTACTTCTTCACCATAAACGATAAATGATGTTAAATTTGGACTTGATTTTTCGTCAGCTGTAGGGTCTGAGATTATTTTTAGATTTACTCTTGAAGAAACTATTATACGTACTGAGATCAATGCTGGTGGAGTAAATAATAAGACATCCTAAGGCTATAACACCAAAAGATGTCATACTGATTCAACACAAAATAAATAACCAGTGATGGCTTTTGCAAAGTTTTGCTTTTTATAGACCTTCAGAGGTCTGTGGAATGTGAAACAATCTAAATGTGGAATTTATCTGATGACACACTTTAAAGCTGAATTGTAGCTGGTATCGTCAAAATATTAGATAACCGATAATAAGCTGTCTAATGAATCAATTTTGCACAGTTGAACATAGCTTTGTCTCGTAATAAGTTGGATGAAGTTTATCTTTACAGGCTTTGAGTAATTAAGAGTTATTAGTGATGTCTTAACAAAATGCACGTCAAACATTTAAATTTCAAAAGAATATATTTATGCGACCACTTGTGGATAAAAACAGTGGATCCGACCAGGGACAGTTATAATTATAACAGTTGATTACTACCCATTTGAGTCTGTGTTTTGACGAACGGCGAGAAAGATGGAAGAATCCTTGTAAAAGAAAATCATCAAACAAAGAAACTATGTGGTTTTGTTTTTAAATAAAATTTATACAAGAAAGCAAATGCGTTTTTGTCTCCCTTTTTGAAATATATAAATTATTTGCTGATTTGAACTTTGATCCATTCAGTGAATTCAGAAACTCTGGTAAATACGGTTGGAAAGCTAAAGTTTTCATCAGTACTGTAATGACCATAAGAACAAATTCCAATTTGAAGATTTCCATTCTCATTTACTAGCGGTCCACCTGAATCTCCCTACAAAAAAAAAAAAAAGGAAAATGGTCAAATTTTGAGCCTTCTACAAATTAAACCATAATTACGTCATTTGCAACACTAAAATTCTCGCCAACTACACACAAATCCGTCGAAGAAATCTCTTCTAATCCCACCGATTTGCATTCTTCTTCCGAAATTGTCATAAAGTTAGCCCTCTGAAGTATATCAGAAGTATCAGAATTAACGAGTTCCGTCTTACCCCATCCATGAAAAACCACCGAAATATCATTCAAAACTCGTTGCGAACTATCAAATCTTATTTTGGCAATAGTTCTTCGATTGAATTTGAATTTTGGATAAACTTTTACAACACCAATGTCATTGCCCTTAAATTGTTCAAATTCAGAATGAGGAGTGTAGGTTAGAATTCGATGGCGGGAACCAGTACTGCTACTGAGGTTATTACTTCCAGCGACAATACGAAGTCTTTCGATACCTGCAATGTTAAAATAAGGCAGCATGCAATGTGCAGCGGTAAGGATATAGTTCGAGGATATTATTGAACCTCCACATAAATGTTTCCATTCTAGTTTGTAGGTTAGGAATTGAATTGAAATTATGTATGGAATAGGATGTGATACTACTTCTTCACCATTAACGATAAATGATGTCAAATTTGGACTTGAATTTTCGTCAGCTATAGGGATTTGAAATATTTTTAGATTTACACTTGAAGAAATTTTTATACCTACTAATAATAGTGCTGCTGGCGCAAATAATAAAACATCCAAAGAATATTACTTGAAAAGATGTCATACTGATTCGGAACAAAAATAACCGGTGCTTGGTTGTAAAATTTTTCTATTTTATATACCTCAACTCCTCCAGTCCAGAGATCTGTGGAATGTGAAACAATCTAGCCGTGGAATTTATCTAATGACATACTTCGTCTTGTCAAAATATTAGATAACCGATAATGGGCTGTCTAATAAATCAATTTTGTGCAGGTTAATACAGCTTGCCTTCATAATAAGTTGGATGAAGTTTATCTTTTCAAGCTTTGAGCAATTGAAAGTTATTGGTGATGTCTTTTAGAAAAACATACATATTTGTAGATAAGAAAATTATCCGGAACCAGAGACATTGCAATTTAAAACAGTTTTGGCAGTTAAGTGTGATTAAGAGTATCAGACCCAAAACAAAACTGTGCCACTGATCCTCTGGGGCCGCGACTTTAGGTTAATAGTACCGAAATAATAACTCTGTATTACACATAAACTGTTATAAATCGTCATTTCTGGAGTCACTTTACAAAAAATTGCCTCTGGAATTGTTTCAGAAAACAATTAACGATAAAAGTTAAAAGAAAACAAGTTTTGAATGTAATTTAGGGTCAATTTAATAAAAGAAATAACGATGTTCGTACATTTCTAAGTATTGGTTGATTTAGCAAGAAGAAACATCCGTTTCGTTGGTAAAAAGGCTGCTTGTCAGCATGGAACATTAAAGGATATGACATTTCACGCCCATTTTCGAAGATAAGTCGATTCTTCAATCAAACAATAAGAATTCTTTGCAATTACCGTCACTTTACAGGAATAGAAAATCAAATTTCAGAAAAGAATCAAAGACTTTTCTGAAAAGACTGTTTAATAAAGAAGCAAAAAACAATCAAAATCGATCCTTCTTCTATATTATAAATTTATTCTTAAATCGACAAAGTTCATCAAATGACAAATGTTACACACGACTTGATCTAAGTTTCTGACCTTTGGTCACTTAGAAATAATAAAAACCAAATAGAATAAAAAAGATACAAAAACTTATGCGCACACTTCACAGAAGACACTTTAGAAAAGAAAACAAAAAAAAAAAAGAAAGATACTCCGCACAAATCTTTGATAAGAATCTTTAAAGGAAATTTTCAAAAAAAAAAAAACAAAGATTGCAAACCAAAAAGGCGCGACACCACACCGTGAATTCAAGTTAAAAAATATCTATAAACTGAGACTCTGTTTCCATCAGTGATGGTGATGATGTTGCTGGCTTTTGTTGTTTTTATTCCTTAGACCCGCATCCACTGATCACCGTGCACACATAAACCAATATAACCAGGTTCCATCCAGACGTTTTTCTTCTTTTCTTTGAAGATATGAAGCCCTGGCTCCTTTGAGTTCTTTTTTTTTTTGAATCTGTGAATTAATATGTTCGGTAAAGTCATTTTCCATAAGGAACAACCGGGTATTGGATTCCATCAGCGCCATCAGCGTCACAGCATGAATCCTGATGCCTGGGTTGGTTTTTTTTTTTTACTATACCATCGCCAGTCAGACAGAGACAGAGGTCTGCTTCCAAGATTCGCGAGGATTCGCAGCGATTGGGTATGTTCGTTTGTAGTATTGCGAAATTTCGCGAAATCATAACAATAAAATTGTTGCGGGACAGTTTTTTTTTTTTTTTTGGCTCAAAACACACTTTTGGATTTTTTTTAGGAATTTCAGCAGCAACGTAGAAGAGGAGGATCAATGTTAAAGTGGGAGGAAATAAGGGTTCAAGTCCTGGCTAAAACCTAAAACTTTTTAAGTTTATCAAACTCAAATCTATCTAAGCTTGAAAACTTGCTTTTCAAATTAGTATGTGTCTTTCTTTTTATTGACTCTTAAAAATACTGATTCTAAAAGTTGGTACAAGGTTTAAATGTGAAAAAAGAGAAGATCTTAATTTTAGAAGAAGTGCGCGAGTCTCAGCTTAGAATGTCTTAAATGAAATACCAGAGGTAGAACCTATTTTTTCTTAAAACTTAAACTTCAGAATCTCTTCTAAACCAACAAAAGACTGTCTGTTTCTGAAATTTAATGTCAAAGGTTCAAGTCCTAGATAAGTTAATTAAACTTTAAAGCCTTTCTTTGTCATTCAATCCATTTCAACTCGAGATTTGCTGAAATTCACCTTGAATCCTTTTCTGTTGGTTTGTTTCTGTTTGTCATTCAGAAAAGATCGAATCGGATAGAAAAACTACGCGGGAATTTTCTGAAGAAATCTTATTCTCTTTCGCAACCTCTCAGTCAGTCTTCTTATAGGCATGCAAAAGGCTATAACCAATGTCTTGTTTTATTTTATTTTCAATTCTTCATCAGTTTTCCTTATAAATTACGTTCCACATCATAAAACAGCTCAGCCAATTATGATGACAAACCCTTTATTGAGTCTTTAGAGTGAACTTAATCATCAACGCTTCTGTGCTGCCATGTCGATCTGACCATTGTCGACATCCCAGTCTAGACTCTCACAGGTAGCCACCGAAATGTCCTTGTGTTCTCTACCGCCTTGTAGCCACTGTCATAAATAATATCGCGTGTTATCACGAAATGAGGATCACTTCTTTTATGTGATGACAAGCGACTCGGTGTGCGCAATTTCAAAAGAATACTGTGCGTGTGTGGTCACTGGTCACTGAATTCAGATTCGAATATCATTCAACAATTTTGTTGATGAAATTGTCGCTACTTGGGTAGGAATTTTTATCACACCATCGTCATCATCATTGGATGGAGTCCTCTCTCTCTGACCAGGTCGGAAGAATATATATAAAAAAGAAATATTTGAATTTAATTGCCAACTCGTGCTGCTGGGATAACGATCTGGATAGGGTTTGGCTTTTTCGAAGTTCGTTTTGTCAATCGGAGCGGGATTGAATTAATTTATTTGTTAACGTTTTGAGATCAATTTGCATCGGCGGCGGTAGCTGAACTTATAATTGACTTATAAAATGACAACACTAACGACCTGGTAGATTATTAATGGTTTTTATTTAAATATTTGGATAGAGATTATTTACTCCTCAAGCCTTTACAGAAAGTTTTGGTTTTCAGTAATTGGTAAGGCTTGGCTAGAGATCTGAATTTTAGTGCATATTTTTGTAGCATTTCTCAAAAACCCTTCAAAAAGATGTCACTAGACTAGACTAGACAATGTAAAGATTGAGCACAAAAGCATGCAATATTTTTTTGTTTATCTTTTCAATTTCATAAAATCACTCTGAAAGTTCTGTATACGCTCAAAAAATCTGAAAGTTGGACGTAAGCAAAATTCAAAATTTAGTTTTATAAAAAATAAGGTTATTTACTCACAAAAGTATGCAACTTATTTTTAAACTTTAAAAAAACTAAATAAAAGCAACATAAATTCAATGTTTCTAGATTTTCAATATTGTACATAAACTCAACTAAAAAAAAGCAAATAAAACTCCACAAAAGTATGCAATTTATTCTCTGATTTAAAAAAAAATCTGTATCAACCGTATGAAAATTAATTGAAGCTATAAATTCTAAGAGGAAACCACTAATAAGTGAGATCAGTGGTGTAGGCTTTCAGTATTGCACACTAATGTAGCTCTCCAATGCATTAAGCATTATGCAATGTATTTTATAGACCTTCAAAATCTTATAAAAACTTCTTATTTTGATGGCTTATGTGTTTTTATACAAATTGAAAAGCCTTGGAACTGCATTTAAGGAGTAGTTTTTAGAAATCCGCATAGAAGTATGCAACTTATTTTTAGATCTCTACAATTTTCTCCAAACTCAGCGTATATAGTACATAGGTCAAAATTATACAAGTTCTTAAATTAAGAAACCCATATGGGAAGATGCCAATAAAAAAAGGTATTAATACTACTTAAAAGAAATTGGGAACATGGGGAAAAGTATGCAATGCTTTTTGTAGTTCTACTAAATATTTAAAAAGTCTGCCATTCTTAAATTCAGTAGGCGGATAAAAAGTATACAAAAGACAAACAAATCCCAAACACGGCTAGACCCACGAAAAGTATGCAACAACTTTTGATACGATAGTTTCAACTCATTGTAGTTTTTTTACCCTCTGAAATAACATTTAAATGTCTACCTGATTTACCTCTTAACCAATGTGCTAAACATTCTATAACCATTATGCCCTTATGTTTGTCCTTATACCTTCGCGCAACGAACTTCTCAGAACAAAACTATCATGTCCATTTCAATTGCTCGACATAATGTTCCTTGCCATCAGAGAGAGTGTGTCCTCTCGAGTTCCAACTATTTGTACACTGTAACTCTGCGAGGTGTAATTCAACAGTTCTTGCTTGTGGTGCGCAAGTGTCACAAATCCTCTTGTCTCAAGTAATAACTTTAACCTACCAGAGTCTAGGAGATTCTTTTTTTTTTTTTTGTTAAGAAAATAAAAACCCAATGGACAAAGCCACGATATAAAGTGTGAAAATATTGAGAAGACTCTGCAAAAAAGTGTTGACTTTCTTATGGGCTTCCATATAAAAAAAAATCACCATTGGATCCGAAGTAAAAGAGAAGGAATATTGTATGATACCAGGTCAACTGCAAGGGTTAATGTTGTTCCATCCACACCGCACAGCAGAAAACAAAACTGGCACGACGACACGACAAACCTTTGGACAGAAAACTACAGAAAAAAAAATAAAAAAAAAAAAAGATGCAGAAAAGAACAGAGAATCCCATTTAAACAAATCCTAAAACAATTCGCACATTAAACGTAAGCCGATGCCCCATCAGCCAGGCTAAGTCTACCAAGTCCCGACCCGATCTCGATTCCAGCTTCAGCCGCTCCAACAAAATGACTACGACGACGACGACGATGCGACGACAAGGATGTTTGAGTTATCTACTTGAAACGAATGTTAGCACAAGTCTATGGCCCCAGCATGCTGCCCTAGGTCGCTCCACAGAACTGACTCTTCGATGTTCATAGTTCGATTGTTCTATTCTCTTTACATAGGAGAGTTACAAAGGAAGAAACGATGAAATCATTGGCGAACAAATTATTAGGTCTCGGGGATATTGGATTTCACACCTTCAGCAGCATCATCATCATCATCACCATCAGCATCGTCGTCGTTGTTGTCTTCGTTGTCGTCGCCGCCATGGTCCCTGCTATTGTAGATAACCGAACCATAACCACATTGGAATCACCACCCGAAGAGGTTGTGGAGAGTTATCCTCTGATGTCTGTTTGTTTTCCTCGCCATAGCCATGTAATTGGCCCAAAAGGTGGGCATTCGAATAGTTTCACTAATCGAATATCGGATTTCCTGTGGAACACGCGGTACAAATCTGCATCGAATCGCTAGTAAATTGGTTTGGTTTTTATATTTATTTAAGAGCGCTAAGGTCCAAGAAAATATGGGCGTTTTTTTTTTTTATGGGCGGCGGCCATGTGTGGAGTTTTAATTATTTAAAAGAAAAAAGTAAACACCTGGAATGATTGCACATCGCAGAGCAATTAAATTGATTTTATTTGCCTTATGGAAATTGTTGTACACTTGATTTTTTTGTTTCCATTCATGGAACATAAATTGTGACAGCTTTGAGAATCCATGGGATGTATTTCGATACTCGAACATAAACATCAGGCTTGTCATTTGCACATATATGAGAACCGTATGAGACAAGCCCGATTAGAAGATTGCGCTCGCGATTGACCAATGGACCACCAGAGTCTCCCTGGAAAATTATAAGAAATGTTTAAGAACAGGTAATGCTTTTTAGTAAAATTCCACTTTTTTTCACAACAATGACGACGGTTAAGTTAATTTGTACATGTTTTCATGTAAATTTAGTACAAACCACCCAAAAGTATGCAACGTTTTTCTTAAGTATCACGATTCATGTTTTCTCGCTTTCACTTAGGATTTAAGGAAGACTATAGAATCATATCAGGTATTGAAAATGTTTGCACCAGGAGTTAAAAAATGTAGAAACTCACAAAAGTATGCAATTCTACTTTCAAATGTGATGCATTCAACTCCAACGGCACAATAAAAGCTCTAAGAGAGACCTTGAAATCAATCAACAGCTCATTGAAAATGATTGCAAAAGGAGTGCATAATTGTAAAACCATACAAAAGTATGCAATATATTTTGAAGACAATTTTTTAAGATCAATATATGTCAACTGTGACGGTATCGAGGCTGATTGCAGTGTAAAAAACGGAGAAACACAAGCAAAAGTATGCAATGTTTTTTTTAAGGAATACACAAGGCATGCACCAATCTTGGTTAGTTACTATAAAGCTGAAGATCTTAAAAGCCTTCGAAATTTGAGTGATGTTGATCACAATTATTGTAAAACAAAATTTATCACACATAAAAGTATGCAATGTTTTTGAAGCAATTAAAAATTATGTATCTAGTTTAATTTCAATTAACAAAATACTTGAAACATCAGCAAAGTTTCTGTATATGAGAAGTTTTTCAATTTTAGCAAACAAACAATTCTAAACACCTAAAAATGTGCAATAGTTTTTTATAGGAAATTTCAATACAGTAGTTACCGTACAAGGCTTGAATGATGAAAGAAGAAGCTCTAACAAATAAATCATTTACACACCAAAGTATGCAATGATTTTATACACACAGAATGAATGAAAACTGTACTAACACAAAATAATCTTGTAATAAACAATTAAAATAAAGTCTTCACAAGTCTGAGTATCTGAGGTAGAAGAGGCATTGAAAACTCTGGATGAACCGATAAACATCAGTCTTGTTGGTCTGGGAACTCAAGAAATTGATCATAAAGTAAAAACTCACCAAACATGAACCCTTCTTCCTTCCATAGAGCGCACATACTTCATTTGGTGAGACATTAAAGCCCCTCAATTTGCAATCTTCATTTGAAATCGTAGAGTAATTCAACATCATCAAATTGTCAGGCAAAAGAATTTGACTAAACATATCTGTCACTCCCCAGCCAGTCAAAGTCACTGGGTAATTAACCTCCATACTTCGACCGAAATTCTCAGCCAAACTTATTGGAGCAATCTTTTCGGTATACTCAAAGGGCACAGAGACTTTTAAAACCGCTACATCATTATAAGTAGAGCCTCCCTTCGAACTATAAAGTTCATGTTGTACGTATGAATTCACATAATGCCTCAAGCCTCCAAACTTCCAATTGGACGTTCCCACAACCACAGACAGTTTTTCGGCAGCTTTCTTATCCGTGCAATGAGCTGCTGTTAAAATATGATTCTTGCTAATGATGGATCCACCACAAATGTGTCGCCACTGATTGTATTTGGTGTAGAAATTTTGTAAAGACACTTGATAAGGTATAGATTCTGTAGCCAATTCGCCTCCAATAATTCGGGTAATTTTTCGATTGACATTTTGGTTAACACGATTTTTCGAACTGCCCGATTTGGCACAGTGGCATGAGTGGCCAAAAATTAAAAAGACCGTGGTCACTAGTAAATATAAAATGTTCATCTTAGAGATTCACAAAACTTTCTGCAAGTTTTTTCACTTCACACTCAAGTATTTATAGATCTAGTGGCAAAATAAAATATTGGACACACGAAATATAATTTTTATGGAAGGCTTAAGAGTTATTGGGTCAATTCTTTTGTTTAAGAACTTTTTCTTTCCCCCATATTCGATTTGTTTTGCTTTTGATATTTCAATTTTTATCCAAAGTGTATATAAATTTTATCAAATTTGTCTTTTTTGTTTGACTAATTTATGGCACTTAAGTGGCATCAATGAACGATAAGCTTTAACATTTACATAATTTACATTTATTTATGATTTTAGACTAATGGCTTGCTACTTAACTAAACGCTTTTTGTGGTATTTTGTGTCAATGGATGAATTTCTTTAACATTTTATGTATGAAGCTTATTTTTGCTTAATTGTTTTCAAGTTTTTTTTGGAGAAAAAGCATAAAAAATAGCTTGGCCTACTGCTACTGGACTTAACGCTTAAATTTAAATGTGCGAGTAGTGGGATTAGGCTAAACAAGCGAATATTAAACTAAGTGCTTGTAATTATGTTTGGTGGTTTTAAAAATCAATTACTAATTCTCAGGCTAATAAATAGAGCAGAAAAGAATAAATATCGAAAGAGTATGAGCCTCTGACGTACCCCACTGTTATGTTCATTTGCGTCTTCCAGTGGTAATTTAAGGAAACAAATTTGTTTATTTTACCGAAGAAATCAGGAGGTAACCCTTCCAAGCAATCGAGGTAACTCGAGGATTTTACCGAGCCAACTCCTCGATTTTATTGGAGCGGTCTGTTGATTTTCCGAAGCAACTTGTTGATTTATCTGTGCACTGCAATTAATTAGACGCAATGCTGTTAACCAGTTGCAAGGGATTTGAAACTAGTTTGCTATTAAATGCAACTTGTTAATTTTACCAAAGCAAGTTGCTGATTTTAATAGATCGATCTGCTGATTTCGGATTTTTCCGGGGCAATAAAAGATGCTAATGCAATATTAACCAGCTTGGGAACAATTTGAAACTAGTTTGCAACTCAATTTAAACTAATTTGTAATTGACTCAAATAAATATGCAATTGAATTCAAACTAATTTGCAATCGTTTTGTTATTGATTTGAAACTGATATTTAATCAAACTGCAAACTAGTTTGCAATCCGTCGCACCGAACTTAAAATTAACACTCATTCTCTTAGTACCTACTTGACGAAATTATTTTATCCTTGGTCCATTATTTTTTTGTTTCACTGTAAAATTATTACTTATAAAAAAAAATCCCCACAAAATGCCTTTCAATCTTTGTAATTTTTATTGTATATTAACCCCCTCTAGCGTCACACAATTTACACATAAACGTGCCAAGTTTATGTCAGACATACTAACGTACAAAACAGAGTCAACAGACATTCGGACAAACTTTCAATTTGTATCGTCGACATCTGCAAATCGGTGCAACAGCAATTCACTATATTCACCACCAGCAGTGCTAGCGACTGCGAGTCGCAACTGCGTATGTAAAAGTACCTACTCCAATCTTCATTGCGCCTCCCAAAGACTTAAAATTCCAACCCAAAAGACAACCATATAGGTAGTATACCCGAGAAGCCCCCAAGCTCTGGCTTTTTTGGCATCATACACACAAATATTCGAAAGCAAAGAGACACAAAGTGCACCACGCGCTCTCATATCGTTTTTAATTCAATATTTCATTTGTCCTCCTGCCCTCTTGTCCTCGCTGAAAGATAACTTCACATTTTCAAGAATGAAGGAGCCTCCTAGAGGAGCTGAGCTGATGCGTTCCCTATAAGATCAAGCAAACCTAACAAAAACACAAATTAAATAAGAAATATTCCTGTGTTTGCGGGATGTTTTAGTTTTTTTTTTTTCTTTTTTGCGTTTTTTTAAGATGCAAAATTAACCAGAGAATGATAAGTTTTTGTTGTTGTTGTGGTTGTGTGTTTTGTCCGCGTGCGACGACGACACACGGTCCCCGGTTAGTTGCAAATATCAAGACTGAAACCAAGAACGTTGTCCCAAAGTATCCAGTCTCGTAAATTAGATGACAAATTGGTTTTAAATTGATTCTGTGTTGTCATTTGGAGTCTTTTCTTTAGGTTTTGTAATGTGTAAGTTTTTTTTTTTTTTTTTTCAATTCAGCACAAGTAGGCACCTACAGAAGGCGAGGTGGTGGCGTTTTATTTACGCAAATGCGTATCGAATGTGCGTACATCGTGTACAATGCACAGTGTGTGTTGCAAGTAAGAAAAATTCCCTTTAATTTTTTACCATTTTAACCATTAGGGGGAAGTTTAAGATAACAGGGCAAACGAAAAAATTGCCCCAGCGACTTTTTCGTTTGCTGGACAATTTTTCGGCATCGTTTGCAGCAAATTGGCAAATTCGTTTGTGTTAAACACTTTTTTGTAACGATTTAAAAAAATGTTTAGCGTAACACCTGTGATTGAACCCACGACCTCTTGCTTACGAAGCGAGTATCTTGTCAAGGACTGTATAACATTTGATTGGCGTAGAGTGCATATAAACAAAATAAGAGAACAAATCGTTTGCGTCAAACGACTTTTCGTTTGTTAGACAGTAATTTTCTTTGCAAACAAACTACTTTCTGAAGAGGTTCCTAGCAAACTATTCATTCGTTTGCTGCAAACAATAGAGTTTTATAATAAACAAAAAAGTGTGTAGATGTCGGAGTGGGTTGTTTTACATTATATTTGCTGTACCTAATAGAATTAAAATTTGAATCAACTCAAATTTAATACAATTGCTACGAAGAGAATCAAGAGAACCTCAGTGATAGCTTTTTGTTGTCTAGACTCTGCTTTTTCAAAGTATCGGAAATTTTTGTTCATAGAATTGAAAAACACCTCTAAATCTAATCTTTAATTGAATTAATACAAAAATGAAGAAATCACTGTTTCATAAACAAGTCCACAAATCAGCAAATCTAGTATCAGTGTCTAAACCAGACTATCTCGATGACGCACATTAACCAATCACCAATCTTTAACTATACTGTCTTGTCTGCTTGTCGAAAAACTTCTGTCCCATTCAGACAGAAGCGAAATTAAAATTTCAAAAAAATAAACACCAAAGTTAATAAGGCGCCACCCGATATACGTACAATACGATGCCAACGTCAAAAACAAAACCAATTCCTAATGAATGGGGATCCATATCGAAGACATTCTGGTATCCAATTGCTGTTATATGACCAAACAACTTAAGAAATTATAGGGGTTAAGTGTTTTAGCTGGCAGCACACCCTTCATGTCATCAATTTATAGATTATATATGCGCTCCCGAACCCGACCGACCGTCGCGTCGAGTGTCGACCAAAACCAAACCAACCGTTTGTATAGAAGCAGACTTGAAGAGATTGTACAGATGTTGCACTAATATCTTAACCCTATCTTCCACACATAAAGCACTTGTTGTTGTTGCTAAATTTGAGAAGATCTCTTGTTGCAGCTTCAAGAGCCAAACAGATTCGCTTGGAACACAACATGCAATTAATTTAAATTAACTACACTTTTGCATATTTTGTTGTATGTAGTTTCTAGATATGAGACAAGATTGAAATTACATCGATGTTGTAAGAAAAAACAGAGTAGAAAAGCAACCAAACAACAATCTGGAAGTCCTCAAAGAGAGAGAGAGAGAGAGAGAGAGATTAATGCAAACAAACCAAAAGTAAAACTTACAGACATCCACCAATTAATTAGTTGAGTTATTATGAAAGATTTGTTCGCACCAATAAAACTGATCAATTTATTTGTGTTAAAACCTGAAAGATGCCAAAGAGGGAGAGATTGTCAATTGAATAACAAACAGGAAGAGAGAGGCAAAAGAGGGAACAGCAGCTCCTATAAGAATTCTGGTTTGGGTCGGGATTTAGGTGCAGAATGCGCATTTGTGTCACTTATAGTCAGACACAAGTCCTTTTGCGCAAAAGTCAACAATGTAATCGGGCTCAAATATCTTTGTATACAGTGTGTAGGGCAAGCAACAGGTCTTCAACAACTGATTTGAAATTTTTTTAAATAATTTTGGAAAGTCTGTTGTCAGTTCTGTCAAAAATGGAATAAACGTCAGTGTCAAGTTTTTTTTACAGAAGATAAAAAACGTATTCAATTTTACTGAGGAATTGTTTAGGTTGCTGAGATAAATGAGCACTCAGAAATCTAAAAACGTGAACTGGATAATTGATGTGATGGACAAATTTAGCAAATCAGCGGAAGAATCTGACAGAGTAAAAGATAAATTCCATGAACTAACGAACGGATCTGGAAAATCAGCGAACAAATCCATCGAATCAGAGGACGAAATTCATTCATCCGTTGAATGTGGCAAATCAACGAAATAATCAATGGCCGAGTCCAGGGATTTGAAGGATGAATCTAAAAAAATCAGCGGATGAATGATCTATCCGGAATCACTGAAAGGATCTTAAAAAAATCAGTGGAAATATGGACAAATTCAGTGAATCAGCAAATTCTCAATGGTCTCGAATTAAAATAAACCAACGAATTTGGAAAATAAATGAGAGACTCCGGTTAATTAATGACATAATCCGAACAATCAACGGAGGAATCTCGTAATTGACAGATCGTTCTTGCAAATCATCGGAAGAATCCATCAAATTTAGAGGTTAGTCCGGCAAATAAATGGACGCATACGAAATCAACGTAGAAAAAAAAAAAAAAAACAAACTCATTTGATGAACAAAGGAAAATCCAGAAAATCAACTATGGTACCCAAAAAGAAGACATGTCACAAAAATTAATGGATAAATGAATGAATGGAACTACTCATATTTTTCTGGGGTTGAGGTGGATTTAAATCCCAGCATTTCAGAGACCAAGATGTTTCTCCCAAAGATGCCCAAGAACTCAAAGTCTGTCTGAAAATATCAAAAACTTGCTAAATAGATTACTAAAAAAATGCCAATCCGAAAAATTTCGGAAGTTTTCAATTCAAAAACCTGAAAAGTAAAGTTGAAAACCTTCAACACAAACCAATTTGATCAATACAACTCCTTGAAACCAATTTTTTCAATTTCCTCTTTTATTTCCTACAAAAAAATAAATGAATTTTTCACGATCTATAATAATTTTTGTATACCAAAATTGCAAGTGCAACACAATTTTTGTTTTGCTACCGATACCAAGATCCAATCCAATTAATCGGCAAATTTTCGATTGAACCTGTAATCCAAATATGGCCTCTAATTGTAAATTACCACACATCATAACATAGTAATGGGTAAGCATGGGTATGAAATAATCGGCAATCTGCTAACACTTTCAGTAGGTATAGATATTCACTTTTGGTCCAAATTAAGACCTCGATTGGACTACCGACTGCACTACAGCAAAAAAAAAAAAAATATGCACACATAACCTGCGCACATGTAAAATTCTCTAATTACGTTCTCGTCAAGGCGAACAATTTCGATCGAATATCTTGACTGAACGGAACCAATTCTTCAATATTCAATTTGGTGATTGAATTTGCGCGCTGCAGGTGGTGAAATCATCGAACAAAACTACACACACTTACACAGGAGTAAAGCCAAGACCAAGTCGATATCGATGCAAAGTTTCAACTTCAGGTGCGTTTTTTTTTTTTCATTTTTCAAAGTGGGAAATGTCAAAGTTCATGAATTGGGACGTGCTTCTTTATACACAAGTGAACCTTGCAGTGGGATCTGTGAGATCATCATCATCATCATGATCACCTGCAAACTGAACGATCAACGACTGATCCTCATCAAGCTACCTGCACTCTCTGTGCATCTCTTACATCAAAGATCGAAACAAACCGAACCCTCCAGAAGAGAGTGCCAATCTTCTTTAAGCCAGCAATTGACATTTCTTTGACCCAATGCTGGCATCGGAGTGGGTCAGTGAGCGTGTTGCTTTGACGGACAAGCAAGCACGCAAAATTAAGATATTCAGATAACTCTAGCGATGAATAAATATATATATAAAATTTATTTTTCTCTTAATTTTATTTACTCAGTTGAAGGCGAGAAAAGATATAAAAAGTGTCCCACCTAGGTTGGGTGACGATGCGCAAAAAATTCGATAATTTTGTGATAATCACAGATTTCAACTTTTAAACTTTTCCGAAAATGTGTGTACATTTGTATTAGAACTTCCCTCGTAGCTTCCCCGTGAGTGCTCCTAAACTGATTTACCAAGAAATAATAGTGACTTATGAGAGAGCTCAAGCACTCTTAAAGTTGGAAGTTCTTACTTCGAGAAAAACGAAAAGAACCAGTGAACACCACCCTAAAAAAACTATTCCCAAATCGTAAGGAAGAAAGGAAGTTGGAAAAAATTTGAAGAAAAAACGGATTTGTTTAAAATGTTTTCATTGATTTGACTTTTTCGAGTTCAAAAACAGCTGAACAGCTCGTTTCTTCCAGACTTAGCTGTCACATAGTCCTCTTTTAAGAGTTATGGGAAAATGTATTCTTCGATTTGACGTTTCGAGTTCGAAACTGGTTGCAATCCTCCTCCCTTGCAGTGGGATTGAATTAGACAGCTTTTCCCAAGCATAAGGTTTCCAGATATTATTTTTGGAATATAAAAGAACAAAAATTAGAGAAAGAAAAATTTTCGAGTTCGAAAATGTTTGCACGATTGCAAAAGTTCTTTCGTAGATTGCCAATAATGGCAACATCATTTCCCCAAATTGTATATTCTCAACATTATTGTATAAAGGTTAATAAAATAATCAGGGAAGATCGGACGTAAGATCACAGCATACCATGTTTTGACATTTCGAGTTCGAAAACGATTATAATGTTTTTTTTTTCGTAAAGGTAATGTAATTGGTTGAAAAAGGTCTTCTAAAACGTTATTATACTATTCCTCTATAATAGTTTAAAAAAACAAGACAGGTGCGATTTAAGAACAAAGTTTCATAAAATTTGACAGTTCGAATTCGAAAAATGGTTGCATGGCTCCAATACTTCTGCCATAGATAAATAAGAAATAAAAACCACTTAAATGGGAACTGACAAAATCTTGTGTCGCGATCACACAGTGACCGCCCAGCTATACGCTGATCAAAGTGCAATTATGTTCCACAAAACCAAATGAAACTCAAGCGCACTGTAATCACGTGCCCCATTGACAGACCAAACGGATCGGACAAAAAATAATCGATCATTTCGTCAACATTGTAATCATTATTGTTTGTTCCTATACAATGGCGACGAATATAGGAATACAGATATCAATATATCTGGTCTTTTTTCAATGGCGGCGCGGTTTTAGTCCGTTTATAGGACACTCAAGCCTCAGTGGTCAGAGGGAGTTAAGAAAATTCGTATTTATGATGAATCACAGAACTTTCATTTGCGCTGGTTGATTCATTTATATTAAACTCAATCCAATATTATTGACTGAGTCGAGTGGCAAGTATTGTGTCACCTTTTTTGACCTCGATGTTGTTGTTATTTGTGTATAATAAAACGGAAATTTCAACAGCAAAAATTTTAATTGTTGACGAACAAACAATTCATATAGGGGTCAAAGTAAACATATACTCTCGATCTCGACATTCACAATTTGATGATGATGTGTCTTTTTTGACTTTAATAATAAAATTGAATGAGTTCCCCAATAGATGGAGGCAAACACTTAATTGAAAAGAAGCTAATTTTGAAATTGATATTAATTTTTGAAAGATATGGGTTTGAAATTAGCATTCTCGGGGCTAACTCTTTGTTTGTTTTATAGATGAATGGGTTAAATTAGAACGGATATTTTCATCACAAAATTCAAAATTGAACTATATCTAATTTTGACAGTTGAACTATTGAAAAAAGTGCTGCCAAATTGAGTTTTTTATTTGACATTCAAGTTTTTTTTGTATCATGTGTTACTTGCGAGTAAAAGTTAAGTAAAAGTTTGTAGCTAATTTTCTTCATTGATTCGCCTCTCGAAATTGTCTCTAAGCCCTTTAGCAGACTTTTGTTTCATTACAAAATTTCTTTGTTCACCTTCGGTCGTTAAAACAAAAAGATGAATTACACCGTCTGGTATGACTGATTAGAGCACAAAGCCACTACCCGTTTAACATTCTCAAGACATTAAACAAAAATCCAACCACTTAACTTGTGCAACACCTACAACATACCCATTAACCAGATGACAAATTGATCCCGCAAGTTTTTCGAGAGAGAGAGAGAGAGAGAAAGAAAGACAGAATTCCGTACGCGCCAAACAGTCAACACTTAACATGTGTAACAGCAAAACCTTATGGTTGTTGAGAGGAAAAACAACAAAAAAACTGATGGCTTCAACCATCAACCACAAACAGCTCACAACAAGCTTCATCGGTCTTTTAACTTCTTCAGGGGCTGTTGTTTCGTATACCTAAGTATGTATTTCTTGCACAGCCGCCGCCGTAATTTTGTTCTGCTTTGTCAACTTTGAAGCCACAAACACCTCAGAGTGGTTAACTTACCGTGAAAATGGGCGACACTTAAGTGAGAAGACCATCACAAAACCAAAAAAAAAAAAAACTAACAAAAGAAACAAAACAACAACAACAACAACAAAAATGATAAATGACCACCAGAGAACCCAGGTACATGTTATCCCGCAACATCACCGCAGACTCGTCGCGCTGTATTGATTGCGCGTTTCTTCAACACCATCACACGGCCGATCACGGTTTCCGTGTTAATTGGATTTTTGTCTAATGTTTTTGGAGTTTTTTTTATTTTCTTGTTGTTTTTTCTTAATTTTTGTTTTGTATGTCTCGTGTTACCTCCTACCAGAAACTACCTGGCTCTCTATCATGAAACATGGGACTCTATACTTTACGGTGTCAACACACCACACCTTTCAGCGGCAGCCGATTTGCGCGCGCACACTTCAGACCCCTTCGAACTTTTAGACTACCTTTACCCGTTTCTCCCCACAACAACAACAACGAGAACTGTATATCGAATATAATAGAAAACGCACTTAGCCTTATCTCGACCATGCTGCCTGTTCTCTTGCACTCGCTTCGCAAGGCATTATACAAGACGTCAATAAGATAACAGTAATCGGCCACATTCTCAAAGCTTGTCCGTCGCGTTTTGTTGGCTATAAACACAATTCGTGTGGATTTTGTCTTGAAACGATCATGTTGTAATGAGTTTAGGGGGGAGGGCACATTGCTTTTGTTTGTTATTGCGGTTTCCTGGTTGATGATGGTAATGATGACAAAACCGTCAGGGCCGTAACGTATTTTGACAGGAAATATTGACCAACAAAATTTTAAATTGACATTTGACACTAAATGTAACTGATTAACAAGAAAATTACGTCAAAACATTCAGTTTTCTAAATATACTGTCAAAAGTGACAGGACAGGGATGTCATTTTTATGAAGGAAATGAAGTTGAATTTTGTTGAAAGATGGCGGCTGGACCAAATCTGACATAAGTCAAAACTTTTTATTTTCCAAGTACTGTCAAAAGTGACAGGACAAATGTCATTTTCATGAAGGAAATGGAGTTGAATTCCGTTGAAAGATTGCGGCTAGTCGAAATTTGACATAAGTTAAAAGTTAATCGACTACCAAGAGATAACACAGCAGTAGGCACCAGGGATGATATCATTTAATGTGGTATGGAAACTGCCTAAGATCAGTGGCGCCCTCTATAACTTGCGGCCTGAAAAGCATACTCTTAAATGTATCTAAGCAACAGATTGCTTGCTATTAAAACTGGCCCTAAGCAAAGGTGTGGGTGTCCCTTATAATTTGGCACCTGAAGCCGTACATATTTCCAAATAAAAGGCAATACGGCCCTGGATTAAGCTTAGTTTAGATTCATATTGGAATTATTGAAAATCCAAATTCACAAAGGTGTCAGTTGATTTTTTTGTGTGGACAATTAATTGTCCGTGGTCCTTTTCCGCCTGCAGTTTCTTGCGATAATCCTTTCACCAAAATATCCATGTTCAGTGAACCTCTGCCTTTGATTTTGGGTATTTGGGGGTAAAACGCATCCTGATGTGCGTTGCGCTTTTACCTTGAGAAGCGGCATTTAATCGGAATCGACGATGTTTTTGCATTTGCTGGGTGATAAATCAATTTCAGGTTCATGTTAATAATTTTCCACCATTTTCGCCCGTCACCAATCTTGCACAGACAACGCAAGAGTGTGCAACAAGAGGAAATGTGATTTAAATTTATAGCCGGGCCAAACAAAGTTCAGTGAGTTGCAACAAATTGGCGTTAGGTTTGTTTGCAAGCAAAAGCAAGTTGCCATAAATCTCAGGGAATTTCGCCAAAATGAAAGGGAGTAAAAGAGATGCGAGGACATAACAACTGCAGTTTGTAAGGATTTGCCTATAAGCCCACCAGCCAGCCAGCCAGCAAGGGACATTTATTGCACAACAATAATTGCAAAGACACAACATCAAGACGAAAGGAGGAGATTTACTAAATTCAATGACAAAACATTGTTTGGGAATTAATGTGATTAATTCGAAGAAGGAGTCTTCATACACAAAACCTTTACAACCAACAAATTGTTGCAGACATTTGGTCCTTGGTGGGACAAAGTTGTTATCAAAATAAACAAATAGTTTTGTTTTTTTTTTTTGGTTGAAACTTCGAAGCCACGACACATCCTTGCTCCACTAAATGTCTGAAAACATAATGTGTGTAATTTAGGAGACATCCCACAAATAAGGACGACACCGAAAAAGACTTCTTATACCAACACAATCCCATACGATATGATGAGCCCAAATGATAAAATCCTAATTTACGCTCCAGCAACTTTTAAGGATACTCCATCAGCTCATCCTCCATAACATGCCATGGGGGATGATAATTAGAAACCGCGTGGCGTTTCCCTGACAATATGTTGTGCGTTTTTCGGGAATACATGGAAGGATGCTGCTCCCATATGGGGGATCCATTATATCCTTGGAGTTGGAGTGTGAGTTTATGGGTTTCGTATGAATAAGTTGCCAGGTTCTATCTATGCGCGCGACATGTTTATTGTTTGGCAATTTGAAAGCGTGCGAATCTGTCTCAAGCTTTAGCAAGTAGAGATACAAAGAAAAAAAAAAAACATAAATGAAACGTTTTATTGTTGAAATTAATATCCTTCGTGCGTGTTGGCATCATTTTGGGTTGAACAAGAGGCAGTTCAGGGAGTCAGAGCAGAGGGTGACTTTGCAAACTATGATATGGAAATAATATATGATGAAAATGTATCAAAGGATTCCGCAGGATGTGCGAGAGTCTTTAAGAAGGAATCAAAATATGGTTTGAATCTCTCGTCGTCGTCGCCATGATGAGATACAAAACAGGCGTGTAAATATTTAAAAGGATAATTGCTGATGATATGTGACAAGCTGTAGTATGCTCGATAAAGTTTCAAATACATACCCTCACTTTTTGGGGGAGAGAAAATTGAAAATTAATTGCTTGGTGTGTTTCTATAATTTGCTTCTATTCCTCTGTGTTGTTTTTTGGGAAATATGGGAGCACATTTTAATTGTTGTTTTGCATGTGTTATGATTTTATGACTGTTTGATGAGAGATTTTTTTTTTGGAGGGAAAAAGTTAAAAAGGAAGGAGGAAATCATTTGCATTTAAACTGAAAAAGTGTTGAATTTAAATGAAAATTTCGGAACAGAAAAGCCTAAAGGAAGGTTTTCTTTATTGCAAGAAACTACGAAGCCTTCACAAGATGTTTCGAAGTTCCATTTTGGAAAAACAATAATTTTGTTTATTATATGTGAATCCACCATAGGATAGGACTACTATAAGGAATTAATGTATTTTAAAACGGAACACGAAAAATATGCACGGAAGGCCTACCAAAAGAACTATTAAAGGTAGCAGAAAATTACCTATTCAGGGGCATACATCAACTCATTTCGAGAATTTGATGAAAGTAAGCCCATAATGAATGGAAACTCGGGATAGTGTGCCCAATCTACAAGAAAGGAGATGTTTTGAACTGCGCCAACTACAGAAGTATTTGTCTTCTCAAAATTGCATACAAAATTCTGTGGGATATTATGTGTGCCCGCTTACAAACTTTCGCCAACGATCTGACGGTCCCTAGTGGTACGGTTTTTGCCAAGGCTTATCAACCAAAGATTATATTTTCATACTCGAGTGAGTAAGTAAGGAATTTCATTTCCAATTTATGTAACTTTACTCAAATGTATTTGAAAGTTCTTGAATTATTCCCGAAGACACAAACAATGTATTTTCCATTAATCTACTTCCTCAACATAGCAAGCATAGTTGTTTTTGCAGCGAATTCATCCATCAATGTCAATAATATTTGCAATTCTTGTCATTTCTAGAAACAAATTTAACAAAATCCTAGGTAGGAATGAGACTAAATAGAAAAAGGACATGTGTATTGCCCCCTTTAAGAATAATTTCTTCTGATGCTGCTTCTGAAAATGCATCCATCTATTTACTCAGGATGCATCCTTTTTTTCTAATTGCAAACCTTTCTATTCACATTAATTGTACCTACATCTTTTGCATTCTATCTATTCATTGAGAAAAATAGAAAAACCATAAAGGTCATTTTGTGACATATTCTATAAAAATCAGAAACTCCCAATAAAGATCATTAGCGCCTAAAGTGCGTTTAAAGAGGCACAAACTGTATGAATTGATAAATCGATTTTCCACAGAGTTGACATTAAATTTGTCAAGAGGGATAAAAGCCGCTCTAATTACATTAAAGAAACACCAAGAAGTTTATACACCAACCAACCATCATCATTAAAAATATTAGCAAAAGGAGTTTGTTTTCAAAAGGACGAAAAAAGATCATTAGCGTCACGTTGTGTCTTGAGGGTTGGCAGCAAGAAGTTACCAAGGACATAGCCAAAAAGGAACAACAAAAAAAAAAAAGAAATCAGAGCAAAAGAAATCATTGATCTGTAAAATCAACATTCTCAACTTTTCGGTGGGGGCAGTGTTGAATGCTAAGAGATGCACACCAAGTCTCAGGGAGGATTGCTGTCAACGTAGAACAGCGTCACTTTGCTAATATTTGCACAAACATCATTAATTATTATCCTTCTTCTTAATGTTGACTGCTTTTACTTCTGTGTTGCCTGGGTGCTCCTGTAAATCTTTAAGTGGATAAATATGAAATTCCGTTCGAATTACAAGAAGAAGTGGGGAATACAATTTGTTCTGTATAAAAGAGACAAGGCAATAGAAGATGGACTGCTAAGAATTCCCAGAGTAATTAACAAAAGTTTCAACCTTAAGAATTTCAATGCGTGGGAATTTGTGTTAACAAAAATTTAAACTTTGATGATTTGTTTGTAGGTACATCTTTTCTGGATGATAAACGACATGATATCAATTTACCCGTACCAAAATAGTTTAATCAAGAGAAATAAAGGCGGATGAGGGTGGTAACAACGTTTTTGATTTGAAAAAAAATGTTGTTAGTTTGGCGTTTGATTGGGAAGATGTAAGGAAACTAATTAATTAATGGTGATTAAAGAGCAACATTCTGATTTTATTTGAGAGTCTAGCTTGTATTATTTCAAAAAAAGTTAATAGCATTAATAATTTTATAAAATATTAATTTCTAGGTAAGATACGTGTAAGAAAAAATTGAGAATCATTTAAAATTAGTTATTTAAAAGAAATATTACTCAGCGATATTGTATCTAAACATGTTTCATCAACAATTTTAAAAAGGTTGTTTAAAATTTTACACCAACACGTTTCTTAGTCTAATATTCCACATAGCAACATGTTGCCACAACTTTTTCATATGCTTCCATTTTACAAGAAATTGTGTATTAACAAATGTGTATCTTGCTTATTTCTTTAACACTTTTCTTTAGTCATTCATTTAGCAGCAGTTGTTGCAAGAATTTCGCTGTCTTACCATGTCACCAAGTGAGAATATAGTATTTGCACTATTTGAGACGCAAAAAATACTTAAGCAACATGTTTATTTAGAATTTCTGCTAAGGACGGATCAAGAAAAAATTAGTGCAACATGCTTCTAGGCGGGCGGAATGCATAAGAAACGTGTGAGATAAAATAAAAACAATTTTTTTTTGAAATGTTTATGAAACATGTATAGATACCAAAGGTGACGAAGATTTATATTGCTTTTGGGTTCGAAGGAATTGTGGTTTTTGGTAGAATCTATTCTAAAACATAATGTTGATCCTTTGAAATGTATCAGGAACTTCTGAAATGTTGCTAAAAAATTCAGAAATTTTTTAGATATTTTTCGAAATTTTTTCAGATGTTCTATTTCTGCAATGCTAAAAAAATTTTATTTTATTTGTTTACTTTTCTTGAGACGATTTAGAAATAATGTTGCAGATAAGCTATTGAGATTGGTAAATGTTGCCAAAAAGTTTTTTTAATTACCATTTTTGACTTTTTTTTGTTGATTTTGAAATGTTTAGAACTTTTCTTTAAATGAGTCTGAAATTTTGAAATATTTAAAAAATGTATCTTACATCATTTCATGTGTTGCAGCTATTAAACAGAACATTTTCACTTGTTGCAAGAACAAAGATTACTTTTAATTTCTTTTAAGAAGTTTTTAATGTAAAAAAAATTAATTTTTGTTTGATCAAAGGTCTTGGCAATGATTCTCATATTTCAAACTTATTCAAAATGTTGCTGGCAACAAAATATTGCTTGGAGTTCTTCAAAATTTAAATTTTTCTGAAAAGCATTCCTAAACTTTGACAAATTATACCAAACGATTTTTTTTTAATTATAAGTGAATTGTCTGCAACATGAATCTATGATATTTAAACATTTGCAACATTTTCAAAAAAAAAAAACAAATGTTCTAAATTATCAAATTTTTTGTTCAAGTTTCTTGTCCCATCAATGACTCTGTCTCTGCGATAGTGATGCAGCACTATCAAACCATTTGACCTTATCCGCCACTCATTGAGCGTTATTATCATTCGGTAACGGTAAATACACAACTCAAATATCTAATATCCACAACCCGAAGGCGAGATTAGGTACGATTCCTGAAACCGAAAGCCCTATTTCACACACCCACTCTGGGTCCCCCCCCCCATCCTCTCCCTTTCCAAAGTCATCATCGCACAATCCAACATAGATTCGATCATCGTTCTTCCATGATCCGGTCATAAGACGACAGACGACGACGACGACGAAGACGATGACTATAACTATTACGAACAGAGGTATCCTCAATCCTGCAATATGGATTATGGATGATGAAGGGGGAATAACATTGATTGCCCAATGCAATGCAGTATAGGTACTGCACCTCGGTAATAGCCTGCAATTTGTCTCTGCAAAAAAGCCTCCAAGGCCTCTGAGTGTAGAGTAAAGGCATAGGTATACCGCAGCATAATACCTAATCTCATCTACGTGGAAAAGTTATGTATTAGCATTAGAGCTGAGCCGCAGCAAGCAAGTCGTCTTGGGATACTTTTTGGTTGTCGCTGGCGTCCGTGTCGTCTTTGTCGATACCAATCGACGCTAAGACCCAACGATAGACTTGGGATGGGAAGATGAATCCCAAAAAGCCAAGTGCGCGGTAGGTCTTCTAGAAATTCATAATCTTCCGACGACATGAATTCGACTTGCGACTTGCGACTATCAAGAGAAAGAGAGAAAAAGAGAGACTGATAGAGATAGAGAAGAGAGAACCTAGCAAATACAATGACGTAAAGCCTTAATTTGTTCTTAGCGATTACTCATATCGAAAGGGAAGCGGGTCGGGTACAAGTGCGAGGTGTCGTTCTTGAGGATCGGGATTCAGGCATTTTCAATTGCCTCTCTCATCTCTATGTGGCAAGGAATTATAGTCTTAATGAAGAACATTGGATTTGTGTCCGGTGAGTTATGATCTTGTGCGAGGTGGCGTACTTGAATTTAACTCTTGCAAGCTATGGAATTTGTTGGGATACCATTTCTTCTAGGTTTTGAGCAAATGAAAAATAGACTTGCTCTCCCGAAACCCGCTCGAGTCGGGGTGGTCTGGTCTTTTAATTTATATCTAAAAGTTTTATTGTAAACTAGTCGTGTATCTTCTTTGCTGATTTGCTTCATCGATGATGCAAGTTTAAATTATTATTTTTTTCTTGAATGAAATTCATGGCTGATGATTTAAACTCACACAGACACAATACTTACGCACCTACAAACATTTCTTCTTCATATGAAAACTCAAGACTGTCTCTTTGTAGATTTTTACGTTTCAGTTCCTATGCCCACATTTTTGTACTTTATTTTTTATTATTTTTTGAATTGATTAAATTTCACTCAGAATATTGTCTGAATGATTGTCGACTACGACCACGACGACGATGTTGTTGTTTTTTTTTTATTCTTTTTTCTTAAAATGCACATAAATTCATTTAGATCAATCAATTCAATTTGTTGGTTCAATAAAATTCAAATGGAAGCTCCATTAAAACAAATTAAGGCCGCGTCCGATATATATATGAATATGAAAGGCATTCAAGAAGAGTTCTTATAATGACGAACGAGACTGACTTGATGATTATAGACTTTTTGATGGTGGGTAGGTATTTGTCTTTAGAAATGAATATTAGTCATCTCATAACTCGAGTTTATTAGTTTTGGTCAGTGATAAGTTGTCATAACTTAAAGTGAAAGTCATTGAGAGTGTTTTGGAAACATTTTTTGAACAAAAAATTGCGAAGAAGTTAAAGAAGCTACAAAAATTACCAAGACATTTGGAACAAATTAGAACGTTTTTCTAGAAAAAACAATGAAAAACTCTGATAAATTCTTAGAAATCCATGGAAACAAAATGAAGACAGGAAAGGCCACAAATGAAATATTTCTGAAAGAAGATGAAAAAATTCTAGATTTTCTTTCCCATTCCGTTGGATTTTTTTCTTCGCTTTTCGATAGAATTACGATAAAGCGAAAAGGGAACGAAATTTCGAGAATGGTTAACTGGAGACCGTTTTAGCACACAAACCCTTCCCCGGGTATCAGAATTCTTAGGTTATCACCATTTGCATCTGCTTTATAGGGTTCTTCCCGAATCCTAAGCAACATTTTTTCCTATCCGTCTTTGAACTTATTTTGCTAAACACGCTATTGATTTTTGATACAAGAAAATTTAGTAGATCCATTAAAAATCAGAGCATTCTTGTGATTTAGAAGAAGTGTATAATCTTACAGAACCTAGGTTAATGACAAGCGCTCTAGCTGTACTGTACGTCTTCTGTTCCGGAATTTCAGAAGTATACTATTAAAGCACGGGCTGATAGTAGTACCCCTTGGCTTAAAGTAAGTTCGACTATCAGACCTCGGAGGTCTGGGTTCGATTCCCAGTCATGCTAACTTGATTTTTCTTGTCAGTGTTACTGTCTTTTGCGAGGAATTGACAAAATATCCAAGAGTACGCCTTATCAGGAAAAGTGCGGAACTGGCAAAAATTGTAGGTCCCTTCTATTCCTGCTTAA
The DNA here is from genome assembly GCA_948107695.1 of Meliscaeva auricollis. Lineage (NCBI taxonomy): Eukaryota > Metazoa > Arthropoda > Insecta > Diptera > Syrphidae > Meliscaeva > Meliscaeva auricollis. The sequence continues at coordinate 52,608,942 of OX403619.1, read as the reverse complement.
AAAGACGCTATACCCTTACAGGAAATAGTTGAAATAGAATTATTCACTAGTTCTAAAGTGGATTTCTTAGCACGTCTTTTGTTCAACATCACTTTAATAAGATTTTTTTTGTAGCTGCTAACACCACTTATTACAGTCCTAACACCCCGGACACCCTTAGTTCTTCGTTTTTATTGAATTCTTGGCATTTTACTTCAATTATAAGTATACGATATCTAGCGGTTATTGATGTTAAAGACCTTCTTCTAATCGTCAGAAGAGAGCTTTTCTTCGCAGTAGGTTAGGCACCAAAAAATCCCTTAAGCACGGGTCATACGAGTTTGGATCCCAACCGCCAAATCAGGTACCTAGTGTCCTAGTCCCTAGCTAAAGCTTTGGTGTGACCACCCAAAATTACCCCTGTTGCCGTCCTAAATGAGCGGCCGGAACCAGCTAGGAATATGATCCATGTTAAACTCTCTGACAAATGAAGATATCTATCTACACAATTTAGTTTAGAACGATTCCCGTTCTGTGAAGATGTGAAGTAACAAATGTTAAACCTCTTTTACGCCTTATTTAATGTTCAAAATGTGAAAAAAATGTCAAACTATGTTCAAAACACGAATATTTGGTTTAATTTCCTCTCATTTTTGTCATTGAATAAAGGAAAGGTTTAAAATTTATTACTTCACAGCTTCACAGAACGGCAATCAAACCCCAGGATTTAGTATCAATAACTTTGTAAACCAAAATTAAAACACCAACTTGATTTTTTATTTCTTTTCCAATTAGATTTTTTTTTTAAATATCCTCACTAAAAAAGACCGAATGTATAAGAATTTTTTTTCCGATTTGAAAACAAAAAAACATCCGCTTTCTAGTTGGAGACCATCACAATTTTTTGAATCATTTTTCATCCTTAAAGATGTCTGTTACTCAATCTTTGAGTTATTCTCATTTCACACGAATACCAAAACATATTTCCCACTCAACTCAATATATAAAACTTAACGAAACTCATTGTTGGTATAATCTATTGAGTGTATTAACTGTAAATAAGCTCCTCCTTTAAAAAAAAAAAATAAACCCTCATATACCTACATAAGCACATATGTTTTGTGTGAATTTCCCCTACAGTCAGTATAAACCGGTTCATATTAATATGATACCGTAATCGTGTACCGATTTGAGTATTTTAACAAAAAAAAAAAAAAAAACTAAATACTCATACTCTAAGAAATAAACTTACAGACCTTTGGAAATATATAATAACTCCTCCCAGTTTAGAGGATAGATGGCAGCAGTGGCGACAACATTCTCTTATCGTTATCAGTTTAATGTCGGTAATTTTTTTTTTTTGTCTTGTTTCCATTTTATTTTTTTTTATATGTTTGCCTTATCTAACGGATTATACATCAGTTTCTACCTACTCAACTACTACCACATTCTACTCTCTCTCGGGTGTTATCAGTTCAAGTTGGATTGAAATGGTTATTTTTGGTATTTTTGTGTTACAAAATTAAAATTTTGTTCAAGCTTGAAGCTTTAAATGGAGGATTCCAAGTTTTATATTAGATTTCGAAATGAACTCAGCTCAATGTTAAAATAAACGCTTTAGAACAGAATCAAATATTTAACTTTAAGGACCGTGGAACTGGTTATTAAGGCTTTTATAATGGTCTTCCGCGTAGGTTAGGTACGTTAACTAATGTGTCAGCTCTTTCCAGAATAAATGGACCAATTTTAATGAAATTATAGACATTTAAAGACATTTTCTAAAACGAAACTGCAAAATTTCTGTTAAACATAAAAGCTTAAGTAGATGGGTAGTACTTTTTCCTCTTTATAAACGATCACCTAAGAACTTTTGGTAAACTTAACAGCCTAAGTTTTGTTTCAGCAAAAGGAATAAGTAGTTTAAACGGACTAAACTGCTAGTCATGATAGAACATTTTTTTTGTTTTTTTTTTCGGAATTCCGTCACAAACTCCAAACTGTGACACAAAAATCGAATAAGAAACCAATTTTTTAGGATATGTTAATAATGCCAAGGTTGTTTTGGTAATAAAGGCAAATTTCGAAGTGTCATGAATTTTCGTACAAAAAGATTGGAAATTAGAAGTCCTCACCTGCTTTTGAACTTGGACGTAGTTTTTCAAGCAAAGTATTATTTTCCTTGAAATCTGATGAAATCTATTCACCTAACTTTTTCTGAGATAAATTTCGAGAACAAACAAAAACAAAAATCTAATAAAATGACTAATCATAACTAACTGATACCAAAAAATTATCTTAAAGGTAAAGTTTTGAGTATCAGAAAATTCCCGATAGTCTCTTATACCAAACTAAAAACCAAATTACAACAGAAAGAAGCCAAGAGCGTTCTTAATCGAAAAAATAAATGTAAATTCGGTCTTATATACGGTTTTTTCTTTTTTTTCGCACTGTTTCGAACTACTTTCCTGTACTCTTTTCGTTGATCGTAGTAGAAACATCTTAGTTCTAAAGTCTTGTTTCTGATAAAGAAGAGAAATACAAACTCAGGACTTAATCTTTTCTCAATATGTATACCACAACCTATGGACATAATAATATATATTTCTTTTTAGTCATAAAAAAATAAAAACTGTTTCACTTTCACCCAAAATCTTATCTATACGAGTATAACACTAAAAGGAATCAGATTTCATACCAAATCGTAAAAATATTTATAACCGCATGACACACCATTAAAGTGGGAGCCTCTAGTCAATATGTAGCGGACAAAACACATTAGGAATTATGATTTGGTCTAGTTGGACCCTAATATTGCTCGTTTCAAAAACCCATAAATATGTCAATGAACAAATTTTGTTATCAAAGGTTTCAAATTCATAATTTGGTTGAACTAATAAAAATTAATGTTCCAGTTTGAAGATCTTTTGTAAATGGACTGATAAATAGAAAGTCTACTTTTCTCCTAAAACAAGAAGAAATATATTTCTCAAGAACGAATAGAGACATTGGGCAGATTAAATATTTGTCAGGAAAATTATAGAAGCATAAGTGTATATTAGCAGTGGAAATTGCTACCTTTTCTAGCAAGGCATAGTTATCGAAGAATCTGCGATATTTCCACGATTAGATAAACCAGTGACCAATAAGAATTGTTTGTGAGATTCGTTAAGCTAAAAGCTCTTACATACGAAATTAATGGTTCTCTTGATGCTAATTTTTGGAATCAGTATTGAAACAGAATTGTGGAAGACACTCATAATCAGCCATATTGTGAGTTCGCCCCGAAAAACTTTGCACGTGAAATTGTTTTGTTCGCCCATATTCTGAAAAGATATTATGAGTTTCCCCTGAATGAAACGAGCATTTTCAACAGAACTCTGTTTCGTCTCCTCAATTTTACTGCAAAAATCTTGCAATTTCTTCCATTTCAAACGAAAAAATTGTTCAAAATCTGAAGAATTCTCGGGAAATGAACAACTTTTGATCAAGAATTCACAACAGGTGCTGTGGAATTCACCAAAAAGACTCGATTTTACTGTTTTTTAAATGCTTGTTGTTTTTAACGAAACATTCCATCACTTGCTTCTGTTATCTGAATTGCATACATTCACCTATAATGCCAATAATACAAAATCACGCTATAAGTTTCGGGCTAAAACGCTTCGATAATATGCAATATTTTGAAGAAATAAGCCAAAAAACGTGGTAGGATTGTCACCCAATACCTTCTCCTTCGTTTCTTTGAATCCAAGTAACTAAAATTACCCAATTCAAATTGCGATTCTTCTAGAAGTTTTATATTCACTAATGTATGTCCACCGAAATCATTGATGACCATTTTTAACTAACTTTTACAACATGAAATATGTGCTAGAAGTGTCTTTCATATCCAGTCATAGTAAGAAAATGAATAAGGTAAACCTTTTTTTCACTTCCATCAGCTGCTATTACGACCCAGACCCAAAGTACCTACAATTGGGTTGTTAAGGAGGTCACAAGGTTAATTTGAGTAAAAATATGCAAAAATAACTATACAACCCAAAAAAGGAAAATGTCTGATCAAAATTATAAACAAAAACCAGTTTCTGTAACCTACAAACGGACTATGGGAATCGAAAGGTAAAATTTGTATTTTTAAATTGAATTTTTAGAGAAAATCCTTTCGAATTTGTGTGATATCCCAAACGGATGAATCGAAATCGGTGGGAATATTTTTTTAGTTCGCGCTTTTTTTTGGAATAATTTCTGTTGCGATTTCTATAAATAAGTTGCAGGTCACAATAATTTCTCAACAAAAGCATCTTCTTCGAAATCGTTACGCTTTTCTTATGAATGAACTCAACATAAAAACACCTTCAACGTAAGACAAATTAAAACCGATGGCGCCAGCAGCTGCTGCTACCTGCAAAAATTCGCCTCCAAAAAATAATCTCAGCCTACACATTCTGTCAAAAAAAAAAAAATCCACTTCCATCTGTGTAATCAGATACCAGAAATCCGAAACCATCTTTCTCTCTGCTACAACTTGAACAATTAACCGCATCAAATCAGGCAAATCTCTCACATAATGGCGGGGCTAATATTGTATATTTTTCCCTATTTCCGTTTCCCGCAAAATTAATTAAGCGAAATGTAACCGAGGAGAGGAAAATAAAATTATTAAATGTCCACATGATGATTTGTTAGATATCAATCTTTGTCGTTGGTTATATGATGGTTGATATTAAAGCCGCAGTTGGAAGCGTGCGGCCATTTGGTAGCGCAAGTCACTGATGTCGCCGCAGACAATATAATGAATAAGCGCTAAACCAACACGAAAGCAAAAAAAAGAAAAACTGAAATAAAATAAAAACTGATACAATCTTGCAAAACCACAGATGAACATCGTCATGTTGCAGAAGCACAGAAGAGAGTTGCTACTGCCATCCGCATCGGAGAACCCAAAACAACAATAAACCGAAGCTTGAACAAAAGGATCTCACTTTCCTGATACTTCTTCTGCTCCTGGTAGATCAACGACAAGCGATAAAAAAAGACGCGAGATCAACATTTGTCTCTTCGGTGCGGTGGTGTCGGGTGATTCTATAGTGATGCCATTGATCCAGGCCAATCTTGGGTCCTCACAAAAAAAATAAAATGGGTAACCAGAAGCTAGAGAATCATCATCATAATCATAAAACCAGATGAAGCGGATAAAGCAGTCAAACCAAACCAAACCAAACCCAACCGAAACCGACCGAAGAAACCTCAAAGTATAAAGCTGTTAACATTTGACATTTGATACTCTGGGACAGCAACATCATTCAACCCATTTTTTTTTTGTTGTTGTTCATTCATTCATCCTTTACCGGGATGCTGTGATTCTGATTTAGAAAAAAAAAAAAAAAACAGGAGAAACCAGGGCAGAAGCGTGCGCCCTGAATCTTTCCATAATATATAAATGCGATTATGATTGCATTATTAAGAAACCAAGATCCTAATTCCTGACATGGAAGAAATACCTGATTCCTACAAGTAGAGTCGATGCTCTTGTTGGTAGTTTTATTGTCCTTTGTCCGATTTCAATCGAGAATCTATTTGTTTGATCCTAAAAGACAAATAAAAAAAGGATTCTGCGCTCAAATAACACCAACAAAAATGGGGTTGTTGGGATGGAAATCTCACCCTTTTCACATCGACCGACATCATGATTATAGAAACTCCTCGAGATGTGGTTCATCGATTTCTACCTCTTTGGGTGGATGCTGGAGTGTAATTAAGAAATTAATTTAGATTCGGAAAACAGCAGTTAAGAGGGTAATTTACAAATTGCACCAGGATAAGGCAATAAAAATGTTCGTTCGTTTAAATGTTTGCAGTTGAAATAAAACTGAAGTCTTGTTGCTATCAGAAGTCAATTTTGTTCAGATGATGCTCTTAGAAAATTGGGAAGAAGCAAGAAGGTATAGTAATTAAAACCAACCGCGACACGATGATTAAAACTTTATTTGCTCCACCTAATGGTTGAGATTTTTCACATTAAGCATTTTTATAAACGGAACGGCTCCAAAAAAGCAATTAGATTCTGAAGATTTATAAAGTAATTTGAGGATATGAGGTGGATGTTTGAAGGAAAGATCTATTAAATGAGGTTGAGAATGTTTTTTTTTTTTTTTTTGGTGGTCTAAGGTCTGGTAAAGTATTTTAAATGCTAAATTATGTTTTTATTCAGAAGGAAGGCAGAATAAACAAGAGAGAGTGTAAGAACTGTGAACTATTTTCTATGTGATAAACGATAAGCTTACTTCATATAAAACTAAAAACTTCTCGAAATTTCGAACATCAAAGCAACACTTTCAACTAAGAACATTTATTAATAAAAAAAAAAAAGGTATTTGTTCTTTAATTGTTCAATTTTAGAAACCAAATTTCGACAATTGATTGAACAACGATTTTCAAACATAAACTCCGAAAGAAGAGATTTTCGAAATTCGGACAGTAAACTTGGAGTACCTTTTTTTATGTGCTCAATGTTGTTTTTACTCAGAAATAAAATGAAATTAAACAGTAGAGGGATTAAGAACTCAAATCCATTTTCTAAATTTTTACCAAACATCATAATAAAACTATATTCTTCGAAAATTCGAACATCAAAAGACCACATCTAAGTCAATTATTGCAAAATGCTTCAAAAGCCGTGATTCTTTCCAAAAATCAACGAGTACCGAAGATGATGAAAATACAAATCAATATTCTAAATAAAACACCAATCTTGATTCGTTTCGAACCATAAACTTCGAAATTTCAAATATCAACACACCAAATCAAACTCAGAATACTTCAGCTAATACATATTATGGTGACTCAAGAGTCATGACTCTTTTCGAAAATCATAGTAAGTGCGGAAGGGAGCTAGGAGTAAAAATGACTATTCAAACCTTTCGTACTTATTGATTTTTCCGAAAAACAGTCAAAACTTTTGGGTCACTTTGTAATAGCTGACTTGGAGCTATTAATTTCGAATTTTGAAAACATAATTTCAAGCATCTAGTTATTCTAAATAGGATATTCGTTTTTGAATGCCCAATTACAAAGAAGAGACATTCAAAATTAAAGCAGTACACTTCGAATTTCTTAATCGTGTTGGAAAGGATGTAGCAGTTTTAATGGCTTATTGGATTTCGGTCAGTTAATTATTAAAAATTCGAATTTATTTATATTCAATCTTCGAATATTTAAAATAGATTTCCGAAACATAAAACTTCTAGATTACATCCAAGTTTTCTAAAGAACATACAGCTTTTGAACAGAATATTATAACTTCGAAGGTAGGCAGTCTACACAAATCCGTTCGAAGGCTTTTTCGACCTTTTTACTTCAAATCCTGACTATCCATTATTTCGTAAGGAAAAGAGTTCCGTTGAACATGGCGATTTTATTGCATTTACAGAAGTTTAAAAAAATAAATAAGTTAAGTTTAATCTTCGAAAAAAATCTATTCGAACTTCTAGTTTGTTATTTCGATATCTGACTATTTCGTAAGAAATATTGCTCTGTTTCTTGGAACATGCGCTGCGCTGCTTGGTATAAGACACAAACACCAACCAATATGAGTCACTAAATTTATAACGTCAATGTTCGAATATCAAAGATTCATTCGAACGATTTTACAGAGTATTTTGTTGGTAACATTACTCTGCTATGTTGCAAGCACCGGATTTATTCTCTGACGTATATTAGTATAAAATAACGAATATCTAACAATAAAGTTCGAAAATCAATTATGAAACTTGGTAGAAAAGATAATTCGAACTTTGAATTTCGAGAGAACCCATCATAACATCTTCATTTATCAAAGTTCTTGAATTTCTTAAAGGCATCACATGCTGATCATCTAAATCTAATTACATAATAATAGCTCGATCCATTATACAGCTATTGGTTCTTTTATTACGCTCTCATTCCCATCTCACCTGCCAATGTAGGTATACTGCTCGTAATAGCTTTGTCTTACAAAAAAGGTTTTTCAAAAGATTTATGCCATAGACATATCCTTTCGACACCCACAAACTGACCATGAAATTGTTTTCGGAAGTCCAAGAAACTAACTCACTAAATTGATGTCCTTTTTTCCAAAACCAGAACACACAGCCCAACAACAAAAAAAAAAAAAACAACTGAAGTCATAAATAAATATAAATGGGACCTGAATTACCGCCTGATGATAGTTCACCATTGTTATCCTTAAATAGCAAAACATTGGTCGAATAATGGACAAGCAGAAACTATGACATCTTCGGACATAGAGGAGCGTGTGCGAGGTGTGATAGTAGGTGGCAACCTTATTGTATATGCAGTTTGCAAAGAAAACAATAAAAAAAAAGGACAACATGTCCTGAACGATATGCCGACAACATTCCAAACAGAAGTTGACCGGTGGTGTGCGTACGGGCAACTTGAACAAGACATAGTTTCATTGATAGAGATGTACCAAGTAGAATATTATAGAAGAGGTCCTTTATGCGTAGATATATATAGTCAACGTTATGATAAGTTCTGGTTTGGCAGATGCCTTCTGTGGTAAATTATAGACAAAAGGATGTCTGCCTCTATGTCCTATGAATGGCATAAAATGATGTCTCAATCTTTTTCTTTTTTTTTGTTTCTCTGTGACTTGTGGGTGTGTTTGGATAGTTATACTATGTTAGTTGGCAATATGCCTTCCAGCAGGACATTCATAAATACCAAAAAAAAAAAAAAAAAAACAACAACAACAACTATAGAAAAAAGGATTTTCTAAAACAAAAGTGTGTCGGAGGTGTGCCCTTTAATGGTCGATAATGGTTAGCAAGAGATGAAATTAAGGAAGAAAAGTCCAATAAAAAGGACACGACCGAGAACAAGGAAACTCTCACGCCCATTAAGAAGTCAGTCTCAGTAGTTGTTGTAGATAGTTTGTCGGTTTTTATTCTCGAAATAAATCAGACAAACGACAAAAACGACGAATTACAAACGAATTGGTCCCTTCCGGTTGTGTTTTGATGATGATTGTGTGCCGATGATGTGATGCTGTCGCTGTGAGATGGTGGTAGCGGCAGTGGTGTCGGTGTGGTTGCAAAACGGCACTTTTTGAGTGACTTTTTTGTTCTAAATATGTCCTTTAATTGATGATTTTGTGGATTTTAATAAAAATGGATCGAGAAAAATATCAAACGACTGAATAAAGTTTGGACGGATTTCCAAATAGCCTGGGACAGATTTCAATTAAACAAACCAATCACATGTAAATGGACCCCCAAGGTTTGTAAGGTTTTCTTAATTTAAAATGTTTTGTATAATTTTTAAAAATTAAAAAGTAAGTATTTACGAAAATTGCTATTTTAAAAACGTGAAAATGAGATATTAGCTCTTTTTTTCAAACTTCTAACTTGCCTTCTTAACCAAAACCTTAAAATTTTAAACTAGCGGTTTTTTTTTATTCATTCGAAGAGTTATTGGAGTTAAGGAGATAAGACCAAGTATTTCAGCATTGGGAGGAGCATAAAACCTACTTTTGCTAGCAAATGAGGTGATTCTTTACGCGACTTAAGGGTTTCTTAACAAAAAAGTTAATGGAGCTAAGGAGATATTGGACGAGAAATTGCAACATACATATATTAAAGAGTTAGAATTTGAGAAATGTAAGGGGCATTTATATTATTTTCAGCATATTAAGAACAGGAAATTAATAGTGAATAGGTATTGCCTTGTGAGATATTGGAAGAGTAAATTTTCAATAGCAGTAAGTAGTTTTTGGGGCAGAGAAATGAATGACAATAATTATAAATTGAAGATATCACGGGAAATATAAGAAGGTGGCACATTTTTTCAATTATGAGGATAAATATTATCTAATATGAGTTATTCAAGCTACGGAGATATAAGGTATTGGAAAAAATGTACTTACATGGAGATATTAGTTCAAATCAAGAACTTTAACACATTTTTTTTGTAGATTAATTTTTGTTTTACTTTATGGAACGTGGAATATCTCTCCTGGAAATAAAATAATCAAAAATTAAAAATTAGTATGATAGAAATTGACGTTCTTTTTGTTAAGAAATTTTGTTGACAGGAGATATAAAGAATGAGGGTTAAGATTTAAAAATTACAAGATGGAGTTTATGTTTATTGTCTGTGTAATAAGATATCTCGTGAAATTAGTCATATTAATAACGGAGATATTGGCTAATTAGGATCTTTCGATGGAGATATTGAGATTAATGGCAACATACATATTAAATTGGTTTCTCCAGTATTTCTAAAATGTCTATAATTTGATTGAGAAAGATTTTAAATATCTTCAATTCAACGAAGTTTTCTTTTTTAATTTATGCGATGGAGATATAAGGGCATAAAAGCATAGCTCTTACTGGTTTTAATTAGTTAGTGAAATAAAAAAGGTCATTTATCATTAAGAATTTTTTATAGTAGGCTTTGAGATATTAGGGTTTCCAGATATTCGAAAAAAAAAGGGTTTTAGCAAGAAATATGTAATTTATTTTCAGTTCTGGAGAAGACTGAGAAGAAATGGTCTTATTATTTTGTCCGCCACTGTATAATCGATTTAAATGGTGAGATACACAAATTTTAATAAAAATTATAGGTTTATTATTACTTATAATTCACAAAAAACGGTCGTTTAGGTCGTAGGAATTACTCCAATTTAGCTGTCGGTTTGTACCATAATCCGTCCCTGACAAGTAAATAAATCAAATATAGAACTCAAAACTAATTCAAAAATTCAATCACCGTTAAACGGTCACGTAATGCTCCATAAATTTGAATTCATCCTTCACTCATTAACACAGTCGAATGAGGTACTCCAACACCAAAATTACTAAAAATCACAAATTTGTTGGTGGAGGATACAAAAAAAAAAAGACAATTTCCAACATCTGGAAACATTCCTGCGATCTCAGCTACCGTATTTTTTATATTTTTTTTTTAAATGAACATTCCTTGCTCATAAAAAAAAAGAACACCGTGAGAAGTTAGTCTTCTTAAAAATGTGTTATACCGATTTCGATTATAAACAACAACGAAAAAAAATTAAAGAAGAATTGAAATTCCTTTTTCGAAATGTCTAGACAATATGGCAAATGACAGTTTGTGAGAATGGAGTCCCAGATTATGGTTGTTTTTTTTTCTTTGGATCCTGGGGGCATACGTATTTTTTGTGTGACAGGAAGGAAATCATAATCATCCAAGGTCCCCCTTTTTGAGTCCTCAAAACAAATGCAAATACTTCGCCTTACGTTCACTTCCTTCCGTATATCATCATGATGAAATCCTTGATATGGGATTCCTAAATTTCTACAATAATTCCACTTGAAAATTTTTCACTTTCGACAATATGTGGTTAGTTTAGGGAATATCACTTCCGCTTTGTCACCACCAACAACACCGACACGAAATAAAAATACAACACAACGCAATATGCTTCCAGACCTTGATTCAATATTCCTAAAGACACCAAATGAATGCGGTTTTAATATTTGTTTGGTTCAGGTAGCAATATGCAAATAAAGAGGCAAGATCTCGAACTATAAACTGTGTTGTTGGTTTTGTTTACATTTGGGTCTTTGTTTGTCCCATGTAACCGATAAGGGATTCATTAATAAAATTGAGGATAGAATAGTTCTCTTTACATCCTCGCAGCACCTGTATTATTTGATAAGACCCAAGATTATTTTGTCGTTTGTTTTGTTTTTTTTTTTATGAATGGGGGCAACCTGCGTAATTCAGATTCTGGATGTTTTTCAGATAAAACGAATTAGAAAGGGAATTTTGTATTTAATTTAGATTAGAATTTCGAAGATTAAACAATGAGATCAGAGATCTTGAGATGAAAAAAAAAGGTAGTTCTTCTTTTGGTGCGATTAAAACCAAAAAGAGTTTACAATCGAGCCTGGGAAAATTATGATAAAATTTGTTTACATTTGAGAAAATAAATTTTAAATAGTAAAAGTATTTTTTCTGTTTGATTTAAAATTATATTCATTCAAAAGCGGAAGAGAGGATAAACTAGCTGTCGAAATAAATTCGTCAAAAACACAAAAATTGATATTTTGCTGCAAAAAATGTGGAGTATAAGACAAAGCAATGCACGTTAAAACCAAGTTTCATCAAAATCTATCTGTATTTGCAAAAAAACCCACGATTCTCGAGACCAACCTAATTTTTTTCGACCACACACCTTTTCCCCAATCTGTTGGAGGGCAATTTATTTTTCTCCTCTCATTCACCATTCATCCTAAATTTTCCAACACCCTTATCCTAATAATATTTTTTTCAACGTTTGCCTTCTGAAAACTAGATTGACACTGGTATACATTTCTTCATTGAGTTCAAACACTCGGTACACACACAACAGACGGTACAAACGGAACGGTACTACTCCTGAAGATTGGTATCCATTTCTTTCCTGAAAGTTGACATTTTTTTTTTGGAAATAATTCAACTCTCAGGAAGCTTTAGGCACCTGTCAGCATTTAGACCTCTCATATGGACACGCATCCTTAGAACTGGTACTGGTAAAGATATTTTCTGGTAAATCCTTAAATGCTTGATAACATAAGGCAGTAAAATTCTTGAAAATTAACTATCACTTATTTATGTTGAGAATAAACGAATTAAAAATTATCAGTTGTAATAACTTGAAAAGACCCCAGGAAGTTAGAGGTGGCCTTATCATTTACTTACAATCCAATATTAAAATACAATTTTTTAGTTCCCTAACCAGGGAATCATTTACTTAATTAAAATTCAATTGGCATTACAAGTTGATGTCGATTGTTGCACAAAATTGTCCTTTACCTCATTCAATTTCTTGTAGAAGCCCTCCAAGCTAATTCATTCCACAATTAAAGTTCTTAACTAATTAATCCAATATTGGCCTCCCTGTCGGTAGATAGATCGACCTATGCCATATCAGAACTTAAATTAATTTCAGTAGCAAATCCATTCTCTCAATCAAACAAAACGGAGATCGGCATCTTTCATCAAGCGCGGCTTCGCAACTGTGCAAGAGGGCTGCCCGCCATCCAACGGATCGCGGAATCAACATTAATTGACATTTGTATAATTCCCACGTTTTTTTCTCTCTCGATGATCAAGATGATGATGATGATGATGATGATGGCTTGAGTTACTACTACTCCAATTGAGGCAGTTTAATTAGCATTTTTACTTCTCCCTTTTGCTCCCGCACTCTTCCTCTAAACAACCAAGACCACCCATAAACCGAAACAGAATAAAAGTTAAACCCTATGATCAGTAAAGGCTGATGAGAGATACTTGATGAAGCTGACTAAGCAAAAATCCCTTCAATCAGTTGTATTCGCAAATGCAATCAAGCGGGAATGACTTTATTTGATCAACTTCAATTAAAATACAAAAATAACAAAAAAAAAAACGAATAAAATGACAAAGTTGACTTCTTCGTTTATTTCGTCATCAAAACTAAGTATAGCAGCTTAAATTTTTCTGTGTCACTGACAATGACGCAAAAGTTATAAGGTCCAAGGTTGGATGTTGAGGGCAAAACAACTATAAAATTCTTGGTCAAAGGGTGAAATTTTGTCATAGAGAAGAAGATGATGTTGTGGTGGTTCTTACATCCTCTCGCATTTATGTATAGCAGAATTCGGAGGCTGACAAACATGTTGTACCCCTTTTTATTGTTTTGGTATTTTTTGAAAGTTGTTTCTTGTATTCATATGCCTCTGTGTTGTGGTGACTGTGTGTTTCTGTGATTTTGCAACAAAATGCCACCCGCTAAGTAGATTGTCCAAGCAATTTCAATTTAGGTTGTGCGTTTTTCTTGTCTGGTCTACATTTGCGCATTTAGCAGTGATTTTGAAGATATGTGTTGGCGTTTTGTTTGGGAGGCTTTCAATTAACGCAGTTCCTGTTACAAATGTGGATTGAATGCGCTACGACACATAGTTAAACCGCAGGAAGAGGAATTTGGGATATACTTGTCTTGGCAAGCCCACCTAGATTACTTTGACCTACGGTATACTTCGCCTTAAGCAGACTGAGCAGACGGAAAGACATCAGTTTTTTTGTTTTAAGAAATTTGACTATTCTTTTTGGGATAAGTTTTAAGAAGAATTAAGGTTAACCTGGTAATTCACATTTCAGTCTATATTTGTGAAAAAAAGGCGAACTTACTAGATATCAGCCGAACTAGTAAGTTTTAGGGGAAATGCATAAATCCCTGCGAACTTGTCCAGCTTTACCTACGGTATTACGGTAAGTTTAATTAAGATTGGGTGAGGTCTTGTTTTGTTATCGATTTTGAAGCGAATATGAAACTGAAATATGAGGCTCACTTATTTATATTATTAGCTTTAAGCAAAACTGGGTGTGAACTATAAGACTGCAAAGAGTAATTTTCATAGTATTTTGCTGTGGTTGAGACATTACTAGCATTTCTTTGTATTTCTTGGATATGGATGGAGTTGGGCATGCGAAGATTCATTTTTTTTTTTTTACTAAATATCATTGTTTGGGGGTTAGGAAGGATAAGAGACACGTGTGATAAAGGAGAACTCGATACAGTAAAACCTATTAAACTACCGACACCAATATTTGTTGGTTATATGGGATTGCCCAAATTAAAGTGGGCTCTTAAATGACTAAAAATAGTCGGTTTTTGAAGAAATCTTCCATTTCCCACAGCTAAGAAAAATAATAATTAATTTCAGGAGATCCTTTTGAGGATTAGCTGTCAACTGGTAGGCACAGTTTGAAGGATCTTTATTATTAAAAAAAATTGAACAATTGACAAAGTAATGATTTCTTTTGCATAACAAAACTACAACTTCATTATTCACAATCACACCTTTGAATATTTTATATTCTTAAGAAAATAATGACTCCCATAAAGAAAGTCGTCGACGTTGCTGTCAAAACCAATTTGCATGGCCTTCTTAGAGTGATGAAATTCTTTTGCATAACTCCCTGGAGAGCGTATCAAAATATTTCATCCCAAAAAAAACCTTCCCAACAAAATACAAAAAAATCTATTCTTAAAAGGTCACAAGGTCGCTGTTTTACATTTCCGATTCATGTGTTATGCAGTTTATGCAAAAATTCCATTGCAGGATAAATCTATTCGAGAATTTATTGCTCTCTGCGAGTCCTACTGGTCCTGGATGATGATGATGATCGCCACCACAGAGACCGATCCCTCTTCTGCTGATGATTATTTCTTCTGTTTCTTTTTTTTTTTCTCTCTTTAGGGTGCATTTTGAAGATTTTTATGGTAAATAATTTGATTTTTGGCAAATTCCCGCCACCAAAAGGCAAAACGGTGTGTGTATTTTGTTCAGGGCACACAAAACATTAATAAATCGTTCGATGACAGTTGTGTAACGACAATTTTATTTTTTGAATTTTTATATTTTTTTTCTGATTCGATTTCGAACTGGCAAACGACCGACGACGAACGGACGGACATGCAAACAGACAGACCAAAAGACCACGAAGAGGGTGTGTCGTCATGAGTTGAGTATTTAGGTTTTGTATTTGCAAAAAATGCTGCGATGCTTATCGGAAATGTGTGAATAAACTGTAAATTTATGTCATTTTTTTTTTATTTTTCAAAAATTGTTGCTGTGACTAATTTTTTTTCATTGGTTTTTAGTTTTTTTTTTTCGGTTGATTTTTTGTATTTATTTTAATTGAGTGTGGAATTTCCGACAATGACTATTTTTAATGGTTATCTCTTATTTTTTAGGTTTTTTTTTTCTTTGGAATTTAATGGCTTTTCCGGTGGAAATAATTTTTTGTTTGTTTTTGGGGTTTGGAATTGAACTATTGAATTCTTTATAAAAATCCTATATTAAAATTAATTTTGGTAAATCACACAGCTTCCAAAAGTTGTAATGACATTTTTCGATCATAAAAAATTAAAGAAGCTGATAAAGGCGTTTTGGTTGACTGGAAATGGAAAATTTTGGCATTCCCCAAACCTTAAATAACAAAAAAAAAAACCGAATTATTATCATTTGGCTGCAATATTGTGTTCGTTTTCACTTGAAACTGTTAATAAAACCAGCCAAGAATTTCAGGCTGTAAACCCCTACAAGCACACAAAGACATTATCCTTAAAAATGAAATGATGCTATTTTTCCTGATAAAATTTGAGTATATTCAATAGCTCATTATCTCCTTAAATACATTCCCATTAGTTTTCATTGTGAGGCCGCAAGCCTTTCTAAACATTTTATAGCCCAGTGCACAACTGTCATCAAGTTGCAAATGATGCATTCATGGCCAAGTTTATGGTTTTATTGCCCCAAAACTAAACCTTCCTCATTAGGTTGGTCTCAAACGTCAGAAGGTGTGAAAATATCTAGAGTGCATGCGAAACAGTCCGACAATGCATACAAACAATCGATTTTATTATCTTCTACTTCTCAAAATGATCCAACATAATCAAAACGTCCATCAACTCATTTATGACATCATAAATACATTCGAGAATTATTTCAGTTATGACTTTTCAAGAGCACAAGTAAATATCCGCTAAAATAACTGACCATCTGCCATCACATCTATAGAGAATTGAACAAACAATAAAAATTCTACAAAAATAAGCAAAAATCAACCGAAAATAATTCCTTTCCAAGGATAACATAATCGTAATCTTAGTCAATTCAATGTCCATGGTAATGTCGTCGTCGTCGAATTTTATTAATTAAAAAAATTTCAAAATACAACGCACACCTGGGAATTTTTATTTTTGCTTCAATATAATACGAGTGCAACTGTGAAAAATTGCTTATCTTCAGAAAGGACAATAAATATAAGAAAATTATTATCCTCACCAAAAAAAAAACAGGATCAACATTTTTTGTTGTTTTATTCTGGTCATTTCCACCCCTTTTTTTGCTGAGTGTCGTCTTCTTCTTCGATACAGAAAAGTTCGTTCTTCGTTTGTTTTTTTTTTTTATTCTTTTCCCACAAAAATTAAAATGAATTCAAACAAACTGACCAGTAGTGACCTTAATGACCTCAAAAAAGTTCCAAAATTAGCATAAGGACATATTTTTTTTCTGTGTTCTTCATTTTTCTTAGAAGAAGACGAAGAAATTCACAAAAAAAAATGAAGAAGAATTAATAGAAAATAAATAAGAATTCCAAGCTTGATAATCAGGTTCGTCCTTATACCACAAAAAAAACAACCAAATCTAAAGGATAACACACTGGGGTCCTGCAAAAACTGGTTTTTCATTTTTTCATTCTCCTTTTAACGATCTTACTAGAAGAAGAAAAAAAAAACTCACATTGATATAATTTTGATTGACATTGAATCAATTCAATTACATCGTTTGAAGAGATCCTTTCTTTCTTGATATCCTGAAATAAATATCCTTATGTTACGAATGAACTTTAAAAAAATCTTTGTTCTTGAGGAAAAAAGGATGAAATTTCTACTTAATTTTTTCCGGGTCTTAAATGTTCAAAATCAGGTTTTTCTTTTTTTCCTTTTGTGCACACAAGGATGCTGTTGATGCTGATGCAAGGATCAAAAAGATTGAAACTTGATCTCATTTTGATTTGTTGTTTTTGTTTGTGATTTTTTTTGAACGAGGTGCAATAGAAGTTCCGGATCAACAACGGAATAAAAAAGGCAATAATCACATCGTTAAGACATTTGACCGAGTTTGTTGTTAAGCGGAGGCTGTTTTGATCTTTGATCTGGAAAAAAATTCGAGTTTTTTCCCCTTTTCTTAAGAAAAAAAAAAAAGGATAACAAGGATGCTTATGATCTTATAAACATTTTTTTGGAGGGAAAATGCAATTTCTTTTATATATTTTCTTTGAAAAATGAGTAAAGTTCAGGTCAGCCATAATATTTTTATGATCATATGAGATCATCTTAAGATCAAAGATGCGGACCAAAGGGTTGTTAACTGTTAAATCTTTTGCTCCTTTAATCTCTATAAGATTAATTGTGTTTATGTTGTACCTTAGAGTGTTTGTTTGATTCGAAAGGGCACGAAGGAACATTTTTATGAATTTGAATTTAATTAAATGAAGAATCGTTTGTTTTGGGGTCCAAAGCGATAGTGTTTCTCGTTTTCTTGTGAACAAAAATTGACAAGGGATTTGAAATTTTACTATTATTTTGACATTTTTGATGAACAAATTATTTTAATATTAAAAGAAGCAAGAAGGAATCTTTAGTAAGAAATTCACAAAAAAATCTTGTTTCGTTTTTAGTTGAGGAGAAAAACATTTTCAAGAGAGAGAATAATGTGAACCCAATAAACCTAAATCAAATTCTTTTAACCCTTTTTTTTTTTCAAAAAACCAAAGTAATCAAAAAATGTATCTGACATTCTATTTTTCAACTTAACAACTTCGACCACCCGCTCAAGCAGTTAAAGGATAACACAATTTTGTTTGGTTTGTTTGTCTTTGGAAAAATAATCTTCACTTAACACATTCATCACATGTCAATCTCATATAAGCTTTGTTGGATTTTCTGCACATCCTGCTGTTTAATATCGGACACTTTATCGCAAAACCAAAATGCGAAATCCCTTAAAAAAAAAGAAACGTTTGTTTTTATAGGTTTGAATGTTTTTTCTTTCGCACATTATCACATCTTCACCCTCTCTCAAGGATAACCAACATAAAAAATAACCAAAAGTTAGATAAAATCCTTGGCAATCCTTTTAATGGTCAATATCTCACCCTTTATTTCAGAGCTTGTGCTGGAATAAAAAAAAAAAAATATCCTGTGGCGGTCGTAACCCTTTTTCAGACTTCTTCTATTTTTTTTTTTTTTTTTTTTGTGAGAGAAAGACGATGGATGAAAATTTCATATACTTAACATAATTTTTCAATCTTTGCAATACAATCACACGTGAGGATCATAATTCCATCACCATCAACCAGGACATAGTGAAAGAGATGTCCTGTTCAAATGGAATTCCATGTAAGAAAACAACCATCCTTCAATGCCAAAAATTGAACAAAATTATTGTTTACAAAGAAGATATTAAGGACAAAAAATTAATGACATTTTGTCTCTTCTTCCAACATCACAAGGATATTTACTGACCATCACCTTAAGGAAGGATATAATATCTCAGAAGAAGCAGATGGTCAAACAAAGGTCAACAGTTTTCCGCGTGTTGCATCCTTTTGTGTCTCTGCAAGAAGTAAGATTTGCATCCCTTTTTATTTGACTTAAGAAATTTCCCTATAAGCAAATAGTGGCATATGTGTAAAAATTCGTATATAAGGGAGGGAAATTATACAGGCGATGATGATAATGATGCTGCTACTGAAGATGCAATAAAATGCACCAAACAAAGATTTTTATCACCTCCCAGGTCAACAATGAAAATTGCACTCGCATTAAGATTCTATTGTCCTTCAAAGAAGGTTATTTGCATTTTTCGAGCAAAAAGAAAAAAAGGGACTCATCAGAGTCACATTGAGAGAGAAGAAAGGTCATAATTGCGTCGGATTAGGTCATATTGACACAAGGGTTATGTTGCATTTTGGTCGAATTTTATTGATTTCTATGGAATAAATTTGTGAATATTTGTTATACATTCAAGATTTATGTTTTGATGAAGAAGATACTGTGGGAACCTTTGACCTTGTTTACTTGGTGAATTTTAGTCAAAGATATTGATGATTTATTTACTTTCTAAGAAATTTATTGATCTTCATTAACATTTCTTGGAAATATAAGCTTGCGAAAATTTTAAATCTAGAATTCTAGCGAAAAGTAAAATTTGTCTAACTCCATATACGATTTACTAACAATTTAGAACAAATTTGCTTTCCGGCGGTCGAATTGCTACATTATTGATTTAGTTTTTAACTTCAAGTAATAGTTACTTATTCAGTGGAACACTGTTTCCAACGATCTAGCAGAAGTATTAATCTGTTGGAGGAATGAAATTTAGCAAGAATTCATTGTCAAATATTGGATGGTATTTCTTTCAGAATTATTTAAGTCACAGTCGAACATTTGCATCCATAGAATTGAATTAACTTTCTTCGAAAGTTCTAATTCGAGGTACCTACTGTTTATTTTTTTCTGTGGAACAAACGTTGGCAAATGCTAATAGAACTATAAATTCGTAGAACCACTAGAATTGCTGGACTACTAGGTATTGGTCATTTTTTGGTCACTACTACAGCAATTTTTTCATAGAGTCCTAACATCAATATCAGTAGTAGGTTAAAGAACTGGGTGCATTGTATAGTTAAAGGAACTCGTAAGGGCTAATATTAGTTCAATTACTAGGAATATGTGAAGAAGTTCGCTGTTAATTTCGAACAATTTCTTGGAAGAAAAGGTTAAGAATTAGCTAAGCTCCATTACCAAGTATCATTGCATCCAACATAATAACCTACTTGTTGATAAAATCTCATTGAAACAATATTGTATGGAGATTATGGAGCTTCTACCGATTTTCGAAACTTTTCTTAAATAAATTTCCCATCAAAAACTTATGAATCGATTAAAATTAAACTTTTTTATGATTGAAAAAAATTAAAAATTCTTAATCACTACTATTTCTATAATGACCAGCAATAAGCGTCCAAGTGTAGTATCCTTCCCCTTTTATTCCTTATTTTGATACAAAACAACTCAAAAGGCTAAAATGATATCACGAAACCAAAAACAAAAAAAAAACCATAAACTATCAATTACCATCGTTAACGTGTCGCTTATTTTATACGACAGTTTCCCCCTTTTCTGTGTTTTTTTTTTGTTTTTATTACCTCGACTTTTTGGTTGTCGGGAAAATAACTTCCGTTGTTGTGATGGGAATCCTGAGAAATCCTTTTTGTCAACCAATATTTTATCAATACACAAAATCAAATTAATGTTTCAACTTCACTGCGGTAATAATTATACCTGAGAGTGGAAATTACAGTTTAAATTGTACAGTGCTAAGGAAGCAACACCTGCGAATTGGCAACTTGGGAATTCGTATAGGGGTGTTTTGTGTAGGTAGGTATTAATTGCGAATCGTCGTAAAAAGGGTTTTTTTTTTTATTTTGGTCTCTGGAGAACCCTTTTTCGATTGTCACAATAAAGATCGAAGGGTTTTCGATTAAGTTCATCCAAGTGGAACACAAATTCAGATAGGAGCACAGGTATTGACTTACTTTCAAGGTAACCTAATTCGTACGTGTTTTGTGTGTATTTATTTTATTCCTTCGGAATATAGTGTCGATAACGTGTTTGGAAGGTAATTGGAGAAGAGAATTAATAATCCGGCAAAGAGTTATGAATTGATTTTTGATTGGATTTTCCTGATTTACCTTGAAATTATCAATTTTAACTTAAATTGATTATGATTGGAGGGGATTTTGGTTGTAACGTTAGAGTTTGACGCACGAGTCGGAAGCTACCTTCGGAATTTTGATATTTGAATTATGAGACCAGAAAATGTGTTATTAGAAGTAGTAACTTTGAATTTAGGAGATGAAGAAGAAGAATGTTAAAGAGCTTGTTCATAATTTATTTGCAACCATGGATTCTGGAGGCTAATAACATATGTTTTGTTTCTTTCTTAACTTTAAAATAAATATGTCTGCTTCCAAATAAACAGTAAGTTGAAGTTTGGTGACAATTTGTATGTGCTTTGCGCTTGTAGAAGATCAAGGCTTTGGCAGTGGTTAAAAGCCACAAACTGTTCGAACTTATAATTGAGTTACCAACTTTCACCCAATTACTTTAATGTTTCGCTAATTTGTATAACAAAAACCCTCCCTTGGTTCCAATTTTGTTCTGCTTCCATTTCAATAACCATAACTCCACTTTACAGGTACCTCCTAGTGTCCTTGTTATAGAACCCCATAATAGCTCCTTATAAAATTTCTACTCCCAAAGACCTCCGCAATTGTCAATTAAACTCTCACACTATGTGATTAGCGTTTTAAAAGCGTCTCACAACTCAACACGTACCTAGTAGGTATTTTATTCAATAATTCATGTCTTGACATATCGTCCCATCGCCATTTCGCTGCTAAATTAATTGCTTTCGATTAACACAAAAAGTCACTTTACCTAGTTTGACGTTTTGCAGAATGCTTTCCTTCCATTGGCAGTTAATCTGATAAACCAGGTTACCTTTACGACAACCAACGACGACGACGTACGTATGTGTCCTCATCGTTCGTCGACGACATTGTCGCCTCTAACCCTAAAGTGTACATTACGGTCAGTTCCTGGGCTAGCTTCACATCACACATGAAGCCAATTATGCCATTTGACATTTTCGTGTTGGAAAAGTTTTTCGGCACGAATGTCTATTTTCATTCAATTTCACTCTCTTGATCGTTTATCGAAAAGGAGCAGCAGAAATTGGAAAAAGAATACAAAAAAAGGACTTGCATTTTTGAGGACAAACTAAACCTGGAAGCAAAGAACTTATATTGGCTGAGAGCTGCTTGTGGTGATGGGCTATATATCGACATGGAGAAAATGTCATCTATGCCCAAAGCTATATCGCGTGACCACAAAAGTTTCTACACAATCAATGAATGAACTTTCTCCTCATTCTTCTTTGGGTTTTTGTGTGTCAGGGCAGGTTCTGATATGGCGCCACTGATTAAAAGGACACACACTATACACATACCTATTGCTACCAACCAACAACAATAGACCAGTTGAGTGACTGTTAATTTATTGGATCAGGAATCACAGGATATCCATTTATCATGATGGCGGTCATGTTTAACTGTGAGTTGCCGTTCGGAGGCCGGTAGCGGTGGTAGTGCGGCGCGGGTGACCAGTGAAATGCAATTAGCACCCACTCACACAAATCAGTGTACATTATATTGGGTAGGTTAGGTTGGAAATTAATTTTCCTCTGACATATGGTTGACAGCGCAACAATTTGAATTATTGACTTGAGAAAAACTTGTACGAATTGTTAGTTCGGAAATTGACTTAAAGGATTCATTGATCATTTGGATTAGGGTCAAGTCGTGTATGTAGTTTGTTCTTTGTCGTTAGTATGAATAATGACAAGGATATCTGATTTATTCGAGCTCCATGGAGGAATTGCAATAGAAAGACAATGAGTATTTTAAATGACTGAGAAAGGAATTCAGAATCGGAATTCGATCAAAATAGTTTGAAGACAGATTTACCAGTATTTGGTGTTGTTTTCGTAATTATTTCGAAGTCAGGCTATTTTGTCTTTTTGGAAAACTTCTTCTAAAGTCTTATCAATCTATTTTCAAACAGGGATTTCATAATATTTGAAGAGAGGAACCACACATTTTGAGTTAGCGATATGTATTACCTCGAAAATAGTCTAATACTTGGTGGTAGTGCTGACTTCTTCCGTCAAGTAGAAAAAAATGCAGTTCTTCCAAAATCTCGCCTATATTTTTTTTAATTAAAAATGGTCAATAATCTAAGAAAACATTTAATAGTTAATTAGCCGAAAGAAAATTTTGAAAAAATGGACAAGAATTCGACAAGAAGAAATCCAACAGTAGATGGCGCCAGTGCAGAGGCGTGGAGCTCTACGGGTAGCCAGCTCCTACCGAACGGTGTCGGAACCAGACGTTCTTGTTATCGCCAGAGTGACTCCCTTCGAACTCTTAGCAGCAGAAAGAAAGTACGAAAAAAGGCAGAAATCGGAGTAGAAGCAGCAACTGAAGAGTCGCAGGAGATAACAAGGCGGAAGTAGCAAGAGCGGTGGAACTCTGAAAGCAGAAAACACTGGACGGCGAGGTTGATCGGAAATGTGGCAGCTTGGAACGAGTTACTCACTGGACACGGATATTTCAACGCTTTTCTTCATAAGATCGGCAAATCAAGCACAGCGTCCTGCTAGTACGAAGACTCTCTGATAGATGATGTTTTCCACACCACCTTCGAATGCATCAGATGAGAAACCTCCTGCCAAGACTTGCAGAAAACTATTAGTCATCTCCATTTGTTTATTTACAGGCTTTGGAATAAATAAATCGATCCTTTTCCAAATATATTTAAAAATATTCCACAAAATACCTTCTTTAAACTATAATAATTCATAGCTTCTTACTTAATTTTGACAAACTTATCTCTAAGCTTACCAATTAAGTGCCATTCTGTTGGAAATCCATAAAATAAATCAAAATTCCTCCTACATGCAACATCCTATACACACTCTTTTCTCAAAATGATTCCCCCCATTAATAAAAAGACACTAATCGGAGAGGAAATAAATTCCCCAACAAATAACCATGTGACACATGGGATATCCTATCATCGCCTTCACCACCAACCAGGCCGAGTAGAAGACCCTCCAACCAAACTATGGAAACCGTATTTTTCTTCAAAACATTTCAACACACACTGCTGCTGTTGCTGCTGCTGCTGCTGTCGGCCGGCGCTCGTTTGCTTGTTGACACTTTTAGCCCACCTGAGTGCAATTAAGAGACCATCAACGTAATCCGATCGACTTCTAAAAGAGCTAAACAAAAACAACAACAACAACAACAATGAAGAAACAAACGATCCTTTTATAAAGAGTTGTTGGTAATTTAAGAAGATTCATCGTAACGATCCCTTTCTCGGGCGCGTCGCATAGCACTGTGTGTCCCGAACGGATTGAAGAACAAATAGAGCGCAGCAAGAAGTAGGTAGGTAATAAAAAAGGGGGTAAACGCCGGGTAAGAAGAAGAAAAAAATATAAAAAGTGAATGACAGAATTTATTGGATGCACGCTGGGCTGATCGCGTTTTCTTCTCCTTCTTCCTCTTCTACCGAACTTAAGATACTTCTTGCACCGGAAAAAGATACAAATTTAGATACATTTGTTCTAATTCTTCCAAAACACACACGTAACGTTTCGTTTCGAATTGCATTGTTTTGACAGAAGCTATTGCTGGCAATATTTTACGGTCGACACCGAAGAAGAAGAAGAAATAAAGGGTGAAATGGGTTTTCGATTTCATGATGGATGCATTTCGGAAAAAGGGCGATTGAATAAAAAGGATTCACTTTTGATTTGTTTTGTTTCCGGATTGAATAAGTTTAAATTCCCATTCAGGTGCACACACGCTGAAACCACAAAACATCAGGCCAGACCTGGTGTCCTCTTGATGGTTCACTGTGCGGTTCATGTTAATCCGAGTATCGAGAATGCCTACATTTTATGTTACACTTGCGCGACGACATCCAACACCTCTCTGATGGCTGACCTCAAAGTCGTGTGTCCTTCCAAGTCCAGTTTCAAGTGGTACTTTTGGTGTAGGTAGAAAGATACTATTTCACACAAAAATAACCGCTGCGCCACACGGTTCTTTGGATGCATGGCATATCCACACGGGAAATGCAATTCCGAAAATGAACAAATCTGTTATCGATACGAGTTCGATGGACGACAAATTTTTAGGTTGTTCTCAAGTGTCTTGGATGGTGTGGTGATGTTGTGTAGTTTGCTAGAGAAAATGTTGTAAACTGATACCCGAGGAGTACGAAGGAAACTAATTAGGCATAAATCGAATCGTGGGTTGGGTTTTAGTTGTTGTTTGGTGGGAAAGAATCTTGCTCTCTAAATTCCGAAGGATTCGTTTTTTTTTATGTCCTGTCATTCAACGTTAACTATGAATAATTTGTACCAATATGCAGGATAAAGTGTCAAGGTTTACGATAGTATATTGTGTTTTTATTTTATGGATGCGAGGAATATCCTTGGGAACCACGATCACGCATGAATCTAGAACAGGATAAGTGCTATTTAACCATAAACGACATAAATAAATCTACAGTAAATAGTAAACGTGAGCATTTGTTTGTGGGATATCCGGGCCAAAGGATCAATATTCATATTTAGCAGGTGGAAGGTATCTTCGAAGGAGGAAAGCAACAATAGTTGTGGGAAACTATACTGTTATGGGAA
Organism: Meliscaeva auricollis; assembly: GCA_948107695.1. Classification (NCBI taxonomy): domain Eukaryota; kingdom Metazoa; phylum Arthropoda; class Insecta; order Diptera; family Syrphidae; genus Meliscaeva; species Meliscaeva auricollis. The sequence goes on along the minus strand of OX403619.1, from coordinate 52,583,044 downwards.
CTCGAAGTATGACGAATCATTTTCCTTTCGAATTTTTGATAGGAAGAAAAACTGCTGAAGTTTTGTGAATTTGGAGAAATTAGTGTTTTTCAACTAAAGTATTCACTAAAGCATTTCGAAAAGTATTCTTAAGAACTACTTATAACCTAGAATAGATTTCTTCAAAAGAAAGTGTAGCTAAATTTTGAGAGAAATTGTTGATTGTTGTGTTTTTGATCGATCGAGTGACTTAGGGGGAAGTTTAACCGCAAATGTTCCTACTGGGAGGATTTCTCTGTTAAGAAATCTACCTGAGTATGGACCAACGTTTTTTTTCTATACAATTCTCCAAGGGTTTCTGGGTCAAAGACTAAGTAATAATTCGATAATTAAATTCTGAGCAAATTAAAAAAGTGTTTCGTCCCAATGATTTTTGTCCCCTCCGTTCCGTTCCATAAGAAAAAAAGATCTCTCATGTCACAAAACAATTTGCAATCAATTCGACCTTAACGTATAATCGTTGATCCCGAGTTAAATCCAAAACAAACTTGAACTTCAATTAAAAAAATGAAACCAATACTTTCTCTTGAAATTGATTTCTTCCATCAAACAATTAAAGAACAACAAAAAAATAAAACCTTTCAAAAAAACCCCACAAAAGTTAATTCGAAAATTAATTGATTGCTTGTTTGATTTCAAGATTTTTATTTTTCCAACCAATTTCCAATAAACCACGAACTAAAACATGTCACGGATCGTCAATGTCCCTTCATGCGCGCGGAAAATTTGTCACACTTAAATATTCTCTGAGGGATACCTTAGACTATAAGAACAGAAAATATTCCCACACTCTCGCGACTCTGTGATCTCGAAGTAGCTCTAAATCTCCCCTCGATTTCGTGATGCAAAGTGAATTTGACTTTTGATTTGTTTCCTTTTGTTTTTTTTATTTTGTTCTTTCTTCGTCGTCGTCCTTTCAAGGATAACACACGAAATTAGTTTACCGAAAAAAACCCCGTCAAGGATATAAAAATCAGAGGGAAACCATAATATTGCAGGTGGCTTGTTTCAAATAATAATTTCGATGTATGTTTTCTATGTACGAAGATAGACTTTCCTGCCGGTAATGCAGCATTTCCGGGTCAAGAGGTTATTGCGTGAGGGATGTTAAACGAAAGAAAAAAACGGAAGACTCCAATATGGGTGTAATTTTGTTTTTGTTTTGAATCACAGGGGTGTAGAATATGATGGATTCTTGAAACAAAACAACCCCCAGAAATTATTAATTTTAGAGGCAATTATTAATAAAAAAAAAAAACATAGAAACATTTTTATTAGTTCTGATGTTGCAACAACATGTTGAGAAGAAAAATTATAAGAATTTTGGAAAATTTCAACAGTCACTTTAGAAAATTTCTTCATGTCCAAAATTTATAGAAATTTCGAGAAACATTTTTAAAAAAGTTTCTGCAACATTTTTAAAAATGTTCTTTACAAAAACGTTATAAACATAATGATTATAATCGTCGAAAAAAAATCATTTTTAGTATTTTTAAAACAGTTTTGAAAGTTGCTTCAATGTTTCATCAACATATTGGAACATTTTTGAACAAGAATTCATTTATTTGTCAAAATGTTAGTCCTTTCGAAAATTATTATCAGATTCTTAATAAATCTCTCAAAGTTCACCAAAGAGTTCGTCATGTGGCATCTTAATTTTGAAAGAAATAACTTACTTGCCCTTGGCAGAGGTCGAAGAGGCAACTATAGCATCATCCATTAGCAAAATAATTGGAACCCTTTTTTGTCTGGGATAATTTAACCTCTACCTGACCCATCCCGAAGAACTGATGCTGATACTGCTAAAGAAAAAAAAAAGGAAGACATCAGCAGATGGTCAGTAACGGAATTTATACAATCCTTCTGTTATTCATCCCTCTCTTGTATCTCGAAATGGGGTGGTATTGCCCACATGCCTAAAATATTCTTCTTTTAGGATTATTGATTACGCAAAGTGGACACGAAGGACACGACACATAAGATATTCTTCTTCAGAATATCCTTTTGCTTTAAAATATAAAGATAAGGTGTTGACCATTAACAAAAAGCAACAAGGAACGGTCAGTCGCACACATTAGGCACACCAGGATACAATAGAAAGAAAAGGATTATTTTGCCAAGAGACTTTTTAGAGAGGACTATTCTACCTGGTTTTTTGTCTCTACGATAAGTGTTTGGTTTTATATATATTTTTTTTTTGATTCATTGTTGCATATGTGTGTTATTAAAGGATAAATTACTTAAAAGGACATTGATCGGGTGTCTTGTATCTCTTGTTGTGTTGTTGGTCATTTGTCCAGTTTGCATCAACGGAAAGAGAAAAGAAAAATTCGTGAGAACATCTTGAACCGATAGAACAAAAAGGGAAAGTGTTGGAAAAGGATATTTGAATGGTATTGTTGTCTTGGGTGATTGTTTTCTTAATGATGTCCAGCAATAAAAATAAGGATTAAAGAAGAAATTAATGATTCTTGACGGATATGATAGTGCGCGATGTGAGATGGAAGAAATGGAGATGTCGAATTGGTGTGAAAATGTTTTGTGATTTTAGTTTTGATTAATTGATTTTGGCTTTTTTTCTTTGTCTTTCGTCAAATGGGAGTTTTTTTTTTTTGTTATTTCTTCTAAAGGAGGAGGAAAGGTCCTGAGTTAAAAGTGAATAAGGGTCAAACTAAAGGTGTGCAATTTTGTAACGGTTAAGAATTTTTGAAATTAAGTAGTTAACTTTGAAGAAAAAAAAAAACGGTTCAAGTTCCAAATTGTTGAATAAGAATTCAAAAAGTTCAAGTTTGCAGCATGTTGAAAGCTCGTAAGGATCATGGGGCCTCTTGAAATGGTACTTAATTTTCTATAAAATCAAAGAAACGAAAGAATTTAGTTAAACAATGTTTCCAAACATCTATGGGAGACATCTATGGTTCATACTCGGGCGCCACTTAACTAAATCACTGAATCTTGCGCTACAGTTCTTAGGAATGGACCTGTTCGAACAAACAGCTTCTTTATCGAAACAAATATACTCTTTATCTTCCACTTAAATAATTTGAAGCCTACAAAATAATACCAACAATACTGATTTCTCATTCATCTCCTTAAAAGCGTCCTCTAACGTCGCTTAATCTTAATGTGCTAATAAATTTTCAAAAAAAGCAACAAAACAGCTTCTTAAATTATCCCAAAAATGCAATCAACGCAGATGTCAGTCAGTTTCGTTTGTGTTTCATTTCAACTAAAAACATCTTCATTGTCTCTGATGATAATAAATCTCCCCTACTCCTTCGCATATGGCCATCAAACGTTCCAGACTGTCATCAAATGATTTTTAAGTCTTCGCGCTCTACTACTTCAGCGTATCCTCATGAACATCGCGTCGCCCATATAAAATTTATTTATTTTGTCAACAGACATGGAAGTGATCGAAAGTGATCGTGAGGAACATCAACAACAACAACCCCTTCCTTATATTTGGTGTGTATCCAAAATAAATTTTCAACTCAAGAGTTATCGTGATTTTATTGCCAGCGTGTGCTGTCACTTCAGAAAAACAGACAGACAAACCACACTAAATTCAAGAAAAACCCTTCACTTAGTCAATAATATACATAAGCGAGGGTGACACAAAGAAAACGCCATCTACTTCAAGGATCTCTTCTATAAGTGCCCCTTCTCCACCTGGATCTTATTATAGTTTACTTAATGGATCGATTTTCGATATCAATTTTATGACGTCATAATTTTCAGCAACCCTCTCGAACCTGTCAAAATCAATCGTTCCGCTTTGCCATTCAATTATCCCCCATTCAGCAATCAGAGAGGAAAAATATCAATTTTATTACAAAATTCAATTAAAAAATGCCCTAAAAAGGACATAATCTTTATATTTTTCAGAAATATGTTTTGCATGTTGCATGTTTGTGTTGATTTACCCTTCGGTTTTGTTTTTTTCGTTTCTGATATTGTTTTGTAGTGAAAACACAAATTCTCAGATTCATTTTAATCTAAATTGCGTTTCAGAACTTAATACGCTTCAATGCCAACGGCCAAGATTAGTCCTTTTTTCTATTATTTATTTGAATATTTTTTCCTATAAAAACCGTGGGTCCTGCTTGTGATATTATTCAAAAACTGCCTCAGGGAAGTAATTTCTGACGAATTTATCCATTCAAGCGAAAAGGTCAAAAGATCACTGTTTTCATTTGTGTACAAGGACATTTTTGTTACAATTTTTGTGTATGTGATTACTTTACTTGACCGATCGGCCGGCGGATAGTTTTTAAAGTACACATACCTGGGTGGCATTTTTCATTTCTTGATCCTTTTTTTTCCATGTCGTTGTTGTACGAATTGAAATAGTTTCTTGGGTTTACTTAATAACGAGGCGTGAAACTGTCCTCTGGCGCAGCGATGGGAAATAATTTAATTTCTTTTTGAATTTTTTTTTTTTTGGAAATAAATTACAAAATTTGTGTGTTAAACTGATTTTCTTGGGAATTTTTAAAAGATAAGAGGTAATCTACCTATTTTACATGTGCAGTGGGTTAGAAATTTAAATTATAAAAGTAGATGACCGGTCGTTATGGAAGGGATTTATTGCAAAGACATAGAATTTTTTTCACTGAAACGAATCTTAATTTTCCATGCAAAAATTGTTTTCAGGACAAATTTACTTTACAAATACATTTTACAATGCAAGATGGCAGAACGAGGTACGATTAGGAATGTCAATAATTTGTAAAGCGCCACAAAACCTAGTTTCCTTAAATGACTTCCCACCATAGCTCTTGATCAATTTCAGCTTTAAAAAATCAATCCGGAAGAAAATAGGACTGACAGGATTTTTGCCCGGGCGCCACTCGATAATATTTGTGTATGAAATAAATGAAAGAATAAGGTTTAACGATTTTTTTTAAGCTACAAGCTAATGGAGATGTGCCACAAACTAGAAATTTCGTTGATCTTAAACTAATTTATCTATTGAGCTGAAGATCCCTGCATGGGCGCCAGTTAAGGAAGGTCAGACGAAGGGTGGGGTATAAATTCGTAGTCGGAAATTTGACCCCTCATATGAGTAATTAGTTTTGAAGAGTCGAAATCCTTTTGGGCGCCAAGCGCCCAATCAATATACATCTAAAAATCTTTGATTGGGCGCCATTTACTGAAAATTACTCCCATTCAAGGCAAAAAACTATTCAAATTTTATTAATTATTGTTCTAAAGAAGAACAGAAGTCGTCTTCTGAACGCAAGACAAGTGAAATTTGGCTTCAAATCGAAACCGTTTTAATCATCTAAAGATCCTTGCTTGGGCGCCATTTACTGAGGATCACTAAAATTGAAACTTTCGAATATTTCCACCTAGTAAGTAGTTGACAACTATTTGAAACATCGTAACATTAGATCAGTAGATACAAAAAAAAACTTGTATTTGATTAGTTAAAAGTTTTCTCATTCTTATACAAAGGAATTTGATGAGGAAGATAAAAAAATATATTCTAACAGCTTTTTAAAAAAATATCTACCTCTCAAATAGCAACAACAGAAAATTCCTTCTATTACTAAAAAATCCACTTTATAAGAAAAACAAAAAAAAAACAAAAGAAACAAAGATACCAAAAAAACGAAGCTGCTGTGCTCACTCATCATAACAAACTCTCGAGACTCAATCAGCTAAGAATTTCATGCCACCATTAGTTAACTTCGGTTTTGATTGATTTCAATTAATCTCCCAGACGAGAAAGAGTAATTAATCACCGAACACTTTAATATGGCTAACATGTTGCCCTTCACAATAATCGTATGCCACACCATTATGGTTGCCACTTTGTTTTTTTTTTTTGTTTTTAAACAAAGTTGTTTTATATTTTAAAAATTTAGACTTGCTAAAAAACTTTGTTATTATTTTCTTTTTTGTTCTCTTTGTGCCACTGTTACACCTGTTTACACTACTAACACTAGAATTCAAACAAATCTGATGGCTCATTTAAAGAAGACGTCATTTACAAGGGCTTTTAAAAAGTCTTGATTTCATTACGGTAAACAGGGGTAAACATGCAGTTACGTCAAAAAACCTATTTTTTCAACGGAAATGATATAGAGACGATTTTTCGGCAGTCGATTTAGTTTGAAACCCACCTACAATATGCAATGAAAACGTAGTAAAGAAAATCATTCAACAATTCAGTTAGAAAGAGTTTTGTCTAAGATGGCAACCTGGACTCTTTTTGTTCACCTTTCCTTAAATTGTTGTCGGTTGTCGGCCAAACTGGCCAAACTGAAGTCGATTTGTTAAAGCTCGCCATACAACATCGTCTAAGCCCCCGTCTAAGTGCATATATCACTCTGTGGTTGTTAGATTTCCAATTTATTGAGTTATGTGATTGAGTGGTGTGCGATGCTGCGGAGCGGTGGTGGTGGACTATGGCCAGCGAGTTGGCCACTTGATGATTAATTTTTGTATCTTTTTGTGTTTTTTTTTTTTTTTGTTTGTTGATTTGTTGTGATGTGTGGCTGTTGCAAAAAAAAGCAACACAAACAACACCCATGGATTCTATTTTTTGACTATAAATTCCACTATGAATGGAACTAAAGTTTCACAAGGATTTTGTATCTAGAAACATCAGCAGCCATTAATTCCAGTGGGTATGCTCAATCAATTCTAACTTAGAACCAAGCACGTCCTGACCAACCTTCTCAATATGAATATCACCACCCCATTGAATTGAATACTAAAAGGTGGTATCAAACAGAAAGGGGTTAGTTTTCATTTTCGCCGGTGTCGAGTTTGGGTTTTTGTACCCACACCACCAACCTCATTCATTTTATGCGGTGGTCTTCCATCATTTTTGGTGGTCGAATAAAACAAGAACCCTTTATCCACCAGGATGATGACGTCCTGGTGATGGTGCTGCTGCTGGTGGTGGTGGGTTTCATCACGATTTTACGGTAATTACAGTTTACTCCTTTCCCAAAAAGTGTGTCTAGTGTGTGTGTGTGTTTTGTGGGAAGGTTTTTCTAACCACACAGTGGGATATTGAAATTAATAATTTTGAATGTGTCGTCGCTTTGCTATACCTTTACATATATAATGGCATAATGCCGGGTATCCGTTTCCAAGCCCCAAGGGCATGATCCATAATTTCAATATCATATCCACTTTTGATACTTTGTACACCTAGGCAAGCAATAGAGCGTTGTTATACGTACATTGTCAAAGATTGAGTGTGAGCATGTGACTTTTAATTAATTGAAAACGATGATATGATAATATCTGGTGGCAGTTATATGGGAACGAATAACGTGAAAAAATACGTGTCAACTGGGAACTTTATAGTTCAAAATATTTGGAAGTATTTTTGTTTGCATACTTTTTTATAAATTCACAATTTACTCAGCTAAAGTCATTGTCAGTAAGTGGCACCCGGGTAGAGATTTCATTTTTTTTAAAATCTTCAGGATTTTCTATAAAGTGAAGAGCATAAACTATACCCTTTAATATTTGACAAAACTTTTCAACAAGAAAAGGTTACTAAGATGGCACCCGAGCGGGGATTTTTGTTACCGAGTTTTGCTTTTATAAACATTTTCCGGTATGAGATTTGACAACTATCAACAAAAATTTAAAACATTATTCCACAAGGAAATTAAAAAGAACCAACATTTAGATAATTTATCGTCAGTAAATGGCGCCCGGGCAAATACTTCTTAATGTTTAATCATAGTTGCAGCTTATAGAATTCGAAATTTTACCGGCTAAATTAGATATTTTATTAGTCTTATACGCCTTTTTGACTTAAAAAAATCTTAAATTTGAGTAATCATCAATGGCGCCCGAGCAGAGTTCCCGATATTTTGCATCAAATTTCGGTTCCAGTGATCTATTAGAACTAAAATAAGCTGATTTCATGTAATAACTCACTTGGAATGTTATAAAAATACCGTTTGATTGAATGTGCTATGAAATCTCAGATACAAATTAAAAAGTGGCGCCCGTGCAGGGATCATGGATCTTAGATTACTCTCAGATTTAAAAAAAGAAAAGTGGACTATTAAATTCAGTGTCTATTTTTATTATCTTGGGTACAAAATGAACGTTGATAATAGTGTAATTAGTGGACAACTAGCCCTATTCTGAATGAAAACTCTCGGGAAAATGGTTTTGGAAGAAAGGTTGCTAGCAATTTTGTGCCCTTTTCACTTTTACGTTAATCTAAACAAAAGAGGAGGAATGATAAACGAAAATGAAATGAAATTCCGGGAATATTTCGATTGGGAGCCATTCTCTCGAAATCATTTTTAAAATAGGTCTGAATAATTAATTGGCGCCCGGGATGAAACCTTAAGTTACATCTATGAGTGTTGTGAAATCTTTAGAGAGTGACGAAACTAGTTGTTTTCATAGTTAAAAGTACTTTTCAAACCTTTTTGTGAAACGTGTTTAATTAACAACCTCCATTTTTGAAGGATTTCCCCCTTTTTGTAAGTCCAAAACTGCGCACTGTTAAATCCTGCGACCACCCTTTCAAAATGCATTATAGATTCCATTTGGTATCTATTTCTATATTTATTTTGTTTTTGTGTTTAATTCTCAAACTAACACACATGGTTTTCCCCCAAAGTGCAGCCATTACCCTTTTTTTTCCTTCCCCCAAGACTCCCATTATATTTCTTTTCGTATGTAACGATATGCAAAACGATGACACATTATATGCTAATTCCAGGTAAACAGCTCAATTTCGTTGTCTTCACTTGAATATTATGAATGCGGGGTAAAAAAGGAAGACAATCAACCGCATAAAATCCCACAACGATATGAAGACGAAAACGAAAACGACAACACGACCATGATGTTGATGATGACAATCCATACAACGACACAAGTCGCTCCTTCACGCATAACATAAACGTTGACCCTTTAAGTCACCTCTCCGGAAGCCGTAAACAGTTTTGTGGAACGCTTTTTAACGCTTCGCATGATAGGTATGGGATGGCTTCGATATCCCGTTCTTAAGGGTTCGCATGTTCCCGATACAATGGGGAGCAAAGCACTACGCGTAATTTTATATTCCCTTCGGTTTATATTTTCTGCTTGGACAGTAAAAAAAAAAAAAAAATGAGGAGACAAGGCGTCATGCCATGACCAACAAGACACCACCACCTGGTCACTTAGCATAATCCTCCATTTCATATGTAGGAATGGAGGTATGGTACGGTACTCCATGGAATATTGAGCCCCAGGTGACGTGTCTGGCAAGTCTTTCACTCAACGTGCCTGCGAGCCTGGGCTTAGCTTAATCGATTGAATTTCACAACAAGGCGCTAATGAAGCCCTAATCAAGTTATATTTTAATTCAACACCGAGATAGAGTACCTATAGACACCAACCATAATCGGATCGTAAACAATACTCTGGTCGTGGATCACTTTTTTGAGGAATTTCAAACCACCAACTAACCAAGAGAAGAGCCAGGTTCGGGCATCATTAATCACTAGAATTGAGTGAATTTTGAATTTGCCGCCAGTTAACCGCAGTCAAATGGCTGCCCCACCGTTCTTCATTGTTGTAAATATGGCCTGTGTTGTGGATCAACTGGAATGAATGTACATTGTACAGTACAATGCGGATGGGGAAGACTGACGTACAACTTCATTAGATGAAGCTTGATGGGTATTCATCATCACAGAATTTGATTTCGCATTTAACAGAGAGAATAACAACAACAACAACAACAATATGAACAAACGCAACAACTCGTCGTCGTCGTGTAACCTGCTGTGACTAATGAACAGCAGTGGGCGAAGGGTAAATGGTGTTTCTTTTCTAAGCCGCACATATAGTCAATCTTGAATATGTCTGGGATGTAAGACGATCCTAATTAACCCATTTCTATCTCTGGGAGTTGTATAGCAGAGGTGTACATGGAGTCGAGTCTTTTTTGTTGTTTGTTGTATAAAGGCGATGACTTATGGAGCATGATGTGGACGCCATCGCCAGAGTCTGGCTGATGAGTGAGTGTATTAACCACAAAATGATCATAACAATAAAGGAGAGGTCTTGGTCTTTGCGGGAGCCTTAATTTGCTGTGCATTTCGATTGATGTCTTAACGCCCACAACACAATGTATCACAAGCTTGACTAGGTATGTGAAAGTTAGGATTTTTCATCTATTAGAGCTATTTTTCTTTTTTCCAAAGAATCACACAAAAAATATTGTTTTAGGTTTCAGTTTAGAGTCGAAATAGAAGTTTAACTTAAAAGTTTGAGCTGAACTTTCATCTTTGAGTGAAAGGTCGGTCCATAGTCTGTCTAAAAGAATTGGTTTATTTTTTCAGAAAATACTTAACTAGAAACTTTAATTTTTTATATTTCTGTTCGGTTTATTATCTCAGCTCAAAATTCGACAAGACAAATAGAACTTCACAAATCTTTTATTAGGAAGGCTTATCCCATTTCTGAATATGTAAATTACTATTGAAATTGCTTAGTTACCAAACTTTTTCTACTGTAATTCAGACACACTTTGCTCCCTTTTTTGTTAGGACGGAATTAACAGTCGATATTTTGAACATCAGTAAGTTAAGAATAATCTTAAGCAACCGAAGTCCGTAAAGACAAAATGCAGGCTACTGGGGTAGTCCTTAAGAAAATGCTTAAGAATTCCCTCACAAGCTCGATTATAAATAGGTCAAGGGGCCAAAAATCTCCTGAAGCGTACCTACACTTGCGAAAAATCTTGATATCAGTGGCGACTATGATTTGCAACCTTGGTTTACAGAACCATTCGAACCACGAAGAATTTTTACGTTTCAATAGCCGATAGCGATATTTTTGAAAACCAAAAATCTTCTCTGTGAGAAATGAATTCAGCCAAAAAGTGTAAAGAAAAATACATATATTACTGTGAAAAGTAGACAGTACTGAAATGTGTGAGAATAAATAAGAACGAATATTTTTATTGATTTGAAAACTTAATGGGTATTGCTCATTTCTGGCCCAGAGTGAACACGAGCGTGTTTGGACTTGAAGTTTGCTATTGATAACAGAGTTTTGGTAAAGTTGATCGCAGTTAAGCGAGATCGACCGTATATTTGTTTTGAACCCCAAATATTATATTTATTTGTCAACTTGACCACTCACTTTATTGTTTAAGGCCCTTTAGTAAAAGTAGTCATAGAAAATCATCAACCAGGGGGCTCTGAAGTAAGTGAGTTATTTTCTTTTGGACCTCTAAAAGAAAAAAACCATAGAATGTTATACTGACCAGCCTTTCAAGCATCTTCACCGAGTACAGCTCATTTCAAACGGGGTAAGAAATCGACTCTGGGGTTTCTAAATGAGAAGTTTCTTTATTTTTCAAATGTAATTTTCATGTCCCTAAGTTTAAGATATCTTAGGAGGTCTTGACGCCGGTTAAGGGTTTCTTGTCAAATAAAAAATATTTCCTTCTAGAAAAATAATGTTAATAACACAGTTGTCTAGATTTTTAACTATTTCGACTGCAAAACATCATGAAAATATATATTTTTTTTATAAAGCTTCTGAAAATGACTTCCATTTTAATAAAATTTCAAACCCTAAATATCTAAGATCAATTGTTTTTGTCTGCTTTGTCACCATATTAAAAGCAGTTCCTCTTTATAAAATCACCCATTTATGTGTCTGATATACTCTCAAATATCTTCTCGAAAAGATTTATGTTCTTCTTTGATTATTATCGTAGCGCTGCTGATGACATTTTGTGCTTCTTTGATCTTAAACATCAGTTGACTTTGAACATTTTAAATTGAAATTCTATTAAATCAACATAAATCACACCCTCGCTGGATGGCGGGCCGGGCGTGGAGGTCGATCTTTTTTTTTCGATAGTAGGAATTTAATCCTCTTTATTATGTCAAACTAATTAGTTTCCCATCCAAATATAGTATCTATTTTTTTTTTTGTCATTTAAAGCATTTTAATAGCACGCGTTGTGTGGTGTCACTATAATGATCACTTTATGTCCAGTCAAAATCTTTGGCGGTATTTTGCCTTTGAATTACAAACAAAATGTTGGAATTTTTTAAATTATTATACGAAAAATTTTCGTGAAAAATAATAAAGACTTCTGAGTTGGTATAGGCAAAATGAACATCAAAGTCTTAAAACTGCATCTCGTTTGATCCCAGCGAAGCTATAAAAACAAAATATAGTTATGTTCAACTATACGACTTATCTTGACCCATCAAATGCGATAAGGTGCCTGATGTAGTTATTATTATTACGTGCTACTGTTTGGAATGGACCACCAGAGAGATCAAATGTAGGTATTGTTTAATTCTACGAAGAAAAATGGGTGCACTTTGTTATAGTTCTGTGAAAGAAAGATGTTGCCGGAAATAAACTATTTCGTTCTCCTAAGAAGATGAGGTGGTTTTTCTTGAATTCTTTGTTGCCACCGCTTCCGGTAAAATTTGAAAGAGTTGATAGCTCTTTTAAGCCAAAATGTTGAAACTTTTTATTAGAATGTTAGTAGAATTGGAACAAAGTTTGTTTCGCAAACAAAGAGTATTGTAAGGGGGCCGCTTAGCGGGTTATCAGGATTTTAACTCCCATTTTGGGTGTCAGTCCCGCTCGAGCTTCTTTGTTGATCCGCTTGGGGTATACAGACACCTACATTGTCAGTTTTCTTGAACAAACAGTGCTATGGGTGGCTCGAGAAAGTCAGCGGGCTAACGCACACATAAGATCATGGATACCATCACGGAATACTTGTGAAAAATTGTAAAATACTGCGGAAAATAGCGTGCAAAGTCATGAAAAAAAGCGATAAGTACAACGTAAAAAAATGTAAAATACAGCGGAAAAACACAAAGAAAATTGCAGAGGGTCACGTTATAAGGCGTCAAAAGTAGTGGGAATCAATACGAAAGATTATAGTGGTTTAAAGTGCGGAGTACCGTGCGGAATACTGGTGAAAGATCGCGGAATTCCGCGGAAAATGGAATAAGAAGCAATGAAAAAATATGCTCAAAACCGTAAAACATAAAGAATAGCGAAAATATACATGAAAAATCTTATAACAAGTTTCGGAAAAAACAAACAAGAAAAATCGTAAAAAAATATGCAAAAAAGCGGAATACCGTAGAAAAAAATGTAGGAATAATGGGGAAAGGGCTTTGAAATACCGCGCTTTTCTAAACGGATTTTCATACTTTTTCCGTGTCGTAACACTGAATTCTGCATTTTCTCATGTTTTTCACATGGATCACTACTGAAAATAAAGGAGCTTACAAATGTCAGGTCAGGAAATACGTTTTTAGAAATACGTTTTTTTAAAAATCTGGGGTTTTTTGAATTGTGAAACAAACAACTATTCCCGCTAATTTTAGAGAAGACTTCGAGATAAAATATCAATCAGAAAATCCCAAAGTGAAGAGCAAAATTGTATTTTTGGGCTTTATTTTTTAGGTAGGTATCAATTAGGGTCTTGTCAGGTTTTCTTTGAAGGACACGCTTCGGTATTTTCTACATATCCCTACAACCTTAAATCCTTCACATGTTTTTTTTTTATATATATAAAAATGATTATTAGAGTTCTAGTCGAAATTGCTTTACATTTTGCATATGATCTTCCAAAAAAATTATCCCACGCTTTGAGAAATCAAATCTTCTTCAGCTGTGCTTGGCATAAACTAGAGCGCATTCAATAATGTATCGTTATAATATTTTAAATTTTATTCAAACACAAAAGAATAACATCTTCTGCGACCATAAAATTTACGCAACTAACCAAATGGAACGAAGAAACTAACAAAATACAAGAAAAAGATACTCGAATCTAGCATAAATCCACAAATAACTATTGAAATACTGTTTAATGAGAATTTCAAACAAAAGATACATTTTTGGAACAAGAATGGAGATCAAGAAGATACATTACGGTTTGTGAGTCTTTGTATAGTTTTTTTTTTTGTTTGCCTTTGTTTATGATCTTTATCTTGTTTAGAAAACCACCCCCGGTTTTATTGTTTGTATTGTGGTTTTTCTCAAGGATCTCTGGATACAAAACAAAAATGTCCTTAACTACTGCGTAGATGAGATTGTATCAAAAAGAATTCTTTTGCGGTATTTTTTGTTTGTTTTAGGAAGAAGAAACCGATAGAGCAATGTGTTGTGGGTGATTAAGGAATTGTTATTATTGAGACAGATGACACACAAATCTTATGTAATGAGAGCAGCAGAGATTTTATTTGAAAAGATTGATAGCTAAGATTGATCTTTGACCAAACGGCATCGACAGAATTTTGAGTCTGATAAAAAGTTTTCAGTTCCAAACAGAATGTTGAGGATGAAATCAAGAAGAGATGAAGTCTCAAAGAATTGTTTGAACTCAAAAATTCGTTCTTGTTGATTCTCTTTCGCATACTTTTAAGTACCTACACATCTTCTTTTAAAGGAATACCAATTTCCTTTAACTAATCATTGGCCAAATCACTTAACTACAGAAAAATATAACCATACATCGAAAATCCAGAAAATAAAATGCAAATTGTAAATTAAAAAAAAATTCTTTAAGGACAACATCTCCAAACGAAAATTCCAAAAGATCACCTATAAAAGATTTTTGTATAGAATCGCAAATATAGAAAAATAACAGTTTCAATTCTTCGGTTGCCCTAAATGAAAGTTTGCTTTCAGTTAAAGATCTTTAGTGGACCAATTATTAAGAAAAAGTATCTTTTTTGTATCTCTTTATCCGGAAACGTTATTTACATACTTTAACGTGGGAAACCTTAACATATTCACAAATCCTTCATAGACAAAACAATCTTTCTCTTCATGATGCAAAAATCTATCCCACGATCTCAAGTAGAAAAAATTCTTCCGGTATACACGCATCTTAGAAGACCTTCGCACCTCACATCTCACAATTTTGACATCTCGATCTCAGTTGTGTCACACATCTTTTTTCTGTTTGCAACAAGTTGATTAGCCACTTTGTGGTAAAATAACACCAGCAGCTTCCTTCCCATATTCCTACTACCTATCTCCATCTAATACCACACAAAACAAGATGTCATGCAAGTCTAGATTTCTTCACATTCTCTAACATCTTTTGCCGCCACTTACACCAAAGAAACAAAACCAAAAAAAAAAAAAAAAAAAGATACTTTTGTATCTTTTTGTTACATTTTGCGTATCTTTGTTGCTGAAATTAGTCTAATTTCATTACAAAATCACATCAATTGTGAAATAATGTTAGAAGATGTAAACTTAACCTGTGTAGCTTTTATGTGGAGTTAGACCTCATTAATTATATTAACCCTTTATTTTGGTGCGTAATGAGTTTTGACATTTTGTCCTCTTCTATCATTTTAACATAGAAAAGGTATTTTTATGGACAAAATTTTATTAAAACAAAAAAAAATTATATAATTGAGTGATAAATGATGAGAAAATACAAAATACATCGCCTCTAAAAAGAGGCTGATGGTGGGTATTTGTTTAATTTAGGAGACAAAAATATCACTTAACCTCAATGAACTCTTTTTATTTTGTCTTTTTTTTTTTTTTGCTTTGAAGAGAAAAACACAATTCTACGCAAAGGTTTGTGATGGAGGGAAATTTTGGAAATATTTCAACGTCACATTGAAACTCACAGTGTGACATGCAAATTAATATGTTTTAGTTGCATAATCATAAACACACACTCTAACATCAACCAGTGAGGACTGCAAGAGGATATCAAATTACCAATTTATTCAAAGGATGCGTTTCAGGTTCAAATTTTTCTCCTTTATTTTTCTATTTGAAAAAAAAAATAAAATTCATAATTACCTCATCAACTTGACTGATGACGCAATGAATCTTGTTTTTTTTTTTTGTTTTTTGGTTGAAGGTAGACATTCCAAAAAAAAATATCCTTTACTAGGACTTGCAACGATATACAAGAAGGCAAATTAATTTCATGATGTAGGATATTCTATGTCATGCCCGCTGGATGATGATGACGACGATGATGATGATGATGTACCCCGACCACAACCCCTTTTTTTTTTTTGACAATTTATCAATGCTCATGATACCTACTACAGCAACTATACCCTTCATCCTTTAAAGAAGAATCTTTCATTGAAAAGGACTCTTTGTGTAAGGATATGCAAAGTATGGGGTATGTATTTTTGTATATTTTCAGTGGATGAAGAAAAAGAGCGACGGCTATGCGCGCAGTAAATCAATAAGGCGTGCAAAAATAATTAGAAATGCACAAAAGGACACAACACAACACAACACAACAGTTTTGATTGATACTCGTATTGTTGGCCATTGTCAGGCCCAGGACCAAATAGGTATCTACACAATATCCTGTGTGTGTGTGTTTTTATTCTTATATATTTAATAATGAGAAGAAGCTTCGGATTACACCTGGAATTTTAAGCTAAAGACGGGCCATTGTCTCACACCATGTGATGGGATTACTTACATAAATAAAATCAATTTTCATACTACAAGACATTGAAGAAAATATCCTTTCACGCAAGGATAATGTCCGTCTTGGACATAATTTTTCCTTCGAACCGGACTCTATGAATTTTTGGGGTTGCTTTACGTTTAATGCTTGACCGAAACTGGTCATTGGTCAAGGCGATCTGTTGCTGCTGCAAAAGACGGGTTTTGTATACATTCTTAAACGTAGTATATCCTTGAATTTATGTCCGTTAAGAGATCAGAGGTCATCTTAGAACAGGATGATGGCAGCAGGGAGTTTAGAATTTTTAGTTTTTTTTTTTTTTTTTTGTTCAAAATTTGAATAATGATGCGTCTTTAGTTCTTCCAAGGATATATCTAATATTTTTTTGGGGAGTGTAATGTAATACATTTTGCTATATGGTCAAGCAGATTGTATGGGAATTTATTTAATGGTCAGTTGGACAGCAACAAATATAAGATCCTGAATTATGTAAGTTTTTTTTTTTTTTTTTTTATTTTAATTTTTAATTCTTAAGATTAAGTCAGCGAAAAACTGAAAATGGTTAATTTATAATGGCGTCCCATAAGTGAAAGGGTAAAGGCTATTCAATTACCGTTTGAAAATCTTTTGGCGGGAAATGTTAAAAGAAAGGGTCATTCATTCCAATATGTTTTGTTTTTAATTCTTTTTTTAGAATGTTCTCGCAAATAAATTACTGAATTAAAATGTAAATTGCTGGAAACCCACCAACAAAACGAATATTATCGAGATCAATTCTTAATTACAGCTTCATGTGAAGAAGAAAAGGCACCCGAAACTATACGTATTTTTAAGGATTCCTGGCATGTTTGAGAGAAAACTTTTGATATTTTTTCGCAGTTTGTTTTACTCAAATAAAAAATTCAAAAGTGTTTTCTTATAAATCAAATTGCTTAATTCATAGTTTTGTGTAGAATACAAATTGTCTGGAGTATGAGAGCCCGTTCCCAATTTTTAGTATTTTTTTTTTTTTGAAACTTCTTATCAGTTTTCTATAACGTCATTAGGTGAAAGATAAAATAAGTCCGAAAGCCGAAAACGATATTTTAATTCGCTCTCAAGGTGAACGAAAAAAAGTATTACAAAAGTATTAACATAGGTACACATACACCCACACAAACACACACAGTAATCTTTCAAAAACGATGGTTTTGATTCCTAGAAACCTCAAAAAAAAGGAGATAAATTGTGTCAAAATTTTCAATTTAACAAATCGGGCAATAACTTTTAATGGGAATTTAAAAATTGCATTTTTTTTATTTATTTCGACTAATGCGCTAACACAGTGGACACAATTTTCATTTTTGGTTGCAAATATCA
The DNA here is from genome assembly GCA_948107695.1 of Meliscaeva auricollis. Classification (NCBI taxonomy): domain Eukaryota; kingdom Metazoa; phylum Arthropoda; class Insecta; order Diptera; family Syrphidae; genus Meliscaeva; species Meliscaeva auricollis. The sequence goes on along the minus strand of OX403619.1, from coordinate 52,565,199 downwards.
TATTATTTTAAAGAAATAAGAAATTTTCATTTTGTTTTTTTAAATATGTGCAAGGTGAAACCAACAGACCTATTATTCTGGCGTAGATTTTGCAAAAAAAAAAAAAAAATGGTTAAGAAAGTGTGCTTGTTGTTGTTTTATTCTTGCGAAAACAAGAAAAAAGTTTCCTCAGATTCAATGTGGAAGGTATCACAGTGCACCAAACTATGGTGTAAGAGTCTTAGTGTATCGAATGTCCTGCAGATAGCCACGTCAACCTAACCTTACCCGACATTCCCCTTTTTTTTAGTTTTACATATAAACGGAATTGGATTTGTTAATTTTGTTAAATATAAATATAATATATTAAAAATTAAAAAAACAAACTCACTCACCAGAATGTTGAAATGTTGTTTACAATTTATAAATGTTTACAAATTCTTCAAGTTATCAAACTTTCACTTTTATCTGCAAAAAAAAAAAAACAGAAATGGAATAGTATAAATCGAATAAATAAATTAAAACTTAATAATATTTCTCTTTATTTTCTTAATTTACTAAAAACATAAAATACAAAACATAAAAATTAGGACAAAACACCAAAAACTGGCCAGTTTAGGTTTCTTGAGATCACAGATTTATCGATTTTTTTTGTCAGAAACTCAGATTTTGAGAGATAATGCTAAGGTTTCTGTGATTATTGACCGCTCTGGGATTTGTGAAACGTTTTCTAGCTGGGTCAGTAGGTACAAAAAAAAAACTCTAAATTACCTTCAAAAAGAAGCACATCATCTAATCCATAAAAAACAAAGAAAATATTTCAGCCGAAGAAACAAACAAACCGAACTCAAAAAAAAAAAAAAAAAAAACATCACGATAATTTCTAAAAAAACAAGAAACGGATTTGACTTTTTTTCAATACACGATTCATTAAACAAAACACGAAATTGCGATTAAGCTTTCGAGAAAACGAAACAGAATACACTTGCACTGAATTTAATATTGAAAACACTTTTTTTTTTACAATAAAATACGGAAAAATAATAAATAGACAAAAAAAAAGCAAGAAATTAAATTATAACACGTTACACACACGTACAATCATAAATATCACAAAATTTAAACCGAAAATTTAATGTTTTTTTTATTGAAAATAAAGAAATTACTCGAGCGATCGCAGAAAAACAACTAAAATACACTTCACAGTAAATTCACAAATAAAAATGGCCGCGATATGACTGACATTTGTCAAATGACACAGAGAATTTAGCAATGACATGATGGTTTTGTTTAGAAGGTGCGTTCAGTTAATCAAACAGGAACATACAAAAGAATTTGTGCTTACGTTTGTATGTGGGTGGTGAATGGTGGATTTCAGTATTGGGGATTGGTAAAGTTGTGATGCGCGACCTGTGGACAAAATTAGAACTGCTTTGTAGAGGCAAGAAAATTACAACTTCCTGAATGTTAAACTTTTTAAATTGTATTTTATAATGTAAGACACAAAAATGTTTACCGATTTACGAACTTGTTAGTATTATTATAAACAAAAAAGTGCATTGTTATTACAGTTTAACTTGCAATAAAAAAGAGTGTCAAACTAAAATTGGTAAACGTTCAGAAAGTTTTCAATTCATACATTCACAATCAGTGGGTTTTGAGGATAAATTCCCCAGGCACTCTACTTGGGTATGTGCGTGATGGGATAGTAAAAATAAGGAAACAGCAAGAACACGTATTGGCACCAATCCCCAATTTGGGAATAGAAATAAAATTTTATAAATAACAGAATGTAATCGAAAAATTACTAGAAGAAAGACAAGTATATTTGACTTTTTTTTTATATCGTTGGTCAAACCATTGTCAAGGTTTGGCATGAGGGTTTTTGGTACAAACTGCAAAAAGATCTAATACGAAATTAGAAGATCGTGTATTTCAGACTGACTCTTAAGAAGATAACGATATGAACAAGAATATTATAAACTAAAGAAGATAGAAGACGGGGTTACACAAGGAAGTATCCTAGGACCTACTCTTTATCTGATACGTAGGTGCAAGGGATATTCCAGTGGGTACCTGATAAATATGTCGTTAAGGCAGCAGAAAAAATAGTAAAAGATTGGACAAATTTAATTATTTTTTAATTAAATAATGCAAAATACATCTAAATGACCGAAGATGCAAAGCTTAAATGAAAAAAAGCACTTAAAAAAGAAAATAACAAAGCATTAAATAGACAAATGTACTTGTACAGTGAGCCACAATCTTAGTTTTTGTACTCTTATAACATAAGGTCAGTACTATATACTTTTCTTTATAACACAAAACTACTAATACTTGTATTACAAGTGAAATCTTACAATTTCCCATACAAAATTGAGCAATTTCACATGCAATACAAGTACTTGTAGTATTGTGTTATAAGCCCAAGGAATTTATATTTTAATAGAAAATTGATAAATAAAGGATTGCCAAAACCAAAGTGTTGCTCTGTTGAGCGACAGTGTGACACGACAACGACAACATTTATCTGCACAGAGTCATATGAGAGTACCCACACCGAACGTGACAAAGCGTAAGGCGGTTTTCATATAAAAGCAATTAACGCTTTATCGCGCGACAGTGCGATACTTTAATTTGGGAAAGCATTAACTCTTCTAAAATAATACTAAAATTTTTCAAGCTGTTCGTTCTACAATTTGCATATCAAAGTGAGCGTAAAATTCCAAATTCCTACCCACTTAGCCTACGAAAACCCGAAACTCCTTTGATCTTCTTGACCAGAAAAGTTCTTCAAATTCTAACACACATCATGGCATTGCTCATCAAAAGTCCATTCTAAACCATTTGACCAAAGTCATTCCGAAACATCGAACCCAAATCACCTTTTTTGATGAAACAAAAAAAAAAAAATTGTTGACACACGATCACCAAAACACCAAAAACAAAAACATCAATCGATGATAATCATTCGATGAATGTCGGGAATCCCTCTCACATCATCTCAGAACCGAACAGAACTGCAACACGCATAACACACACATCAGAGACACATCAGACACTGAAGATTCAATTTACAAACAAAAAATCGAAATTAGACAAGATCGTGATTTACGGATCACGACGAAAAACGCTCTCATCAGATAGCTTCGCTCCGCTCTGATCTGATGATGATGATAGTCCTAAGTGATCTTCACCACAATCAAAGAGATTGTGAGTATCTTCCTTTCAAGTATAAATGTGCGACTATCTAAGATAGATGCGCCACTGATTTATGGCCACATTTATAGCTGAACCATCAATGAATGATGCACATTTATGGGTGGAGATCGAAATATATAGACAAAACTTCAAGACATTTCGATGTGTTTTGCATCGATTTAATGAAAATTTATCGAAAAAAAGAAGACATTTCAAAGGAAAATTGTTTACTGTTTTGTCACCCAGCAAGTGTTTTTGGGGTATTTTGTGATTGTGACTGTTTGCCTCTTTAAGTCGTGATATATGGCCTGCCAAATTGTCGAACTAAGGGAATTTAGCTGTCGCAATATTTGACACTACAGACGATTCAATTTAAAATAGAGAAGAAATTCTTGATTACTATTAAATGAAGACACCAGACCGTACAAAATACACTGAAAAAATGCTTTTAAAAATGTTAAAAAAAACCTCTTTCCCATCAACATAGCCTGGGAATTTATTTCCCACCAAAAAGCTGTCAATTCCCCAATTCAAGTACTGGAAATTATCCTAATTTTAGTGCAAACAAAGAATTTATACAAAACCACATGATGGCAGGCACTTATCCGGACACAAACATCCATCGAGCAGACAATGCACCCGAAATGGGATTTTCTATATAAATTCTCTGTGTGCCACTGTTTAAAATACATCGACACTTTTGCACTTATGTGGAATTATTATCGAAATCCTTTTTAGCAAAATGGCATACAACTCCCCTTTCTCGCCTCATGATGATGGAACACAACACACTCTTATACAAAATATAATGCTCTGATCCTCTAGATGCGGATGCGGATGTGAGAAAATCTAAAGCACTCACAAATGGCCACAAATATAAATCCTATGCTCTGCCATCAGACACCCCTTTTCATGTCAAGCCCCATTATGACCAAGAAGAAGAGGTTTTTTTCCAGTCAGCAACACTCATCATGGCAGGAGAAAGCCTTATACGAGAGAGAGAGAGAGAGAGAGAGATAGAGAAGAGCAGCCCGCATTGTCTTTGGTGCTTTGGTCCCTTACAACTTTACTCTGTGGGTTCGAAACAAGCGTTTAGCACACTCTCCGAGCTGCAATGCCAGCCGAGGGATGAGAAGGATGACATGATGACGATTTTTAGATTTTACAAGTGCGGGTGGTGCACTTTTGTCCTAGTGGCGAAAATGGAAGATCCTTTAGTGTCCTGTTTTGTGTACGGTTTAATGCGTTTTGTCCCGTCATCATCCTCTTTTCTCGTCATAATCGTCATCATCGGAGCTTGAATGTATCTTCTCATTGTAATGTATTTTATTTTCAACATCAAGAGTTCGTCATCATCATGATGTCATTATCCTTAGAACTCACAGGACTCTTTAGGAAACAAAAAAAAAACAATGAAAAGTGTTCGAATGAGTTAGACTGACGACAAAATGAAAAAAAAAAAAAATTCGTGAATACAAAACTGTTGGAGAGAATAAAAAAGGATAAAATCATAAAACCTTATGATGGGCTTACGAACTTATCCTCTCTCCAAGAAGTGGTCTTAAAATTTGTGTACTGTGTAGGTATAGATACTGTGTGTGATGCGTTCGTTTGCCTTTTTTTATTTGTATCATAAAAATGTCCCAGTGCTCGGGATATAGAAAGGTACAATGTGGAACTTTTTTCTTTGATTAGAAAAAGACTTTTTCTGCTAAATTGAATTTTATGACATAAAGAAGCTTGAAAGGAAGGGTTTGTTGTTGCTTAGAATACGACAAAACGTTTTACTGTAAACTATTTCAGAGAAACACTTATATGTGTAATAGCTGGAAAAGCTTTAGAATGGTTAATGACACTTAGAGAAATCGGCTTACATGATATCATTTCGCATCATTGTCACACGAGTTTTTCAAGATGGCGGTCATACCCGTAATAAGAACCAATGCGACTTTTTGGAGCACCAGTAAAAGTATTATTTCCAACATTTTCACCAATCTTTTATATGCATCAATTGTGATTGTTTTACCTCTTCACACTCAACGCTGAACAAGCAGGTTTCTGAACTGGATCATCCTGTATTGACCACATAAACACCTTAGAGAGCAGTAAATCGAACATCGGTTACCATTTCCACCAGCTTTTCATTGATTGTTTAAAGCATTCGATATTGTCAACAGAGAACTTGAATTTTAATGTGGAGTCAGGCAAGGTTGCATACCATCACCAATATTATTATAGTGCTAATCGATGTGTTGCGTGCAGCCTATTGAACGGAAATGGAGTAATTTAATGGACCCTCACATCTAAACTAAAACACCTAAACTACGTGGACAAGTATGATTACTCTGTCACAGGAATACACAGTTAAATTTATACGAGAACGGATAAAGAATCGATAGACAGTACCTACAAAACAAAGGAGTAAAAGCAGTGTATTGGTGACACGCTTTGAAAAGCCAGCATTGCAAGCTAAGCTATCCAGTGGAATCCGTTCAAAGTAGGCAAGTACACAGCTGGAAAAAAGTTAAACAAAACTGAGGAACATTTCCAGAAACCTTACAAGATTTCGCCTAGGAATAGTGGAGACCCTATGCCCTCCTTAAAGGAATCACCAGGGACATAAAAGTTCTGTGAACCAAAGTAAGCAAGTTTTCCTCAATGAAAAACCTCACTTTTTGCTCAAAGTTCTAGAACTTTCCATCTATTCAAGAATAAAGAACAGGAACAAACAAAAAACGACAGAAAAAAACCCAAACTCATCGATTCAATAATAATACCCCAAACATCTGTCAATAAACAGTCCAAACGACACTCCTCTTACGATTATGAGATGAAAGAAATGTTTTCCCATTTTTTATTCAAAATATAAAAAAAGGCACCCATAACAAATCGCTGGTGGCCACTTCATTCCTTTCAGCTAATCCCTCAAAAGTCCTTCCTCATTTCAATAACCATGTTTCCGATACAAAAATAAAAATTATGTTGTAACATCAAAACCCATTGTTCACTCCAAAGGTCACCACAGTCCTAATTAAGGTCATTTTAAAAAAAAAAGGAACAAATTCCATTAAAAAATCGCTCTAATTTTTTATGTGTTCCACACTTTTTTGTTAGCATATCCTTAAGAAAAAAATTTATTTGGGATATAAAATTCAAAATTTTCTATTATATTCAAATCAAAAGAAATGAACAAAATTCCCACACATAAAACTGGACAATGGGGTGCTGCTGTTGCTACCGATCTTTCATTCCTGATCGGAAGAAAAAATACAAACAAAATAAAGGATGACCTGCGTTTGTAATAATGTTGCCAATAAAGGCGACTTAGGTAGACGTTTTGGATGTTTTATTACATAGAAAAGAAATCCTTGTGCGAAAATCTTACCCCTAAATCCATTTATGAAGACAAAAGGAAATTTCAAAGAAAAATGCAAAATATCCTTGGAAGGATGAAGAAAAAAAAATGTAAATATTTTTGATTATGCATGGTAAGAGGATTTTTGCATTTACTCCATATAATGTAGGCATAGTTTAGGGGGAGAATTTGAATATGTGCAGCAGGATCTTTGCGTAAGGATCAAAGGCATTCTAATAAATAAAATCAAGACGTGACTTCTTTTAGTAGAGCAAAACGAGGATGAAAACCAACAGGAAAAATCTTGAGATACTTCTCGAATTCACACTACCATAAGCGAGAAAGGATATAGAATGAAATATTTTATAGATTTTTTTGTTTTCTATCGTTGACAGTTTTTGTGTGATTTTGCTTTCAAATAGTCACGCCTAGTTAGTCCTTTTACAGTTGGTTGCACAAATGCGGTGCGCGCAAATTTTAAATTTAACCAAAAATCGTTACACTTTCAAGAGTGACATATAGAATGTTTTTGATGATTGAAATATCCTTGCAGCTGCTAGGAATGATCATACAGAAATTTCCAAGCGTATCCTTTTCCTTTGGTGGGACATGGAGAGGCGATAGATAAGTAAATAAAAATCAAAAAGCCATGAAATTCATAAATTCACCTGTTTTCGGTGTGTCGCGTCGTCGAAAGATAAAAAGTGTCCTTATAAACACGACGATAACAAAATAGGGTTGATTTTGATTGTCAAAGGATTTGTTGTTCATTCAAAGGTAATCATGGAAAAATGACGCGGTAATTATGACGACTTCTTGTGGTTTTCAATTCGATTGTCAGACAATTCTGTCACAACAAAGAATAATTTTCGTGCGAGGGTGAAATATTGTGTTTTCATGTCCTTAATTTTTCCTGCGACACAGCCGACGACGCTACGCAGCGGCGAGGGTGTTTATAGGTATACTCTATGGGAATTTTGTGTTCTTGTATATCCTTGCAATTGAGTTTGACCAACGATGCGCAACTGAATTGTTTCACACACAGAGACACCCACAAGAAATAAATGCAATAAAATCCTTGCATGCTGCATGCAGAGAGGGTTGATGTTTTGATTGTTTTGCGGATACCTAAAGTTAATAAAAGAGTCCTTATAGATATATACTAACTCGTACTTATAAGGACCACTTTGGGAAATTGCATAAACATGAAGGATATTCGTGTGTTCCGGTGGACACTCAGCTTGAGAGTTATAATGAATGCCTTTTTGGTTAGATTTGAAATGATTTTTAAACGAAAACATATTGTTTTGTGGTCAGGGGAAAAAAACAAGACAGGACATGACACAATTATTGTTTAAGTATCCTTTTCCTGGAAGTTACATATTTGATTTATCGAATGAATTAAGAACATAAATGGGGAATGGTTGATGTCGTGACTTAAATTCGTGAGAAAATTTTTTGTTTTTTTTTTTCTCTATTGATGCTGATTACTTTTAAGTCAAATATATAAATGACTTATTGCAGAAAATGAATGAGATGTGTAGGTAAGGTAGAGTCTATAAAACCTTTAAAAATCGTTACTTTTAAGTGCTGAATAGAGAAAAGGCAAATAACTTAAATTCTCATAAGATTTTTTGTTTTTTTTTTTGGATACAAAGCTCTGGGTTTTATGTGCTGAATAGAATATGGACAACCGTATCATTAAACCAATTATAAAGTTTGGATTTGGAAGATGAATATATATATAATTAGGGCCGATTTGTTGTGCTGAATACAATTTAGTAGACATTTTTGTGTAAACTTCTGTAAAAGTTCGGATAAAATGCTGTATAGAGGACATTAATTTACAAGATATTTCTTTGGCCAGTAAACATCGGGTAAATACTGTATAAGTAGGCGCTGAATAGACTTTAGTGCTGAATGTTATATTGGCAGATATTTAATAGTCTTTGGAATCTTGGTTTTTGCATAACAGAAAAGATGTTGATTTCTGTATTGATTTTTGCTAGCTTAGATCTTTAAAAACTTTGTGCATTTCAGTGTATGAAGGATCATTGTCATTGTAATTGATTTATAAGACTCAAGTCTTTAAGAGTTTTTGCTTTTTAGTGCTGAATATAGTCATGATAGATTTTAGTATGTATTTAAAGGTATCCAGTTCCCTTATAAACATTGTGGTTCAAACGCTGAATTTCATATATAATTTGATTGATAAGGCTTACAAACTATTTTATTGAAATTGACAACAAAAATAGATAACTGTTAGGTTAACCAGAAGAATAAAATTTCCTTTAAAACAAAAACCCAATCTTGCTTGTTATGACCTATCATTGTGCCTCTTTAGGTTATCAACATGTAAGAATACCTCAAAAACCGTTTAGCGAATATTGTCTCCTTAAAACAACTGCACTCTAATGTCCACTTATATAAAAAAAAAAACCAACAGTTAATTCCCATTAATGAACTCAACTTGACACCTCTGAAGAGCCCATCGCGGTACATAGATAGATACTGCCATCTCCATTAAACTCCTCAGTGTCAGAGAAGTGAAATTGCGATAGGTATAGGTAAGGTATACCCGCACAAGCTAAATGGATGTGACCAAGACCATGCTCTCTAACGGCCACATTCAATTACCAACTTCTGAAGATTAGGTACCTATCTATATGTCCAACCTCCACACGCTGCTGTATAGAGACACATTACCTATCCGCACACACACACACACACATTTTCTCCAAACTAATGTTTGGGGCAGTAAAAAGTGTCAACTTGCCCCATAACTACAACTTTAATAGCTTGGCTTTATGGAGATTCCGGAATGTGATGGCCCTGATGCTCCTCTGTGTCTCTGCATTTCCAACAACTTTGAAATTGCCATCTAATTGAAATTACTCAACCTTTACGAGCACGAGCATTACAAAAAAACAAACAAACAAAAATATTGCATGTCGAAGATCGTCAATAGGACAAAAGTTCAGCTCGCCAATGATGATGCTGAATTTGCTGAATTAGCCGCACCAGATTGTTTTGTAATGAGATATTTTTAGATTTAAACCTTTTTTCTTTTTATTTGCAATAAAAAAAAAAATACAAAAAAAAAACTATCGCACTTAGGGACGGACAAGACATGTTGTTTTCTAGATTAGAAAAGAAGGTGGCGACCTCTATATATATATTTTGATGTGAGTCTAGATGCACACACATTAGTCCCGCGCATTTGTTCAACGTTTGGCTGCTCTTTCAAATGACAGAGATAAGCGCCATTTAAATACTTACTCAAACTGTCATTATCGCTTTTGCTAGAAAAGATAGTGGAAGTGAGATGCCCTAACAACGACGCGACCGACGACGACGATGAGAGTTCAGTTAGCTAATTTGTTGAGGTCTGTTCTTGAGGAAATATTTATAGAATTAGCTACTTAGACGAAGCTTGGATGATGTCTATAGGAAAATGATGATTTCTGACAGATGTGTCAGGAGGCGTCTGTCAATCATATTCTTGATCGTGATGATGTTCATTTGTTCATGTGGAACTGGGAATTGCATTTTTAATATTTTGATTTTTTTTAGCAAAAGATAGAGTGTGGCGTTTATCTCTGAATAAACTAACATTTTATCGAATAAAGAAACTTATTGATGCCAAAGACCACACATGAAATAATGATAGCAGAAGGATGAATCATCAATAAAGTCAGTTTGTTTATCAGAGGAAAAAAATGAATAAAACGCATTGTTTTGATGAAGAACTATAGGCAAGACATAACAAGTACGTCTACATACTTCCTACCAGTATATTTTTTCTTCTCTTATCGGTGGCATTCATGATATATGTTACTATGGCTCCTAAATAGCAAGAAATCAGTACCAAATTCAAGACTTTATCATATGCACTACAAACACCCATAGTTTCTTAAGACCTTAAACACAATAAATACAATATTTAAGGGAAATAAATATCAAGATTATAGAAAAAAGTACAAAAATCTAGCTCTATTCGGGGCTGAATAAAAAAACTTTCTAGTGATGTCCTAACCAAAAAAACTTTTTCACGATTAAGGTCAATTGATGTCTTATTCAGCGCTGAATAACATAACGACTGGATAGACTTAAACTTAGCGCTGAATAACCAAAGCTTCTTATAAAAGCTTGGTCGAAAAATATCAGCTACCTACTAAATTTACAATTTTTTCGTCCCTGAGAAGTTTAAGTTTTTTTAAAGCAAGGCCTATTCAGCGCTGCAGAATTAACATTTCGAAGAGAAAAGCTAAATACAAATTTATCTTCTTACGCAAAGAAGGTCTTTTCGTGGTCCTAAAAGCGAAAATGTCTCAAAACACGGAAAGCTAAAAATGTATAAATAAATTCAAGATCTTTTATATTCAGCGCTTTAAATAAACACTTTTTTAAAAGCCCGAGTACCCAAAATTCAATACCATTAAACGTTTAATAAGCAAGAGATTCTATAGTTTTGATAACCAAAAAATTGATAAGAAATCAAGGTTTATCAATCCTTTATTCAGCACGAAAATTTCAAATTATATTTAAAGACTCGTAACCAAAATTGATTACCAAATTCAAGATCTATACATGGCTCAATCAGCTAAAATAATCAATTCGCAACACTAATCTAATGTCTTTTCGTAAGTAAAAATGTACGGTTTCTAAAGGGCATGGTTAGCCCTAAATAGCTTAGCTTTCCTAAAAGTGTAATAATTAACACAGTTTCTCAGGGAAGAGCATAGTAAACCCTAATTCAGCATAAAAGATTCATTGTCACAGTAAGGCAACTTACCAAAAAGTCTCACCCAAATTCAAGATCTATTCATACTCCACCTATTCAGTACTAAAAAGTACCAAGCTCATGGTATATTCAAGGCTGAATAACCAATATCAAGGTTAACTATAATGCTCTTTCCAACCATTAAAAAATTTAAAATGTTTTTTAGAAGCATGGCTACCTATCAGTATTAAAAAGTGAGTCAATTCAGCTTCCTAAATTAAGTTTCCTAAAAGTGTAGTAATAATTTATGTACTTAAGCTCTATTCAGCGCGTAAAAATGTACAGGCAGGTTACTTAAAAGTCATGATCTATTCATATTCAGCACTGTTTTTGTATACATATCATGGTTGCTCTACGAAAAAAAAAATCTGTGACAAAAATGTTTATTGATGTTATATTCAGCACAAAAAGTTAAAGTTTTTATAGCTTGCTTTCTAACAATTGATACTAGAACTAATTTGTATTCTATTGCTGAATAACCAATGTCTCCTAGATGTCTTTTCGCAGCAAAATCATTATCAAACTCATGCATTCAGCAAGGACTATTCCCTAGTTTTCCATTTCTGTTGGTTACCAACCTAGCGACAGTTCTTTTAGCTAACAACTCTTTTTGTCGCGCGATCATAAAATATTGATAATTTCAAATCTCCTCCCGGATTTGAGCACATCCATTTTTTTTATTTTATATAAATATCAGTCAATTTATTTTCCAGTAAAAGTTCTTTAACAAAAAAAAAACCTCATAAAAAGTCGTAAAGGTTATCAGTTCCTGACGACCTCTACAGATATCGATTCGAAACTCAAAACATGTTTTCAAATGACGACGACGACGGACAAAAAAAAAAGAGACAAACGTTCTTATCGATAAGAGACATTGAGAAATATATAAAAAAAAAAAAAAACAGAATCATCTTTTAAAAACATGAGCTAAGAAATTGTCAACAACTTTTTGTACCAAAAATCTTCCCCGAAAAAAAAACCCAATGAAACAAAAAAACTACAGACATTTCCGGAAGAAAGACACACAGATAAGATTTCTTTGCTTTGGAATATATTCTTCTCGTAAATTAATCGTCTCTTGAGCAAATTTATATATAAAATAAAACAAAAATTCGTATATAAGAAAGTTTTCAAATAAACAAGTCATTTATTTTTATTATATAGATTCTCTCGAAACTCAGACTCTGCGGTCGTCATCATCGTCAGGCTTCATTGTACCTATACGTGATGATTTTGAGGGGTAAAAGTAGCTGCGCGCAAAGTCCCCTGAACTTGAAACACATTAATTGTATGGATACGTGTCTGATGGAGACTTAAGGATTCAAAAAAAAATCAAATTAAATTATTATCTTCAGTAATGGTTTTGAATTCAACACGCTTGTGTTTATTTTTAAAAATCATTAATTCAGTATTTCTAGATTTTTGTTTTATTTTGTTCGTTTTTGCGGGTCAATGTTGGGGCCAAAAATCTGGCCTAAATTTTTATTTTTTTCAATTTTAATAGACATCTGCTGCTAATGCATCGTCAGGCTTGAGTTAAAGAGGATATATTCCTTGATATATGATTGTTTTATTTTTTTTGGAATGGATCATCCATTAGATGGAGAGATATTATTATTGAGATACATTAGGGTGAACACGTAAGGTTCCCAAATTTCTCGAGAACGATTCTTGATTCTTGAAATTTCTCTTTGAGTTGTTAAAAAACTATCTAAGCAAACTTTCGTTATCGAACATAAAGTGGCAAAACTATACAAAGAGAATCTCATTAGTGGCGCCATCGAGATTTCTATAATAAACATGTTGGAGGCTTTAACTTATGCTAAACCCTAAAATCAGGATGATAATAGGGTTAGAACTCTTTAAAGAAATTGGCTCCTAGCAAGTGGACAAATCCATCTTTTAACTGAAAAAAATTGACAGTTTTCGACTATAACTTGACAACATGATTACCAACAAAAGAAACACAAATAACTACTCTCCGACCAATAACCCTCGGGAAAACCGAATAAAAGCTTTTTTTCAAAATGGCACACGACCGCACATAAGATATATAATCTTCAGTTATGATGGTTCTGTTATCACTTTTGGGTACATGACTTTACCTACAAGTAAAAAAAGTCAAGAACTGTAATAAAAAGCAAAGGACTCAAGACGCTTCCCTGATGGACACCAATTTTGATTTCGAAAACCTACAAGGCATACATAAAACTTCTGTTCTCACTTATTCGAACACGTCAATGAAGATTTTATTGTAAGGCAGGTAAGGTTAAAAATACAAAAAAAAAAACTATTACCTCTTGATATTATCTCTGCCTAAATCATTTTTCTTCACCAATTGGTTACATTCGATCAAAAATCAATAAAAAAAAAAGAAGAAAAACCCTTTGGGATCATCTTTCAACTGTTTATTTGTTTTTGTTCTTTATTATGCCACACTTCATCCGCTTACCTCTCCTAATGACCCTTAAACTATCAATGGACCATAAGATCAATGGAATTAATAAAAAAAAAAAAGGAAACTAACAACCCCTTCTCCTATTCCTCTTAAAAAAGTAATCGACCGCAAGGATATTCTCTCGCATTCATCCCTTTCCCATTTGTCAAAAATCCAAATCTACGACGAAATAATCTATGACTTTGGGTTAACTGGGTCGATAATTTGGATCTTTGCTGCATGCAGTTCAACAACGAACGTCGTCACAACGTTGGTCGTCGTCCTGGCTCGAACACACGCTCAGCAGGTACAAACAGAAAAAAAAACGTATCAAACAAAAGGATATAAAGGGTGAAAAGTGAAAGGAGGGAATAGAAATCTTCGACCTCATCAACAGCATCATCATCGTGATCTAATTGTTTTGACTGTGAGAGTGTGTGTGTGTGTGAAAGAAGCTGTGAACGACTGCATCGCATGATCGGCTTAAGTGGCGCAATGAAAGGATTATAAGGATAATAGATACGAAACTGTTTTACAAGAGGGGTGAACAACAAAATGCAAAAACAAATGAATAAAAAAAAAAAGAATAGAAAAATCTGTGTCCTATTTGTGGTGTGTCGTCGTCCTTTTTTCAATTTTTGTTTTGTATCATCATTGTTGTTGTCCTTGCAGTGAAAACACCTTAGCCCATAAGGAGATGAATAGGTATTCTCATTCCTCATCCTACATATTGGCAGAAGAGTATCTGTAAACATCAGATTAAAATTGTCGAAGAATAATAAATAACAAAAAATAAAAATAAAAAAAAAAAAATGTAGAAAATCCGATTGAAAGGATATTCTCATTCACATAGAAGAGACACACAAGTGCCTCGACTTTCAATATTATAAAATGAAGAGATAGAATAATTTTTTTCTGAAGCATCAGCATGAGAGGCAAGCTTCAGTACAAAAGAAGATTGAGAGCTCTTCTTCCATCTGAGATGATTGTGATGAATTAGGTCCATTCATCTCGCGGATTGTTGATGCGTAGATGGATTGGGATCGGAATCGGGATGTATGTATGTGCGATGGTGATGGAAATAATGAGAATGGGAGGTTTCGATGGTAATGTTTATGGGTGGACGAGAGGATGATGTGCGAAAAGGCGTTGAAGCGCGTCAAGAGATGCCACAAGAGACCATCGCATCATCGTAGAGAGCGAGTTTATCCTTTTTCTGAAACATTATTTGTGGTTGATGGTTGCCTTTTTGAGTGGGTTAGAAATTAATCAGCATGAAGGATTTTGTTTGTAACAAATTTGTCATAGTGGTAATGGTGGTGGTTGGGATTGCCACAAAAAAAAAAAATAATAATAAACGAGTAGTCAGAGTGGTTGAAACAGCATCCCAGCAGTCACCTGCTGTGCTAATACGCAACTATATCACACCACGTAGGCGATGCGGCAACGATACGTCAAGGCAGTGTGATAATCCTGCGTGGGATTTTTTCTAATTAACGACAAGGTGTTTGGGATTGTTCATGGATATTTTTTTTTGTGTACGAAAAGAATTGCAGAGATTTTTTATTTGTGGGAAAAAAGTTTTATTTGTAAGGCTTATGAGTATGTTTAATAAAGGAACTGACTATAAGTATAGTAGCCGATCTATTTTGAGCCTTTTAAATTAGTTATGACTTCAACCTATACAAAATTTTAGGAGCACATTTCAGTTTTTCCAATTTAATCTACTTTTTTTATCAGTTGTTTTAAGAATATGATTCAGTTTGCATTATTCTTCTACTAAATCTATGCTATATTGCCTTCAAAAAATTTATGCATTTGGTAACATTACAATAGCACATTTCAGAATAATTTCCTTTCAAATTTGCAAATATAATTTAAATTCGCAACCCGTGGCTTTTCATAGTCTATACTCAGAAAATAAAAATAACTAAATTCGGGTAAAAATGTTTAAGAGCAGCACATTATTAGCACATTTATTTGATAAAATTCTATTTTAATACAGAATATTAGAAACTTAGTTGAAGGTTATTGATTATTATCTATTTATTCAAAATACAATTGACTTTATTAACCAAGCGACTATATTTGAAGAAAAAAACCAGTAGCACATTCAATTTTTATGATATTGATAAATTTTGAATTGAATTGAATTGAAATTGATTCATTTTTGGTACAAGAAAAGTTGTTCTATGTCAATATTTGTTGGAGATAAATTTAAATCTAAGAAAAAGTTCCATTTATTCGGAGTTACTTATTCAGCAGTTTCTAAAAGTTCCTGTCTTAATTGAAAAATAAGCAGCACATTTGAATTTTTAGACGAAGAGCTTCAGTTTTGATTGTAAACAAGTTTTGGTTAATCAAAAATCGATTCAGATGAACAAATTCCTCAAAGTTATATCTAATTCCATGAATTCACTCTTATTCAGCAACCTTCTGAGGTATTCAAAAGCTTCTAGCACATTTAATATCATAGGAGTTTTTTTTTTGTATTCTAGCGTAAAACCGAGTCCCAAAGTCAATTCAAAATCATAGCGCCGCCACCTTGAATCACACCAAAATGTCAAAATTAACGGCGAAAAGAGCCTTGAGGTTGTTAAAAAAAAAAACAAAACCAACAACATCACACAAGACATAAAACTTGACCTCTATGCCTGCCAGGGATGAAGTTCCTAATTGACCAAACCAGCTTCGATATCAAAACGAAATCTTGTACGCACAACGTAAAGGTCATCCCAGCAGCAACAGCCAAACACACGCAAACTGCCACCAGAAAAATTCATCAAAACAACAAAAAACAGCAACAAAAACGTGAATCCATTGCAGAAGATGTCTGTGCTCCATGAGGCTGATCATGCCAGATGCCCAGTGTCCATTCAGCATTTCATATACTTCACTTCGTGTACCACAATCATTCCTGTTTGTCAGGTAAAACGGAAAAAAAAACCTTGATTGCTCTCGCCTCCAGGGTTGACTGACGATATTCAAAAACTCAAACTCAAATCCAAACACACACATCAGAGTCAGGAGAGTTAGAGGATGAGGATAAAGCATGAAGATGAAGACGATCTCTCGCAGCCGCGGTATTGTCCAAAAGATGTTGACCCCACAAAATAAGAAAAATTAACCTCTGCTCTTTCTTGATCGTTTCTGATGCTGACGACGACGTACGAGGGATGCAACAGGAGCAGAATATCAGCAGTAGAGTAGCTTAACAGGAAGAAGAAGAAGAAGAAGAAGAAAGGGGGAAAAGATTGACACATTTTTTGTTGTTTCTGTTTTCTTATACAACAAGTATAAACCGAAAAACGTTTTTACGGATTTTAATGACAATTTTTTTCATCCTTAATCTTTTTTTCTGTTTGCGTTCGTTTTTCTGGAAGAGGGCGCATGCGGCTTTGACATCAAATGTGCGCTACCTGGACTGTGTGTCCAGATGATGGACGACGACGACCGAAAACGAGGCGACACACAACATCGAAGACGCAACTTTCCATTTATACCATCCCATTGCAAACCCAACCCGTGAACGTGTTTTATTTCTGAGCTCAAGGATTGCAATGAATCGCGCATGGAAAATGGACAAATATTCCTTTGGAACTCAGCTCTACTGACCGTGAGAAAGTCTATAGTGTGGTCGATGGTCAAGCTGATGAAGAAAATATGAGCGCCGCGCCGCTGTCTTGGTATTTTGTCTTGCGGCGGTGATTTCTATACAGAAAAACGGAGAGACTAATCCGATTTTAATGAAGCGAAACCATTGCGGTTGGATTGTTGCTTTATGTTGTTTATGGTTTTTGATTGGAAAATTCTTCGTCCTTTTTAAGGATACTTAATTTATTGTTGCAATTGTTTTGTTCGGTCAAAGAAAAGTAAAAGAGTTTTTACTGTATCGGAAAATTTAAATGATTTCCGTGAAATTTGTATTTTATTTGTTAAATTTCGTTGTCAGGGATTTGTTGGTATAAATGAATATTAGTGACAATTTTGTTCGAAGACAGCAGGAAGGTATTTTCTAATAGAAAAGGGGATTTTGTAGTGATTTTTAGGTAAAGGGAGGTCTACAAAAGTTATTGGAGAGATTTTTCGTCGTAGGCTAATGTTAAAATGTAAACTTGAATCGCAGCAGAGCTTACTGAAAGCTTCATTAAAATGTTATTATTTTGTATGTCTGGTTTTACAATCTTCGAAAATTATGGAGAGATTTTTCAGTAATAAAAGGGCTATTCAACTGATACCATTTCATGGTACAGATATTTCAAGAAATTTTTGTAGAGTTTTGAAAACTGGCAATATTTTTTTTGTTAAATATACAAAAGGAACCTTATCTCTTAAAAAAATGTGGACAATATACTCAAACGTTAAGAAATAACTTTGGAGACTTTTCAGGTACCCATCCTGTTTTTGTGTTTTTGTTTGTCAATGCAGGAAAACCTCAATTTTTGGCAAACTCTGTGAAAAATCTTACTTATTTGATGATAAAAGAATAGTGGAGAGATTTTTCGATAGTCAATTGCAGCAGAATACGTAGTTCGGTTGCCTAACAGAATATTAATGTGCTTACAATTTGGTCTCGAACGCTTATACTCAATTTCTTTAGAGACTTCTTTGAAACCATGCTGTGTAGAAAGTTTTGCTTCTGAAAGCTTTAAAACAATCTTACGATTAAAAACAAATCTTATTGGAGACTTTTCAGGAAATCAGATCATTTTTAAGTTTTTATTTGTTCTGACTGAAAACATCAAATTTTAATATTCAATCCTCGGTTCTATGAATAATGGAAATGATGGAGAGATATTTTGGTAACCAGAGTACGTTGAATTCTTGAGTGAACAATTCTTACAATTTTAAAATTAATTTAAGAGCAAATGATAAAACACGATCTTAAGTATTGAGAGCCATACAAAATTTTGGAGAGTTGTTTTAGTAACCGAATATACCATTTTTTTTATTCACATTCTTACATTTTTATCTAAATTTGTTTTGGAAAGTCTTTGCTGTTCAGTTTGCACTCGCTTAGGTTCGCTTTTTTTCGAAATTCATATCCAAACCACTTTTAAGTGCCCCAAAAACCCCATCCTAAATCTGTCAAAAATGAACAAGGACAAACATTTGATTCGTTTAAGGGTACACCAACAGCAAAAAAAAAAAATGAAAATAAGGCAAGTCCCTTTGGCTTGATGTGTGCGAGGAAGTAATTCATTATTTCGGATGTACCATGTTCTACGCTCTGAAAAATTCTCCACCCGCAAAACGACGAAGAAAAAAAAATAATATGAAGGATATTCGTTGCTCTGCTGATTTTCGAGTCCTTTTTTTTAATTTCGTTGACATTACTTTGACTGCGATTTGATTACATATGCTCAGGCTCAGGCTCGCATCACAAAGACCCGAAGGTATCACAATCACAACTCGAGATCGGGGGTAGCATCTTTCATGATTGTGATGATGAGCAAGGACTTTTCACTCTGATTTCATAAAAAAAAAAAAAACATTTTAAAGTGAAAATTTCCTTTTTGGTTGTTCCACCAAATGGCGACTGATGGTGGGTGAGTGTCAGAAGTGTGAGTGTGCCAGGGTGACATATGTGACGTGCGTTATCTTCGCACAAATGATTTTTTCACATTTCAACATTATTACACTGGAAATATAATTTTGCGCTAAAGAATGAAACCGTCACTTTTGGTTGCCAATGGCACCACACAAACACACACAGTAAAAGAGGATCCTATGACAGATCTATCGCTACATTCACAGTCATTCCGAGAAATTGAGCTGTCAAAATTTTTGACATTCGCATTATTCGTTTTTGAATTTGTTTTTTTTTTTTTTTTTCTATTTTTTGTTTGTGCATATTGGGAGAGACAGAGAGAGAGAGAGGTGTCATGTCGGTGGCGTATGACACACCTTTACTCAGTCGAGTTTGGTTTTGACTCTAAGATGACAAACAAGTAGATAGACATACACTAAAGGACATTTCGCGTTTACAAAGGAAATGAAAAAGCAGATGAAGAGATACTAGAAATAAATAAAAAAAAAAATTGCAAAAACCTGAAAAACGAAAGAAAGAAAAACCAATCTTGGGCAACTCAAAGAACAAGAAATGAGATTTCATTATGAAAATTGGCGCCTTTTCTTTGGTAATGCAAGGATGTATAACCGTGCAACAGAAATAAATATAAAAAGTCGTTCTTTTTTTTTCTATTTTTTTTTTTTTTTTTGTTTGTTTGCTGATTGAAATCCGCTTTGTAGGAGAACAAACTGTCAATCAAAATCAAGGAACCAGAAGGACATACTACCTTTGCTGAGGCGGCACAACGTGCAAGGCTGGACTGTTTGGAAAATTATTTAAATTTTAAGCAGATTTAGGGAATTAGGCATTGTTGAACGGACATGAAAAATAAAGGTGAAGACAAGCGCATTTCCAAAAAAAGAGAAGTTAATTTATAAGAAACAGAAGTTGCGAAAAAGAATTTAGAGTGGATGTATGAAAATTTATTAATTAAAAGTATTTGCTTCTTCCATATTGGTTTGGGCGTTATTTTTCTGCTCAAAAATGCACATAATGTCATGTGAAACAATGAAATAAACTTCGTTATGTACACTATTACATAGGGTTCTTTTGTATAATCTTTTAGCCAAGATGAGTGTCTCTATACGAACGATTTTAATCGTCTAAGATGTTGCCTTTTCGATACCCCACAGCAAAAGTCACTTCATAACAATTTCAAGATGTCAAAAATTCATCTCTCATGCCCATATCTAATAAGTGCCTATAGAAGACCCTTTATGACGTGTCATATGTCACAGCTTCCCATTTGACACTAATCACATTTCTTAAAAAAAAAACAAAATTCTTCCGCCCTCCTAACGAATCATTTAGTTTCTTTTTACGAAGCGAAAAATGATTTTTAAAATGTTCGTTTCGCCCAAAATTAAGTGACTTGATGGCACTTTAGTCTTCTTCCCTCACCTTTTCTAGGATGCATCATGAATTCTACAAAAAAAAAAGTCAAACTAAAAAAAAACAAATAAACAGCCGTGTCTGTCCGCATGTTTGTAATCTCATTTTATGCCACCGAAACATAAGCCAACTAATTACCACAGATTATCTCAGTCTTTGAGATTAAAAAAAAAAAAGAAAAAGACAAATGGAAAAGAAGCCCCATCAGGTTTCTAAAGTCTAATAGCTGGAGACAAGATGCATTCTCCTACCAAACGAAACGAACAACGATGGACTTTGCGCTTAAAACCAAAGTAAGATTATGATTATGGGGCGATAGGAGTCTTTGGAAGTTTATGTATGTCGTTCCATTTCATAAATTATTGACATGTTTGTTTCTATAAGAAAAAAAAATAAAAATATAAAACAAAATACAAAAACAAGATGTAAGGGAGTCTGTTTCGGAACATCTTCTAGAGAGATATGAGAGTCACACAAAAATTATATATAAAAAAAAATAACATGGAAAATTAAACGAAGAAATTTGTGCAAGTTACTGATAAGAACAGTGGGGTCAACAAGAAACAACAAATTATAATTTCACTGCAGTCAGTTTTTCTGCTAGTACAATGCAACCTCTTGAAAACATCAAAAATTACCAGATCACTGATTCGCAGGACACTGATTTTAGGCATTATGTGGAGAGATAGAGATGATTTCAATGAAGTGAAGATACACTACAGCTGAAAAGCATAGAAGAAGCTAAATAAAAAAAACATCAGAAGAGTAAAAGGACAGTCTCTGATGGCTTACCTGCGGAATTCTTCAAGCACCGTGTTGAAAGCACGGAAGTTTGGGCAGAAGACAAGGTTATTCTCCAAATACACCAACTTCAAGAACACCGAATCTTCACAAATCCTAAAATGCATGAACGAGTTTCAAGTCGAGAACCACCACTTTTTCATCGACTTTGAGGTATCATAATGAAAATGGGAAATTAAGAAACTGGGAAATTAGTTCTGAAGATCAACGCACTTTCTTCAACAGATGGATTTTACTACTTGGATATGCGGAGAACATCTTCATCATAGGTTGCTCCCATCTAGCTTTATTAAAAGCATGGGCCACAGCTAAATAGTTGCAAGTCCCGAATAAAGGAAGTCGCTGCTATCAGCTTGGTGTGACCATTTTCGTCTCTGATGTAATCATCCGGGGTCCGTTTTATCAGAGAAAGTTAAACACGTCTAACGACAACAGGCAGCTGGTACCAGCCGGTACCGTCACCTCTGATAAAAAAAACACTGTTTATGACCTTAACTACAAAAAGTCGAGGAGTTAACCTACCTCAGAGCCAATATCAACAACACAAATGAAACTAACGGTACATCTAACAAGGAATTAATCTAGAAACCCACTTCTTCCACGGAAGACCACATCTCTCTACAAAAACCTTATTCTGCCAGTCCTGTCCAATATAGTACCGAGTTTTGGAAGACTTCAGGCATAAAATTCTTCGACGGATAAATAGGTCCTGGTGCAAGGGTGCGAGTGGAGACAAAGATACAACCGCGAACGTTATAAATATATGGAAGTAGTTCAAAAAGCTAAAGCGGATAGACGATAATACTTCGGGCAACAAGGTCTTCCAATTCTAACCCCACTTCAAAGATTATTCAAGAGGGGGAGCTTGGTGTTGGTCTGGGCAGCAAGGGATCTTAAACGATAGAAAGCTGTTTCGCATGTGCCTTTCATGGTAAGTAATTAAAGTGTTGAAGAGCGCTTATTTCACTATGAGTGAAAGGTACCTATGAATAAAATAGAGCAAGTGCTCAAAGCAGTTAGGGTTAGTAGTTTGCTTCATGGTTAACATTTCGTGGCTCCTATTATTTAAAAAAAGGGATACTTTTCTAGGTTTTGTCAATCCCACACATAAGACAGTAATTATATTTATAAGAAATCACGACTGGGTTCGAACCCAGACCTCCAAGGTGACCGTTCATTGCGTGTACCATTTCACCATTGGGTACCTTTAAGATTACGGAGGACATTTGAGTTTCTTCAAGAAGCTTGGAATCGCGAGAAAAAAAAGTTTAATTGAAACGGACATTTCGCACCAAGAAACGTTTTTTCCTTAAGTACTAGGCCGAGACCACACTTGGGCCGGAACGAGCTTGTTGTTATTGTTGTTGGTTTCGCCAAAATCTTTTATTTCCATTCTAAATTCAGTAAAATAAAAGAACCCTCACTATCGAGCTGGAATATTTATTCAAGAGCTTTTTATTGGTATTCAGTAAAGCCTCCTTTTAAAGACTCTTCCTTAAAGTTCCTACCTTACCTACCAATCTACCCGCTACCTACACTTTACGTCATAAAGTCTCCAATTTTTTTTTTTTCCATAACTAGGTATACTCTCATGTAATAATTCTGGTCTTGACGTGAGTGTGTACACCAGAAAAATAAAATTTATGACCATGGTCAACTTGAAATCCTCTCGTCTAACAAGGGATGACGATATAGTTTTATATAAGTATACATTTTTTTTCTAACTAAAAAAAATTGTAAAAAAAATCATATAAATCACGATGACTGGGAAAAAAAATTCTCCCTCTGTCCATTGAACTTTTATTATTCTCTTTAACTATACCTAGCTTCCTATCCTACCCACTCCCACTAAAGTTCTTATATATTCAAGCCCACAAATAATACAAAGAGAGAAAGCATGAGAGTGAGTTGGTGGGTGGCAGCAGCACCCTCTATAGGAAAAAATAGAAAAAGAAAAAAAATTAAAGGCCAACAAAAACAAAAAAATGCTCCAACAGCATTGCCCATCAGTTTAACCGCGATGACATGGCCTGGACTATGGCTTTTACACTACACTATCACTATCACTGAACTCATCGGTCAGAGAGATGTTGGCAAAAAAGACAACAACAAAAAAATTATCACCCCCAAAAACTTTGCTAGCAGGCACATTCTACAACCCCAACCCCATATAAAATACTGTTCTCATCCATTATGTTGGGAAATTTCTTCTCTTTTATATACCAACTTTCTCTCTGTCTCTCTCTCTCTCTCTCTATGATAGGGTTCTTTTTGGTTTGTTTGTTTTTTGTTTGAGTGAGAGAAAATAAACAAAAAGCGAACCTCTCCTAATGTCACTCCCACCTGCCGATGCCACAAATACTTAGCTGCCACCCACAATCATCATCTTTTATTATTATCATCCGTTACGACCCCTACAACCTAACTGGTTAACTTGGGGTTGCGCGCACTTTCTAACCCTCGCACAAAGTTAATTTCTTTTTTTTTCTCTCCATCTCACTCTCACACTCTCTCTATGCCTTCGTCTAGTCTATCTACCGACGGAGAAATTTTACCGCAATAAGCGCACTCTGTTATTCTGTTAAAATATTAAAGAAAATCCACTCAACAAGGGTTGAACTTCGAACGGTACTAGTACAGAGAGTAAAAAGATACAAATCGAACTCAAGGCGGAGCTAGCAAAAGATAAACTTAACGAAACTCACACAAAAGACTTAATTTTGAGCACTTTGCTTATACTACTCCCACTCTCTCTCTCTTTCTCTCAATCTGGGGGTACATATACAAGTGTAAAGCTTCTGGAAAGGAGGAAGGAAGTGAAGAATAAGGAGAACCAAACAGGGAAAAAAAAAACAATAAACAAGACTGCCACTTGGCACCGAATGTAACTTAGGTCAGTGGGGGTATGAACTGAAAAGTTAAAACCAACCAACCCTGGCCAACTCTTGGCTGCATGTTATATACACACACTAGGCACTAGGTGGTGCTCTCTCTCCACCTTTATTTCCATTCCATTTATGCCTCTCGCTCGATGATTTTGTTGGTTTTTTTTGTATCAGTTTTTTTTTTTTTTTTTATTAAATTTTACTTTGTTTTTAAATGCGAGCGAAAGAGTACGAAGAGTCGTGGCACCATTCACCTACCTATTAGATACATTTCTATCTTATAGATAGATAGATACGAGAGTTGAGGTTGAGGAGCAGCTAGCAGTAGGGTACCCTTTGCGACTTGGGTACGTGCCCCAACAGAGTTGGAGACACGGAAATATGCACTCGTTTTCACACTAATTTCGAGAAATCACTTGATTGGGGGGGGGGGGGGGGGGAGATTTATGCACAGAAAAGATACATTTTTGTTTGCTCTATTTGAGATTTTTGTTTTTTTTTTTTGTGGAATGTGCCTGTGTGTTTTATTTTTTGCAGGGTGGTGAGATAGTTTTTATTTTTTTTTTACTAACGACTCTGTGTAGTGTAGGTACCTCACTATATTTCCAAACTATAAGACTTCATAAAGTTATATGAATAACTGATATAGATAGAGATAGGTAAGTACATAGAAGCTTTAGGTATCTTTTGCTTCAGCTGAGGTTTCTTTTCTTCCTTTTTTTTTTTTGCTATTTCTTATTTTTTTGTGGGGGTAGCGAATCGAAAATAATATTAAGACAAAGAGCATCTGTTTCATTGCTAATTGGATAAAATATGTGATGCTAGCCAATCAGAAGGGGATTAGCAAGGGCTATAGTTTTAGTTTTTTTTTTTTTCTAATGGTAGGTATATGGGCAACTTTGTACCTAGATTTTGTTTGTAGAGCTTGATTTTAATTGGAATTTAAAATAAAGACAAAGATTTATTTGCGGCGATAGAAGGCGTTAAAGTTATGCCCGATTATGTTTTTAAAAAATCATGCCTTGTTTGGGGAGGAGAAACGTAGTAATCAATTTTATAAGAATAGGGGTCTTTAGAGGTGAAGTTGTAATGTGGAACACATTATTATAATTGTTTGAAGATAACCCAATTTATGAATCTACTTTGCTTTTATAATTCGAGTAGTAAAGAGCTTACTTTATGAATGTTTATTAATAACTTCGATAAGGTTTCTATAAAGTTTGTATAAGAAAATTGTGTTGGAAATCAACTTAGCAGTGCAAGACATCTCGCAATGTTTTAGAAAGCACACAGAGAGTTGCTTTTTCTTTAACAAAACCTTTATCTATCCAATTTTCTTAGGGACTCTTACAAATCTACTTGCCATGTCATTAGGACAATTTGGGCACAGTTCCTTTGATTTCGAAAAAGGATTATAAGCTAGTCTGAGAAAGCTGCAAAATATTTAAAACTACATCGAATTGAAGATCATGACTGGAAAACGAATTTGGAGAAAAAATTGGGTTGAACAGACCAGCAGAATGATTACCTACTTACTCATCGAAAGTTCCTACCTTACTCAAACAAACAAATCATTGGCTCTACAAAAAAAGCCCCCATTAGATGTAAGAGCTCAGAGCTAGGTATGAAATAGTAGGTACTTGACTTCACAAAACAATGCCCGTAGGTGGGATCAAAAACGACAAGCAGGAAAACTTTTCTCAAGAAACAAACACCTAGTTAGACTTGGAAGAATACAATAGAAGATATTTTTTTTTAAATAAAGTTTGTTTATTTCTTGCAAACACCTGAAAATGTCACGGTGGAAATCTTCATGAAACGCTTGATTCCATGCGGTATTGGGCTCTTTCTTTTAAAGAGCTATACAATTTTTTTTTAACACATAGCGCAGAGTTTTTATCATCAATAATTTGAAAGGCTTGTTCCTAAGTTCCTTCCTAAAGACTCAAGTGATTTGTAAAAGCGTTTTGGAAATATTGCTCCAGTTGTGAACAAGAATACACTAGATAAGGCGGTAAGTTCCGCTTAAATAAGAGAAAATAGCGATAAGTGTTCAAAGTAATAAATTCTACTAGGCATTTGGCATTAAATACCTGCCACTGAAGACCTACATCCAAATTATAAGAATTTAAGGAAATAAACTAGAAAAGTTGAGGGAGCTGTAGCTTGGTAAAGAGTTGAATAGATTTCTAGGTAGAAGGTCATTAAGGAATATAAGAAAAAGGGTCCGAAACAAAATGGAGACTTGGAAGACACCAGAATACATTATTTAAATTTAAGAACATAGTAATGTACTTACCCCGAATTAAAGTAGAATTGGAAGTTCTCTTTGTCATTGCTGTTTGACGTGTCCTCGTTGAGTAGATCATTTGCTACCGGGTATCGAGTGTCGAAATTTCTTGAGCTACTTTTTATGCTTCATATCAGTGGAGTGTGATGGTTCTCTTAATTTTGGAGACAATGGTAAAAGACATCGGTCAAATTGAAGGAAATTTGCTTCAAATTAGAGTCTCTTGCTGCATCCTGTCTTATTATATCCCAGGACAAATTCGCAAGATCTATATTTTCTAAGGTTGCCAGCTTGCTCATGTATTTTGTCGATGCCATGAACAAAATACTGCTTGTAACACCTTTTTCGTATCAAAAGATGGTTACGGTGAAAGGCAAAGTTTGCTTTTTACAGAATGACTGTTGCATGGGGTTTGAAGTGGATCAGTTTGTTGACACCCACATTTATATTTGACCGTAGTTTTGGCTATTAACTTAACCAAGGTGAAGATGTTGAAGGGAAATGGACCGTGTATGGATCCATTTGGGCAACTCCGATCTTTGTTTTTGTTTGGGAGTATCTTATTCGCACAGAAAAGAATCTGAAATGAAGAAAGATTACATTATCTTTTTATACTTTTATGCATTCGATTAACTTATATATGACAAATATTGAAAATTGCAAGTTTTGGTGACATTGCTTAGCAAGAATTAGTTAAGAACGACTATAGACAATTATTTCATATATTTCTAGGGTACCTACTGGAAGGTATTTTACACGCGAAGAAATTCGGAGTGTTCTCAAATGATTTCAGCAGAAACTGTTTGGAAAAGAAGTTATTACAACGGACCAAAATATGTTAGCAGTTTTCCGAACAGATTTACGTGTAAAGTATTTGTCGTTTTAAAAACCTACCTTACTTTCTTTATTCGCTCTCAAACCCTTTCCAAATTAATATTTTTCTCTTTAAAATAACATCCCTGACCTATACTTCAAAGCAAATCAAAAACTGTCTTATCGAAATTTAATTGAATTTTGATTAGTTTTCTTCCTCAAAGTAGGTACCTATGGTATGTAGGTACTTTTATTTTACTTATGAGTACCTAGGATTCATCCCAAATGATATCAACCTAATTCCAATATCTTCAGAAATATAAATCAAAACTGTCTTATTTGACAAAAAGAAAAATCTCATCTCTCATCAAAGAAAACTTATCGTCGGAACCAATCATAAAATCCAATATGTGTGATAACATGGTACAAAAAATTCCATCCATCATTTTTTTAACAAGAAAAAAAAAAATAACTTTAAAAAGAATAAAACCAAAAAAAGCTCACAAGAATCCATCCATTTTAAATTTTCCAATAAGAATCTATACACAAGATACCTACCTACATTCAGTTCTTCATATAAGAAAATCAACTTCAACTCAAAATTAATAACACACGAGTGTGGGTTACCCACTGACGACTACGAGTCGATGAGGAGAAACAAAAAAAAACCCACTCTATCTGCACTCGAAATCTTAACGAAAGAATAATGTCTTCAAGTAAATAAGAAAAAAAAACCAAGCAATAAGAAAAGTATCTCAAAAAAGTATCTCAACATTCCAAAGGGGTGGGAATATTAATTCAAACCAACACACACCAAATAAAAGAACTGAAAAAAAAAATGACGATGATGAATAATCAAACAGAGGAATTTTCTCTCAACTCTGTATATTTGTATAGTTCAAGTCATGCCATACTCCTTGCACCCAAAACGACATCCAAAGGCACAAAAAAATATCATTTACAAACACACACAAGCACCACACATTTGCATGCAAGTGTGTGTGAATACTGAGTGACTATTCGATTGTAACTTGCCACGATAAGTGCGCAGAGGATAGCGAATAAAAATCCACATCTACCTTCTCACACAACCCACCACTCTATTCCCAACCAAGTGAAACAGAAAATCCCATAAGAAAACCATCAGTTAGACAGAGACAAAACACAAGTATCTAAAGCAGTATTAGTTGTAGTGGAAAAAAAAGTATCTTTTATATGGAGTTTTGTGTATCTGTGAAGACTCTGTGAGGAGAAGATGTGTGATGTGTCGTTAGGTCGAGCAATCGGTCGAGTCGGGTCGGGTCGTGTACCTTTTGCACCGAATGTTTTGCCAGTCAGGCTCTAAAAGGCCTTTCGAACAGCTGAGATTGCCGCATGGCGCATTATCATTTATTTATTATATTACATTCTCGCTTCTCTGTGATTTTTTACCTTTTCTTTTGAATCCTTCTTTAAAATTTTACTGAAAAAAAAAATACTTCTCTAAAAAAACTTGCAAACATTTTTTGTTTAAAAGAGAAAAAGATACAATATCTATCGGACGAAGGATAAGCGAGACTCACGAAATTTATTAGAAAAATATAAATAAACGCGTGTTGTGGATTTTTGTTTGAATTATTCTTTTGTTTTTTTGAAAATTAATAAATTTTTTAAATAAAGTCCCGATCGTGAATAAAAAAAAAAAAATAATAATAATAAGTGAAGTGTCGAGAAAAAAATCATGAAGTGTCGGTGATAGGAAATCATATCACAAAAAAGAGAATCTATATACAAAAGCGATATAAAAAATTATTAAGTGATCCTGTGAAGTGATCTTGTTGAATAAAAAAAAAAAAAAAAAAACTTTTTTTGAATTTTTCAAAAAAAATAAAATCAGAAAAAAATATATTAAAAATCTCCTCAAAAAGGAGTCACTTTTAATTCACCTCCCCTCTGTGACAAAACCGCCAAAATTATTACCCACAATTCGCTCAGTGTGTACGGGGGTGGCGTTATGTGCGCCTCTCCGTCCACAGCAACGGGCTTCTTCAATCCAAGGCCTCAGCCTTCGGGCGAGTTGAGTGCCCTCGAATTGGGATTCCCGCGCAGTATGGCCCTAGTGGCGCCACCACCACCGCCCAGTGCCTGGCATGATCCAAATTTAAGTGGACATTTGCACGGCTCAGTGCCGAGCGTGGGTACCGGCGGCTCAACGCCATCCGGTACATCGATCAAAGAGGATATGTCAAATATGTCAGGTGGCGGTGGCAATGGCGGCCATCATGGTGGCAATAATGGTGGAAATAATACCAATAACGGTAATAATAATAATAATAATAATAACAACAACAACAACAGTGGCAATGCAAATAATAACGGCTCATCGGGGAATAATGGCCTGGGGCCGATCATCAAGGACTACAAAGACTTCAAAGACTGCCTGCCGTCAAGTGTAACACCCAATTCACAAGCAAATAGTAGTTCACAGAGCAGTAATGGCGGCGGATCACAAATCGATAGTAAAAATCAAAATATCGAGTGTGTGGTTTGTGGTGATAAGAGTTCGGGCAAGCACTATGGACAGTTTACATGTGAAGGTGAGTTTTCCCCACTTGTTTTTATTTAATTTCTAACTGTCAAAACAATTCTGTCATCCCAAATGACATTTCAAATAGAAAAACTGTAGATTTTTCTTTCGATCACAACTCGTTAGACAGAATCAATAGATCAGGTGAATCGAATGTATCGATCAGCACGATTACCAAAACCGATATTGACGACGGTTAAATGTCAAATTAAAGATGGTGATCAAGTTTTTTTTATATATTTTTTATTTATTATTGTGATCGACCATGAATAAGTCAATCACAATAGGTGAGCAGGCACGCGAATATTTCTTTTCTTTCTTTTTCTTTTGTTATTTGCGGTGGTGATTATTTCATTTTATCCGCATGGAGCGCTGCTGATGTGCTTGATGCTTTTCACATAAGGTACACCACCATCATTCTCTATGTTCTCTCTGTGAGTGAAGAAGTGTAGGAGGATTGGATTTTTGACAGGTCATAAATAAACTGACAGTTTGAATTATGAGAAATAACAATATATCTATGGTTTTGGTGTGTTTTGGAATGGTGGTGATGTGTCAGTATATGGTTGGATGCAAATCTATAGACAAAACGGACAGACAGACGGACAAAATAGATGGATGGATGAATGGAGGAATGGATTTTGTGCAAATCACGGTACTGACATTTGAAAAATTGTGGAATTGTCTTGGTTAATTCATAACTGGTTTAGAGGTTTAGGTGTGTGTTAGAGGTTTGTTGGAAATCAATTGGTAATCGATTGTGTGAGTTTTCTATAGGGCAGGATGTGGAAATTTGCAAATTGTTGAGAAAGTGGTTTTTATGTATTCAAAGTAAGTCTTCGGTTTTTGTTATCTGATCTTTCCATTTGTTCAAAATGAGCAGTAAAATTCCAAAGTGGAAGGTTTTTGCATTCCGAGTCTGTTTTAGTTAAAAAATTCTCTGTTTTTGACTTGTTTTTCAATATCTAAATGATTGAGAACAAGACCTTTACACTGTTGAAATTAGAAAAGAATAAACAAACAAATGAGAATTACTAAGAAAAAAGTTCCTGGATCGGGGGTTTCGAAAAAACTACTCTTATAATTATTTTTTCTTTCAACCTTGTTAACTAGACCGAAATTCGGTCAAAAAGCCTTTTAATTCAGTTAGAAGTCAGGATTGAATGTAAGAATGGAGTATTTTTACTTAATTTTTTCTTATTTCGGTAGTTTATGGCAAAGCGAAGGTTGAAAAATCAAATTAAGGTATTTTCATTTATAAGTTCAATTTTTTTTTAAATTATGTTTTAAAATTTCTTTCTATTGAAAATTTTAGACTCGTAAAAAAATCTTTTGCATTCTGCTCTTTTTTTTAATTTAATAACTCTGAAGAGTGCATTTTGACTAGGATTAGTTTCTTAATTTACAAGTTCTTTCCAGTAACACACTGAAGTGACAAAGGTTTCAACAAATTACTTAAAACTTGAGTGTTCCCTGCGTTTTTATTTTGAAGACATTTGTGAAATGGCATTTACCGTCGGCAGAAGTTTATTGCTCATTACATTAATCCATCAAGTGTTTTCAATTTTTAAACGCACTTCACGAATGTGAGAATCTATAATAATTTAAAAAAAAACTTATCAAATTTAGTGTTTCGAGTGTTTTTCTTTAAAAAAAATTTTTTATTTTGGGATTAATCAGAGCAGAAATCATAACTCATGGATGATAGTAGAGAAAACAAATCATTCCAAGCAAAAACTATTCTTAATGAAGACTCTCATTTCATCAAGTGCTAACTACGTAGAGAGCTAATTAAAAACCTAATTATCATAGAGCTCGCTTTTTACTTCATGTTAAGACCACCGTATGCTTTAAAACAGTAACAGTCGGTAGGTATTCCTCAAGGCCGTAGTTCCTTAAAGAAGACCATTGATTCTTTCAAGAAATAAATCTTATTAGATTCAAAATTTAGGGCCCTTCTTGGAATCTGTTGGCTTCTAAGTCTAATCAAATTCTACGTTGTTGAAAGATTGATACAATTTTGAAGGAATCACATTTGTACAATTATCTTAGGGGCTCAGCCAGTCTGCTTAGTAACAAAAAATTGCGTTCAGAAATGATTGACAAACAGAAATCGAAGCAAGCTTTGCATTTTTTCTCAGTTTCTGATAAAAGAGTTTCGACATTTTAAACGGAAAATATTCCTAAAACTATTAATGATCAGTTGCATGCATTTATAAATCCCTCAAAATAACCCATCGATCCAATACAAGTCTGCCTAAATAATACATTCCGACTAATTTAAATCTTGTTCAAAAACATACTTGATATCTTCTCATCTAAAGTTTCATCTTCATCTTCGTTCTACTACACAAATTTTGTATATCTACATTTTTTTTTTTAAAGAAAAATGTATCTCAACAATAATTTACGATGTCAAAACAGCTCGTAATGATAAAAATAAAAATGATAATAACCTCAGTTATTGCTGTTGTTGTTGGTGTTTCTGAAAAGTATCTACAATCTTTGTCATTGTATCTTTGTATCCATAATATGGTAGTTTAATGCGAGCGATAGTTGTGTTGTTCGTTCTTTCGGTTGTATAGGATGCGTTTGTATCTTTCGTTTTTTGTTATTACTATTTCTGTCGGCACATCGCGCATCAGCGTATATTATATCGTCCGTCGCGGTAATAATGATAAGATTCTTATCATTTTACGAGAGAACATTATAATAACAATGAAATAAAAAATAAAATAGATATAGAATTAGATGATAATAATGAAGATGATGCAGAAGAAGAAACAAGAATAAAGTATCTATTTCTAGTTACAATGTATCCTCTTAAAAGTGAGTCAAAACATGGAAAAAAATCACATAACAAGGAAAAGGTTTCAACCGGAAAACCCTTTTTGTTCGTTAGTTCTTTAGCTTGTTCTCTCGCGCTCTCGACTTGATTAGAAACCGATATTGATCTTTTGCACGGAAATCCATATTCATGCAGCATCTTGTACTTTTATACGAGTCTATCCAAAAAAAAAAAAAAACCAAGTCTCTGCTCTTGACCAAAGAAAAATCTTTCCCATATTGCACCGAAATGAAAATTCTTCCTCAATGTCTGTGTTCTGTCCCCGTTCCGTTGCGTCGCCTCATATTCTCTTCCACATATTTATATGAATCGTGCCTTCACTATAAATGTTCTGTGTGTATGGAGTATATGAAGTTCTGTTGCAAGTTTCATCAAAAAGATTAATTGACGCAACAAAATATTGTATCTTGTATCTGTACGTACCTCCAAAGTATAGTTCCTTCGTGTAGATACATTATGATGAACATTGTAAAAATAAACGAAAGAACCATCCAAAGAATGAAAAGATTCAAACAACAGAAAAGCCAGACATCTGGCCAATATTGTGTTCTTCTTCCACTTCCTTCATTCAGAAATCATCATCAGGAGAATATGGAAGAAGCGCGAGGAGTCTTTTAGTATAGAAGAGGAAGAACATCATAACATTGGCACATACCAATAATCATATTCTCCAAGATGATAATGCCGATGATGATGATGATCCTTCAAAACGCGCGATGACGAGGTCAACAATTTTTCCTGTTTCCTTAAAAAAAAATAAAAAAAAAAATACCTGAAGAACCTGAAGAAAGTCAAAAAAAGGTATTCTAAGTGTTGCGTGTGTGTGTCAAGGAGGAGGAACTCTTCATCATACTAAGCGATTTATTTCTGCTTCGTTAGATCTGATTATAATTTTGATGAGTTGTTGTCGCGGTAGTCCTTGGTTTTTTTTTCTCTTCATTCCGTTCCAGGATATGTGTAAATTTTCGTGGACATCATTAATTATGTTTTTCCTTGTATGTTTCTCTATCGCTGGACTGAGTTGAGTGCCTTATGGAATCGCGGATATATTTATTTATTTCGTTTGACGTGGGAAACTTTATTTCCATATGAGTTCGACTATTTCTGGTTTGCTATTTTTGAGATTGCTATAGACATTAGTTACTTGTGAATGTGAAGGATAAAAGGATTTTTGAATAATTCATAACTAACTGGAACTATGTTGCATCAACTTTTTGTTAATCAAAGTGACTAACATCTTTTTGAGAGAAATTTTATTGATTAGTACCAACTTTAATGGATTTTACGGGTAAAAGGCCAGGTTCCTCACTGGCAACATGTTGCCGCGACTTTTTGGTGAAGAGAAAGACCACAAATTTTTTGTTTTGCTTCAAAAGAAGTGGGCGGAGTTAAATATTCGAGGAGATGGATTAAATAGAAGGAAACAAAGACTTGCTGAAAACAAGTTGGTAGATTAAAAACAATTTTTTTCGCTACACACTTTACGTTTTATGACTTTAATAGCAGGTACCTACAGATTTGCCTACAAAAAAAAATAAATTGAACTTGGAAAAATAGGATCAGTGAAATAGCAAAATTTTGCTAGCAACATTGTTTCACCATTTCATGGTTTTAAGACTATACATTCAATTTAGGTATTAAAAATGCTTCCAATATAAAAACCACTCAAAACTACACCCAAATTGATAACTACAATTAAACTTCAAACGATTAAATAAATTTGTAACAAATTTTTGCGGTTTGATCTTCATTATTTTCTTAATAACTCTATTTAACCACCAAGTTAATTACATAACTTCTACCACAAATTGTTTATTGTTAACAATTCTTTTGGTATGATTCATTAAAATGACTGAATGAATATGAAAACAAAAAAAAAACTAAATGTGTGAGAAATTGGGTTTAATTCTTCTAACCTGTTAACAATTTTGTATTTTTTGTTGTTGTTGTTTTTGCGCGATGTTAAAGAAACAAAACAAAAAACCATTGCATGCTACCATACTTGTCGTGGGAAACGTAAATGCGGTTGATTGCTATAAAACAAAAAAAAAAAAACAAAACAAACGCAAATTCCATAAAAAAAAATAAACATACCCACAAGAGTTATAAGCAAACTAGTTATCCATAACGCGAAAGAGACCTTCAGTTAAAAGGTGTGTATAATCTTCATTTAATTAGTCTTCATGCGTCGGAGCATGTTACATTGAAACATCAAATTTTTATTTTATATGCATATTTCTTCTTTTTTTTTGTTGTTGTTGGCTAGTAGAACAATAACGATGTTGTTAAGTCATATGGGTGGTAGTTCCTTTTTGTACGCAGTAATTTCAAGTTCTACTATGATTTATGGAACATTTAAAAAATAATTTTTATGTCTTGAACTTTGTGAATATACCCATCAGCAAACTAATTGTTGCCGCAACATGTTGCTAGATAAGTTCCCTAAAACAAAGAATTTTAGCAATTCGAAGCATCTTATAATAAAAAATTATTCCGTTGGCATGGTTTTTGCGTTGAAAATTTCATCAGACTGCCTTGTAAATGCAAACAAATAAACAATTGTTGCTGCAACATGTTGTCCACGATAAGAACGTCTTAAAAAAATCCTTTTCATGAAAAGAAAACAACAAAAAAGTGCTTTGGAAGTCAAAATGTTCTATCATATTACTGTTTCAAGTGGAAAAAACAACGAAAAACTGGGCAATAAAAAATTTGTTGCAACAAATTTTTTGGTGAAAAACTTACATATAAATTTCATAATTAATATCAATTTTTTAGAATACATTTCAATCCAAATTCAAACATTTCTTATAACAGAAATAACATCAACAAAATCATCTTACCTAGCAACATGTTGCAGAGCAGTGTCAAATTTTATATTTGAAATTTTCATATGAATAAAATGACTCAATCGATAAAGATTCTTTTTGTTTTTCTTAACAAACCTTAATGTTCTGATCAACCATCATTATCCACAAACACACAACAAAAAATAACGAAAGATATTGCACATAAAATGAATCTAATTTATCGCTCGTGCTGCTAAAGGCTTCCTACCTTTTTTTCATACGTTGTTTCCTTGAAGATGCAAAATTTTTCATAGCTTATTTTACGATAGAGAGTTCCGTGATGCTGCTGTTAAAACTTGTTAATGCTCACCCAATCCATTCACAACATTGACCGAATGGACAACAAAAAATGCCAAAGAGGCTAAGGGAACTAAATCCCCATTAGAGAAGCTATCATATGCCAATAAAATTCCATTAAACAGATAATAATCCAACAGGATTTTAATTCTTTTACATATAAAATTGTAGGAAAGGTAGAAATAGGAAACATCCACTCATGCAGATACTTATACGAGTATTTATATGTTAAAGGCTCACTAATTTTATTGCGTTCTAGCATCATTTTCATCATCAACAACAATATATCGCCCCCTTTTTTTTTATATAGCAGAAAGTTAAGTTGATATAATTCATTTGATATTCTCAACATGTTGAAATCAATAACTTGAATATAATTCATGGTTTACATTCAAATTAGGATTCAAGCTGATATACAATTCCATACACGAACCATACACGAGTTGGATTTTTTTTTTTTTTTTTTGCTAACAATTGAAATGGGGGGGGGGGGGATGTTTGTGACAAATTGTCTCTACTTGGCCAAGTCGATAAAAAACGCATTAAACTATACACAAGTATCAGGTTGTGGCATTTTTCTATGACAAGTTGTTGTAGGAAGGAGGAAGAGTGAGGTGAATTATGGAAAAAATATGCCATCTATTTTCAGCCTCTGTCTTTATGATTATGATAACTAGCGAAAGATGGTGTCTTTTTTTTCTTTTCTTTTTTTAAGAGAAAAAGATTCAAAGGACAAACTGTACGATTTTTGTCTTAATGTCAAAATAATGCAAACCTCAAGATGGGGGGAGATACTAAAATCATAAAAAAAAGAAAAAACCAAAAGGATGTCAAAACGAGGGCAGCCTTTTTAGTTCTAAGATCTGAAGACACACAAACGCACAGGAGATTGTATTTTTTTGTTGTTGTTGTAGTTTAATGTTGCCGCGTCGTCGTCGACATCGGTCGTTCGTTGTCCTGAAAGATAATTCTTCTTATGCTTTTTTTGCAACTTTTTTTATAATATTTTTTTTTAGCTTTGTGAGATTCTTTCTAGAAACTGCGTTTGACTTTTTCGTCCCCAAAATATGCCAGTTTGTGTTTTGTTTGTAATTTGTCAAGGATTTATACAACAACAAAAACAAATATCTCTGGGTGAAGGAGGATGTGGACAGTTTTTTATCTGCATTGTCTGAGAGAAAATCTGTGCCAGAAGGGCTAAGAAAACATTTGTCTGTAATTATGAGACTATGAACTTTCAGTGATATTATAGTTTAAAGTAAGAAAAATAACAAATACTGTATAAGTGTTGCATTAAAATGTTTATAAACATTTGAATTTTTTTTGACCAGAACTCACTTAGGTCGTGCAGTAGATCATAAGAAGAATTTTGATAAATTTTTTCCAGTTTCTATAAATTGTTGGGCTTTTTGTTCTGAAAACAATACAATCAAACTTTTTCAACATGTTGCAAGTCTAGTTGCCTAGTTCAGAAGAACATATTTTTTCTTTGGCAGCAAGCCGACAAAAAGATTTAACTTATTTAAGTGTTTTTTGCTAGTAAATTTTCAAAAAAACAAATTTGAATATGGGTTACTACAATTATTATAAAAGAAAGATACAAAGTTGTGTAGGTACCCTTTGCCAAAATAACATGTAGCTTGAAAGCAACATGTAGCTTGAAAGATTTATTTTATTAGAAGAGATTTCCTCTTATTTCTATATTTTGTTTCCAAAGAGTTGGTATTAAATTTGAAAAAAAAAATGTACTGGCAACATGATGCCAAACGTATTCCGTTTGCTTTCAGAAGGTTTTTATATAGTTTTTTGTCAAAATGTTTCTTGTGTCAACGATGTTGCCTAAAGACTTTTGTTCATTAGTGTTTTTACTATCCAAAAATGTATTCAAAAACATGTTGTTGACTCCAAAATAAGAACAAAACTTGCAAGACATATAAGACCCACAAAGTATTTGACAACATGTTGCCGGATTCTAACTTGCACAATTAACATAAACTCAGTTAATTTAAATGAATGACCTTTGACAAAAAAAAATTCTTAGCAACATGTTGACAGATTCCAACCATTCAAACAAAAAAATCAAAAAAAAAAACTGCAAAAAATCGCTCTGTTTGACTCCCCTAATGAATAATTTAGATCATGTGCAGTGCATGCAAGTGCATGTCTTCGGAAACAAGGAAACCGTAAAATAGCAATCTGTCTTCACTTAATTTACCATGTCTCCTAGACACATTTCATATGAATATATAGTTAAGACTATACCTCTATGTATCTGATAAATAGCTATTCTGCAAGAGATCTATCTGACAGCTTCAAAACTCTCAACTGTTTGTATATAACAAACCTACTTACAATCTTCCTCACTTATATGGCAGTTAATGGATTATCACATAGACACATCATATCAAAGTCACCTTTTATTCTTTCTTCCGCGCTAAAGTTACTGGGGTTGTAGAGAAGAAAAATAAAATAAAAAAAAAATGTTTAAAAACTCAAAGTTGAGGCAGAGCAAAAAAAAAATGCATCTCTGAGATACAAAAATGCACTCAAGCATGTGGAGTAAGTATAACTGCAAAATAAAATTATAAGAAAAAGATATTATAAGTTCTTCTCAGATATAGAGAGCTAAAGGTATGTATCTATACAATGAGTGCGGCGCGGCGGCGCGGCGGCGCGCATGCGCACACTTAACGCCAAAACATTTAAGGAAGTCTCCTCTCTTCTGGGGGCATATAGGTACGCGAAAGAGTAGTGCCAGAGGGGGTATCTCTTAACCCCGCACTCTCCCTTCCTACTTTACCTCTTCTTCATCTCTTTTCTTATACAGTTTGATGATAGCATGGCTTACATTTAAGCGCGAAACAGGTTAAATGTGTATAATAGCCAAGTTAATAAGTGCAAAAAAACGAGCTCTGTAACGCTGCGTTACCATGAGATACCTTACTATTTTTTTTTTCTTATTTATAATTTTTATTTTGTATCTGCAACAATTCTGCGCTTTGCTGGGGCATGGCGCACACATGCATTATACACATAGCTGTCATGCAACCGATATAGTTTCGGTCAATGATCGACTTGGGATGAAGTTTTTGTTGTTGTGGAACTACTCTTAAAGTAATTAGCTTCATAACATAATTGTCGGAGTGCACAAACACTTGAAAATGTTGAATGGATGATGCACTCACTCACTCACTCACTCACTCACGGCAAAGGAAGGAAATGTATACCTATATCTGGCAGAAGAGTTATTATGTTAGATAATAATTACAATTTAATGAACGAGCATGAACTTTCTTAGAAGACAAACAAAAAAAAAAAAAAAAATGGTTGGAAGCAGACATTGGATACACAAGAGAGCTAGGCAACATTGAAGGTTGATATGGCGCGGGTAACTAATATGAGAAGAATTGGGTCAGTTGTTGCTAAACTTAACTCCGATAAAATTGCACAAAAAAAAACCTCGACTCGCATCATAGTTGAATGATTCATGATCGCGTTGTTGGCGGAGAAGATTCATCCAAAAGATACTTAGATACTTTGGTGATTCTGATTCTCAGGAAGAAGAAGAAGGGATCTCCTCTTTTTTTTTACTGTGAAATATCTTTTCTGCAATTTTGTATCTTTGAGATACACAGACTATATGGAGTTTTTTTTTTTTGGACTATAGAAGACCCATAGGAATGCCTGCCTGATTGTCTGTTCAGATGGTCGCGCTTTTCAAGTCTTCTTCCTTCTCTCATATAGGTGCACCATCAACCAACATGAATGACTATCCTCCCCACCATGATCACATCGATCGGGGGAGGGGGGGAGGCGCAACAATGACGACGATGACTACGGTGGTGCACAGAAAATTTGAAATGCGCTTCTCTTTCGGGGCAGGCATGGCTAGGCTAGGCTAGGCTATTGGGGAGTTAATGTGCATCGCGCATCGCGGTCTTAAGATGCGGTGTGGTGCCTCATCGTGCACCTTAATTCCTTGCGGGATGCCAAATAGAGTTTTTTGTTATTTTGTTTTTCTGTGTGTGTTTGGTGTTGAGTAAGTTGGCTGTATGTGTGTGTGTGTGTATTTGTGTGTGCTTTATTGAATCCTATACCCAATTCCCTCTCGCTTCATCTCGGCAATGATAGATATACAAGCGAAAACAGGGCTTAGTTAGCTTTCTTTTCTCTATTGCTTGTTTTTTTTTTTTTTTTTGTTTTTTTGTCTATTTCAATGGAATATAACGTAATTAATTAAACCGTTACCGGAAAGTTGTGTTTTCGATCACGATTCTCCTTCGAAAAGAAAAACAAAAACAACAAAAAAAAAAAATCATCATCGCAGCAACCTCTCAGATACAAACTCAGGGAGCGAGCGCAACATGGTTGGAAACTTAAAATTTTCTTCGCTTATTTTAAAAGAACTACGTGATGGGTGTTTTTCCTCTGCCCCATCACCAGTCCGAAACCCCCTCATGTCTTTTGTAAAAAGATATAGATACTTCGATTGGTTTTGTATATCCTAATGTCTGCATCAATTGAGATTGAGAATTGCATCTTGCATTCTCATATAAGGTTATTTGTTAAACAAGGATTTGAATATATGATGAAAAATGTTTTGTATCTTTCCTCTTTGTCTTATCAACAACAACGTCTCTCCCGCCTCTCTCTGTCACACAGAGCCACAGTTAAAGAGCTTGGGCTAATTAATTTTGACCTAATGAAACTGTAGCATGTAATTTTTACTACGAGCTCGAGCACACCGCTAGCTATAACAGAGCATAGATACTCTTCCGCTAGGTATAAGTAGTATCTTTGTAACCAACTATAGTATAGCTACCTCTGATGAAGTATCTTTTTAGCTTTATGTCTTCAAGGCAAAGAGAGAGTAGTGCAAAATTTGTCATCCAATGTTGTTTATAATCGTGTGACAGGCTCTTTTGAGCATGACATGACACATTATTAACTATACAACCAGAGTGTGGTGGTAGGAAAAATTAAAAAAAAAAAAAAAAACGAAAAAAAACATATAAAGGTTCCGTGTTACATGTTTTGCTTTTGTATCTTTTCTCTTGTATCTTTTTTTTTTTTTTTTGTTTTTGTTTAACTCTTTGTATATTAAGGTATATCAAAGTGAAAAATGGTTATAGCACTTTGCACTGCTCAAGATGAATAAATTTCACTATTTTTCTCAAGGATTTTGTGAATCTTTTCCTATATTATGTGGGCATCTAGTTGGGCGAGGGGGGGGGGGGGGGTTATATGCATCAGTCATGGGTTAGGTGTTGTTCTCATGGCCCAATTAAAAATCACACATACAAAAGAGGGTAAAAAGAAATTCTATAAATCTATTTGTCTTGTCTTGGATGAACGAGTAAAAACTATAAGATTATTATTATTTTTTTTTTTATTTTTAATTTTAAACTAACTAAGAAAATGAACAAATTGATGTATGATCTCTTTTACTGAGTTGAGGAAGAAAAATTATAATAAAGCAATTATTAAAGGTATAACCTATGTGCACAGGGAAATGAATTCTGAGAAGTAATTTGCACAGAGAGGTTGTGAACTATAAGAAGAGGGTTGAGGAACTTGAATCTATGATGAAATCTTATCGAATAAAATGAAACATTCCTCTAAGATATTCAATGGAAGATAAGTATTGTGTTTAGATACATGTTGACGGATTATAGATACATTTCAATTGAAGTTAATTTGTTTTAAGCTAAAAATATCTTATTACTTCGAAAACAAACGGCCTTTATCTTTCCTTAAATAAAAAAAGAAATAATACTTAAAAAAATGTTTAGATACATGTTGATAGAACGAAATAATTATATGGATTCATTTAAAATAACAACCTTTAATACTTCGCAAAAACTGTAAATTATGGTATAAAACTTACAATTTTAATACTTTTCTTTAAACTATAATATAATTGTCATTATGTTTAGAAACATATTTCTGAGGTTGATATGTGTTAGATATATTCTTTTTCAAGATTTCAATAAAAATATATTGAATTAACTTTGTGTAGCTTTAGCAAGTTTATCTATGAATTTTATTTTTTAAGGTAAATGTTTAGATACATGTTGATAGAACTAATATAAGTTCATATCGCAGAAAAAGTTTGCAAAACAAAGAAATTCACAAATTAAGTGACTTGTTATTGCAACAAATGTTTATAAACAAGTTTATAAGCTTAGATACATTCATAAATAATTCTGACAATGATATAGCCTCAACTATTCTCTACAAAAATTCCATTATCGACTCCATTTAACACATTTCGACTCTCTAAAAAGTCCAAGTATCTAGGTGTAGTATACCAATAGATATAAACAAGTTAATTTTTTCATCCAATTAATCATAAAACCAACAAAGCCTGAAAGAATACATAGACAAAAAAAAATCACAACTTATTAATTAAACTTCACGTAATAGATACTCTCTCAAAAATAAGATACA
Organism: Meliscaeva auricollis; assembly: GCA_948107695.1. Classification (NCBI taxonomy): domain Eukaryota; kingdom Metazoa; phylum Arthropoda; class Insecta; order Diptera; family Syrphidae; genus Meliscaeva; species Meliscaeva auricollis. The sequence goes on along the minus strand of OX403619.1, from coordinate 52,522,681 downwards.
AGTCGTGACATAATCTGCCTTTTAATTTAATTAAGTTCTCTCCTTCAAAACGAAAAAGCCATCAGTAAGCTAAACCTACAGATACAATATTTAAGATACTCTCCCGCATAAGATACCAACAAAAAAAATCAAAACTTCATTGAATATTATGACCAAAGAGTATAAAGGAGTTGGACCAGAAACTAAAAAAAAAAACAAAAACAACAACAAAAAATAATAATAATAGACCAATTCATCTAAATTGCATAATCGCCTATTGATATTGTCCATGCGAATAATATAAGGCAGAGTGTGCTCTATAGATAGATAGATACTTGTATCTTTTTCCCTGCAAAATACAAAAAAAAACTATCTTTTATAATACAAAAGAGCTGATTCCCATAGTTTTTTTTTTTTTTGTTATATTAAGATGGAGAGAAGAAAAATCGTGTTCCGCAGCGCGACGATATAGTTTTTCATCGATCCCTGAGTTGGCTTATAGTCGTCGTCGTTGGTTTGGTGGTATATCATTGTCCATTCTATATAGCAAGTCTAACTCCTGAAGAGGACGATGACAACAACAAAAACAACAACAACAACAGAGATAGAGCTTACAAGACAACCTGGCTTACTACATGAAATTTAAATAGTTTTCAACCTCAACCATTGATCCCAATTGAGGAGAGTAAAAATAAAATTAAGAGAAAACTAAAAACAAAAAAAAAAAAAAAACAGAAAAGACTGGACTTAGAAAAGATACTTTATCTTTTTGTTTTGTTTTGGTTTTTTGTTGTTGAGTTACAATCTCACTATATAAAGTTGGTGCATCTTCAATATTTATCCTTCATCATTCTTCAAAAACAAAAAAAAAAAAAAAAAAGATACAAACACACGATGGAAGGAAGCAAAAAACTATATCCATCTATTGAAGGTTGAACCCTGAAAAGTACGAGAGTATCCACCCTTTTTCGGTTTTTTTTTTTTTTTTTTTTTTTTTATTGATATAGAATGTTGAGCCACACGATATCTTAAAGATATCTTTCAATAATTGTATCTAAGCACATGTATCTTTTTGTATATATCATCATACGGTATATCCCCCAACTATACATATTGATAGACTTATATGTAATGTGCAGTCCAAACCATACAACGGAAGATGTGAAGTAAAAAATCGTGACTTGAACAATACCGAAGACGATCAACAAAAAAAAAAAAAAAAAAATACGAAAAAGAAGAAGAAGTTAAGTTGTGGGTTAACTTTAACTCCTTCCTTTTGACCGAATGCAGTCATAGTCACAGAGAGTTCATACTATACGAGCCGGGGAGATACTTTATCCGAGCTAAAGTATTTCAAGACAAAAAAAAAAAAAAAATCTTCACATACAAAAAAAAAAAAAAATAAAAACCTACCTCATCAGAGTTAAGTTGAGAGGATCGCCTTGCACACACAATAAGGCCTCATGTATCTTAACATTCTCTTAAAAGTATCCAAGTACCGTCGTTGTTTTTTTTTTTTTTTTTTTTTTTGAGTCTAAACTCCCATATAGCACCAGGGAGTTGAATTCTTTTAATAATTCCTTCCTTCAAAAGAACAACAACACAAAATTGTATCTTTTTTAAAACAAGAAGAACGCATATTGGATGCGTGTATACTAGCAAAAAATAGAGTGTTGCAAATATACAGCACAACAAGTATTTCCCAGGAAGTACCTGCACACACAGATATATACCAATCCTTGCTATTAATAAAAAAAAAAAAAAAACAACAACAAACAATAAAAATAAAAATAAATGCCTCAAGCTAACGTCTTGCAATGGATCTTCATAAGAAAAAAAAAAAAAAAAAAAAAATATGAACAAAAAAAAAAAAACAACAACACCATCTAGTGGGTGGAGTGGGGCATCAAGAGGAATGCACGGGATCCCCCCACAACAACAAAATAAAAAAAAAACATAATTTAACTTTATATGCTGGGAACTGGATGTATCTTTCTATCTAGATACATCTTCTCTGGAGTTACTTTACTTGAGGTTATAGAACAAACAGCGGTCTGGTATTAGGATGATGATGATGACGAAAAAAGAACAACAAGCAGAAGAAAAATCTAGAGTGAAGACCCTTGAGGTGGTCTTTGACCATTCTTGTATGAAAGAATTTTTTTTTATACCGATGATGGTGTTGGTGGTGGTGTGGGAGAAACTAGGTGAAGTGCAGTTTTTTTTTTCTTCTTTAATTTCGAGTTGTAGACGTAGCTGTTTGGAAAAGGGTGTTGGTGGATATTAATCTTATTTTGTTGTGTTTGATGGTAATTTATGGAGAGATGTGAACGAGAAAAAAAAACTTGGTAAGGGAAATTCAACCAGATGGACTTGTACTACAGAGAACTTGTTTAGTTTGAAAAAAAATCAAAAATTATGTTTAGATACAATGTTGAGTGATACATGTTTAGAAACATGATTTTAAACATGTTGCTAAGTGGTGCCCGACATTTTTTATTGATAAATAAACATTCTCTCATTTAAACATGCTGTAAAACTGCTTTAGAATCTTCAATGTTAAATATTGTGATCCCACTTCTGAAACCATAACAACTTACAAAACAAAGTTTCGGGGCTTTACAGTTAAGTTATTGATAAAGCAGCGAAAAGGGTTAGAAACCAAAAGCCAGAACATCCTTTTGGTAAGCAAAACTCGTGAAAAATATGAAGACAAACAGAAATTAGATGAAAAACATCGAAGAATAGATCACAAAAAAGTTATCTTCATTCAAAACTTAACCAAAAGCCAATTCAAGAAATCAGTATATTTGCTTTATTTTCAAATAAAACTAAGCTGTCTGGTCTGGAAAAAAAGAGTCTATTTCTGAGTACCAAACCTCTTTCGATACCAAAAACACACAACCACAATATTATATGCAAATTAATTCTTCAACGTTGTCGTCGTCATCGTCAGTAGTGTTTGTAGACTCTGGACTTATTTTTTTTTTCCTTCTTCGTCTTCAAAACCTATAATTGCTCTGGTGCAATGATCCACGAAGCGATCACAGATTATATCATATGATGCAGAAGAAAAAAATGAAAAAAAAAAGAAACTAAGAAACAAAACCCACAAGTTTTCAGTAAAAGACACACTTCCAATCAGTTAACCAATGCAATATGGAAGTAGCCGCCAAGCCGGTTACCAGAACAACTCAATATTATTACTCCCAAGCGAGGTATTAAGGTTTCCTTGAGACTATATTTATTTTGTCTTCAGTCTTCATGACATCATGTAAAAAAAGGATAAGGACTTTTCAATCCGACTTCATTTTGTATCTTACAACAAAATAGAAAAAAAAAATTGAAGAATACAATGAAAGAAAAAGGAGCTTTCCTTCCAAAAGATTACCTACCTAACGTAGCTAACGAGGTTAGAAAAGCCAGACTGGGTGTTATATTAGGAGAACTAGGAGGACGATACAAATTCTTTAGGTAAAATAGTTAGATGCTTGCTTAACCGCTTAGAATTAGTTGAGTATTCTTAAGACTGGTTGAATAGACATAAAAATAGAAGAATAAAAAACCTAACTAACTGTGCCTCTTGAAATAGTAAAAAGAACTTTTGTGGTTTCCAGACCAACGATATAGTTAATATTTAGCTCAAACTAGATACTTTCTCCCGACTGACTCTTACTAATTGGATTGGAAATTTCTGAAGAATTATCAATAAACATTATTTTTTTTTTTTTTGAAGAAGAAGAAAAAGCAAAAGTGGTTGTGAATTTGTTTTTGTTATTTTTTTTTAAATTTATTTTGAAAAAAAAAAAACACGAAAACATGAACAAATCCTAAGGATTTTCTTGTAAGAAACTTGAGGTTTAGACTAGTGGATTATTGTTTTTTTTTTTTTTTTTGGAGAAATCAATACTAGGATAAGGATGGAATTTGGAATTTTTCTAGGAAAACAAACAAAATATGACTCAAGGATATTCGAGAAAGGATCGATGACCATTTTTAAGTTTGTGAATAGAATAGACTAATGAGAACTTGGTTTCTTGAGAAATAAAACATAAAACAAACAAAGACAGGAAATCAGCATCCCACTTCTGTGCTAAATGTAAGCACCTGGAATCCACAAAAGATGACAGATTAAGTTTGATTTTTTGGAAAATTTGTAGGATATACAGGAGATATGAATGAATTCGAGTTTTCTCAAACATTTAAGTATTGGAAAATATAAAGATACCTGAAAATTAACTGCGACGAAATAGAAATTTAAAAAAAAGTAATGTGAACAAAATCCCACTTTTGAATATGGAAACATTCTAATTTCAAATACATATTTGTATTTTTAAGGATAGTTAAATGGAAATTTTCATTCTCCATTAAAATTAAAGGCGAAACCGAAAGCTATTGCTATTGAAAAAGCCCCTAAAGTAATATGGTCAAAGAAGAACTAATTTTTTCAATAATATAAACGCCCCCTAGTTGTCAATCTATTCACACACTCCGTCCCCTTAGATATTCATCTATTTCCAATCTCTAAAACAATTTCCTTTTGTTCAAAACATTTCTGGTATCAATTAAACTGAGAAATAAAAGAAAAAAAAAATAAGAAAAAAATTTTCCATCTAAAATGAGAAACCCATTTGAATTGATAGCACAGGTAAACTACATTTTTACGCCTTAATTCCTGACGTAAATTGATTTAATGATATTTTAATTATATTCACATGACGACGTAAGGTTAAGTATAATTTTGACCCTTTTGGCTGGCAAGAGTAAGGTTTTATGAATATACGTTTAGCCACCAATCTCAACGAGTATAGTCGAGTCTATAAAATTCGAAGAGAAAATAAATAACACGCATAGGTTTTTTTTTAATTTTTTCCTCGTATTTTTTTTTATTTTTTTGCAAAAGCAAACACAACAACTAGACGATTGAAGGGAACAAAAAACCGGAAGAAATAAGGAACGCACCAACTTGTGGTTTATGGGTTTTTCACTTACAACTTTGAGAAATTATTGGATTTGTATAAAAAAAAAAAAAAAAAAAAAAAAATTGTCTGCCCATAAGAACATCTCGTAAATTAAAATGCATCGCGCCTTCAACTTTTTTTCTACCTCCTTCCAACTTGTTTTTTTTTTTTGTAACGCTGTAAGTTAGTCTTGTCGGCCAAGGCATCCTTATGGCAGAACTGCAGTTAAATCTTGACTTTGAGAGGTGACTCCGTGGTATTCTATGATGATGATGACGATGACGAGGTGATGCAGATGCTTAAGCCCTGTGTGTCTGTCTGTTTTTATTTTTCTGTGGCTTGCAAGCCGTGCCGCCAAATCAAGACAAAAAAAAACACAAAACCAACAGACATACCAAAAACCAACTATACTCTTGGGGTATTCCTCCTAGAAGAGGATCATCATCACAAGTTTGTTTCTCTTTAATTTTTTTTTTCTTGTCTGTGTCCATGGGAGTTTAAATTTATGATATCTTAAAATGTTAATCTTTAACAATTATTTTTTGAACAAAACAAATTAAGCCGAAACAGCAAGAGGTAACCCAACAAGAAAGCAGAATATTAGAATTCCTATATGTCAACATTAAAAACTTACTAAAAAAGAGAGGCAAAAAAAAAAAACAAAAACCCATAAGGCTAGAGACAGAGATACAAACCGCACAAGAAAACCAACCACTACCGAGGAGTTTAGAAATGAAACCACTTTTTCCATGGAACTGAAACATTTTACACGGTGCATTAAATTTACGATTATAAAAGTGCACGAGTCCAACATTAGGTTTGGCCATTGCGCGCACAATCATAACGAATTTAAAGTGAGAAAAAGAGAAGAAAAGTAAAATAAAATTATAATAAAAGCGTATCTATTTTGGGGACTTTTTAAGATTCAAATGCAAAACGAGCTAGTACTTTGTGTTGTTGTTGTTTATTATGCAATAGGACACCAAATGGGTTTGGTGAAATATATGAGAAACTGAAAATTTATACGGAATATAAAAAAAAGGTATACAATGTACCTACATATCAAATTTTTGTACCTGAAAAGAAAGAGAAACAATATTTTAGACACAATGTTATAGTAACTTGTTAAAATATAGATAATTTGTTAATTTAAATGTATTAAAACGTCTTCAAACATCGATTTTCAGCAAAAACCGAACAATTTAAGTCGATTTAAGAATTTTGATTTTTTAGACATTAATGCCCCCAGCTGTATCTTCGTTATTTAAAGAGATATTCTAACCAAATAAAAAGCTCTAGATGGCTAAAATGTTTCATAAGAAGTTTAAGTATACATGTTTTTATAATTGTACCGTTAGATGCAGAAAAAATGATAAAAAGTACACTTTTTTTCATTTTTTTATACATTTACAAGCATTAATGCCCCCATCTGGTTCTTCTAGGGAAAAAGAGATATTGCAACCAAACCAACTTCATTTTATTGTATAAATGTTCTTCTCAAAATATAAATCAACTCTTTTTGTGACATGAGTATCTGTACACTTAATTTTATGCTTTGAAAACTATCGTTTTTGCAATTATATTTTTTTCGATTTTTCTTCATCAAGATTTAAAGGTTACCCACATATTCTTCTTTTAAAGTATTGTAAATACAGAAAATGTCCCAAATAATGTTCTAGGAAATGAATCAATTGTTTTTACCCATTACCCTTTGATGAAATACCTTCGATTTCACAATATCTTTCAACTGTTCAACATCTTCAGGAAAACATCAATTTTTTTAAATGTTTTTCTTCATCGAAACAAACAAATATTGCAACAAAATTAAAAGAAAAAAAAAACAAAATCTTGAATGCCATTTCAATCTTAATTCATTCGTTCTTATCTCACATCATCTGTATGCAACCGCTCCACCTCCTTCACCTTTTATGTACTTTTTTTTTTTACTTCAAATCAAACCAAATCAATCCACGATGAGCAAAACTAGGGACACGCTTCCACGACACATGTACAACAGCGTTGAATAGCTAAATATCTATCGCTGCAAGTAGACACAAAAAAAAACAAAAAAAAAAACTCCTTCGCTTAGAGCATCCAGATAGATGACTGGCGACGACCAACGATGACTGCGACAACAACGTCGCCAAAATACGATGTTCACAAAACTCTTAAAAAAGCCAACGGACATAAAGCGCACGACTGACGACGCGACTTTGAATCAGTCGTTGTTTTCCATCCACGTCGTCGTAGTATAGCCTAGCCATATAACGTAACCGATGACTTGAAAAACAAAAAAAAAAAAAGACAAAAATCCCATACCACGACCATTTAAAGCCCAAGCATCAAAAATAAATTCCAGATAAATATCATTTGCTTCCAAATGGGGTCTCCCACAACAAGATATACCACCGTCGACTCTCTTGTATATTTGCACATCAATCCATAAAAACTACAACACATTTCATGTCATTGAACAACTTCAAAGTGCAAAAAACAAAAAAAAAAAAACAGATACAGATACCCCGCCATAACCACCAAATTTTACTCTCCACGAAAAAGATGCATGTCCTTAACGCCTATAAAATTAACTTAATGGGATTCAATTAACAAAGTATCTTTAAGGTTTTTCTTCGTTTTTTTTTTGTCTGTTTTCATTTTATTTACAAAAAAGATCTAGTACCTTACCATCCAGGCGAAGCACTTCACAGTCTTGTGATATAAAAGAAGCCCATCCTAGACAGAGTCGCTTGTGCCGAATATGTTGTCTCGGTTGTGTGTTGTGGGCAAATTCGTCCCACAAAACTCAGCCACTGATATGAGATGATGTGGTTTATACAAAAAAAAGCATAGCAAAACATTGGCGGCGACTCTACATCGGTTGAGAGCTTGAAGACTACAACGACGACCATAGAACGACGGGCCTATCATAATGTCACATCACACAGCACGACATTAAATAGGATAAGTCACCCATTTCCACATCTCCCAGAGTTTTTCACAGTGAAGTTTTATTTTTTTTTTTTCGTTCTTGTATTTTTTCTGTTGATGGTCTTTTTCTAGAGTCCATGAGTGCGCCTTAGGATTTTTAGTTTTTCTGGTTGTTTAAGGTTTCAAGACAGTTTACGATTTAAGAGGATTTAAGTGCAGTTTAATGGGAATAAAGTTGGTTTTTGGGTAAATAATCTACAATCGGACTTCAGTCCAGTCTAAGAGTAGAAACCATCAGCTCAAATTATGAAAATAAGAAGACCAACTTGTTTCCCTTTTGGCATGCTACTTTTTATTTCTTTGAAATAAAATAATATAAATTAAACGAAATGGTCCAAATGGAGTCTCATAAGGTACTCCTACACAAAAATTATAAAGCAACTCGTAACTATCTATTCCTGTATACTATTTTCAACTTTTTCTTTATTTATAACTTAAAACTTTACAAAATACAAACAAAAAAGAGCAGGCCCTGAAAGTAATCCCTGTGGTACTTCACCTAAATTCACCTTTTCTATCTGAAAGCTTCAACTAATAATAATTTTAAATTTAATTTCTTTTTATTTTCAGGCTGTAAATCATTTTTCAAACGTTCAGTCCGCCGAAATCTAACATATTCGTGTCGGGGGAGCAGAAATTGTCCAATTGATCAACATCATCGGAATCAATGTCAATATTGTCGATTACGAAAGTGCCTCAAGATGGGTATGCGGCGAGAAGGTAAGTTTCAATTTCTTTTATAACATAAATTCTTCCGTTCTCATTTGTTTTTCGGAAAATCTAAAGTAAAAAAAAAAAAACAATCTCAAGACAAGGGTCAATTAAAAGTCATCCTCTAAAAGTGTAGTAATATCACATTGAATTAGAGCGCTCGTCACTTATTTGGCATTTGACCTTATTATTGGGTATTTGACTTGTGGCCAAAATAAAACAACATACGTATAGTAATGTTAAAATTTAGGAAGTTTCACTGACATTTTAAAGACGAGACGAGATAACTGAGAATACCTTGATATGTCAATATACTACAAGTGGCGATGTGATTGAATCCAATTGGTTAGTGGAACACAAGAGTTTTTTTTTTGTACAAAAATAGACAAGATTGCATTTTGTTGTTTTGTTTTGTTGAAAGATACATTGTAGGCACAATGTGAATAGTTCAAGACGTAATTAGACTGTGCTTTGATGTGTGCAGTTAGGTATCATGGCATAATATTAGGCTATTGTTTGGCTGGGACAAACAAAAATGTTCAATGGGGTTACATTTTTGACAAAGGAAATAAGGAAGACGGAAAGTAATCTTCTTACAGAAGGTTCTTGTTTGATTTTTTTTTTTGTTTTTATATTTTTGCTTAAAAACATTGTTGCATGTGTTACCGACGACGACGATGAAGAGACTTGCGGAACACAAAAATAAAAGGGGAAGTGGTTAGGTTCGCTAATCCGCGAATTTATGGTTCTTTTCATATCCCTCTCTCATGGTTGTGTGTGCTTAAACTATCTTTGAAGATACAAAAAGTGAACCTTGCATGATCAGCAGTGAGGTTACAATCATAATAATCGAACCAAGTTAAGACGAAAAATATGAAAACAATACAAATATAACGACGAAGGGGTCGTGACCAGGTGTATGAGATAAATTTCGCAGATACAGACAAAAAAAAAAAAAGAAACAACCAACTCGCGCATTCAATAAATCGAAATAGTTGAAGAATAAAACGAACACAAAAATATTATGCAATAAAATACAAAAAAATATTTATTTTTGTACCTAATTCTTTCTCTATCTGTATTTTGTTCCACGTCAATTTAATTTCCATGATTTAGCAACGATGGCTGTTGTCTTGGAACAGCATGAGAGAGTTATGTGGAAAAGTGAATGTAAATGTCTTGTTAACATGATTTTGGATTGTTTGACATCATTTTATTACAAAAAGAGATCTTAGAACCTAGAAAATTGTTAATTTTGTGTGTTTTAAAAGAAATTTAATTAAATGGCGCCCGAGAAAAAATTTATAATACGTTATGGTATAGATAATCCCATCCCATTTTTATATTGGAATGATTTTTTTCCAATTACTTTTATTAGTGATAAAAATCAAATTCCATATACACTAAGGGACTCAGTTTTCATAGTTAAATTTAAGTGGCGCCCGGGTAAAACCCATTACTTTTGTTGAGACTCGTTTAAATGAATTTGTTTTTGTTCTTGAGTTGTTACTTTTAAGATTTATAAAACATCTGCTAAATATTAGAAGTTCCTATGAAGAATAAAACGAAGTTTGATAAATTTAAAAAAAAATGGCGCCCGGGTAAAAAAAAAATTCTTCTGTGATGGTATCAAATAAATTGCCAGTAGTTTTTCTTGAAATTGATAGAAACACCTGGTAAATATTGAGATACTATGAAAAAAATAACGTTTTCAAAAATAAAAACTTAATTGGCGCCCGGGTGAAAAATCATAAAGTTCAATTTCTTCAATATTTCTTTTCAAAATCCTTGAGTAAATATTTGATGAATAAACACTACTAAATATGTATTTAAACTTTCTATGGATGAAGGACTCAATTTCAAAAACTATTCTTAAATGGCGCCCGGGTAAAAAAAGAAAATTTCTCTATATTCAGCCAAATAATAGTTATTGACATAGAAATATGTTTTTATAGTTAAAATCATACTATGATGATAATTCTATAAAACAATACAAAAACCCATATCATTACCCGACTATTTTGTTCACATATCAATAAAAATCCAATCAAGTTGTAAAGTAACAAAAATTCGCTGACAAATTTTTTATGTATAAATTAAAACACGTGTGCCTTTACTAAGTGCACCTCACAACATCAGCATCTAATGACTTTTTTACACAGAATTGAGAATTGCAACATGAAAAATCACATTTAATTTTCTACAACATTATGATTGCAACCAATTTGTTAAACTAGTTATTCACATTACATCAAAACCAATCTATCAACACATCATCCGTTTAAAAGACTTAGCGCATAGTCCCTGTGCCCCATCGCACCACATTGCGCCGACACACAGACCTAACTCTAAAGTAAATCTCTGTGTCAAATTAATTACCTCAAATAAAGACTCTTTGCTGCCGATCATTAAGAAATACTATTTCTCCTCTCGCGACTACCAGTTTTGTTATAAATTCATTCGAATTCATTAAGAAAGATAATAATTCTTTTTTTTTTTTTTTTTTCTTATTCTAGTCTTCTGTCTTTTGTAAGTTTATTATTTAATTACCGTGATCAATGCACACTCAATTGAATTTTATCTATATGTTAGATTCGCATGTGTGAGGAGGCTTTATTTTTTTAGTTTGGAAAATCATATTTTATTAACTTTGACAGAAGACTCGTTTTTGATGTCATATTCAGAAATATTTGACCAGAAACTTATCATTAATAAAATCATTGTAAATATTAAATCCCTGTGTAGTTAAAAAAAAACAAAAACAGCTTAAACACATTTAGGTTAAGATCGATTATAATCAAAGACTACAAGTTGAGATACATGAGCTGCACTAAAAGTATCTGAGTAGTCTACAAATGTTACATGACATGAAGTATGCTATATGTGTAAACACATATAATTTTTTTTATTTTTTTTGTAATTAAATCAAGCGCGTACTCAATTGTGCTGTTTAGTTTTTTTTTTACATTTTTCTATGGTAATTATAGATACTTTCATGGGTTCAATATAATTTGCCTGCATCTGTACACACACAACTGTATACAGATACAACTTGTTCTTGTTCATAAAAGTTGAGTAAAAAAATAAAAAAATTAAAAAAAAAAAATGGTAATATAAGTCTTGCCAATGTAAAGTTTAATGATAGAAGATAATATTGAATGTTATAATTGGTAAAGGTGATAAAAGTCATACTGAAAGTATTTACATGGAGCTTATATATATTTTTGTATCTTTAAGTTCAAAATGCTTAATTATTATTGTATGGAATAATTTAATGGATTTTTAGGCAAAGTGTTTGAACAAAATAGTTGAAAAGATAAGTGTGTCAACTGTTGTTTTTTTAAAGGTTGTCCATTGTAAGACAGAATTTGGAATGGGTGGTCCATGAAGTAATTTCTATTTAAAATTGAATATTTAGCTTTATTGAAAGGAACTAGATTACCAATTTCATACAAAAGAAATATTTTATTAGAATTTGTAAATTGTTTTGGGTTTCGAACTTTTAGCTGGAAAATAGCTTATAAATACGACCAGGGAAGGCTTGAATTGGAATTTTTGCATACTTTACACTGCCAGCTATGAGAAAAAATTTACTACCTCAAATTCCCTCAATGTCCTTAGAAAAACTATCAACTTACAAAAAAAAAAAAAAAACAAAAAAAGTTGAAAATAGTATTGGGTTGCGGCCTTTTCTTACGAGGTGTCATTAGAATCAAATCACTAATTATCCATAGCGTAGGAGTCGATATGCTTCCTAAAAACCCCTTTTACAAAAGAATGTCCCTTTTTTCGATCAAGAAAATAAAAAAAAAGGAAACCGGAAACAAATACAAAAAAGTGCAAAAGTCACTCAACGCCATTTATCTCCTTAATCACGCGATCTTCCAACACTTGACAATATACAATATAAAGACAAAAATAAAAACACAACAAATCTTTTTTTGAACCCCACATCAGAAAAACCCAAGAATAACATCCAAATACACAAGTTATATATCCTTAAGCACGTGCCCTTACATCATTCACATTATATTCTTGCCTTGCATCACCATCTCCTCAACAACATCATCATCATCATGCATCAATTTCATTCAGTGATTCTCTTCCCTTAAAAAAAAAATGATTTCCAGTTAAAAAAAATAATAAAAAGGAATTGAAAAAAAAACTAAACAATCGATTGCGGATGCTGAATTACGCCTGATCTGACCGAAATCTCAAAACCTTAATCACCCCTCTTGGCCTTTTGTCTTTTTTTTTTTGTTTGTTGTATTCAATCTTCTTCTCTTCCTCTTCATCACCACCAGCACCATTCATTCAAATGCTCTGTTTGGATTCTTTTTCGATTTTTTATTCATTGTTTCTTTGTATTTTGTACAAAAAACCGCATACAGCATCCAGTAAACGGATTTTCTTCATCCTTGATCCTGTTTTTAGGTTTGGTTGATATTTTTTTGTTTACCTGAAGAGATAGAATTTTTGCACAAAGTACCTACCTTAGTGTCAGAAAGGATCGTGACCTTTGAAATTAATAAAATAGAATGAAAAAAAAAAAAAAAAAAACTTTCCCATGGATCATGACTGCCTTACCTGAAATGGGATATCCTACTATTTTGTGATCCTTAAAAGGGACAAAATCAAAACACAATTACGCAAATGTATTGTGTAAATATTAAACAGAATGACCAGTACGACAAATATAGTGGACACACAGGAAAGGATTCTTCTTTATTTCATACAAATAATAAAAACGCGGACATCGATTAAAGGATTCCTCGTCAATGTCCACAAAGTTGAGAGAAATCCAGTTAAACTGGTTTTGGTTCGTCCTTCGCACCTTAACATTAAAATATCTTAAAGGGTCAAAGACAATATTCTTGACCACTACTTTGGCTACCTTCTTAAAGAGGTATACGAGTATCTTCCTTGAACTTGACCATTTTTTTTTTTGCATAACTCAGATTCTAGATTTCTAGCACGGAACCGTGTGAAGGGACAAACGTTTTTGGTGCGGTGCGTTCGCTTTATTCGTGTCTCGAAAAAAGGGAGGATTACGCACCTCGGATTTTTTGTTGTTGTCTTTAATATTTATGTCTTGGACATGGAAAAGTGATAAATTCTGCTGGTCAAGAGAGAAATCCCAATCCTGTAATCTCGATGCATATATGCCAACTGAGGCGAGAAAAAGTATTCTCAAAAAAAAAATAAAAAATTTAAATAAAAACATAACCGGGAAAAATCTTCATTGTGGTAACCAAAAAATAGTAAACCAAAGACGAAAGATATAAACTCGTCGATTATTTATGCAAAGCGAGATGGTTGCGTTTTTATTGTTGTGTGTGCGCGCTCTGACCAGGTGGTGTTTAACGTAGGTACATATATTCAAAAATGCACATACAATGTTAAACTATTGTCCAAATGGAAAGAGACGGTTTCGGTGTCTTCATTCCAATTTTATAGCTTCAGAATTCAAGAAAAAAAAAAGTTAAAAGATTTAAGACAATCGAAAAAGAAGATTATGGAAGAAGAAAACGAATCGAAGATGGGTTACAACAATTGAACGCGCGCGCGTTCGTTCTCTTATTGAAGATTTATCGATTTTGAATGAATTTCAAAATCTTCAAATTGTGTAGGTATTGTTTCTTGTTGGTGGCTTATGGTTGACTTTTTGCATTTATCATGGATTGCATCATACAAAATTAAATCAGAACAAGACAGAAACAAGTTCCGGTACTCTTTTTTTGTAGGGTAACTAAGTGGAACTCATGTATTTGTTTTATCAACATTCGTGTTGTTAGGAAAAAATATTTACTCCAAGCAACACATTAGTGGTGTGCGGAAAATGAATCACTTTCACAAAATTCTATTTTTAGATCGAGAGTTTTTATTCGAATTATTGAAATGAGGAACAGAATGAGGCATCTTGTTAACGAGTTGTAATGAAATAACTTATTTGAGGAAAGGACATTCGTGTTGTGCGGCAATATTTAGGGAATTCAAGTTTTGAAAGCAATCCAAAAATTGAATTTAAGGATTTCTAAACAATTAAATTTTTTTAAGAACCTAAAACTCAAGTTTCCTTAGAATAAATTGTCTTACGGAGCACTTTTGCAGCTCACAACATTCGTGATGTGCGACAATAGAGCACAAATTCGATTATGTAGCTTGATATTTTAAGAAAAGTAGAACTCAAAACACAATGTTTCTTGTACCGCTTTTATTAATGATATTTAAATATCCAAGATTTAAAATCGCTTAAAGAAATTTTGGTACAATCTACCCCATTTTCCCTTAAAATTGCTCGTTTTCTAAAATTTTGACTGTCATACAAAAATTTGTAATTTTTCAGTGATTAATTCCCATAGCTATTCAAATAAGAAAATAAATAAAAATGAACAAACAAAAAAAAAAAATCGTTACTTGCTTTTTCAAACTCGAGTAGGTACCAACTGAACTCACCTATATGATAGTTTGACCTACCTAACCACGATTAACGTGGATGTGTGATTTATTTTTATTTTTCTTATTTTCCTTTACTGAACCACATTATTTTTATCTGTAATTTAAAATCAAGTTGTTCAACAAAATATGCAAATTAATAAAAATAAACAAGCTGCAGGCTATTGTTATACAAAAATACAAAATAAATCCTAAAAAGAACTCAATGGTCAGTTTGCAGTTAAAAAAAAAAAAAAAAAAACATATTCAAAAAGGATTGATGAGAAAAAATAGTATTCTTGTCCCTTTTTTTTCATCAAAATTTATTTATTTTTTATTTATTTATCGGTGAAAAGATAACTTCAACAGAAACAGCATAATTTTCCTATATGACACTTCACCTTAATTGCCTTGGCCTTTTTTTATATATATAGAGAGATATTACTACCTATAAAGGTGGTTGCCCCTTGTTATGGACATTCAATAGAATAATTCGACCCTTTTTGTATTTAAGAAGAAAAAAAAATCCTGTTTTGCATTGCTTTTTTGTATAATTTCACTACAGTTTTTAGTACAATTTTTCAAGTTTTTTTTTTCTACTATAAATGAACATAAAAATAGGGATCGACAGAAAAAGAGATGTCATGTGAAAGGAACTTTGGCCTTTTTTTAAGGGATGTTGCACAAAGTGATTTAATGGGTATTTTCAAGTGCAAGTGGTATTTTGTTTGGGTCATTAATCATATGCGTGATACCGGTAGTAAATATTTAAATTTTTGAAAATTTTTAAATTGAATTTCCATACAAAGTATTTCTGTGATACACCTTAATACATATCACAAGAAATTCATGGAAGTTTTTACATTCAACATTCACCTTCGAAAATCTATTACTGAGATACATTTTTTGATAGACAAAAGGTTTTAAAATATCACACAATAATATAAATTACTTGGGTTTTTTTTTATTATTCTGTGAAACAAAGTTTATTACTTCGGATGGACATACGCCACATATTTTCTAGAGATCATGAAAATTGTATCACAAAACCAATACTTCATACCTAAAATTTGGAATGATATAACTGGTATTTTTGAGATTGAATATTTATCTGTGATAGAAAAAAGTGCAGTTAAATATCATGACATTTGTTAATTCTTAGCTACATTTCATAAAATGTTTCATTTATCACAGGAAAAAGCCGTACCATAAGAGGGCATAATTTCTTTCATTTTGTGATATAATTTGTACATAATATTTTACTTTAAAATTTAATATCACAGAATTTTTGATAGTAATTCTCAAATAATTAGAACTTTTACAGCAGAATAATATGAGTTGTACATTATAAAAGAAATATCTTTGATATCACTGTCACAAACATAACATCACTGTTAGTTTTTTTTTCAGAAGAACAAATAAATACAAATATGAAATATTTTTTAAGAACCTTTAATACAAAATGTCACAAATTAAACTGTAACAAATTTTCACAATAAAATAAAATGAAAGTAAACAATATCACAACATTCATTCATAATATTTGTATCACACACTTATCAGAAGTCACAGATTTGTGATATTCGGCAATGAAATTAGCTAGAAAATGGAGTTTAATACCCTAACCCCTCATAAATTTCCAATAAGAAGACACCATCACGCATCACCTTAAAATTTGCAATTAAAATCAAGAAGAGTATCTTAAATATTTTCTTAATCTCTTCCAAGGATTTTATATGCGTAAACATTATAATACACTCAATACCCAGACATGATATTACACACAAAACCTGAGTATCTATATCTATGTATGTATGTGTGTTGATATGTAACTGGGATGGCAGTATGGAAGTAAAATCGTTTCTTTGTTATTTTAATTAAACGAAAATACTCGCATTGTAATGCGATGCAAATATTTTCCCTCATTATTTGCTTTATCTGTCGTCGCAATATATACCCACAAAAAAAAAATTATACCTTATAGATACTCACATACATACATAGAGGTATCTGCAAGTAAAAATGTTTGTATGAATGAATAAAAACGTATCTTAAAAGATTTAACGTAACGTAAAGGGGTTGTTTTAATTATCTCTGTCTAAGAAATATCTCAAGGAAATCTTATACAATTTTTTCGGGTTCGTCTTGGATTTTCTGCAATGTCTATACATTAAGAAGAAGATACTTTTTGATGTCTGCCTTTCCTTAAAAAAAGATAGCTTTTTAAAAAAAATTACAAAAACACAAACAATGTAAAATAGATACGTTTTCAAGAACATTCACAGGTCAATCGCACTTGGCGCTAAGAAGCCACATGCAAACAATTTATGTACCTAAGTTTAGCCTCACTTCAATAAGTCGCTTTAACCCCATTCAAGCTTAGTTGATAGATACTTTGTTATTTTTGTTGTTGTTGTTGGTTTGATTTTTTGTTTTAATAAATGAAATACTTATGGAGAGTGGAAAGACAATAACTAGAACAGCCTTGAAGTTTATTATAGTTTAAAAGAGTGAGAGAGAGAGAGAGATAAAGTCACAGAGAACATTTATTAAAACAACTGTAATTTTTTTTTTTGTCATAAGAATTAAATCACACTGCGTAGATACAGATACAATAAGAGTATCTATACCTCGTACTTTGGCATTATTAATTATATTTTGTGCAAATTGTTACATTTTTCTCTTTAGTATAAAATGTGTCGATTAATTCTTGGAGTAAAACATATCTTACACAGGCAAAAACTTTTCTATCTTTGTATCTATCCATGTTGTGTTGTAAAAGTATCTGCAAAATGCATTAAGTGATTTATAATTGTTAGGTAGGTATTTGGAAATTTAATATATGATTTTTTTTTTTTTTTTTCATTTTTACTTAACCCAAGTTGATGAGATTGATTGATGGTTAATGTGTTTACCCAGATACTTTTTCAATATGATTTATGAGAGTATCTGAGAGATACATAGGTACGTTTGATGATGTATTAATTTGTTTGAACAATTTGAAGGTAAACAAGAGAATTTATATTGATGATTGGCTGACATTTAAAACTACTAAACTTGAAAAAGAAAAAAAAAAAAAAACAACAAACATGATATAATTGAAGGTTTCAATAAATCAGTAAAAGTGCCTTATGGATGGATGAAAGCTGCCCAAAGTGATGATCCCATCGAGATATTCAAATTATTAATTCTAAAATTGTGATTCTGAGACTTATACGTATATATTTTTGATGTTATTGATTATTTTGTATTAAGCTCGAGTTAAGACCCCAAAACCTCCCTATTTATTGTTATAAAGAAAAAGCATTGAGACCCCTGGTTTCAGTATTCCTAAAAAAGTATTAATAAGCTGGGGAAAAGGCTCCTAGTATGAATAATATGTAAGGTATAAATCCTTCAATTGATCATTTGCTTGTTTTGAGACCCTACAATTTCAGTATTTCAAAAATAGAAGTACCAGACACGAGTTGATTTAAAATTTTTTTTGAAGTTTCTAATTGTCTTGCACAGAAAAGGACTTAACAATATTTTTTTTTTGATTTAGGACCTCATATTGGTAAATAATAAACTTTGAGACCCCAAATTGTAAATATTCTGTAGAATTTAAAACCAGAAGTAAAATGATCGTTTCATTTATCGTTCACTTGGTTTCAGACTCATAAGCTTTGAGCGAAAATGCAGCTTGAGACCCTAAACTTATAATATTTTAATTAATCACGCATCTCTAGACCATTCTATTAAAGTTCTCTTTTTATATACAAAATTATTCCAAACTGAGTTGGAACCTCTGATTTAAATTGAACCGTCTGCTCGTTTGCAATTTTGTATGAACACAAATTAGTATTAATGAATTTTAAGGTCTAAACATCCAAAGCATTATATTTCTTATATTTATATTTTTTTTAGTTAGTAGTTAGTAGTTAGAAGTTACTTTTAGACCTTTTCATAAACTTGTCTTGAGAAACCATTCAAATATATTTTTATTTTTAATATAATTTTTCAACTACCAAAGCTTATAAATTTTGTTTGCAATTTTTTCTCCATCTCATTTCAGCTGTTCAACGTGGTCGCGTTCCGCCCACCCAACCCGGACTAGCTGGCATGCATGGTCAATATCAACTTGCCAACGGCGATCACATGGGCGTGGCCGGTTTCAATGGTCATTCATATCTAAGTTCCTACATTTCACTCCTGCTACGTGCCGAACCATATCCAACATCACGCTATGGCCAATGTATGCAACCAAACAATATTATGGGCATTGATAATATTTGTGAGCTGGCTGCCCGTCTGCTATTTTCCGCTGTCGAATGGGCGAAAAATATCCCATTCTTTCCCGATCTTCAAGTGACCGATCAGGTGGCGTTGCTGCGATTGGTGTGGTCTGAGCTGTTCGTCCTGAATGCATCACAGTGTTCAATGCCATTGCATGTGGCACCACTGTTAGCTGCTGCCGGTCTTCATGCATCACCAATGGCTGCGGATCGTGTTGTGGCCTTTATGGATCACATACGCATCTTCCAGGAGCAAGTTGAAAAATTGAAGGCGCTGCATGTGGATTCAGCGGAGTATTCGTGCTTGAAGGCGATTGTTCTGTTCACCACAGGTAAGCTTCTGGACATCTTGTATAAAGATGTTCCGGCCTTACTAACAAAAGTTTCAGCTAAATTGCAAAGCTCCCACAGTAATAGTACTAGCACCAACAATAATAGTAGTAGTGGGGGTGGTGTTGGCGCTGCCGGTGCGAATTCCACATCCGATGGATCGTCTGCTGGGGACTCGTCCTCGAACAGTTTGTGTGAGGAGATCATGCTGGTGGTCAGGGATCACCTGGATGATCTGGATCGCGAACATGCACAGACAGCTTCATCGGTTCTGACTTCGCACCTGGCCGCTCTCATGAAAGGTAGTAGTGAGTCTGCACTTAGTCCCAACACATTGCACACACCAACATCGCACACCACACCTTCCACAATT
The DNA here is from genome assembly GCA_948107695.1 of Meliscaeva auricollis. Lineage (NCBI taxonomy): Eukaryota > Metazoa > Arthropoda > Insecta > Diptera > Syrphidae > Meliscaeva > Meliscaeva auricollis. The sequence goes on along the minus strand of OX403619.1, from coordinate 52,502,630 downwards.
GTATCGATGTCGGGGGAGGTCAAGGGGTCCGGAGTAAGTCACTCCATTGCCAACTGTCTGAGCACAACGGCAACCCCTACCACATCCTCCATATCAACGGCCATGTTGCCATCGCTGCAAAGTGCCTTCAGCTCTTGCAGCAGCAGCAACAATCAACCTTCAATGTACTATAACTCGACGGGAGCGATGGCAAGCTCACCAGTGATATCATCGACGGCGCACTCCCATTTCCAAGGCAGCTCAAGCTTGGGTAATATCACTTCATCGCCCATGAGCAATCCCAGTACGGGGAGCATGGGCACATACAATTCACCCTCATCGGCCTCAGCAGCAGCGGCAGCTGCTGCAGCTATGTTCTATCAAACGCCTCCGAGAACGTTCGGTTCAGCGTTCGATATGTTCCATCATAGCACTCCGTTCGTAAGTCATACGAGTAGTAATGGGTCGTTTGGTAATTCTAGTTATAGATATTCGCCTTATAACTTTGGCAATAGATGGCAGTTGTAAGAGAGTGTAATAGTAAGCTTAGGACGGCCCAAAAATTTGTAAATTTTTCTTTTCTTCTGTATCATAAAATGCATTTTTATTATTAAGTTTCTTCTGTAAATTTCGTGTATTTAATTAATTTATTTATTTATTTTAATTTAATTTAATTTCTAATGATTTAGTTTTTTTAATAAAATTTAGTGCCTAATTAATTTATTTAACTTATTTAATTTATTTAAAAATAAAAGAAAAAATTGATAATATATGAAAATTAATATTTTTAAAATAAAAAAAAAATAATTGGTCTTTTCATTTTGTGCTTCAAAACAAAAAAAAAAATTGGTTCTTGGTCGAGTTCATATTTTTTTTCAAAAAAAAAATTGTTTCTTCTTAAAAAAATTTGCTTCTTATAATTTTTGCTTGAATTAAGTTTTGCATTTTTATTTTTTTGTTTTGCTAATATTTTTGGTTTCCATTTTTTTACTTTAATTTTTTGCTTTTTTTGTAGTTTGGATTTTAATTTTATTATTTTTTTGCTTTTTAACAATATACTTTTTTCTATTCTTTTTGTTTTCAAAAACAAAATGGAATTTTGCTTCAAAAACCGTCTGCTTTCACAATTTTTTTGTTCATTTTTATTCGCTTTTTTTATTTATTTTAATTTTGCTTTGCTTTTTTTTATATAGAGTTTGTCAGCTAAATTTTTATTTGCTTTTGATTTTTTATTTCATATTATTTAACTGCTTATTTTCACAGATGATTAATCGCTGGAGTCTTGGAAGTTATATAAAAAACATTAACAAAATAAATGCAAAAAAAACCTATTAACAAAAAAATAACATAACTGCTCTGCACATCATTAACCACCAATTTAATTTTTTTTTGTTTTCGTTTTTGGTTTTTCAACTGTCGATTTTTATTTTATTTTTATTTGGTTGCTTATTACAGTTTTTGGGCTTGGAAAAGGTTAAGCAGAAGAATAATTTTGCTTAGGACCTTGAAGTTTTTCGAGAGTTGTATAAAAATTACGGGAAGTAAGGACCCTTTCAAACAACAAGTAGCAGAGTTTCTCAAATGTTCTTAATTTCTTTGAAGTCTAATTTTTGTCAGGGTCATTTATGTATGAATTTTAAATGACTTTTTACAGTTAACGACTAAATGAATGCATGAAAAAATACAGAGGCCCTTCTGAAAACAAGAGTCTCGACACAGCGTGATTATCACACAAATATTGAATAATTACTGCAAGTATCACACAAATTGTGATAAGTTATTTTGTATGTAATTTCTTTGTAATCACTAAACTATTTGCTTTGGTATAGATTACAAAAGTATTTAGTTTGCTTAGTAGCGTTGATATTTAAATATATCATAGAAACTTTAAAAAATATCACAAAAATTGTGATACAACTATCTTTAAGTATAAAATCTACGCAAATTTTAGTAAAAATTCAGATATTTGTGTTGTAAACGTTAAGAAATGCATTGAATGATTTTTGCAGGTATTACACAAACCTTGATAGGTTACTCCTCTGGGTACAGTTAAAAATTAAAAAAAAATTAGTGCAGGGTAGAAAGTTGCCTTATTTTTGAAAATTAAGGTTTATATATATATTTTCAAATTTCAGGATTTATTTGCTAAGCGAACAAATAGTTCCTGCAAAGTATTACAAAACGATATTATTAACTTTATAAAAAAGGTATCATAGAAACTGTAAATAAACCAAAAACTATCACACAAATTGACCATAAATTACACTCTATATGCCTGCACATTTGAGGACAAAATCACATATTTGTCTTATAAACGCAAAAGAATTAAACTTAATCTGGGTATATCACAAAATTTGTGATAGGTTAGTTTTTTGAGAGCTTCTCTTTTTAGGGAAGGTTGATTCTTTTCCTTTTTGTTGATATCTTCAAATGAAATGTATTCCTTACTATTTTAAGTAGGTCTTAACAAGAATTTTTTTAAGAACGTCCTCTAATACCAAAATCCACCTTGTTCCGATTTTTTTATTTAGCAATGTTTGAACAGAGTCCAACAATATAAGAAAAGTTGATGAAATCCTTTCCCACTTTCAAAACAAACTTCATAAGTCACACAACGAAATGACCAACTCAAGAGCAATATATCAGAAATCAAATTAAATTCTAAATCGAATCGTCCAAAACGTTTGCAATATCAATCTTCTACCAGCGGGGATCTACAAAATCAAATCAGAGTTTTCCCAGATGAAATATGTTGCCTTCATATTCTCCATCACCACTTGCTGATTTCTGTAGTGCACACGTATTATAGGAAAACACTCGTTCGTGCAATAGCAAAAAATTACACCAACCATGTCTTCCTCTCCTCAACATTCAGCACATATCGAGAAATCCCGGAATTAAAATTAAAAAAAAAAAAATCTCGATTAAAAAAAGAAAGAAGGAAAAGATACAAAATGTATCTAATCCTTTGTTTATAAATCTCCACTTTAAGGTCATAACCTCATTTCTTTTATTCCACTTAATTAGGAGAATTCCAAAAGCGTCTCCTTAGTGCCAACAACAATGAAAGTTAAAAAAAAGTCAAAATGGAAGGAGTTTAGAGAATAAAAATCCAAATCTGGACACAAAGCATTTAAGCCATCAAATTTACCATATAAACAATTGCCATAGTCACTTGGAGGCGAAATTCATAAAAATCCTCGTCATCATTATCAATTCAATTGACTTAAGCTTCTAAAACGAGACTCGCTCGAGAGCTCGACTGCGAGGCGAGTCCATGAAATATCCCGAAATATACCTACAAACGATCATAGTCATCATTATCATGCCACACACTCCATGGAAGGCTTATGCGGACTTTTTGGCATGGGCTTCCTCCTTCGTTTTGTTTGTTTCTTCTTTTTTTTTTTTTTTCTTTTGAGTATTCTTGTTGATTTAGTTTTTGGAACACACGCTGCATCAGAAGGATATTTGTGAGATTCTCTTTTTTTTTTTGTTTTTGCTGTTCGCTCCAAAGACTAGATCGTGACCAAACGACTAAATGGATAATGACCGCGCGCTCGTCGCAAACGGTACGATCGAAGACAACGACGACGACGATGCGATACGATACGATACTACACTCGTACAATATGTCCAAATGGGCAGAAATGCTTATAAAGTGCTGCACACCTCAGAAGCATTATTTGGAAGCAGCAAAAAGTACCCAATAGACGACAGACGGATAGACGGTTGGAGCGATGTGGAGACGTGCAGAGAGAACTGCTGAAAATCTCTCCATGCGCTTGGCAGGCAGCAGCTTATAGCCTCTGATGTTGATGTTCGGTATTGCTTCTCCTGATGAGGATGAGGACGATGATGATGCTGATGATCAAGGCACAACAGTTGCAGTGTTGTTGTTTTGATGTGGGAATTGGATGGCAGCAGTAGGATCCATGTGTGGGAACTGGGCTGCATTAAGAATAGAAAAGGCCTCGAGGCGGAACTTAAATAAATTTCAATCTATTAGAGAATCACTTGAAATTTTTCTAATGAGATAGGTTTTGTGTTTGCGTGAGTTGCATGCTATTTAAATGTCTATGAATTGGCTAATGAGGATATATATCACAGAAAAATTGAAATTTCAGGTAAATATCACACAAATTGTGATAAATGTATTTCCAAAGATTGTTTTCTCGCTTCTTTCTAACTTATTTCAAAAATATTCACTTATTTGAGTTATTATCACTGAAATGGTATAAGCTTTTAAGGAATATCACAAGCATTGTGATAAGTTATTTTTCTGAATATAATGAACTCTCTTTGTGTGAATTTTGCAAGATATTTGCATACAAGATTTTTATATACAAAATTACGGACATGAACAGATACATAATCACTTACACAATATCACAGATAGCAGGAAATTCATACTTTTGTGATATATTCTAGAATCATGTTTTTGTATAATAACATAAATATTACAAAAATATTTCAGAAAATCTCGCAAATATCACATAAAAATAAGATGACATTTCGAAATTTAACAAAAAATCTTATTGATATCACAGAAATATTCAGGATCTCCAAATAAGCATCACAGCTTTTGTAATAGATATTCCTTTTGAATAGAACTTTGCCTTCAATTCTCACAAAACCCTTAAGATAACCTAGTTTAAATAAATATCACAGAACTAGACCACTCTCTTAACTTGAATGTTGAAAAATAGGTTAATTTTTTTTCCAAAAACTTAAAAAAAGACTTTTATTTAACAAAAATATCACAAAACCGATCACTTATTAAAACCAACTGACCTCTTCTACCACAATATCACAAGATTAGTATATTCTGGGCTCTTGACAAATGGACAATTCCTACCCTGCGTGTGAAACTAAACGGATTCTATCTGCCTGTGAAAAAAAGTCATCGACTCGATGTGCATCACCAAATCATGCGCGCCTCTGATGGAAAAGGGGCAACCATGTACCACTAAAGACCCCAAAAGAGGAAAATCTTATAGAAAAAATAAAAAAAAAATCACTGTCTCCCACAATCCTTCTTCTTCCTTACGTCACTACCCGCTCATCAGAAAACTTCTCTATCACGAGGAATAAATGAGCAACAGCCAAGTAATACAAACAGAAAAACAGAAAAACAAAACAAAACAAAATTAGAAATGTGGAAAATCCAAAACCAATGTTACCCATGATAACAGCGAAGATGGCGCACCTCTTTCAAGGCGACACACAGATAGACCGGAGCGGATGATGATGATGCTGATGAGGTATTGGTAGTTGGTAGTTGGTAGAGCCGCAAAAGGCAAAAGAGAAGAAGTATCATCGACTAACAAAAAACAAAAAAAAAAACGCGAATTTTCAGGTGTGCTAGGCTCACCTTGTTAAACAGTGTTTTCCGTTAGATGTTCGCCTGTCTTTTTAACCACTTTTTAACTTTGTTTTTATTGTGTCTTTACATTTTCACATGGTTGAGTGTCTTGAGGAGTAGTCGGCGCAGTCTATACAGTTCACAGATGCACAACATCACTGCTTGAGCATGCAAAGATACAAATGTATCTATAGGAGTACTCGCGTTGTATCTACGAATGTATCTGAGTTGCTATGTAGCATCTCATTGCGCGGTGCAGGCGCAGAGGCCTCGGTGTCAGTCAAACGTTTTCCAACACGATTTGAATGCCTGCCCCGGTTGGAATCCGAACGAGAAGATGCAACTCAAGCTCAAGCTTCTTCTTCTTCGACTCCATTCCGTTCAGATCCGACATCATCTCTTGCGCGACCTCATAAAAGATACCCAGTGTCAAGCATAGTAATTATTATGATATTTCGTATTGTTCGTCGGAATGGGATGATGTGCTGCTGCTGCTTCTTCTCTGACTCCGCTACTCTCGGGTCTTCGGTTGGCCACAGCATCATCATCATCATCATCATCATCACCCGCGCGAAGTACCAGTCTTTTCGGGGCGATTATTGATGTTGAATGCATTTATTTTATATGAACCACCGCTTGGGCTCCACGGGATGGATGGACAAAATAGACGGACGGACGGACGCGAACGGTGCAACAAAAATCGAATGCATTTTCAATTTTGATTGGAGTCTGGTGATTTCTCGAACGTGCCGTGGCTTTGGTGTCAATTGTTGGTCTATGCGCGCTTTCTCGTGTCGTCGTCTTCGTCATCGTCGTCGCACCACATCATCGTACCTTCATCCTCCTCCTACGATTCGCAAATCCTAAAAGTGTGCCTCAGATGTACATCTCGCTCAAGAGAGGTGCTATTCCATGCAGCATATACGCGCGTTAGAATTGAAAACCGATTGAAATGGAGTGATTGTGCGGCATGGAATGTGAATATATGGGTTTTGGTAATAAACGGTTTCACTTTTTTCTTCTATAAATTTCTACGACGACGAGTATAGAGAGGTCTGGTATACCCGCCGCCAAGCTGAGCTAAGCTATGAGCCAAAGCCAAGTAAAGTCAAGTCAAGTCAAGACCGCACCGCTGCGCTGTGCTGCATCCATTTGGCCATAGTTGGAGCGAATATATTGGAATATTATTACACGACGAGGTCGTGATGATGGTTTCTTGGCAATATGAAGATTACCCAGATATGACCAACGATATATAAAGCAATTTAGTGGAAAATAAAGGAATTGTTTTTTTTTTTTTTTGGGTCTACCTCTATTGTTGACCATCATCTCTAAAGGAGCGTTCTCTCTTCGTTGTCGTGGTGTGGGGTTTTGATTTTTTTTTTTTTGTTTTGTTTTATTGACCTTCTGGGTTAGGTTAGGATTGGTGTTGATATCAATAGGTTGACCTATTTATATGTGGAGACTCTGTTTGAAGTTTGATCGTGATCCACAGAAAGGGAGAGGGAGAGGAAGAGAGAGAGAGCAACAGAGAGGTGTTAGGTATTGAATTATTATTGATGATCAATTTTGTGGATAAGACTTATGGGTGTTGAAAGGGGAAGTTTCAATATAGGTGGGTTGTTTTGTTGAAGTTTTATTTTAAATTTATCATTTCTTGGACGGTATAAAGTTATAGGAAGGTGAAACTGGTCTATTCACAGGATACACACTGTGAACTTTTGAATAATTTGTTCAAGGAACTTGAGTTTAAAAATGAAATCCCGGGATTTTCAACATTTCTGTGCCGAAAATCCCATTCCAATATCCCACTTTGAAAATTTTCATGAAACCAAAGTCCTACAAAACGTATAACTTCAAACATTAGAAATACATTTTTACTATGGAACATTTAATAAAAATCACTTCAAGAAAATTATAATCCCGAACAATTTGTGCCCGAACAATCAAAATCCCAAAAAACCCAAGATACAAGAAAATCAAAAAAAAAAAAAACTTGAACATGACAAATTAATAAATAAAAAAGTTGAATTTGTGAAAAAAAAAACTCATGATCTCGTTGACGAATATCCCACAATCGACAATCATTGAATATCCCCTTATAAAAATTAAATCCCAAACAATTAAAATAAAAAAAAACTAGTACGGATCTGTCATCAGATCTTTGAATCAAGATCTCAAAAATTCACAATAAAAACATAAACTGTTGGAAAAAAAGTCAAGAAAAGCTTAAATCCCAAAAATATCAAATATAGACTAACCACAGCCACAAAGAATTTTCTTAAAGAATCTGAAGAAGCAAAAAAAAAACATATCGTTTTGAATTCATAAAACAAAAAAACAAATCCCTAAATTTGTAAAACAACTTATTTATTAATTTGCCCAAATTGAGGATCACAAAAGTTAATACAAAATACCTACAAAAATACATTAAACCCTAAAACAAATATCCCGCATTTTCAAATAAGCAACAAATGAATTTTAAAAGTACAAAATAAAAAAAAAATTAAATCCCGAAAGCTTTCTATCTGAAAAAAAAATCAGAATCTTAAATTCAAAAGTTCTTAAATGTTTCACCCATTTTTTTTTTAAAGCTAAAGTCTCAATAAAATACCCTTGTACCACTTCAATACAAATAAAAAAAATTAAAAAAAAACTCATTAACCATGCATACAACTAAAATGGAGTCAATTAAGCTCAACAAAACAGTCTAATCATAATCCACCAAAAGCCAATAAAAACCAAAACACCAAATCTAAATCCAATTTCAATTCAAATTTCCATTTTGCACACTTCCACCAGCACGAGAGTTATTGTTAATTTTGAATTTGAATTTTCAAATACAACAAATAGTACAAAACATAAAAAGAAAAAAAAAAAAAAACAAGAAAAACAGAATGAAAAACCCATTTCCCAGCTGCAAAATGCACAAAACCCATTTTCCATCGTCATCATTGTATTCAAAGTGCACACATATTAATATTTTGACAGGAGCGGATTATTTCAATGTTAACCTGCCGAGGGCGCAGGTTTGAGATAGATTTTTGATAGAATTAAATTTTTTTCTTTCAATTTTTCGATTTATTTACACTCAATTAATTTTGAAAATGTTTTCGAATAAGACAACTAATTAAATTCGATCTCACATCAAATAGCGCCCGGAACCTTAATTAAAATCGACCCTTTTCAATAGAAATCTAATTTTTTTTCTTCAGTTAAATGTACTGTAGAATATGTAATCTTCTTAAGACAGAAACTTTATTTAGTTAAAACATTTTCAACATTTTTTTCTGGTTAAATATAAGCTTGTGTATAGTTTTCTTTCTAAAATATTTTATGGCCTCACAATTACTCCTAAATCCGACCCTGATAATTGCTACACTAGATGCAGAAAGTTGAAAATCATTTTGCAAATAAACAAACGAATGAAGCAAAACAAAAAAAAAATAAATAAAACTTAAATGAATTTATTTTCTCGTTCTGTGTGTTTGCATAAATCTCATAGACCGAATGGGTGCGTCGAATCGAAAGACCATTATCATGGAACTTTAAATTTTTAAATAAACGAAAATGAAAAGCCGACAAACTGGAGCAAGCAAAAATGGCGATAAAGTTTCATGAAAAAAAAAAAAAATTTAACACAAATTATTAAAAAAAAAAATACAAATTTGTGTGCGGTTAGAAAATAATTATTCTCAATGTTCAATTGTTATAATTTCTAGATTGATTTTTTTACTTTAGCTTGGGATCTTGTTTTGGTCGAGGGTATCTTTTGAATGAATTTTGTCAATTTTTGTACAGGGTGGTTAGATTTGAGTGGGTCTAACATAAGGCCCTTGTTAAATTTGTTCGAGAAGCAGCAATAGATATAAAAAAAACTATTATTCTGGCAAAAAAAAAGATGTTTATAACGATGTGATTTTTTAAAAATTTCACCCGAGAACAAAATGTAGTTTTTCAGGTCATTTTTATGGGGATATTATTACATTTATTATTACACACTCGTAAAATACTAATAACTTGGTTAGTTTTCCCATGATTTTAAATTTTAGTGCCTTGTTAAACGCAGCAATAAATAGACTTTTAAATATACATAACAGATTGTAATGTTGTTAAACAAGTTCTGTTACAAATTCTGAGATAAAGTTGGAATATTTTGTGAATAAACGTAAAAATTGCATATACTTTTCGTTATATTGACGCTATTTTTAATGAATAAATAAAACATTGTTAGAAAGGTTTTTCTTTCTTCTTAATGACCAACCTCACTGATAGTGAAAATAAAACAGAATTTTGCATGTAGTTTTTTCTTATACAACAACTTTAAGGAATAATTTGAGCGTACAGTGTTCATAATTTTAATGAAAAAAAAAAAACAACTAAAAAAATTCTTATTACTTACTAACCTTTACTACTTCAGCAAAAGCCTTTAATTCTTTACTTGGAGTAACAAAAAAAATTATAAAATTTCGTAAACAATGACTAGGTTATTTGCATTTTTGTTTTTAGTGTTGAAAAATATAAGAATTTAATTTATGGTTTCGATAAAAAAAACAGAACTTTGTTTTCTTTTTTAATGAAAAAGGTTACTCATACTCATACTCATATTTATTTATTTAAATGTTCGTACAAATTTGGTCTAAATGATTGCCAAAAATGACAAGGTTAATGCTTTTAGGCAAGTAAGGGTTACATTTTTTTTTGTTTTTCAAATATTTCATTGACTTAGAGATTAAATTTAATCTTAAAAAAAAATTGATAGTAATTTCGCAGATGTTCTCTTTTAAAGAGTTAAAATTATACATTTATTTGTTAAATGATTCATTTAATAGACAACTTTAGCTATCATGGAGCAAATTTTACAAAATTTTGTTTAAATTGAATTCAGGCAGATAACTTGGTTAAATTTACAAAATGACTAAGGTTTTTTTTTTTGAATGTGAACATCATATTCTTTGGGACTGATAATTGCAAATTGGGTCTTAATCAAAAAAAGATTAAGATGGTAATCGACAAAAAGGACTAAGAAAATAGAAAAAAACCGAATAAGAAAACTGATTAAGGGAGCAACCATACACATACAAATTACTAAATCTATATTTTAATAAACGATAAAAAAGAATTTGTCATTGAGCTAGGGACAGGTAATGAACATTTAGACTATTGTTTGCTTAATTTGAACCAATTAAGGTGAAGTTTATTTATTTTCAAGAAATTCGATCTATTATTTGACATTCAAAAGTACGAATTTGAATTATCTTGTTCCAATAAAATACTAACGTTTAACAAAAATGGACTTTTAAATTCATAAAAGACAACACAAAGATTTTTCTTATGACAACACAAAGATTTTTCTTATGAAATCAATTAAAATATTTTTGAATTATCTTTTTTTATTGACAAAATTAAATATATTCGCTAATTAAAAATATATGAAACATTTTTTTTGTATTTGTCGTAAACACCCTCAACATTATAACATACAGACCCAAAGAGATAAGAAAGCTCAATCTCGCTATTTCGAAAACAACAAAACATCCTGATTGTTATCATTATATTTTTTCTTTGAATAATTTTTATTTAATTTTTTTAAAAATACTATCAGTTTTTCAATTAAAAAATAAAATTGAATCATGTCATGTAATAAATATTGATGCGATAAATTATTTATTATTCGACTTGGTTGCCTGCATTATTTTATACCTAAATATAAAACAATCAATGTTAAAAAAAAAAAAATGTTTTTTCAACTAAGTAAGACGTAGAATGTTTATTTTTTTGATTGGACTTTAACACTCTCATGATATATAAAAAGTGAGCCAGAATAAATTTTATTTCAGACATAAAATCAATTGTTTTTTTGTTGTTGTTGTCTTTGTTGTTTAATTTTTGTTATATACTTGTTGTCTTTTTAAATTGAATGGACATTTGCTACTTAATTCTTTTTAAGTAGAAAATAATAACAAACGAAAAAAAACACATCTACAAAAAGAAAAAAAGAAATCGTTAAAAAAAAACTTATTTTTAGTATTTTAATTGAAAATGACGTAACTTGGTGCTTTGTTTTTGATTAAATATATGCAATGTATGTTTGCTTTTTTCTTTCTATATTATGAAGAGATTAGAAGAAAATAAGTTGAGGTAGACATTTTTACTTGTAACAAAAAAAAAATAGATTATCTGATATATTTTTTTGACGAATGTCGAACTTACGATGTGGCTTTCAATTAACATTGAAGAGTACTGGCAAATATTTTCATTTAAAAATAATAGAAAAATATATATTCTAAAGGGAACTACAATATTAGAAAGGAAACAAAATTGCTTACCTTATGTATAGACTGTTGCTAGACTTGTACACTTTTTCACTTTTTCCATCCCATTTCTTCTTTAACAAATATTATTGGATCGATTCTGTATATCTTTCACTTCAGTTAGTATTTGTTTTGAGTCTTGAATCCCAGGTATTAATTTCAACTGATGGCTCTGAAGTTTTTTTTTAAACTTTCTTAGATTACAACAAAACTGATCCTTTTCTAGATCAATAGATGCTTGTAGTTTCTTCATATACTTTGCTTTTTTTTTGACGCTAGTATTTTGCAAGAGACTTTTCTGAAATCAAAAAAAAGGTAATAAAAACATTAAAATATACATCAACCAAATAAGATACATTATTTGATAAAATTATAGAAACTTTGAGATATAAGTTGAAAAATTAGTTAGAAAGCCTTTAGTTAGATATCACATAAAGAGATCTCTTTAGACACAATGAAAAACAAACAAAACTATTTTTCGTAGGTGTACTAACATAAAACTATTAGATTTTATATTTTTTAAACAAGTCTTTTTTGATTAAGTTCAAAGTTTTTAAATCAATTCCTAATAATATTTGTTATGTATATATTTTTACTATTGTTGTTTTTATTTTTAAGTTTAAAATATTTATTTTGAGTTTTAAATTAAAATCATTGACATCGATTAATGACTTCCTTTTTGGCTATATTTTATAAAGATTGATTGATTGAAGAAAAGTATTGCTATAGTTGGGTACACTATAATTCTATGCAAAAATAAATTCAAAACTTTCCAAAAAACTACGCAAAATGTCAAGGAGTATTAAAAAATTATAAGCTCTGGGACATTTTTCGAAATTTTTAGGCCATTTTTTTGTATTTCTTGCAAATATTTTATGAAAAATGTATGGAAACGAATGGAGTTTTTTTTATTTTTCTTTGACCAATGCTTTAACTGAAAATTCCATTCGATGAATATTTGTTGAACAAATTTGTCTTGAAATATTTCCATTTTTACATTTTCCTATTTATTTTTTTACTTACTGATACAAAATCGTCTAAAGAATATATAAGAAAATTTCTTAAAATTAAATAAATAAGTTTCTCTTTCTGTTAAATAAATATTATTTATTTTTTAAATTCTTTATTCTATTTTTAAGATTTTATTCATAATTTTTTTCACTTTTGAGATTCTAGTTTTTCAATTCTTTTTTTAACGTTTTAATCTCAAAAGTGCTTTTAAATTATAAAACAATTCGAATTGATTTAAAAAAAAAAGTGAACTTAATTGACAAAGACTTGATTTTATAAAATAAGAAAAAAAAAATATAAATTAATTTCATATAATCATTATAATTCATTTATTTATCTTTGTCCTTTCTTTTTTGTATTCTTCATTCACAGATGCATGTGGTTTATCCGATGTAACGCATATAGAAACGCTACAAGAAAAATCACAATGTGCTCTGGAAGAATATTGCCGAACACAATATCCAAATCAGCCAACAAGATTTGGTAAACTTCTCCTGAGATTACCTTCACTGAGAACTGTTTCATCACAAGTAAGTTGAAAATTTTATTCAAAAAACAATTTTTTTTTTTATTACAAGAACAAAAAAAAAAAAAAAAGTACTAGATTACCCTTTGCAATTTCTTTTATAACTTATAAATATTTTGTATTTTTTATTTAAATTGCAGGTTATTGAACAATTGTTTTTTGTACGTCTAGTCGGTAAAACACCAATTGAAACACTCATTCGTGATATGCTGCTCTCGGGCAATAGTTTCTCTTGGCCCTATTTACCTTCAATGTGACATACAATGTGGCGACAATTGACAACAACTTGATCATCCGCCACCACAGCCGTTGCTGCTGCAGCAGCTGCCTGTGCCAATGCAGCGGCAGCAGCAGCAGCCGATGGCAGTGGCGTTGGAGGAGTATTCCTGGGTCCAGTATCAGCAACAGCAACAACAACACCAACCGGAACATCGACCATGATGACGCCATCATTTGCCCCATCTACATTTGCCGCCACATCGGCAATGCGTAGAAATTCACCACTGGCCGCCATGGTACCTACCTCGCTGTCAAATTATTATGACAGCGCTGCCATGATGGCTGCCGCAGCAGCCGCTGCAATGTCAGTTGATAATGCCAATAATGTTATGGCAGGTAATAATAATAACAATAACAACAACAACAACAACAACAACAACAGTAGTAATTATCATCATCATAATGTCAACAATTTCCATCAACATCATCATCATCATCACCATCAATTGACAAGCAGTGACATTGATATGTCATTGTCAAATTCATCTACAGCAACTACTGCAACGCCATCCAGTGGTGGTGGTAATTTGAGTAATAATGGCAAACATGGCAGTGACAGTAGCAATGGTAGAATGCCATCGCCACCAAGTCTAATCGATATCAGTGAAGTTCCTCTAAATGTGGATGTCAAGTAGGGTTAAAAGACAAAATTAAATAAATTATATAAAAAAAAAAAAAAAATATATAAAAAAAAATTAAAAAAAATTATATAAAAATAAAAATGTATGGAGAGTTAGGATAATTTTCTTATAGAGTTAGGGTGGTTATTTTTTTTTTTTTTCATTTTTAATTTTTTTTTTGGTTGAGAGAGAGCAATGCAGTTTTTTTTTGTTAATAGATTTAAATTTTCTAATTTCCTTGTAAATAAATTTATTTTTAATTTTAATTAAGATCTAGAGAAAAAAAATCCAAAACAACAAAAAAAAAAAAAATACTTGAAGCCAAATTTCGATTTTAGTTAAATTAAAAAAAAAAAAAAATCATAAATAGTTGTTTTGTTTTCTTTTTAAAATGAAAATGAAAAATACATGTTAAAAAATGAGGCTCCCAAGAAAAGAATTTATTTAAAAATAAAAAATCCCAGTTCAAAATTAAATTTTCTCAACTTATTAGAAATTATTTAAAAAAAAAAAAACACAAATCAAATCGTCAAACGAACAAAATAAAAAAAAAATTAAATCCTAAAACAACTCAAATGGCACTGAAAATACTTAATTTATTATTTTTACAAAATACTCTGTGTCATTGAGTTTTTATTTTTTTCTTTAATTTTAAATTTATTTAATAAAAAAAAAAATCAATATTTAGTGGCAATCTTATTATTTGTAATAATTGTTTCTTTTGCAATTTAATTTTATTTCTTATAGGGTTATCTTAAAGATAACTTATTTTTGTATATAGAAAATTTATATAGATTGATTTATACATAATGATTTGTACACATTTTGTGTTTTTATAAATAGAGTTTTTTTTTATATAAATAATTAATTTTATTTTTAAGATAATTTTTATTTTATAAGATAAAAACAAAATAAATAAAAAAAAAACAAGAATTTAAGTGCAAGATTATTTTTAAGTTTTGTTTTATTGAGAGAGATAAAAAATTATATAAATTAAAAAAAAAAATAAAAAATTTATTATTTAGAAAAAAAAAATATATTTTAATTGTTTTATTTCTATAATTTGTCAATTTTTTATTTTTCAGTTTGGAAATATTTTTGGACATTGTTTGGGTTAAGAGGCTGGGAAAGGAATTTTATATTTTGGATTTTTTTTGTCTTTTGTTTATTCTAAAGAGGATAATCTGAGTAAACTAAAATTATTAAATGCAAATGATGGTTTATAAGAAATGGTTTTGGCGAAATTTTTGTTTAGTTAATTTTTGTTGTAAAAAAGTAGTTTTTGAATGAGTAAAATCGGCGATCTTCGGCACATGCGCACCAGGAACAATTTAGTTAATTTTGCCTAAATTTGGTTTGTGTATTTGGTTATCTAAGACAACTGCTTGTTATATTTATTCCATATATTGCTGTGAAAAATGTTGTATAATAAAAAAGAATTGGAAATTTTAGAGAAAGAATGGACATGTTTTTCATAGAAATAGACTTGCAGTAGTACAACCCCGGTTGTGACTAAACATCTTGATTAAAAGGACTTCAAGGCCAATATTCACAGCAGTAAAATTATTTTCCACACATAAATGTTGCAATCAGTCAAGGAATCAAGAAATTAAAAGGCCAATAAATATAATAGCTTAAAATTACAAAGAATGTACAGTTTTGGAATACATTAAAGAAGTAGCTAATTGATTACTGCGACGGACTATCACGCCGGGGATCTGGGTTCGATTCCCAGCCTATTCCACTTTAAATTTTTCAGCTGTACTGCCTTTTTGCGATAAATTGATAAAACCTTAAAAAGAACAGCTAGTAAGGTGGGGTTAAATTTATATACAGAATTAACTTAATCTGGGTTAACTCAGTACTGACAAAAATGGCCCTTGTAGTTGTTATTTGTTCAACTCTGAAAATTTAAATTGTACCAAAATATGTTTTGAATAAAATTGAAAGTTAATTTAATTTACTATGAAAAAGATTAGGATACAGTTTTCGTATTAAAAGTAGTCTTTTTCAAAATGACGTCTGAAACTCATTTTTATGTAGGTGGGTTCTCGACAAAAACAAGAGTACCTAACGCTTGATTTTAACTCTCTTTTTTTTGCTGGCTGTAAGTTATTTAAAATTCAGCATATATTTATTTCTATTGGTGATTTAAATCACTTCACAGTGTACATATCAAATTTATTATGCTTTTATTTAGGTAAGTACGCTTATATATTTAAAATATTTTGACTTAAGTCATTAGATTTTATTTTTCTATATTGTTTTTTTCTTCTTCTTTCATTTAATTTTTTTTTTAATAAACTAAATTTTATTCATTAAAAGTCACCCTAACAGAATCAGAAAGGTAGTTAGAATCATATTACCATAAAAGATAGAAAATGTGTCGGATAAAATTGAAAGAAAATTAAAAATAATAAAATAAACTTTAAAAGTTTCTATTTAAATGTAAATTACAAAATAAAAAAACAAAACTTGTAAAATATTTAGAATATTTCATAGACACCCTATATTTATGTATAGATATAGAGTGAGTGAATCCATAAAAGAATATATAAAAATAAAATCTTTATTGTTTTTATTTAATATTTTTTTTATTTATAATTGTAAAATATTAAATTTTTTCTAGTAGCTTTGTAATTAATACAAAAAATGATATCTTCTCTATAAATATAAATTTTTAAAAATAAAAAAAAACTATATAAACAAATAAAGTTCTATTATAATATTTATATTGTAAATAATAAAAGAAACAAAAAATAAATTATAATATTTTATAGCATGTAAGAATGTAAAATAAAAAAAAATTATTAAAAATCAAACAAAATATATATAGAAGTAAAATTATAAATATTTAAAAAAATAAAATAAAAAGAAATAGAAAATTCCTAAAATTTTTGTTTTTTTATGTTGTTTTTTTTTTTTGAATATTTGGAAATACATACTATCAAGTTTGTTTTCTTTCAATTTTTAAGTGATATCGGTTTTAAAAATACAAATAATAAAATCTATTAAACAAAAATTTTGTTGTTTGTTTTTTTTTTTTTATTTGGAAATGTGCTTGGAGCAGAATATTCAAAGAAAGTACTTGGATGTCTGACTCAAAAAGGGATTTGTTAAAAAAAGGTAAAGTATATATGCCCTGTGTGTTAAAAAGATTTATAAAAAATTTTTAGCTTTAGACCTTAAGTTGTCCTTTCATACAAAGTAATTGATCTATGGATTTCGTAAAATTTTATTTGCAAATAACATTTTTGTGTAGGCCATATACAATTTTTACCTTTAAGACCTCCGAACTATTGGAATTTTTACAAAGAATATAAAGAACATAGAGGAGTGTTTTAAAATGTTTTGATAGGACTGAATGTAAAAATAGGAACCACTGGATGTAAGGAATTTCTTACCTAGAGAATTTTAAATATGACTTGTTCAGAATACAGACCCTACTCGTAGTAGGGTCTGTAATGTGCTCAAAACATAGAGATTTACGAACAATGGATGTGTTGAATGACGAGCATTAAGGATCTACAGAATATATTTGGACCTCTACAAATGCAGAAAAAAAACTTGGGCCTACAATTCTTAAATATTGTTCGGAAGCACAATTTAAAATATTGGAACTCGAATATGATGATTTTTAATGTTTTTAAGGTCTTAAGGAAATGTTTCATTTAGACCACTTGGAGCTTAACAAAGAAAAAGATTTTACTACAATTTTACCACCAGACTAGACTGAAGAAACATTAAATTATCAGATTCCGGCTTTCTAAATTTATAACTTGGAAGGACCTCACACTGACAAATACAAAAGCATAACATTTTGGACGTTGAAAGTTTTCAAAAAAAATAAAATTTCATGTCAGATTTTTAAATATCTACTTTAAATTTGATTTAACAGTTTTCTTGACTCCATTATGACCCCAAAGCAAATCCTTATTTGTCGCTTAAATAAACTGCAGGGTGCTTATTCATTCATCCAATCAATTACGCTATTCCCATAACTTTTGCGTTTAATGTCTTTTCGCTTTAAAAAGAGCCAACAACAACAAAAAAGAAAATCAACATCAACATAACTCGAACCGCATAAACATCAGCGCGTTAATAGAATTTAAATACCCTCAAGGAAAATTCTCATAAATCCCACCGATTCTTTCGTAGCGTCGCCGCCGCTTCGTCGTCGCGTCGTCCGTTCGTTCGTTTGTCTGACTGTGTCGATTCATTGTGCAAACTCTTGGTCCACCTAAATGCACAAGAAACCATTACCATATCTAATATGCGAATTTGAACACTGGGAAAGAAAGAGAGAGAGGAATAAAACCGTTTTTGTCTTGGGCCAACATCTTCTCTGCGCCAGCATAATGTCCACTTTATCATCGGTGAAACATCTTCAAGCGGTCTTGTCCCCTGATGTTCCAGGTCTCTTGCATAAAATCACCCAAGAAATCCTACCAAACAGAAAGAACAGATGTCTCGCCCCGATCTATACTACAAGCGCGCGCCTTCTCAAAAACCACATAAATCCAAACAATTTTTCTCTAAAGAAAAAAAAAATCATAAAAACAAATTCCTACGCACTCGAGTGTCGCAAATGTCCACATCCAGATTCCAGAAGCCGCACCATTCTAGGATGTTGTTGTTGCTTGGTGCTGGTTGATGGTGATAATCACAGCGCAAACTATTTACAATGGTCAGAAACACGTGGCTTGAGTGGCTCTGGCTACCCAAGGAGATGCTCATGCGGATCCATGTATGTTTGAAAGGCACACACACTCCACATCTTGGAGAAGCATACGCATTCTACAAGCTTCCAATGGTGCTGCTCCTCCAAAGTAGCCCACCAGAGAAAGTGTCATAGAAAATGTTATCGGTCCATAATTTTTCATGCTTCTTCTTGTTGTTGTTGGGAGAACCATCCAAATGCTGATTCTAAATGCGCGGTTTTATGTGGTTGCGTGCGTTATATTGTTGTTGCTGTCGGGTGTCCTCTTCAGAGAAATGGACAGCCGACACTTCGTGCGTCATCTCTATACTTTGGTCCATTGTGTGTTAAATAGATTTG
Source organism: Meliscaeva auricollis (assembly GCA_948107695.1). Classification (NCBI taxonomy): domain Eukaryota; kingdom Metazoa; phylum Arthropoda; class Insecta; order Diptera; family Syrphidae; genus Meliscaeva; species Meliscaeva auricollis. Next base: position 52,483,477 of record OX403619.1, on the reverse strand, counting down.
AAAAGCCGATACAAATTTTAAATCCACAATAGACAATAGAAATCGGTTTCTTCGTCTCTTAAACTATTCAAGGATCTTTAAAATGATAATGTGTGCCCAGCTAGAACAAGGTACACTGTCCCAAAAAAAAAAAAAAAAAAAAATTACAATGTGTGGTTTTAGGGACTGCCAAAATATCTCAAAGGGAAATCTTGTTTGCGGGTGGACAAAAGATTTGTATAGAAGAAAGTATACCTTTACCGATTTCAAATGGGAAAACAAGAGGCGTGTGACAGGATCAATGGAAGAAGCGAGGGTTTTTCTTTGCTTTCAATCATTGTCCTCGGATTTAATTCGGTAATCAGTGGCATACAGGAGGCCATCAGGTTTGATGCAATCTTTAAGTGGTCAATGGTTTTTTTTTTTTTTGAAAGATTTGAATTTTCTGTTGGTAGTAAATTCAGCTGCTGTTTCTTTAGTCCGGAAATTAATTACTTTATGGTTTGATTGGCCCAAAAAGGTATGACAGTGTCAAAATTTTTAATGATGTTTTCAGATTTTGTTTTTTTACATTATTTGAAATATTTGAAATAAAAATTGAAACCCCACAATATGTTTACGGACTTTCTGAATTTTGACCTTGAATACAAATGAAGAATTAAGGCCTTACTATTTGAGCATATTGCATATGCAAAAGTTTGAATTTTACAAGGAAAAAAAAATCATAGAAATGCAGTTGGACCTCTAGAACTAAATTTTGACACCACTCAATTTCAGACCTCCACATTTTTTTGTTAAATTTTGGAACGGTTTGCAAAATTTTGCCGATAGAAATGAATTTCCTATGAAATTTTCAAATAACAGAAGCTTAAATTTACATGAATTTGTTTTTGCGTAAATTTTTGACCCATAAATACAAAAGCTTGAAGAGTCAAAATTATTTCTGTCTTAGAACATCTGAGAGAAAATGTGATACTCACACTTTTATGATCTTTAGAATTTGAACCTATTGTGTAATTCACTCAAAACCTAAAATAAATAACAAAAAAAGTAATATTTAGAATTACAGAATTCAGACCTTACGGAATTTTCGATTTTTAAGGTTATTTCTGATAAACGTGTGCATTCCTTCTGTAGGAACTTTGAAATAAGACTAAAAGTAAACCGCATCACTCAACAAAATTATAAAGCCAATACATTTTCGACAGATACAATTTTAGACCTTAGCAATTTTAGTTTTTCATCATTTTTATATAAAAGAAATTTCGGACACATAACAAAGACATTAAAACATAAAAGGAAAATGGAATTTAAACTTATAGAATATTTCATTTATGTGAAATTTTAGATTAATATAAAATTTGGACCTGCAACAATGAAATATGTATGACATGAAAATTAGGACAGTCGACAAAATATGTTTTGGCATATCCTAATTTTTGGGAACAATCAATTTTAGACCTGCATAATTTCATTTCAACAAATTTTGGATTTGTTTTAAGTATCTCAGTAATTCTGGTCTTAACAAATTCTGGATTTACATATTTTGGACCTACAGTTTTAAATTTAGAAACATAGAAATAGAAAATTTGGGCCTTAAAGAATTTTGAACATTTGTATTTTATGAAGAGGTAAAAAAAAAACACTATAGCACTAAGGACAAATTTCATGAACATTTAATAGCATTTGAAGTTATTGAATTATTGAAATAGTGGATTTTGAATTTTAGATAAACAAAATTTTTGACGTCAGACATTATTTTTACCGAAATTGTATCGTTACCGAATTTTGACCATTCGGAAATCTAATACAAAGTCTCTTAATTCAATTAAAGTAATCTGTAGAATAAAACTAAGATAATCTGTCAACAGTTTTAGACAAAGAATTTTGAACATACAGAATATTGGTTATTGACTTCCGATCAGTCTCCGAAATTTAAAAAAAAATGAAAGCTCCATAATTTTCGGACAGTAGAATTTTAAGTTAGACAATTAATTTTGTACCAAACTTCAAACTAATTTTTGACTATCAAAATAAAATACTCACAACATGAACTATGAAAATTTCGACCTTCACTAAAATTTATTCCACAACTTTTATTTCAAAATCTTGCCAACATCTACCGAAACAATATAATCTTCATCCAAAGTGACATGAATAATTTTAAAAATTCTAACCTTTTCATTGATGCTCGTAAATATTTTGATACAAATCCTTGATTCACCTAAAAAAAAAACTTAAACTTCTGTCACAACAAACACTCGCATATCACGCAACAACGTGTGTGACCTCTTTGCGGTGTGTCCCCGAATGCGAGTAAAGGTATATCAACTCCAAATATCGACAGATTAAAATTGTATCCAATTAACACTTGCCACCTGGAGGAATGAAATCTCACACGTATCGGTTTGGGTTTGAGGGAGAAACCCCACCTTTCTCAAAAAAAAGAAAAAAAAAATCCAAGACCATCATCATCACCGAGGTAAAGACCAGCATGAGGTCCAAATTGCCAACTTCACACCAAGCGTGCGCTGCGCTGTGCTCCACGAATTTTCCCATCCAATAACTCGTACGAGTTTTGACGTGCTGCAGTTGTATATATCTTTGGCAGCGTTCAGCGCACGAAAGAGTTCAGCAACCCAATAAATTTGGGGCCAATCGAATTGTGACACATCCAACACACAAGTTGTTGCATTGTGCGGTCGGACGGTCGCATGGTGGAACTTTAAGCGTTCCGTTTCGAAATGATAAATTCGCCATAATTCCGAATGGCATTCGATTCAGTGTGACACATAAATTACGAATTAACGCTTAAAGCCCGTTCGAGGGGCATAATTTTCCGTTTTACAATAAGCGGATGTCATTTTCATTTTGTGCAAATAGCCCTGGTTGGCACAGTGGGTGCTAAAGTGGGGAAGATTTCTGCTGGTTGCTGGTTGGGCTATGTGAGAAGATGCAACACGAATTGGACATTTTTCAATCTTTGTCTGTCCAAGAAGGATTTCGCATTCCTTAAGACTCTCTCGCCGACCAATGTTGTATGTCTATAGTAAAACCCATATGAAGACCGACGACGCACGGCCAGCACGGTATACCTTTTGGCATGTTCCAACTTTGTTCTCGGCTGCATCTTACAAGTTTGGGGATCCATAGTGCGTTTTTTATACTGCACAGATGCTCGGCCGCCGACTGCAGCAGCGGGTGGAGGTCCCAGGACGCGACACCATTGGTAATCTCATGTTGGGTGGTCAATTTGTTTACGCGACAAGGTGATGGATTTTTCTTAAGCCAAAATGAAAAGACCCCCAGAGTCTCTTGACTAATATACAAAAAAAAAAAAAAAAAAAAAAAATAATAATATTTTGAATTGTGGTGGATGCAAGATGATGTTTGTGCCGAATGCAATAAATTATCGGATGTGAAGTTGCGATTTGTTCAGTTCGCTTGCAAAGGCAAGGAGAATGGAGGAAGGATGTGGTATAGGAAGGTAGTAAGTTGGTTACGGGTTGGTATAATTTATTTGACTAAATGCGTTAGGCCTAGGAAACAAAATGCGTTTTTTTTTATTTAATTTTTTAAAATGATACAAACAAATTAGTTGCGAGTGGATTTAGGAAAAAAAAAATAAACGCCATTAGCTTGAAGTGCGTTGTCATACTTTGCTTGGGGAAGTCATAAATCTTGTCTATTGTAGAGGTTACATAATCCGAATACAAGGAAAAACTCCCAGAAAAATATTATGACTTTCTAGTGAAATTGGACAAAACAAATTTAAAAAGTCAAATAACTTGAAGTAGCGAAAAAGTTAAACCCCTTTTCCAGCCAGTCTAGTTTTGTTCATCGCGGGTCATAAGACTACAGGTGCAATATCCAAAATGGACACCCCTGCTAGGATTATAAATCCACAAACTTATTCCAAACTTATAACCTACTTTTAATTTAAATTTTTAAAAAGATAAGGGCCAAAAATATTAAATAATAACCTTTAAGACCCCAAGAAATATATTTTTTTAACAGTTGATCTTACTTCTTTTTTGTTTTATTGCTTAAGTAGACCTTAATTGGTAAGTCAAAATTTCGGAAAAGTTGTATGTGGTCACATGAACAGCACCAAAGCGGCTTTTATTTCTTTTAAGACCTCGAAAGTTGTGTTTTGACCTCAGTCAATTGGTAAACACTTTATTGAAAACTTATATAGGTAAACATTTCGCTTGTTACAATTAACTTGTGCACCTAACTCTCTTAAGTGGTTTCTTTGTATACTAGCGACTTTATTTTTTAAGACCATGTGTTGAGATCGGCACAGGGCTTTAGGTCCACGGGCCAAGTCGTCGTTTGCTGAGATTTGATTTGACGTATGGCTATTAGAACAGCCAAACCTATTAGTCAAACCAATTTTAGCCGACGCATTACGTAAAATTATTTCCTAAGTTATAATTCACCAAGATAGAACACGGCAAAGTGACTTCATACAAGGTTATAAATTTTAAGACCTTAAAGCGAAGAAAATTTTTAATTTTTTTTTATAAAAAATTCAGAATCTTACTTTGAATTCTAGTTTTCCATAATATTTTTGCTCCCTAGCTAATTTTTTTTTGATTCTTAGTACGAATCTGTAACCTTAAGACCTCAATCGATAGATAAATATCCGAGACAGTTAATTTAACAAGAAGATTATCTAATAATTCAGTCAGAAAGTTTAATGTTTTATTAGGATCTTTTAGTTTGAAAACTTATGATCTTGTACTGAGACCCTAATTGAATTAATAAAAAAAATAGAGATATATCTGCAGATTGAGATGCTTGAGGGCGAGAATCAACATTTGCTGGCAAGGATCAACCTGTGCTGACGATACGGTAAGGTGATTTCAAGACCCTTGGGTCTCTCTTATTTATTTCTTCAAATTTTTACGCGACTATTTAAAGGTTTAAGTTTCTATTAATCAATAACAGTTCATAAATCATTTAGTATCCTTTTCAAATGGTTCAGATGACTTATTTATAAGACCTGTAAACCTAAAAGGTTATTTTTTTTCTAATTAATGAATCCTTCTTCATCCAGATCAATTAAAATTTCTATTTAATACCCTTCCCTCGGAGATCATATACATTCTAAACTGACAAATCGCACTATTCTCGTTTATAAGCAAAGCACTTCTCCAGACCCAGAGAGAGAGAAAGATAGTAAGATCTTCAATAAATTAACTCTATTTTGCAGAAGGCATAGTTCAAAGCCCATCAATTTTATTTTAGCACTTTACAAAGGAACAAAACTGAATGAATATGGAAAAGAAAGTGTCTTCAATAAGGAAATTACGAAACAACTAGAAATTTATGTCACACTCACTTTATGGGACCCCAAACGTCATACAAAAAGTCAACTTGTTTCAATTAAAAACAATTAAGACGCGCTGTCATTTCACTTTATCGAAAGAAAGAGAGAGAGATAGAAAAAGAGAGGTAGTGGTGGCGTTCTAAGACGTTCCACCGCGCATTTGTCATTCACATCAGGCACAGGCACAGGCACAGGAAAGAAAGGCCACATTCATTCATATTAAAGTTTATGTATATAAAGATAACAGCACCCTCTCATTAATATACACGCCACACATGGATTTGCGTGGTCGTAGTCATCAGAGGCATATATTTAGTGGGACCACAAATTAAAAATTGTTTTTTTTCTTGATAAAAAAGCGATTCAGATACATTCTGTGCGCCAAATTAATTTAAATTTGCTTTAAGTGAGATCACAGAACGAATAAACGTTTTTGAGTCTTGAAATGACTGAAGGGGGGGGGGTGATTATTTTTATTTTCATTAATGAAATCTATGAATGAATTGTTTCCCTCCACCAATCTGCAACCGCACTTACCCCTGATTGTTCAACATATTCAGATACAATTGATAATAATTGCGAGATACTTTTGTATCTATTAGTTCTGAATTGAGTATCTTTTTGCCATTCATGTGGGTAAAATATAATTAATTCCACCCTCACATCTCTTGGTCACCCTTTTGCTCATTGTCGTCGCCCCGTACACGACCGAAACGACACGAAGTGACTTTATTTTTTGACATTGAGAGTCACTCAACCAATCGAAGGCGGGAAGTTTTGAAATCCTCGAAATCTTGTTTGGATTTAATCAGCAATTCAAAACCATCCTCCCACCATCGTCTCGCTTTATCACAATTCTCTAGCTGAAGTTTGTTGTTGTCGTTAAATTGAGGCGTCGATTATGGTTTTTTTTTTGCGTTTGTTGGTTATGTCGGTTGTGTTGTTCTCTGGTTGATGGCAACTTTCACCCTAAAGTCAGATGAAAGATACTTTCGACAACAGAGAAGGGAATGCTGCTGCTGCTGTTGCTGCTTAGTGACAACCTGCCGCTACTGGATGGATGTCATGCGAGCGAATTTTGGGTATTAAATGTAACGATAGGCAGTTACTATGGGGATTAAGTACTTGATTACCATGGATTAGGGGTGTTGATTTGGAAAAATCAGAAAATTAAACTGACTTTTTGCTCTGCGGTAATCACAGACACATGTGGGTGGATAAGGGATGTACCTTTATTAATGTACGAAAGGATAATTTGATTGGAAATGAGAACAATAGCAAAAATGGTACAATTTTCCTACAGATTTTTATATTAGAAATGAAGATCTCAAAGGAAATATAAAATATAACCAATTTCCAGGCTCAGAAAGGTGAGAGGAGATATTTGAGATAATCAAAATTTAAGAGAAGCAATTTGGAGATATTTAAGTTTTTTTTAACGAAATCAATTTCTTATGAACAATATTTGATTTTTTACAAGTCTTTGCTTTCTTTGCCATTTATAAAACCCAGTTTAAAGCCCTCAACATATTAAATTATTCATAAAAAAGACTCTTCCCCTTACGAAAACGTAAATCTCTGTCGAATTGAATAATTATGTCTAATTAATTCATCCAAAAGAAAATGAGAAGGACCACAGCAACTCAAAACACACTCTGTCGCCGAATACACAACATCCTTTAGCGACATTAAAAAAAATTGATGATATGCGCATATCCAAATGACAGATCTGTTGAGTTTATTTTTGTATAAACATCAAAAATGTTAAAATGGACAGTTTGTATTCATGCAAATTGAAACTGGACACCATATCAAGGATTTTGCTCTTTATATTATACAACACCGACTGATACACTCTTCTATACACAGACGCTTTTACATGAAATGAATGAAAGCGAAAATGTTTAACCCTAATTGGAAGCGTCCGGTCATGATATGTGTGTGTTTGAATTATTTGATTTGATATCCTTTTGCTAGGATAGGACGTCATCACATTTTGTCTATAGACAGACAAAGCTACCCCAAAACAAGGGGTAAAAGTATGAATTTCATTTACCTTACAATAGAATCCTCAAAACCTCGAAAAAAGGATTGAATTACTCATCGTGTCGGTCGTCGCCATCGTTGAAGGATTTTGTTGCGTTAATTGGGCCTATGTCACAGCCAACGGGCTAACGGCGACCAGGGATTATTTTTTGTCGAGTGCAAATGTCAGTGTGAAAGTGTGACCTGCTACTGTGGCAATAATGGGGGAGTTGTAGAAAAAAATTAGCATTTTTAAGAAAAAAAAAAATGACTTTACCCGGGCGCCATTTAAAAAAAAACATATTTAACAAATATAAAACCGCATAGGGTGCCATAGACTCTATTGGACACATTTGCATTTTTGTTAGGACAATTTTCCGAGTTTTTAATTTCAATTCAGTGAAAAGGAAGGATTTGATGGATGAGTGAAAACAAGAAGTGTGTGAAAGAGATGCGTTAATTTCATAATTCACAAAAGTGTCTTTTTTTCTTTCTTTTTTTTTTGTTGGGAAGATGTGAGACTTTTGCTTGATTGTCTGTGATCTATTGTCTGTCCCAATGGGATACAATGTTGTGTCTATATGTTTTTGTGAAGATTTTTGAAAAGAATTTCTTGTATGAAAAACTTGTGCGTGACGCAATTTTCCATTCACTACTCGAACGACTATACAAATGACAAGTAGAATTCCCATCAATATATGTCATGTCAACTGTCATGTCAGCATGTAATCGAAAAAAATTGTCTTCGTTGAAAAATGCAAGTGGAAAGTGGGGGAATACCACATATAAAATGAGCTTCCACCCTCTCAAAAAGAGGATTACTTTGTGGGTAGTACGCATCGATTAAAGTGGTTTTGGGAAGAGATATACATAGATTCGGGAAGATGTAAATAGTGAAATTATAGTAGTTTTTGTTGGAAATTCTTAACACTTCTTTATAAAAAAAAATAACCTTTCCCGGGCGCCATTTAAAAAAAAGAAAGAAATAAAAGCTTGTTGATTCTATTTTAAAATATATATGCAGTAGTTTTTGTATCCTTATAGATTTTTCTTCCAAACTAACAAAATCGCAAATACCCCGGTTTCCAGTTGGGTGTGACATTTACTAAACATTCGCCATCTTGAATTGAAAAATACAGCAAAATACATTTATGGAGAGGTTTTATTGACATTTCTTGATTTTGTGTATAATATCTTTTATCTGCTGTTTATAAAAAAAATGTTCACCCGGGCGCCATTTAACAAAATTGAAAAATTGTAACCACTTCGTCACTATATACAAAATAAATTGCCTTACCCGGGCGCCATTTAAACTGAACAAAGATCTCACTATTTGTTCACTAATTTGTAAATTCCACCAGTTTGAATTACTCGTTCAGAGGAAATCACAAGACCTTTGACTTTAAACTTTTCCCTCAGAATTATTTAATATTTTCAAAACCACAAATCATTCTTCGTTTATCTAGAAATGATTATAGCCTCTTGTGTATCACAATTTTCGCAGAAATTTTAACAAGTCACCAGGATGCAGGCCAAAGAACAGTTTCTCAAGTGTCATCACGTAGGGCAGCAAAATTCTTTTCAAGATCACAAGCATCAAAGTCAGAAAGATGCAAATCATTCTATTTGTTTTTTTTTTTTTTTTTTTTTTGCCAAACGTTGACTTATGTCAGAAATCCTCAAAATGCAGGTCATACATGGTAAATGGCTGTGCGCATGCCTAGGCAAAGAGTCATCTTCTCTCTGCTCCTGACAGCAACGCGCGCGCATAAACATATATAGAACTGTCACACTGAGAATATTCCTTGATCTCGTCGTCGTCTTTGGTTTTGCCGCCATGATCGGCATTGCATTGTTCTGAATTTTAATTTCGTTCATTTCAAACGAACCTACAGACGACTCGACGACTTGAAGAGAGACCAAGATGAGGCAACAAACGATGGTTGGCAGCGAGCGACGCGACGGGAAGAAAACAAAATACGATCACGTCGCCAAACATGCACTTGCGATCTGAATCTGATCATCAGATGGCCCAAACCTAACCAAACCATACCGAAACCAAAAAGGTTCTGCAGGAGTGTTTTTTTTTTGTTGCGGGTTGTGCACAGTGCACGAAATAGGATCGCGTGCAAAATGGTACTCTATACGAATACAACGATCAGCGACGACCTGACGAGGAAGGTGTTTCACAAGAGGAGCACAAATTGCAACCGATCTCTATATATTTCCACTCGACTCAGTGGGGGACAGAATTGGTAATTTGGGCCTCAATTGGCGGTAATGAGACAGGACAAGGAACGCGATCGGTTACCGAAAAGAATAATGGTAATGCGCAGTGATCTTGCGGTTTTGTGTCCCCCCGAATACCATGGATAATGAGCCATAGTAATTCACACGGAATCGATCTTTTAAATGACAAATTAGACTTCGGGAAGCTCTGCTCTCTCCGTATAGTATCTATGTAGAAAAGAGAAGACTCATCAAACTAATGGCATCAGAATCGGGATTCTTCCAAGTCCATCCAATGATCGATCGATCGCTATGCCTGCTTGGTCTGGCCTGCCGCGTTGATGGATCAATTTTGTGGTTAGGGTAATTTTTTTTTCTTTCTGTATTTTGTTCGAATAAGGTAGGCAAAGTAAGATATAGCTGAGGATCGATTAAGGTTCGCTGAGGAAGAGAAGACGGGGGAGGAGGGGATTCCAACAGATAATATAAATATTTTTTAACAAAAGGTGTCGATTTGATTACGTTGGGCAATTGTTTTTGGCGGAATGTCTTGAAAGATCTTATAGATGATTTTTTTTTTATAAGAGAGAGAGAGAGATGAGAGGTAAGCGAAGCTTGGAAGAGATAATGATCTTGCAGAGTTTTATTTCTTGATTTTTATTGTGATTTAACTCCGATCGTGCATTTTGTATTATTTGATATGAAAAAAAAAAATATTGTGATCGAACGATTGTGTGAATTGATGTGATCGAGAAGATTAGGTGTGAAAAACTGTAGCTAGGATTGTGGATTAAATCGCACATAGATTTGCATATCTATATTCGTGGGAATATTGGTTTAGTGGGATTTTAAATCAATTTTCTCACAGTAAAATCCAAGAATAACTGTCTTGTGGAACGATCAATAAATACGTTCAATAATTGTCTACAGATTAGATTGACAAGTTCCAAACAAGAGCTGTGGAACGTAAAATTTTAAAGTTGAAAGCAAGGTTTCTCTTAGAACAAAATATAAATACGTTCCACAATATTCTACCGACTAGATCTTTTTTCAGGGGACCACTGGACTGGTGTGACAAATTCCAAACAGGGGGTGGTCATATTACCAGGAAATAAAGAAGCTAAGGTCTTTGTGAAAAAATTGTCATTTCCCAATTAAATAACTTTCACTTGAAATAGAAGATGTGGAATGTATTGCAGAATATAAAGCTTAAAGCTGGCAAAATATGCAACAATGGAATTACAATCATAGATTCTTGTTAAACAACCAAGTTTGGAACCCCTTTCAAACATAAAGAAATACCTCATCAAACATCAGTAAATTTCTAATTAAGAATGTAAGTATAGTCTTCGCCATCGCCATGTACTATTTGATAGCCTCATCATTACTAATTTATCCCCCATAGAAATATTCCTGCAGGTTTTGAATTGTTAACAAATAGCCTCAATCCATCTCTCTCTCCAGCATAAGCATCATCCAGAAGAGAAGATCCCCAATTGACTTAAAGCTATTCACATCATCCACACCCCATAAATCACACCAATTCGTTCGGCTAATTTAACCATAAAACAAAAGTAAAGAGAGTTACTAACTTATAGCGCGAACCAAGAACTGTTTTTTTTTTTTTTGTTTCAATACAAAAACAAGTCACTTGAGGGCGTTAGAGGCGGTGGCAGTATTTCTAACCGCAACCGTGATTATCTTCTCTTCATAAATCGCTTGATTATGTTTTGCAAAGAAAAATCATTAAAAAAAAAAAGAAGAAAAACAAAAAAGTCTCGGTCGCGGAAATGTAAAAAAAAAAATGTATAAGAAGAAGAAAAATAAGCAAAACCAGCAAACCAACCAACTAACCAGCTAATCAATCTCGCAGCTAAAATGAAATACAAGAAGATAGAAAAATTGCCATTTCTCTTGTTTTGGAAGAACCAGAAGCGGATTTACTAACAAAGAGACATTGAGGTCTTCCAATATTCAATTTTCTTGAGGCTAAGATAAGGTCGATAAGAAGCCTGGAATTCCAAGGACCAAGACGTCTTGGAAGTAGAGTAGGGGATCTTGGGAAGAGCTTCTGATCAGAAAAATGCTAAAAGTTCAAAATGAGTAGGAGGTCACGGAAGAAACTGGTAAGGGAGCCCGGAAGGGCCGGAGGATCAGAAAAATGCCCTCAATTCAAAGTGAGTAGGAAATCTCGGATGGAGCTGGTAATCAGCAAAATGCCATAAGCTCAGAGTTGGAGATCTTGGAAGAAGCTGGTGATCAGAAAAATGAAAAAGCTGATTAGGGGTCTCGGAAGGAGCGAGTGGTCAGAAAAATCCCTTAAGCTCATTGCGAATAGGGATCTTGGGAAGACCTGGTGATAAGAAAAAAGCCCTAAGCCCAAAGTGAGTTGAGGATCTGGGAAAGAGCTGGTGATCAGAAAATTCGCTTAATTCAAATTGATTAGGGGATCTCGGAAGTAGCAGGTGATCAGAAAAATGTACTCAAAGTGAATTGGACTTCTGGGAAAGAGCTAGGTGATCAGAAAAATGGCTTAAGCTAATACGGAGAAGATTATCTCGGAAGGAGTAGGCCATCAGAAAAATGCCTCAAACTCATTGTGAATAAGGGGATCTCGAAAGGAGCGAGTGATCAGAAAAATGCCCTAAAATCAACAAGAGTTGGGGATCGCAAAGAGATCTGATAATAAGTAAAATGCATTTAGCTAAGACTGAGTAGTTGGAAGGAGTTTAGCGGTTTTCAGCGCCTTTCACTGTCCTTTCCATACTTATTGCTAATAATCCACCCCAGCTTGATAGACACGAGAAATAAAGTACCAAAGAGAAACAAACCAAAATCATATTTATGATTAATTATCCAAGCATAAGTCAAAGTCTCGCGCCCGCCAGTTTGCTAGAGATGAGATATCGTGAGAGACTACAACATAAAACGCCAGTGACGTGCCCAAGATATCTTCGTGATGCGCCGCGGCACCGCCACCGACCGTTAAAATATTCCAAGATGTGTCATGTCCTTAATAAAATACGAAATTCCATTAGTTGTTCATTAGAGATACTCATTTTTTTGTTAATTATTTAGCTTCTTCCTGTTCCTGTTTTTTTTTTTTTTTGCTCAGCTATATCAACGGTGTGATTATTTAATGTACATAAAATCCAAATTCTATCTCAAGGATATTTTTTTTCTCATTCTCAAAACAAAAATTTAAAAAAAAAGAAGTGTTGATTGAAAAATTAAAAACAACAGAAAAAAAATAATAAATAATTAGAATATGAGATTCTCGAACCCAAGGACGACACAATGATTCATAATTCAGTTCGTTTGGTTTTTTTTTTTTGTTTTTGTTTTATCTCACGACTCGGGGTGTCTTCTTGGTTCGCTGGCTGGTGAAAATGCCACTGCCACCCTTGTACATCCTGAGGTCCTTTTTCGCCATAAATCAGTTTTACCAGGGAGACAAAGTTAGCTTTTTTTTCTCCTCTTTTTTTTTCAATTTTTAATTCATTTCTTGATTCACTGTTTGTCGTCTTGAGTCTGTGTTCTCACTCTTTCTTCTGAAGAAAACACTCAAAACTGGAAGGAGGCATAAACTTAATTAACTTGAAAATTTATTAAGTCTTTTATCATTGAAATTCATTAGAAAGTCTACATGCACTATGGATGGTTTATGGGTGGCAAAGATGATGAATAGAAAAAAAAAAAAGAAACAACAAGAGCAAGGATTTCCTTTCATTCCACGTCTTTTTTTTCCGGCTAGCTGGTTTGCTCTCCGAAGTGAATCTCCTGACGTCGACAATAAGCGACACGATAGCATCATCACCACGCTCGCGGTTTTCTTCACTGTTTGCTGCAGATAATAAATTTGTATTTTTAATTTCTGGCCAATTCGTTGCGTATATATGTATATCCGCCCGAGAAGTTTATTTTTTTGAATTTAAATGCAAATTATTGTTTTTGTTTCAATTTTCTTTAAAATAAGACATCGAAGAAGGACTTTTTCGTTTGTTGGAAAGTGATTTAGGGCCAAGTGGATGTAAGATGCGGGTTGAAAGTCCAAAAACGATGTGGCATCTTGTGGTAGAACGATGATGAATGACAAACAAACGTTGTTTTCCGGAGATAAAATTTGAAAAACAACAAAAAAAAAAAAATTAAGGATGTATAGATACTCTTTTTATAATTGAGTAAATTAATGGAGATTTTGGTTATAAATTTAAACATTTTAGTAAAAAAGAGATGTCAAATGGAGCAGGACAAACGGTTAGGGCCGAAAAAGGGGTTACCTCCTAGATTTTGGTAGAATTTTCAATTTCTATTTTGTAAATCCCCTGGGCATTCTGAAAAAAATGTTGGTTGGCAACCCTTTTCCCAACTTAAGAAAATTGCCACAAAACGGCACTAAAACTCGCCAAATTAGCAGTTATGCAAACTAAAAAATTTGTCACCAAGTGGATGTAGTATATTTCTTAGTAATTTTAATGCGCTTAATCGAAAACTCATGTTGAATTAGTTGCGAGACCCTCGAAATTCAAAGTAAATTGCCAAAACCCGCTTCAAATCGCTAAGAACCCGTAAAAAAAAATCGACCAAGTTATTCTTAAACAAGATCAAATATTTTTCTTATGTAATTTGATGTGCTCACTTAAAATCCGAAGTAAGTTTAATTTGTACGCTCTTTAGTTTTGAGTAAATTGTTGAAAAAAGTATAAAAATACAAAAAATCCAAACAAGTTTTAGCATTTTTTTTTGACTTTACTCAACTTTTTGATGGTGTACGGATTAAACGGACCTCAAATTCAAATTCACAGCTTTGAAATACATGAATAGGTGGATCAAAGATACTAAGTACTATTTTTGTGAGCCAGTATCATTAATGAACAACGAACATATAAAAAGTATGGGTCTTAGGATCGATCCCTCTGGGACTCCTTGTTCAAAAGATTAACAAATGGAATAATTAGGTTATCTTAATTTTTTTTTTTTTTGGTAAGCCAATTAGGATTCAAACGAAAGTACCGATACAAGTCTTGAAAATTTGTGTCCATTTGAAAGCTAAAATTATGTGAACAGCCCTCAAACTTTCTGAATGTTGAGTTATTTTCCACACCATTCATTTTTTAATGAGTTCAGGGACTTAAAACTCGCAAACCCAAAGAACTATTTGCTAGTGTAGAGACTTTGACTTTTTAATGGCTTATCTAACAGATTTTATCAAGTTCCTCACAAAACAAATATTCCATCTGTTTCCCTGATGAAGAATGTACATTCCCACACGAATCCCACACAGTTATCCTTTCAAAAAAAATTCCTAAAAATTCCTTTCATGAGTTCATAAATTCATGATTAATACGAACATAAATTCAAACACGAGCTTAACATAGCTGTTGTATCTATCTGTTTGGTTAAATTAATTATTAATTCTTCGATAGACTAAAAAACACGCTACTGTATGAGAAATACTATAAATAAAACATATCCTCGACTATCGAATACCAAAGGACAAGACCGTAATGTCACCGCTATCTTTATCTTCTACTGTGGAATTTTATCTCAAGAAATCTCCCTCTCAACCACAAAAAAAAAAAAGAGAAAAAAAAGAAAAATATCTTCAACCTGTATCCCAAAAAAATAAAACAAAAAAACACTATAAAATCGTGAAACACTTACCACAGCAAAATATCGCCAAAAGTAGGCATATTCCTCTAGCTTCAAAGGTATTCCCTATTCCCCCATGTAACCTAACGTTTATCGATTAAACTTATCTCAAGAATATGAAAATATATCCAAGCCAACCATGAAGAACAATTAAAATGCACTGGAGAAAAAAAAAAACACAGAAATGAAGTACAAAGATACAAAATCGAATTCGGATTATCCACTCTGTCAGATACAATTCCCGTCTTTGGTTATCTTGGTCTTGCGGGAGAGATATGCAAATCTAATATCCATCCGTCCGTTCGTCTGTCCGTCCATATACGTGTTTTGGGCTGCTGCATGAATTCTCAGCACACAAATCGATACAAGTGGCGTTCTATAAGTTATTTTAAGATGAAGATGTATATTCACCAAAAAAAAAAAAAAGAGATACAAAGATACAAATGGAAAGATGAAGAGAGATTTCTGAATCCCAAAAGTCCCAAAGAGACAAGAGATGGCGACGACACACAACAACCCTATAAAAGACTTCAAGAAAGTGGCATAATTTGGTATGCAAAACCGTGTAAAGTAGAAAAAGCACCGAATGCGGTCTTGAGATTCCGCAATAAGCGGGAGGATTTTTCTTTTCCTGTTTAGTTTTGTTTTTTTTTTATATATATTTTTCTGAGGTATCTTTCCCCCCTTCAAATTGATCTATTGATCGGTTACAGCTTAAAGTAGAAGTAGGTAAGGTTGGTAAGTTAGGTAGTTGGTAGGTATATTCAGCATATCGCATGCTTGAGCTTCTGATGGAGAAAAATCTTCAATCACGACAATATTGTGCGCGTTTGGTACAAAATTAGCATAATCGTATGCGGATAAAGCGAGAAGCAGATTTTCCGCTTTTTGGGATTGAAGTTTTTTTTGTTTTTTTTTTTATTTTGTGTCTCCAGTGACAGAGAAAGTCTTTGAATCTTTTTGGTCAGAGATGATAAGGCGATAAGGAGACACGATTTGTGGTTTAACGTGATGGAATTCACGTCCTTTAAAGTTTTGTTTTCTTTGGTGTTTGATTTTTGCTTGATTTTTTTTTTAAGAATTTGAACGCGTAACTCGAGAAAAAAAGTCAATTAAATGAGAAGCCTATCTTTTGTTCGAGTAAAACCGCAGGACAGTAATAAAAAAAAAAAAACCTCAATCAACGCAAGAGATTCCCAATTTAATTTGAATTTCTTCACGTTCCATCGCATCTTCGGCGGTGTCGTCGTCATATGGCCAAAGAAGAGGAGGAAGTAGGTACATTAATCTAACACTCGGCAGCTCGCTCGGTGCGGTGACTTACCACTTCTTTGCCTCCTTCATCCAAAAAACTTGGCTATACCAAAGCATTGCAAATCGGTCACCGACACTCTTCTTTTCGGAGGCTTCGGTTATCAAGGCGCAAATTGATCTGGCGCACAGCTTCCATTTCATTCGTAACAAGCTTTGACTTCACATATAGAAGTAGAAGCTACACAACCGAACTAACAGATCAGAGATTTATGCACAAAAAAAAGTCAACCGTTAAAAAAACAAAAATAATCTCGACCATCTCTCGCGTCAATGATTTTTTTTTATTTTTTTTTTTTTTTGAGAAAGAATTGGAACCGCGTGAATCAGGGAAACAAAATTGTTTGGAGATTAACACGAACGGAACAAAATACTCTAACCGATAATGCCATTCGTCTCCTTGAATCGATCAACAAGAAAATAAAAACAAAAAAATGTTAACAATACTTCTTCGTATATGGCTGTGCCAGCAAAATATCCGTTAAGTTGTTCAGCAATTGTAATCGTGCAAAAGTGTTAAGACGGCTTTGAGTAGGAAGATTTCTTCAAGAACTTCTACAGCATAGCTGAACTTTATTTATTGTTTTTTTAATAAATATTTCTTGGAATTTCTAATAAAAATAATTTTTTGCAAAATTTATATGGCACACGTTTGACACATTCAAAAATGTATTACAGCTGAGTTTTTTAAACCAGAAAGTCAAAGAATCAACTAAAAATTAAAAACTGATCTTTGGACCATCTGCTTTTTTTGTAATTATTTGAAACACTTCGACTGGAAGAAATACTGGAAGACTAACATTGCAAAAAAAAAGTAAAAAACCAAGAAAGTTGTCTTTTACAAAAAATTAGAATGCGTCTGGCAGTTTTTTTAGAAATCAAATTTTAAAAGTAAATTTTTAGTTTCGTCTGGCAGTCGATTAGAAAACCAGCTTCAATCTATATCTATCCTCGTGATTGGGACCCTCATCTTAAACACAAATCATCAATATCTAGGAATCTTGTTAAGAACCCTTAGAATTTTTAACAGGTTAGTAAATTCAAATAACCCAATTTTTGATTGTTTTTCAAATTTTCATATATCGTCTGATAGCCATTTGGGACCTTACAACCCGTCCTACAAGTAAAGATTTTGTACTTCTTATGAATTAAAAAAAAAAAAATAAATCAGTTTGCTGATGTATTGCCACGGATAAATTGATGCGATTTCAACACCTTCGTGGAAACTAATTTCTGGTTGCAGAGATGATCTACAGGTAGACCGAAACAGGGTTTGTTGCGCCTTCATTGCTCCATTTCACTTTATGCGGCACAAGCGTGGGCTACACACTCTGCCACCACCAAGCATACCAAATACCAAGGCTCATACCTACCAGTTCTCTATACCGCAGCACTTATATACAAAACTCTGCTGCTGCTGCTGCTGCTGCTCCACGTCGTTGTCGGTCTGTCGTCGCGTCGTCGTTCAAACAGTTCTACGATCGGTTTGGTTGTGAGAGTAGGTAAAGTAACCTGCATCTTAAAGCCGCCATACTACTTAGCCTAATCCGATTTCAATAAGACTCTAAATAACCAGATTAATGCCGCGGTAATAAATGTAATTTGCGTTCCATATCATTCCTTTGCTTCGATTGGACACGATCACCAAATGAAGATCGACTAACCACGATCGATGTGTGTTTCGTTCGGTCCAATCCCAGAGATCCCAGATGCGACTCTTATACATTTACAATGGTGCAGCAGCAGCCGCATATCACTGGCTGTCCATCTGTGGTGGGTTCCAGAGTGAGCATATTAATTGCCAGGATACTTTTACAACGCGCTCCGATTCGGCAATCGACAATCGATCGATCGACCAGGCCTGGCCAGGCCAGGCCAAGCCAGCGCGGACAATTTGTTGGGCCGTTTTGCTGACTATGTTCAGCGATGAGCGATATCAATCGACCGATTTGCGTACGCGGGTTTATGATTACACATGATGATGCAGTTCGCGTCCGCTTGACCATTCGGTGGCGGCGGCGGCAACGGTGCTAATGTTTGGTGGTAGCGGTGATGGTTGTGGTGCGGATGGACGAACGAACAGGTGTTGATGTGGACGCGCAATTGTCCAGGACGTGATTTTAATCAGATTTAATGATGATGTACACGCGGATGCGTTGCAAGACGATTTAAAAGGAATTCCCTGCCTTTGCGCGCTAGGCATTATTATCGATTTGTTTAAATCAGGTACTAATTCTCATGGGAGGAGAAAAAGAGAACAACCGAACTGGATGTAGGTATAGTTGGAAATCTGGGATTTGTTACAGTTCCACTTTGGGGAATTGTTTTTTTTTTTCTTTTATTTTTGCAAAGTTTCCCTACCGGAGCGGATTTCAATCAACAGGAGCTGTGCAATTTTCGAGGTCCATTTAATAGGGTCGATCATCAGGGAGGCGGCAGGCAATGACTGATGGATGTGCCTGGCACAGCTGTGCCAAAAATATTTTTTGTGCTGATGAAGGAGTTCCGAGGTTTTGCACGTTCATTTGGTTAGGTTATTTCTGGCAGGTAAAGTGATCAGTGAAATGTCAAAGGGGAAATTGAATTTAAAATTTTCGGTTTTTGGCTGATTTCCAATTTGGGAGCATACATTATGTAAATGGATTGGAATTTGCAATAACATACGAATAGGGAGGGAAATTTGGAACGAAAAGGTTGCAATTATGTTGTTTTTTTATAATATTTCTTAAGAGTCGAAGTTAAACAGTCAAGCTATCATTTGCAATATTTGTCAGAAGTTAAGGGATTGGCGTCAAAATCCCGAAAACCATAATCCCATAACTCCAAAATCCCCCAAGGCCCAAAATCCTTTAAGATCAAGAGTCTCAAAGACTCAAATCTAACAAATCTTAAATCCTGAAAACTCAAAACCCAAAAACGAAATACAACTTTGACAGTTTGACAGTTTATAGTTTTAAGAAAACGTATCTTTTAATTTAAATTTCGGGATTTTGAGTTTTGGGGATTTAAAATTTTGTAAAATTCTGGATTTGAAGCTTTTAAAACCTTAAGCCTTTTGTATTTTGGGTTTTTAAGGTATTTCTACTTTCTAAGTTTGCTTTTAAATTGAGGGGATTTCAAATTTGCACTCCAAATTTTGGGCTTTCAGAATTCAAGGTTTTTTTTTAGATTTTGTAACTTCTGAATTTGGGGTCTGAAAGATTTGCAGTGTAATAATTTTTTGTTTGTTATCCACATTTTGGTCTTTTTGGGACATTAAGTTATTAAAATTTCAGGTTTTGGGACTTCAGAATTTAAGGTTTTCGGAATATTTGATTTGTTGACATTAAAGTTTTTGGGGATCTAGAATTTCGGGTCTTCAAAATGTTGGGTTGTCAATATGTTTAGTTTTCCATATATTGGGCTTGCATGACGTATTTTCTTCGAGATTTTCAAGATTTTAGTTTATAGGAACTTTAAATTTGTTTACATTTCAGCTGTCGGGATTAAGGAATTTTAGGATTTTGGAAAATTTGAATTTTGTGTCTGGAATTTAAAGTTTTATGAATTTTTGACTCCCATGGTAAAGGGTTCTTGGAACGGTTGGGGAGTTCCCAATTTCGGTTTGCCAGAATTTTGAATTTTCCAAGTATTTTAAGGTTTTTGGGATTTTATTAGTCAGAATATGAGTTTTCTTAGTTATCCCTTAGTAATCATAGTTTCTGTTTTCGAATTTTTGTATTTTGGGCTTTCTAGATACTCGATTTTTAAATCCCAATCAACTTTCTTCGGAGCCAACTCTTTTGGGTTCAAAACAAGTTATGCCAGAATTGATATAATTTTCAAGCAATTTTCTAGGAATAACTAATTGCATGAGTATCATTCCAACTTTTCTCAAACATCTGTTCACCGAATGACGCAAGTATCTGTCACATAATAATCATTTCACCAATTAAAGAAAGAAATGGGAGCAGGAAATTGCAATTTCTCTATCTTAACCAACAAATCAAGAGAAATGGTGCTCTGTGTTCTCAACAAAGAGAAATTCTAAAAAAATTAAGACTTCATTAGCCTCAGAGTTCCATAAAATACCATATTTTACAATTAATTTCGTTGATTACTTTCTCCATTTGCACCCTGCTCTGACCTCTGTCGCTCCAACAGTCTCTTCTATACTATAAACTTTCTCATAAAGAATTCATGCTGTGAAGACGTGACAGCAACGACAACAGCGAGAAAAAGAAATATCTGCGTCCAGAGTGCGAAAAAAAATTAAAACACCCCCATCTCTTTATAATACATAAATGAAAACCTCATATGCGAGTTGCATGTCATCACGATAAGGGTGATGGCGCATAATAAACTAATGCACCCACTAATTTCTTCAACATTGGCATCCATTAGGAGAAACATTTCGTATGTATGAACGTAGAACCGAGCATCATAATATACCCGCCCCAGCTTTTTGTGCAAAATCCGCAACAATTGAAATGAAAAACGTTATAAGCGCCGCACAATTAAAATAGACAAACTTCCCTTTGAGTGTGTCAGTCATTTCTTGGAAAGTATAGATATACACAATCATCATCATCTTCAAAGTAATCATCCTAGTGAAAGAGTCATACCCTCTTTTTTCTCCTGTGGCTCCATCTAGCCCCAGCAGCATTGAATTTCTTTTAAGATACATCATAGTCAAGAACGGGATAGGTTTATCTTCATAGTTGCAAAATTTTGTAAAGAAGGTATCTTAGGGGATCGTTTTTGAATTGTAAAAAACCCAAGCATAGTTTTGAACACCGATGGATTAGGCAATAAACTTAACGAGGCTATAAGTTTTAATGGACCTGTCTACCAACTTCTCAGTGGGACCTCCTATAATGTTTCTATAAGGCTTCACAGAAGTGTTAAAGGAATGAATTCAACGTCTAAGAAAGCCATAAGGCTATCAGAGGTCTTAAAAAGTATAATTTTGTTTGTATTTATTCTGTTTATGTTTAAGAATGTCACAAGGTCAACAGAGGTCTTAAAGTCTAAATTTTCAAAGTGGTTTTCGTTTCCAAATTTCAGACTACTAGAAGCTAGAGGTCTTTAAGGACCAATTCTTGACATGATTTTACTTTTTATACATTAGAAAACCATGATCTTAACAGAGGTCTTAAAGTTTGAATTTTCAACGTGGTTTTCTTTTCAAAATTTCAGACTACTAAAAGCTTTACAGAGGTCTTAAAGGAGGACTTCTTGAAGTGTTTTTTTTTCCTTTTCAAGTATTAGAAAGCCATTATCTTAACAGAGGTCTTAAAGTCTTAATTTTAAACGTGGTTTTCTGTCTAAGTTTCAGACTGCTAGAAGCTTTAGAGAGGTCTTAAAAGAACACTCCGTGACGTGTTTTTCCTTTTAAAATATTAGAAAGCCACAAGCTTAGCAAAGATTTGCAAGCTTTAGGTTGAGGCCTGAATATTATCAAAACCAATGTCACTAGATAATTCCAGATAATTTAACGAAGAGCAAGTCCCTGCAACCCCAGTTGAAGACTTAATTGTTTCTTATATTTTTGAGAGAGTTCTATTCTATTAGACGCGTTTGCCATGCGATTAATTGTTGTACTGCCGCACGCTATTAACTCGTTCGATGTGCACCAGATCTCCACGCGGGGTATTACATTGCGATGACGGACGGACGGGGTGATAGATAGATCCGTTTTGTGGATGCATCCATGCGATGCATTAACGGTCGGGGTGACGACTATAACAACGGAGACGGTGCTATGATGGTGATGGCGGGGCCTCCACCAGCATCAAACTGATGTCGTCCCAGTTAATTGATGACACGATAAAGTGTTGACTTGATGCATTCGTCGCGTGACGTGACGATATGACGATGACTACGATTTTTATATAAAAAAAAAATTCGGCGACCTAAATTGATGAATTGAAAAATATTATGTACCTACCCTGTCCCCTTACCCCATAATTTTAATCTGCACCCCTTTTTGTTGTTTGATTCGATCGATCATATTATGGAGAAGTTTTGATGTTAACCCACATATTGAGTGGCTTTAATTGCTTTGTGTCTTACCGAGTGCCGATGATGGCCAACAGGTTGCCCATATAGGATTTGCGGGGACCTTATTTTTAATTTCCTACAAAACACAGATCGACCCCTATGTTGATATTGTATTTTTGGTGGCATGGCAATTATAGGCATTTAAATGCATCACAATTAATTTAAAAGAAAAGAAACAACAACTCGTACTCGAGCGACCCCTTTATACGAGTTATTAAAAATTATATTTTTGTTAATTGATTCTAATGTGATTCTGGAACGCAAGTCGACGAAGACGATGACGATGGCACGATGGCTATGTGAATGACGGCGAACGGTGAGATGAATTATTGACAGAATTTATAATTCAAATTGATCACCATATTGGAGTTAAGGAAAGTAAATGTTATGTTAATTGTTATTATTGGTGATTGCAATTAAACATAGCTGGTTCAGTTGCATGTAATCCGGGTCAATTCAATATTTTAATACGCACAGTAATCATTGATTTTTTTTTTTGTAAGGGGTGGAAATTGAGCAGGAGAAAGTTCAAAAACCTTTTTTCAGGAATTACTCTCTTAAAAGTACAAACAAAGTTGTACATATTTTTTATACTTTTCATTGCATAGGGGCTTAAGCAAAATTGATAAAACTGAGTTCATATTTTTTTAATTGACAATTTTTAAGATTATAGACAACTTTTAAAATGTTTTTACAAAAACATAGAATTTGCGATGTTTTTACAAAATAGGAGAAAGGTTTCATTTTGTTCAAAAGTGGAAAATAAAGGTAGGTTAATACGGAAAAATTGAGTTTATTCGTTTTTGTATTTATTGCACATGGTTTTTATAAGCTTTTCAGAGCTATACAAAAAACATAGAATTTTCGATGTTTTCTAAAAACACATGAAATTTGTAGAATTTCCGCCAAAAATGAGGGTTTTAAAGTTTAAGTAGTAAAGAGTTATTTCACCATGATCACAATACATTTTTTAGAATCTTCTTTTTTCAATACGACGACATACAGCACAGTGATAAAAATTAACAGTGAGAACTTCCATTCGTCCATTTATATTCATAAGAAATGTCTTCGGTGTTATTTTTTTATTATAACGAGTAATAAACCATTAAAGTTAAAAAGAAAGGTGGGCTATATGAAAAAAATATGTTTTTTTTCGACTGTAGACAGTTTTTACAAACTTTTCGAAGCTTTAAAAAAAACATAGAATTTGCGATGTTTTTCAAAAAAAAAAATCTAGTTTTGCAATAAAAAGGGTTTTCTTTAAAAAAAATAAAAGTTTAAGTCATGAGAAACACTACCATAAGGCTATTTTCATGACCATATCTTTCCTTTTACCAACGATTTCCTCGAAACAAAAACATTCAGAAATACCAACTAGAAATTCAATATTTTAGCCTTTTATCGTTTTCTATTAAAAAAATAAACAAAACCCGTTTCTTTGACATTATAAATTCATTATTACGAGTAATAAACCATCACTGTTAAAAAATTACTTCTTTAAGCTATTCAAGTAGGCATTGGTGAGTTTGCAAATCATCAAAACAAAGTTCCCAGTCTCTCTTGTCTCTTAAATTAAGGTTTGAAAGTAAAAAAAAATTACAAGTCCTTTAAAATTTATAATCACTCGACAGGAGTGAGAGTTCATAATCACCACCACCTACGCTAGATTGTTTAGTGTCCCGCATCCGTCGCGTAGTCGTCGGTCTCCCGTAGCATACCCGAAAACTTGGAATTTTTCATTTTTTTTTTTGGAAGCTTTTAAGTTATTATAAAACTTCTACGAAAGACAAACTCTCTCAGCAGTCAACCAACAAAAACCACAAAACCAAGAATATAAAAAAAAAAATCCTCTTTATACATTTTTAATTCCTTAATAGGTCCTGGTGGTGCCAAGCAGCCCTAACCACCTTTGCAGCATAGAGAGACGTAAATTTTCATAACAATGGGGTTGCATCAAATTGATGCTTTCCCAACAACAAGAGGGCGCGCACATCTGGTATTGTACAAAAGCTAATTGTCAAATTGGCAGAGACACAGAATCCAGAATAAGAGCAAAGGGAAGTGCGGGTGATGGTGGTTTTAAGGATGACGATGATGATGATGATGGTGAGTGGGAAATTAATTAGAAAACCGCACACTAAGGGTTGATCACTTTTCAACATAGAGGATATGCATATATTTGGACTTTTGTGTGTCATCCTCATCATCATCATCGTCCCTTTTTTGGCTGCTCTCCGACCCGCTACATACCATCACCAGGAACAAACAAAAGATGCGATGATATATATCGATATCGAGCGCACTTGTCCTCACCTAATTGCATACATATATTGCATTCTTGTATACAAAACCCAGGATATATGCAGGGTACCCCAACGCTCAGCCCAACACACCACATCGACTAAATGCATTGTGTCAGGTTGACAATTGGCTGATTAATGGCCCGAAACAGACAGCAAAATGTTGAAATTGGAATATTGGCAAGAACCGCAACGACCGACGACGATGACGATGAAGTGACGATAGACAGCAAAGGCACTAGCATTGGCACACTGTGACAATATTCTCATTGCATACTTTTCGGGGCGGGGGTGGTAAAGGCAAAGGATCACTTGGTATTCAATTGGTCTGATTAAAATTACACGACATTGTGTCTGTCCAACAGGACATTTTTGTTGAGTTTTTCTTCTTTTTTTTTGGGGCAAGGGTTGGGGTAAGGGTTTTAATATTTTAATGGGGAGAGACTTTCTCTGGTTGGAAAGTTGTTAAGTCGATACCTTCTTGTGAAATGTAGGAAATTAATTTGCGAAAGTGTTTAATTGAGCTAGAAATCTACTTAGAGAACAGGGACATGTGGACAGAACTAGGATGTTCATAAAACTCTTGATACCAGACTTCCTTTACGAAATTTCACTACAGAAAATAATTCGTTAAGCTTTGTTAACGCATTGCGAGTCTTTTAGTTTCTAATAGGCGATTTTTAAAGACCAAATTAGATTTACTTCAAAACGGAAGGTCTCGCAACTATAGAAATGATGTAACGTAATGAAAGGTGACATAAAGTTGGGTTACGTTAAGTAAAATTACGTTCAGTAAGGGAACTTTAGTAATAAGGTTACGTTAAATAAGGTTATGTTAAGTAAGGTTATATTAACGAAGATAAGTACGGTTACATTCAGTAAGGTTACGTTAAGTATGTCGAAGTAAAGTAAGTAAGTTTATGTAAGGTTAAATAAGTCTTAGTAACGATGAGTAAGTTTACGTAACGTTAAGTCTACGCAACGTAACGTAACTTAACGCAACGTAACGTAACGCTTGCTTAGATTTTATAATAAAACGTTACGTCACTTAACTTAACGCAATAAAATGAACATTTTAACTAAGTAGCGAAACTTTGCTTCATGTAAACGTTCTTGACGACACAGTTTAAGTACAATACACCACACATCTATCACCAAGTTCTAATCAAGACCTTCAAATAATACCCGAAATGATTTAATGTAAAAACTACCACGGCAATGGGTATGATAATTACGACCATAGTTTGACTTCAAACTAACCATTTGCAACAAGAAAACTTAACTTTCAGATTTCTTGAATGGAATTGAAAATAATCTTCTAATTCCAAAGTTTGAATGATCCTTTCTTGGACCTTCACAGTTGTACAATGACTATGCCTCTTAACAAATGATCACAAATGATCAAATCACTGTTGTACCTTTTGTCGTTCTTAACAATGATTTCTTAAGTACCTACTCGAAAAAAAGGACAAAAACACTTAATCAACTAAATGTCCTCACTACAAAGTGGCCAGTTACAACAATTTCTAACTTCCTCGATGTCCTCTGTGACCTCATAGGAGCAATAAATTTATTTCAGATGTCAAAATATTTTCAGTAAAATAATGAAATCGCAGCGGACAGAGTACAAAACTATAAGAATTAAAAAAAAAAAAAAAAAAACAAATGTCCTGTCCAGCGATGCTCCTGGAAGAGACCAGTCCAAGGAGTCAAGCCATCACCTCCTGCTCCTGTTGTCTGTTTTTCTGTTTCTTTTTGTTTCTCTGGTGTGTATCTAAGAACCAAGTTCCTTGTTCCTTTTCTTGTTATCAATCTGTTAAATAACAAAACGCCAACTGCGCCTTTTAATCGCGGGTACTTCTCATTCTTCCTTATTTTTTTTTGTCTTGTTTCTGGTTCTTTCACTTCTATGTCGATTGTGTTTTAGCAAATGGATGACAACATTGTCCCGGATGACATAAACACAAGGACCGAGAAGCTATATCTACCAGAGAACTCCGGTAGATTGAGAGAAAGAGAGTTTAGTAGATCTTTCTTTCTCTCTCCCTCTCTCTCTCTGTCTTTCTTCAGAAATATATATTGATGCCACATTTGAACATGTACATTAATCCTTCCGAACATGACCGACCGACCAACCAAGTCGGAGTTGTCTGTTTTGTCTGGTTGCTCTCTTGCTGCTCCGCTTTGGGTGCGTGTTGTGTTCCTTTTCCTCACTCCACGCAGCATGATGTCCTTTTGGCGAGAATTGTGTAAACATTTGGTCATTTCAATGGTCGCTTTATGTTCTCATCGGGATAATTTATAGTTTTTGCCACAATATGCCCCGAATCGAGGAGCCCAGCCATAGAGTGTGTAGCGCTGTTGCTGGCTGGTGCTGATGCGGTACAACACTGTTTTCGGATGCTTCTTATGAAAAAAAACGACAGAATTTTTTGGTTTTCTTTTTTTTTTTTGAATTTTGGAAACAACTCCTTTTGGAAGTTTTTCTTTTTGTTTTTTTCTTGTCGTTTTTGTTCCTTAAGTTGAACAACAATGTGCATATGCATTGAAAAGGTCCCACCTTTATGCTGCTGGAAGCATCGCCGTTGTCGGTCATCACAACCGAAAAGGTGTTTATGATTGTCCAGCAATAAATAAGGCTAATTTGAGGCATACTGAGAGAGAGAATATGGGTACAATATTGGAATCTTCTTGTTGCTCAGAACCAATATGTGCGATGGTTGTCCCAAGTTGTGAACAAAACGAAAACAAACAACTTGGACAGGAGTACAAAATGCAGGCACACTCAAAAGTCAATGTTTATTTCAACAAGACTTTTTTTTTTTGTTTTATTATTTTTTTTTTTTTTTTTGTCTTTTGAGTTGTTGATATTCTACCGAAGACAATGCTCTTCAGAAGGACCTCGCTGTTGTTTTCTTCTTCAACCAGCTTCTGATGCTATTAGTTTCTTTTGGAATATGATTTCATGGCCTGTCCAGATGGCTATTTTTGTAGCAATATTTTATTGGCAATGATCCATTCATTGATTTTATGCTTTCAAATGAAAATAGAGTCATAACGATGACTATCGGGGATCGTAAATATTTGTTTGTTGTGCGGAAGAAGTGGATATTTTGTTGGATGTACTTTTGGAAATAAATGGTTTAGTTGAAGTGGAACTTTATTGATTTAGTTTCTGTTTTATTCGATCATGGGAGATCTTTAAGCTTTTTGGTCAACATTTTCGGAAGAAGGGGGCAGTTTTAACAGTTGATAGGTATTTGCTGCCATTAAATATTGTTATCTCTAGACTCCGATATCAAGATACGGACTAGACTAGCAATACCCAGAACCGTTTTATGTTTCCCATAAAGTCGGTTCCAAATCGTTTAATACTAATCGGATTGTAACACAAACTTCTGAAAGAGGATAACCCATCAAAAGTATTGGACTGTTGAACTTTTCAGCAATCTTCTGGTATTTGAACTTATCTGCGATGTAGTTATCAAGAACCGTTCCACAGCTTATTCATTCTTGAAAATTTTGTCAGTAACAAAGGGTAATTTCTTGATTCTGGTATTATATTGGTATTGGTCAGTTTGGATTGTACTAGTAGAATAAGAGCTGACATTGATGGTTTAGGTTACTAAACAGTATTGAAGCTTCCAGGGCTCATTGAACTCTCTATTAAGGTCTTCCGGTTTCTTCAGGAAGCAGTTGAAGCAGCAAGTTTCAAAGTAAGTACATTTTAGGACATTTCTTTTCCTGGTAGTCTATTGACCGAACTTCTTCCTGCCAAATTATCAAGGCTTTTATAAGCAATAGAATTATCAATTAACCACCTGATCCATCTAGCTTAGAGAAGATTGTCTGCCATGTTACCCATAGCTAGTTACTTATTTATTGATGAGAAATTAATATCTCATAAACCTCTATCGAACCATGGAACTCCTAAATCTTAAACTAAACTATTTCCACAATCTAGAATAAACTTTACTGTCTTTACGTGACCGTTCACAACTTGGTCACTCTTCTCCATGAACATATAGGTTCTCAGTTCCTACTCATAGTATACAAACTGTTACTTATGCAACAGGCACATAAAGATCACTTATCTTAACAAAGAAAAAAGATGAAAACTCCCTCGGGCATCACCCCCAATGGATAAATTTCATTGGATTGCATTATTCCTTCCAACATTACATGTGCTCGGTGTACTATCTTGAGGTATGTAGTATGTAGTGTAGTTACCTACAGTGGCCACCAAAGCAAGCCACAACAATGTTCTCGTCGTCGTCGTCGTCGACTTTGACCATTTCAAGGCATCCTGGCACAATACAAAATCTACCATCATCATCTTCATCATCGTTTGGAATCATCGCTATCCATGCCATTATCATCATCATCATAATCTCTATGCGCCGCGGTCGATCGGTGCGGTGGTGTGGTATAGTGTTGGGGCACAGCGAGTAGCCTCATCATCTTTACCATTCGCGGAACATCATCATGCGGGATGGTTGAAAACGCAATCCTTTATATTGATTGTAATCTTCTTCCACAAGCCAGAGTCAGTGGTTTGGAGGTTTTAGGTTTTGGGTCATGTGGTTCGATACTCGATGGGATGCAACACGATCGCATTTTATGCAACATATTCACAAGTAAGCTGTATGAAATACCTTCCAAGCTACGATGAGAAAAGATCTTTCTTCAACAAAAAAAAAAAAAAAAAAGACTAAAAAAACTCCTGAAACATCGTCGGGAAATAATGAAGATTTGACCATCATCACAGAATTGCCGGAATTGATCGTGAATTGGTTAGATAACAATTAGGTAATTGATATTATTGAAACGTTGAGGTTAGTTTTAATGAGTCTTGTTCTTCTTCCCATACTAAATAGAAAAGCCCCCAAAGGTGTCCCATGTTCTTTCCATTTATACGGGTAAGCCTCTTAGTCACATAAGCCTCTTCCATTATAGCGAAAGAGTATCTATTAATTTCCTTGTTGCTACTGTTTGTCTTTCAGTTAATTTTATTCCATCACCCATCATTGAGGTTTAAGATGAAAAGCCTACTTTGAAGACCCTACGCTTTCAAACAAACAAAACTTGTAAAACCTCCAATGAATTAAGAAAGAGTTAAATTTTTTCTCTGTATGTACGCAACGGCGAATTAATTGAATTAATTTTTGCTGCATCTTGATGAAGATGCTTTCACACGATAATCACCACACTCACTCCCTCTCTCTGATATTTATATAGGCTTAGAAAAATTAGGCCAATTATTGTGGGTAATTATGCTGAGAAAAGAAAAGAAATGAACGAAAGGCTTGTCATCAAGAATCTTGAAGAGTCTTATCATAAATTAAGGAAATTGTCTTTTTTTTTTTAGTTTCATTCTTTTGAAGGGTGATGATAAGAAAAACACAATTTCATGACTAGCTTGAATGGGGTCTTGAATTTATTTCGAAGAAGATGATAAAAGTTGAGAAAGAAAGTCTTCTAAAATTGCCAATTTTGCGCTACAATGTTGCAGTTCAGAAAGAACTTGAATGATAAAGAAATTGGCTATTTTAAAATTACTATGTTGACAAGCAAGATAAGAGCACACTCTCGTCAAGTTTTACTTTTCAAGCCCTTAGAACGAAATACTTTGAGAGGCCTTGAACAAAATTTTAACACCAACCAACAAGTTGATTCAATAGCTGTTATAAAAAATAGATATCGATAGATCCATGCGTTGAGCTCACTTAGTGAAGACTACTTTTGAGACAGTACAGTCAATGTGGTGTGCCACAAGGTACTGTCCTATATCCTCTGATGAAGAGTTTTTGGAAGACGCACCGGTTTTATGTACGAGACAGTAAATTCAATCACTGTTGGAGGACGCATGTGAATCGGAAAAGAAAACTAAACTGAAAGTATTTATAGCTCAAAAAAAAGCTACTTTTTGGAGTTTTTTAAAACTCTTTTAACATGAGGAGCTGCTTGGAAATATGCTTTTAACTATGCTCACTGAGAATCATTGGTAACAATTGAAGAGCTACATAAATCGAGGAAAAAGAATACTTGGGCAGTATTTAAGCAAAAACTGAACAACTTTTTTAGGTAGGTTAAGGTATTTCAAGAATAAAAATTTATGGAAAGTCGCATTTTTCTCTGATCATGGAAAATTAACTCTTGTCACTGTTTAAGTCACCAAAAATCGTAAAAAATAAGATCTGAATAGATTTGTAGCTCAGTTGAATGGAATTTGAGGAAAAAAAATAGGTTAATTATATAAATCCTACAAGATAAAGAGTCTGTGCTCGTGGACCTTGTAAAGTTACAATGTTGGGGCCACAAAAATAGGAGAAAACATGTCTTAAATGGTTTGTAGCTCACTTGGGTAGAGTTTGAGCCAAAACTAAGGAATTTTTTGAAGTTTCTAATGCTCTTGTACGATGAGGACTTTATGAGAAGAGGAAATAATTTGTAGTCACTGTTGGAGTTACAAAAATTGGAAGAAAATTAACTAGAAAGGTTTGTAGCTCACTTGGATGGAATTTGAGCAACAAATAGGAAAAATTGAAAATCCTGCTAAGGGAAATTATTCGGTGTCACTGTTGGAGTCACTAAAATAAATAAAAATAAAAGGAAGGGTTTGTACTCAGTTGGATAGAATTTGAGCAACAAAATTTTAACAAACATTTTAAGACTTTTTTTAATATCAATTGAATGTTTTCTACGAAGGTGAAAGAAAATTAAGAACGGTCACCTGTTTTTGTTATGAATTTTTAACAATAACTCGATAAATTCACAAAAATGATTATAAGAAGCTTCTCCTAATGAATGTAGGAGTGAAGTATACTATTAGCCACCAATTTACTGCTGTTAAATGAAAACATCATAAAAAAAATGTCAATTGAAAGTCTTTTTCTTCCCAAACGACAATAAATATTTCTTGCATATAGTTATTGTTCCTTTAAAATCTAGAACAACCTTGTCAACTTCCTTAGAAAATGCTGTACTGCAATTAAACTCTGACGAACACGACGACAACAACAACAACAACAACAACAAAAAAGAACTCAACCACAACCCCTTTCTTTTTTTATTTATTTTTTTTTGTGTGCAAAAATGGCACTTAAAAGAATAAGAAAGGAATTCAAAAAGTGGGCGTTTTCAACTCTCAAGCCCCCAACATTATCATCATGCTTATATAGGTATACCTACGGTGTTGTAGATAGGTATAGTTAATTGTTTCGTTTCAATTGGTATACATAATAACAAACACACAGAAAGAGAGACTAAAACTCAACAACTAATGGCATTTAAACCTAATTGGGTCGACTAGGATATGCGCATGTCCTTCCCACCGCCACCAACACCACCCACGCAACTGAATCAAACAAAAAACAACAAAACAAAAAAAGGGAAAAAAAAATCAAAGAAATCCGGATCCGGAGTCATTCATTCTCACCTCTCTCATGATGGTATTCAGCTACTAGAGAGATGAATACAACGGCGACGACCGACGACGACGAGGCACACCATTAGGGCTAAGTGATTTCGTCCTTAAAGAGCCTTTTGTATTTTATCAGAATGCGTGGAAAAAAAATGGGGGCGTTTTTTTTTTTACTTTATTTTTTCTTGTCGTGCTTTGCCCGCTCCTTGATGGAAAGCGCGTTGTGTGATGCACAATTGTGCGGAAGGATACAATGATGGTACCGTTTTGTTGTAATCCTTTTTGGTATTGTTTTTTTTTTTTTCTGTATCATTTCTCGTGTCTCAAGTGATGAAGAAGCTCGCTGTTTTCATCATCCTTACCCATCACGCCATCATCATCATCATCATCAACATCCAAGAGAAGAGAAGAATCAAGAGGATAATATTATACTCCACCATCAGAGCCATATATACCCTAGTGAAATGGTTGTATTGTTTGGTGAATTCCTGAATCCATTATTGTCTGCGGTACTTGGAAAACTGGGTGCCCAGTACCCAGAAGTGCATCTTATATAGAACGTTTAGGGTAATATAGAGAGGTAACGAATAGAAAACAACAGAGTTTTTGACTTCAAGAAATATGTGTGTGTAATTAAGTCACGATTACCTAGTTCTTTTGTTTTTACCTTTTTTGATGGAATTTATTAACGAGAATTGTAAAGCCATCTGGCGAAGGAGTCCCATTTCATTCAAAAATGGAGATTATTAGGTTTTATGAACTTTCTATTTAAGGATATCACATCATTTAAGCTACCTAACTTTTCAGACGATCTGCTACAGAGGCAACTCACATTCTGCCTAATATTCGGGTTACCGAAATTTTTAAGAACATTTGAATCCTCATTATGTTTTGTTTTTTTGCTTATTAGGAACTATCAACAGCATCACTACCTATTTTCTGCGAGAATAAACGAGAATTGCCACCACAAAGTTTGAACGGAATTTCTCAGAGGCACCCTTTGACTAGAAGACTGAAGAGACAGCAGACTTCAGATTGAGTCGTTAAAGGCGAACTATCAGAAGACAAGGGCCAGAAGAAAAAAGA
Source organism: Meliscaeva auricollis (assembly GCA_948107695.1). Classification (NCBI taxonomy): domain Eukaryota; kingdom Metazoa; phylum Arthropoda; class Insecta; order Diptera; family Syrphidae; genus Meliscaeva; species Meliscaeva auricollis. Next base: position 52,450,095 of record OX403619.1, on the reverse strand, counting down.
TACGCACTTGTCACTACTAAAATAAGTATGTACATCAACGTGGCAACCCTGTTTGAACTCAAAAAAAGCTACAGTAGTTAAGGCATCATTTGTTTAATGAAAAAAACCCTTTTTAAACGAAAAAACAATAAAAACACACATTTTCCAGTCAAAATGTACCATATTTGACAAAATTAACATCTAAAAACATCCAGCTTTAAGAACGGGCTCTCTTTTCTGTAAAAAAAAAAGTAATTTATCAACTCTGAAATGTTTATAAGTATACGGCAACCCTATTTAAATGCAAAAAAACAGTAAAATACACTCACTTTTCAATCAAAATGGACCATATTTGACAAATTTAAAAGCTAAAAACAAACCAACTTTTAGACCGAGCTCTGTTCTATGTAAAAATAATGTCAGGTGCCAACTTTAAAATGGGTATAAGTATATTTATATGCAAAAAACAGTAAAAACACTCACTTTTCAGTCAAAATGTGCGACTCAGCTGTATTTTATTCATTAATCCTGCACATTAAGACAAAATTCATTAAGTGTGCCTAAGGAAATCTTATAACACAATTAAAGAAGTCCTATAGAAGCTTTACATACTTAAGTTGCATGATATGTATTTTTTCAGTTTGCAATATCTACGTTCACGGTTTTCTGTTTTGTATTGCAAACCTAAAAACAAATCTCCCTAAATCAAGTTTAAATAGCCTCAATTCTAACCCACAGCCTCTTTTTTGTAATCTTAAAAGAAACCACCGGAAGCTTCATAAATTTATGTGACTCAACTTAGAGTCCTTCCATATTATTACTCCTGATATCATTAGTTCTGTAACTTTTTTTTATAAACTTCTCAAAGGTTTCACATGATCTCTGTGATATCCAAATCCTGAATATTACTTATTTCCTCTTCAAAAATGAAAAGAAAAAAAAATAATAAACGAAGGAGTAAACTTACTCACTCAAAGGACATTAATTTCCTTGAAATTGCATCTGTCGCAGCTCCATCTACACTAAGATGTCAGCAGAATTTATACATTATACAAATATAAGTTAATACTGTTGACGTTGTTGTTAGTTGTTAGCAAGGATGTTTACTTGTAGTTTTTTATGATGAGCTCTACTCTACCTAATATAGGTACACATTCTGATTTCCTTTGATGTTGGCAAGGACATCACTTTGTTCTTTTTTTGTGCGCGAGATGTTCTTTGATATTTTATGAAAAAAAAAAACTGCTCTCCTCCAAAGCAGTATTGTCGCATTTAATTTAACTTGTTTAAGTCGCTTTTGGTATGTGATGATGTTGAAAATGAATACTATAGTGGTCCCTGACGAGAAAAAGGACATCATTTTGAATTTTAATATTTTTCAGTGGTTTGTTTGTTTTGTTGTATTTTTTTTTTTTTTTTTTTTTTCTATAAAATTTCAAGCCCACCCGCTGTCTTCTTCATTGTTGTCCATTTACATATTAAGTCACGTCCATTTTTTGGACTAGAAAACAACACAAAACATTTTTATGAGTTTATTGTTCGTGTTATTAACATATCCATTAGCGTTATTATTGTGATCCTTTATTTTTTTTTTGAAAGCAAAACGAAAAAATAAAAAAGTCAAAATAAAAAGCCATGTGGTTTTGGGAAGTTTTTTTTTTTTTTTTTTTGGATATGATGTGCAGCCAGTTTTCATTGTTCGCGATTTGTATTCTATTCATACTTTGGGCTCTGCTCTCAGCTCAATTATCCTGATGGACAAAAAAAAAAGTACCACTATCTAAAGGTTTTTTGCATTAAAAAAAAAAAAAAAAAGTTTCGACCAATATACAAGTTGGGTTGCACTAAATTTGATGGCTATTAGGTATACCTAATGTTGGAGGAAAGTTCTTATGGATGCACATTTTTTGAGGATGTCACATTGTTTGACGAATACAATGTCCTTTATCGCTGGATTTTTTTTTTCGGAGCAGGAGTGGAAAATATATATGAGATACCGAGGATTTTGATCTAACTTTGAAAATTTTGTTTTGTATAAAGGTGTATGCTTTGTGGCATGTTTTATGTAAAAGTTTTCTATAGGGGTTTGGAACAAGGATTTTAAAAATATTGAAAAACTTTAAAAAACTTAAATTCAAAATTCTATTGTTGAAGGTTTACAAGGGATACAACTTTTGGCTGTTTTAGTGTATGGAATTGATTAAAATTGTTTGAATAATTTTCGAGAAGTTTTTCGAATGATAATAATTCTTTCCGAGTAAGACAAAACGCTTTCTGTGTATGGGTACAGCAAAGCAAAAAAGAAGGGTTCTGTCACCATTTAAGCCACCTGCACCAATTTTAGAAGTCTGCGAAACTACGTTTACCTTCTTTAACTTTAAATTCAAGACAACATATTGGAAAATTTTCAGAAAACACTTGTTTCTACTCACAATTTTTATTTGTTTTACCCCGTTTAGGGGTAACGACGCTTGAAACGTCTAAAACCAAAAACTTCTTGATCAGAACGTAGCTTGCTTTAGTTTTCAATGTATGGTTGTAATGTGGTAATAACACAGATATAAATCTTAAAAATCACCGCCCCCCCCAATGCCCCACTTGCGGCAACAAAATAATCCTGCTAAAATTTTGAATTCAATATCACAGCCCTAAGGTATCAACATGAGAGTGGAATTTTGTTATATTTCCGATCCCAAAATTTGCTTTCCGTTCTTAGGCTACCAGTACTTTTGCCTTTCGAAACAATGTTAAAGGAAAAAATAGTAAATTTTATGACAATAAACTGCAACTCACAAGAAAATTACTTTCAAAACCAAAATGGCATTTTGGAGAATGACGAAATAGGTTGTAGATTTGCCTTTTGGATATGCAAACAAAAGAAACACAGACGATGTAGTCACCACTTATATTTTTTGTATTGCATACTTCAGGGAACGAACATTTTTAGCAGAATTCCAATCAGCTCATACAAATCGAAAAAGCGAGGTGTTGAGATTCAAACACCACTTAAGAGATGTTCTGCAGAAAGACAACTTGGTATTGTTATCGATGAAAAGAAGAACCGCATTAAGCAAGCAAACTAAACTCTTAATAAATACAAGCAGCTTGTTAGACCAGTCATAAGCTACAGCTTTTTAAAGTGACACACTATTTCAAAACATCCAAAACAGCTCCAACTGCTAAACACTTTATGGAGTGTAGGGTTTTTTTTTGCTATTTTACACTATTTCCAGTGAATGATCTTCACATGAGATAGTCATTTGATTTGTTGTCAATAGCTTCACTAAAACCCAAAGAATTTACAAGACTAAAGCACCGCAGAACTGGATGTTCAATTCTATTCAGTTTGTTCAACATTGAACCAACTGCTTGACATCGCCCTCAAGTGATCTTCCCATAAATTCGAAGGTATGGAAAAGACCTCATGCAATTTGGTACTAAACAACTTTAATACGTGATTTTGATAAAACACATTTGGCAGGGATACAAAATTTAGGCTAAACCATGTTATCTTCAATCTATTAACGCTGTCATTATCAGTTTTGAAATATAAGTAAAATTGTAGGTTACTATCAAGTTATTGGCTTCTGTCGAGGATTTCTGTGGTATCAAACTGTTAGAAGAACACTCTGATGAAATTTTGTGAAAGAAAAAAAATTCTTCACAAAAGTTTAACAGATTTGCATAGTTTACAATTTTACCAAGAAGTTCTTCAATGTTCTTTCAATTGTGTACATAAGAGGACACCGTTTATGAGGTTTCCAAGTATCAACCAGAAAAATTCCCTGTAAAACTTCCATTGACGCTATATTTTGTCTCAAACCCTTTTTAGCTTTTCCCACATCAAACAAGTTAAGATAGATTCATTGAAAACCATAAACAATTTCTATCTTTTAAAACTCGACTGCTTAAACGTGAACATATGTGCGCCCACACACATCCTTTTCCACCAATATATACCTTAATTAATTACTCTAATGGCAGATGGAATTTATCATATCACAAAAACACACATGCTGCCACTTCCACTTGCTTTGTAGTAGGTAGGTATAATTTATTGCTCATTTTCTCTCATCTTAATTTTAAGTAAATCTTTGTTGTGCACAGTCACAGAAATTTCTCTAAAAAATATTGCATACATCTTCATCAAATTAATTTTTTGAAGTTAAATTGCCACAATGCCAAAGAATATAAAAAAAAAAAAAACAACCACCCACCCAAACCACATGACAGATTATAACACAATTATTATTTGGTCCTGAAATGAAACACAAACAACACCCCCACAAGTTCCAGCAACAGAACTTATTAAAAGGGATGGGAATGAGAGAGAGAGGGAGAGAGTCATTGGGAGCACATGGTACCATGTCGAAGGACAACTCTCAGCCAAAACATTTTTAATCCTTTCACACAAATTAGATAATTCTGTTTTCTGGAAGAAAATTCTTTATTGGGGGACTACATTTGGAGTTGGAGAGGAAAATTTCAACTTTTTTTTTTTTTCAGAGGAAGCCCTTGTGGAAAATATATAAAAAGTTTTCATAATTAAGTGACATTCGACAGGACTTGATTGTTTACTTTTTTAAGTCAAACTTTTATAAGCTCTTTTGAGTAAAAATACTAAACGAAACTCGCTTCTAATAAAATGCTGTTTTTGGTCCAATTGTTGGGCGCCAGTTAAGGTTGAGATAGGCGAACGACCTGAAAACACAGTATTTGATACTTAAAAGTTTTACTTTTTCAGCGACATTCGAGCTTCCTGAAAAACTGTATTTTGTTGAATGAAAGTATCGATATTTCTCAATATTTTCAGATACATTTTAAAATGTTGTTCAATCAAATTTGTGAAAGGAATTTTTTGTTGTTTGTTTGTTTTTTTTTCTCAGAGATGACAACTTTAATTAATGGAAAATCTCCTTTGACAGAAGACCACCAATATTGGTGTCAAATATTCATATGTATCTTTTTACTCTTGAATTCCACAAAATAACCATCAATCAATTAAAAAATTTAATATCACACTCCCTCTCCACTCTTGATGATTTCTTTGACAAACTCAAATAGGGGTTGTGTGTCAAAAGACTTGTTTAAATTTTGTTTTTTTTAATGGTGGTGCATCATTTTTTTAAGAAACATGATGTGGGTATTACGAGTAAGTATGTACATAATATTGCATAATGTAAGGTGAAAGGTGGGAATTTGTTGTGCATTTATCATTTCACATTTAACATCAACAGAAAAATTTATATAAAAAAGCAATTAAAAATGTCTTGTACACTGGGTTAAGTTATGACCATTAATTTTTGTCACAAAACAAGATTTACAATTATGTTATATCTGTCGCAACAACTTAATGTGTCTTATTTTTTATTTTATTTTTTTTTTGTGCTGAGATTTATGCAGGTTGGTTATTAATTGGTGGATTTTGGATGATATTTTTAAATTGTTTCTTGAATAAATTTGAAAAAAAAGAAAAAGATTAATAAAATCAAAGCAAAATGTTTCTTAAACATTATTGTAATAAATGTACTCTGAAATGTTGCTTATAGAATTTTAATTGAATTTACATGAAATGTTTTCAACTTCATTTCGAATTGTTCCCGAAAATTTTCTTAAATTAACGGATACTGACATTTTTGAAATAAACATTTTTGCTTTAGAAATGTTGCATACTTAACTTTGAAATGTTTCTGCAACATTTAATTTTATTAAATTTTTTTTTTAAACATAACCAATTTTTATGAAATGTTACAAGGCCTTTTTAATTGTATCTGGAATAAATATTAAAATCTAAAGCATGTTGCTGACTGAATTTCAACATAATTTTGAAAATTTAATTTCACAGATCTGAAATATTTCTAAAATGCATGTGGTTTAAGTAATGCAAGACTTTATCTGCCTTATTAATTTAAAACTTTTTAGAGATAAGGTTACTAATTTGTGAAGTGTTGCTAAACTGAATTATAGTTTGTTTTCAGAAATGTTGCGGATGAAGTTTGATATGTTTGATAAGTTTGATATGTTTCTATCAAGTATTTTGTACGAATATATTCCAAAAATGAGTTTTGCAATACAAATTTAAATTCTATGAAATGTTGCTGAAATAAAAGTTCTGGGTTTGAAACTTTGAGAAAAGTTATTTAATTATTGCTGAAATGTTTCATCTCAATGTTGCTTTCTAAATGTTTCTAAAGTGACAAGGAAACTTCCTAAAATTTAGTTTAACTCAAGCTGAAACTATTTTAAAACCATTTTTAAATGTTTTTGAACATTTTGCAGATGTTTCCTGATTGTTTGCCATATGTTTCTATGAATAATTCGATTTGAGTAATTGTTGCTGATATTTATCTATTATTTCGATTATTTTTCGACATATTTCTGTTATCAATGTCTTTAAATGTTTCCGAGGGGATTTTTCAAATGACTCTGCAACATTTAAGCATCATGTTGATGGAAGAAAAATGTTCAAGTTGATTGAAAGTTCCAGTTACGATGTAATTTTATAGTTCACGCCCAAAGAATATACTTCTTTTAAGTGTCCATAAACTAAAACATGAAATCTTCGATGGAAAAACATTTTGTTATCCCGCAACAAAAAAGAAAAATAAACAAACAAAAAAAAAAAACATTCATTGAACTTATAATAGAAAAGTTCACCACAAATAAAAACCCAATTACAGAAAATTGTCTCTGAAAAGCAAACACACTCCACAAAAGTCAGCAAACAAAAAAAAAACCATTATTAAACAATTTCACGCATTTAAATCTACAATCCCTATTATAACCTCAAAGATCAATTGCACACGATGCCTTATGCCTATACAACTGCCATCTACTCTAGAACTACCCACGTAGTCGTATTCGTTGTTGTATAGTCGTCGTTGTTGTCGTCGTAGTCGTCAGCTCAATCAAAACCACCAGCAATTACTTTGCCTGTGGTCTCGGGTCTTGGCGGTGGCTAATTTCTGTGTTTACCTTCGACAGAGTGCGCGATACCTTTGCGCACTCACATAGGGCCTCAGCAGCAGCAACAGCAGCATTAACAACAGCAGCAGGCTTTAACAAAAAAAACAAAAAAAAAAAATAAGAACCCAAGCAAAGCGATATCGCACTACAACCATTCAAACTTCTTGTGCGCGAATTGTCGCAATGCTGCGATTGCATGTCGCCCACACGCGCTACATTTACCGCGCACCGTTCGTTGGTGCCACTTCAACTCACTATCATGGTGCATGCCACCAACCGAGCGTATCACAGTCTAGAAGCTTGGACCGCAAACGTCGTTGACGACAATCGTGTCTGCTGATTGCGAAAAGGCGCTGACATTTCGGTCTATGCTATATACGAATCGAATGAAGGAACAAACGGCACTATGGGTGCTGCTGCATTTGCAGGCTTTATGCCAATAACTGTCGATGTCAAGCTAAAAGAAAACATGGCAGCAGCTCCTCGAGAGTGCGTATACACAAACGAGGTGTCTCTCCTCTATACATTCCATCTATCTACCATAGACCTACTCTCATAGCTGGCTCCTAGTGGGTCAACTAACGGGATTCATGACAATAATTAGTCAGCCCACGATTAATGTCAACTTTAAGACTTTTTATTTTATCTTTGCTAAATAAATTTTGGGTAATTAGCAGCTTTAAACTTGAGGTGGGAAGCGTTGGCTAATTAAATGAACATTTTTTCTCACTAAACTGAGCTGCAATCCACAAAATAAAGGCGACTTAAATTTATTTCAACAATCTGACAAATTAATCAAAATAAAATCCCAAGAATTATGTGCGCGGTTGCGCAGTTTAAAATAAAATTTCATTCCCGCACAGAAGTCAAAATAAAATAACGAAAAAAAAAAAACGGTGACTTTTGCAGGAGGATGTGCGGTTTTTAAGTGTGAATTTATAGCTTACAGTCTTGTGGCCAAAATCAAGAAAGTTATTTATACTCAAAACAGCAAGGAGTCTACTGCAAGTCTGTTTTGGTTTGTCAAATTGGTCAAAGTGATTTATTTATTTTGCTACTTCTTTTGCAGAAAAAATAAATAAATAGCCGAATGGAAAGAAATAAGAATAATAATAGGATTTCTGCGATCGATAGTTTGTATACACTAACGAACAAATCGAAAGCTTGTACTATTTTTAAATTAATCGATAGTGGCGGTCCTTTAAAAAAAATTGATGGCTTGAAATATCGAAAACAATTGATAGTAGAAATCAATAGAAATCGATAGTCATCACTATCGAAAACAATTATTTTTAGTCATCACAATTAAAGATAATCGATAGTTTGAACTATCGAAAACAATCGATAATCAGTAGTATCGAAAACAATAATGGTAAACCCTATCGAAAAAAATCGATAGTTTTTGAAAGTACCTAATTTTAAAATTTCAATTTATAGTTATGTCATAAAAAATCGATAAATATCGATAACTTGAAATCAAAACAATCGATTTTTACTCACTTCTTTAAGTCGGGTATACAAATCCCTTTCGATTTTATTAAAAATGCAGATAAAATATCAAATTTTAATAGAAAAATCCAATGTTAACCTCTTTGTGACCTTATTGCAACTTCAATGAGTTTCCTAGTCATATGTTATCGATCACAGAAATTCAATCGAAAACTTGAATCTATCGACAAAACAATACAAGTTCCACTTAGGCAACATTACGAATTTTTTCCATTATATTCAGTTCTACTGGCATGTTAAACCTTCTAAAACACTGCCTACATCTTGCCGGTTTACTGGTAAATGTCGAACAACCTCACTGAACGTAATTAAATCAGACATGATTTCTAATAAACCATCCCCCCAACCAAAAATCCATTTGCAAATAAATCCACAAACAAACCAAAATGCCAATCATTTCTCTTCTCAATAAATAAATCGCCCTTCTCCTATACTTACGCCCATCTAACTGCAGATTAATTGCACTAATTAATCCCGAAAACCAACAAACTAATAAAATAGACCCAGGACCAAGCAAATATGAAGGCATACAAGAGATTTCTGTGTCTGGGAATGAATTTATCCGCTCTTGTCCGCATCAATCCTCAAAACAGAGTGTGTAATCTATAACACTGGGTTGTGGTGGTCGTTCTGGTCCTCACTCAATTCGACTCAATCAACCCCCTAAAAATAAGTCGTCGCCGCACCGGTGACGTCTTTCTCAATAATAATCATCATAATTGCAATTCCAACCACCTTCCCAAACAGTTTTCATTTCGTCATCATCGTTTATTAGCTTCCTGGACGACCAACAACAACAACTTTCGAATAAAATAAAAAAAAAACCTTTGTCGTGAGTCAACTTCATCCAAAGTGAGCCCATTTCTCTCTCCTCATGTCCTGGCTGGTTCAAATTTGATGAAATATTAATTCGATATTTATGGATGGGCATTAAGTCGCTGTGGCCATCATCAGAGGCAGCAACAAAAAAAAAATCAAATCCTTCCTGATTTGATTGATCATTCCCTGAGGGATTAATCGACCCATATAAACTTTTTTTTCCAAGCCACTCTGGCATAAAGGGTGGTGTAGACAAGTTCCGTTCTCCACAGGGACTCTGCAGAAATGAAAAAAAAAAAAAAAAAAAACCGAAGCATTCATTCATTCATTTGTGACCAAAAAATGGATTGCGAATTGGAAAATATATAAAATTTGACAGTGAGACGACTCTGGCTTTGGCTGGCTTGACTCCATTGTCTGTTGATCCCTTTGTCCTTTATTATCCTTTTGTCCGAGAGGGAGACTCTTTTGGTTCTTCTCCTCCAGCGTTCAGCATCAGAATCAGCATCACCCCCTTTAGCCATTTGGCACAATATACATCAGTAAGTCTGATGGAAAATCCAAAGTTCAAACAGAAAGTGGTCAGCAGTCAAAACTGCTGAATGAATTCTGAAAGCAAGGTGGTGGGGGGGGGGGGGGGGGTGAGTATGGGGGAGGTAGCACATAGGGATGAATATATCCAACGAATTGGATTGGACTGCTGAAGCGCCATTTTGAAGATTTATTTCCACTTTTTTTTTTCATTTTTTTGTGTGAATTGTGTATTCTGTCATGGAGATTGATTAAAATGGAACAAATATACTTTGACGGCTGCAGAGAACCATGTGTGTGCTGACGCGAGGACATGTTTTATATTTTTTGTTGTTTTTATCTGACGAATAAAATCTACAAAAAAAAAAAAAAAAAAAAAACTCTTTCACCTGTTATTCCAAAAAAGTGTCAGGGTATATCAAAGTTTACACTTCCGCAGACGGAAATATGAAAAAAGGAACAACAAAAAAAAAAAAATTTAAACTTTCTTTTTTTTTTTTTGTTTGAGAAAAAACCCCGGCAAATCTATGTGGGTTTTAGGTACAAGGTACACAACCATCAGGGATGATGGCGATGTGATGATGAACACAAATTTCAACAAAAAACTCTCTCATGCGTGAACAACTGATATACAGATTTGAAACACAATTGAAAATGGTAAAATGTCCTTTTTATACACGAAAAGATAGAAAAATGCCCAAATGTAATAAGAGCAGAGGTAAACAAAAAAAAAATTGGAATATTTCGAATCCTACAAAGCAAATTGACATTTTTCCTGATTTTGGGCGCATAACCGTTAGATATGTTTTATAATTTTTTTGAAAATTGTTTGTTATCATTGAAAAGTCATCATTCTATTTTTTTGTTGGTTTGGTGAGTTTGTTTTATATGTTTGAGACCCCGATATCATATCCATGTGAAGACTTTTTTTTGTTTCGCAATCAATGACATTGCTGGGCAGATTTTTAACAACGAAAACTTCGAGTTTTGAAACTTGAACCCAGATGTCAAATGTATTCCTTTTTTGTGCAATTAATTGGTTAGAAGTAAGTAAAGGTTGCCCCTTCAGACCGCTTTTGTTTAATTCGAATAAAAAACAGAGTGTGTAGTGCATTTAAAAAATTCTTATCAGCTTGGTGACTGAAGGCACTTGTTGGTACTTTTAAAGAAATTTTCGGAGACACGTTGGCATTTCATTTTCATTTTCATCAATGGCATGCCGAATGTTACCATTCATTATTCTTGCATTTTGGATTTTGAGCATAAAACTATTCGTTTGTAAAAATCCAAACAGTATTTTTTTCAATACTAGGAATTGGACATAAGAAAATTAGTGGTTCTTCTTTATTTTTTAAATTTTGTTCAGGGCCTTTTTTTAGATCTAAGTCGAAATTCAGGGACCCTAGATTTCCACATCTCAATATTTTCAAGGGGATTTGGCGGCCTTCAGATCAAATTACTGATAACCAAATTGATTTTGTTCCGATTGGCCAAAAAAGTCTCGGATCACTGACTGGTAGGAGGTTTTGTTCGAATTCGTATGATGGCACCGCAGCGAACAGCGAATATGATGAGAAAATTCACAATCAGCAAACTTTATCGCAAGTGACTGCCAAAACTGTTGCTGTTCGCGCCTTGCTCAATCTTTCGGACACCACATCAACATTGGAATTATTGCTAACATGCCATCAGAAGTGCTGCCTCTCATGTGCTGTGTTTCAAAGTCAACCGAAGTGAAACTCTTTATTAACTGAAGACTGCCGAAGACTCGTCGCGACGGGCTCATTAGGTCAAGAAAGGCAAGGACCAGAACTCATGAGAAAGCAACTCGTAAGGATTATGTGCAAAAAAGAACCTAGGAACACCTGCTTCAAAGAAGGAAGAAGAGGGAGCACAAAAAGCAAGTGGTCAAGACTAAATAGGTTCTACGGGAAATCTTAGAAAGTTCTAGAAAAAAAAGAAACTATCTACTCAAAGATATCAGCCCAGAACAGAAACCTTAGGTGATGAAAATGGGAATACGTTAGGAGAATCGCATTTGGCGCTGAAGATTTGGGAAAGAACACTTTTCCAAACTGCTAAAGGACGTAGACATTAAATCATTTGCTGTTAAGCAGAACAATTCATTTAACTAAAAGAAATATAAAAGCAGAGATATCCAATTTTTAATAGAATGATGCTGCTGGTTCAGATGGCCTGCTGGCCGAACTATTTAAGGTAGTGGCAGATGATTTGTTCAAGAACATACACCAACTCATTTGTAGATTTTGATCGGAAGAACTGTTAAAGGCAGTGGAAGATGACTTGGATAGGAGCATACACCAACTAATTTATAGATTTTCATCTAAAGAAAGTTTGCCCAATGAATGAAAAGTCGACATAATGTGACCTATCCACAAGAAAGGCGATGCTCTGAGCTGTGAAATATAAGTCTTAGGCTATTTTGTGTAGGTATCAGCCTAGAAACTTTTCACAACGACCTGATCGGATTCTATCAGTGGTGATTTAGATGAGCCAAATCAACCAACTTTAAGATTTTAAGATATCAGTAGCTGATAAGCGAACCAAACATTTTATGTGCTCATTTTTTTGTTTGACAGGCAAAAATGAGAAAATTTCCTCAGGAATCATGTCCAAGTTTCTGCGATTACGGGCTAAATTATGTCCGTCTATTAATTTAATTTTTTTTTTTTGCTGAAGAAAGCAACACAAAAAATAACAATATCAAAGGAAATTTTCTCAGAAGTTAATTTTTTCTGAGAAGCAGTAGTTCCCGACTGTTTTTCATTTTTCCACTAACACCAGTGACCAGTTACAACACTGATAATCCCTTCCACGTGGACTTCCTTAAAACCTCATTGATTTTTTTTTTCAATTTAAACCGCACAAATTAATTCACCTCCAGCTAATTATTATTATTATTCAATCATAGTGAATGAATAGTTAACGAACTCTTAATTAACTATCCGATAGCGTGTAGGTAATAATGTTAAAATGTAAATATTATCAGCATGACCACAGAGCACTGATGTGTTCAAACTTGTGTGTGTGTTTAAATCAAGGACAAACAACAGCAATTCAACAGGGGATTATTGACAGAATTTATGTACAGAGTATAGACTTTATATGGAGGTATTTTCCGTCATTTCAATACATCAAATACAAAAAAAGAAATGGCTTCACAAAATTTACCAAATGTCAAATGTCACTCATTTGTGGCTCATTATTATCAGTTAATCAGGGTGGGCGCCATTGTTATTATATTTTATCATCATTATCAACATTTGCACGGACGGACGGACGACTGACGAACCGACACGACCAATGACGACAACCTTCGATACGATAGCTGTTGGCTGTTGCTGATTGTCATCGGCAAAATCCTGTGAAACGCTTCCGGTTGTCAGATAAAACTCTGGTATATATGAAAAAAAAAAAATGATTTCATCATCACTGTTTACACATCGTTTGCTTGTTGTTTACACTTTTTCCAACACAATAGTATTGTGTTGGATGGGTCTCGGGAGGAGGTCATATATTCGTAGGCAGGGTGGTGTTATGTCATTATGACATTTATCCAATCAATCTGACCAAAAACTTAGCCGGTGACATGACATAAACACACTCACACAATGATATGGGTAAAAATCAATGCACCCTCAGGACGGTTTTTTTTTTGTTTGGCGGAATGAGTGCGTGTCGACGGGTAAACATTTTATATTGAAGCTTTTGAATTTTTAATTATAAACTCACATACCCCACCCCTGGCTGTGGGTTCTGACTTCTGAGTCGGTTCAAGTCCTTTCGAGGGAGATTGTTAATGTTTGACTGGATGCGGTATTGTTTGCTGTTTACTTGTTACATGTTGTTTGTTTGTTTGTTTGTTTGACTTGACGGTGTCGCGTCGCGTCGTCAGTCACAATGATGTTTGTTGACTTTCATTCACCGAGATGTTCAAAACCTCATATTTGTTGTTTGGCAGGCCGTGTGTTTGCATTTCATTAAAAATGTCACTGGAACAGAAGCACGAGCAGGAGTAGGAGGCGTCTTTCAATGGTATAGATGACTTAAAGCAACAAGGAAGAGTTTTTTTTTTGTCTATATGTGACAGAATGTCAGGGAGTAAATTAAGACTTAAGAGAGATGAACATAGAATGGAAAGGAACACGTGGAGATCCTTGAATGATGACGATTATTTTGTTTAATTTGCATTACAGGCACTTAGAATGCGGTATAATAAAAGAGTTAGTGTTCCGTGTATAAACAAGAATCACTGTAGAAAACATAAAGAATGGCATACCAACGACTACTTGATGAGAAAAAAACTAAAAAAAAAAATTGTCAAGCAGAATATGCTTTCGAAAAAGGAGAAGAAAGTTTGATGGTTATTTTGGAACGTAAGCAAGCTGTGGAATGTAAAATTTATGATCTAGGACCTTACAATCCACAGATTCTTTTTTCTGCTGTCGAATTCTAAGGAAATAGATAAGTAGCCCAAAGGCTAATGGGGAACGTGTTCACATTATATTTTCCAGAGATTAGTAATTAACAGAAGTCGATGCAATTTTATCAAATAAACAATTTCGACAGGAAATTTAACTTCCCACACTTGGAAATTAGTATTCCTGTCAAATTTTTTGAGCCCCTTTTCTAAAAACAAATTCAGAATCTTCTATTTTTTTGTAATGATCGAAAGAGAAATAGCTAATTTTACAAGCAAGATATTGTGGAACGTATATTTTTTTTTATTCTCCAGGATGCTTAAATGTGAAAAAGAAATTATTTAGAATCGATGATGGAATGCAAATGGATGGAATGCACAATGATTTGTTTAAGGTAATCACTTTCCTTGAAATGAAAAATGAATGTGTTCCACAACGTTTAACTTATGTTCCACCGCTTTTATGTCAAATTTTGTTGATTGACAAGGATAAAGTTTTATCTCTTTACTATATTAACCATTTTTTTCGCTGTTTAGGCTCACGAAATAAGTACTACTGTTTGTGGATTGTATTAATTTTTCAGTTTTTGAAGGGGTAAGTATGAAGTGAGAAAGTATAGAATTTAAAATTAAGACTACATATTTGGGACATATTTCAAGCCGGTATATCTGAATGGATATAAAACTCAACTTTAAATATTAAAGGTATAAGAACTTAAGTATACAAATTTATGCTTAGTTTTTTTATTTAATGAAGTTTAAAATAAAGTACTCACCTGTTTTCAATTGTATTCACATATTTTTCAGTTGATTAGTTTTTTACCATGCAGGATCACACCAGTAGCCTGAAAGTTTTACAAATGAAAGTTTATTCTTTTAATTTTGAAAAAATAAAATGTAAAAAGTTAGCGAAAAAAATACTTTAAAGAAATTTTTTTGACCAGGAAGAAATTGTGGAAGCTTACAATGATTGTTTCAGCATTGAAAAACAACATTTTTTCTCTACAAGTATGCCTAAAGAATTGAGTCATTAGTTCACGACATAATTCACTTCCGTTTTGCAAAAAGTGTTAAGTGGAAAATGTTCATAGATCAACAAATGAGATTGAAATTGGATAGTACACTAAGAACAAATCTTGTGGAACATAAGATTGTAAATTTAGTATTTAGCATTTAGCAACATTTTGTCAAGCCAAATTAATTTATGTAGCAGTTTTTCGGGTCGACTTATGTCTGTGCAAAAGCTGTAGGCCCAAATTCATCTTTTTTTTTTTCTTTTTTAAAATTTTAAGTAAAAGTCTAAATGTGTTTCACAATTTTTTTCACTGGCAATATTTTATTTTCAGTATATGCAACCACAAGATAGAAGTGAGTGCGAGTGACTTTTAGTCTATGAAAGTGACGATTTATTGGATTAACTTTAAGAAATCATTTGTGGAATATAAATTTCCAAGTCCCACAACTATATTCTGTATAAAATTTCATAAAAAATTAAGAAAAATTATTAAAATGTAAACTCCTAACTGCATTGCATAAAATTTAAATACTTTCAGAGATAATATCTTAAGTAGTTTGCATTCGATTTCATTTTTGAGTTTGAAAGTTCAAAAGGTCATTCCAATTCCTTTTATCTATAGAAAACAAGTGAAGCAGAAAAAACAAAACAAATTTTCATTTATTCTGCAGACCAATATCAATCTAATTCCCATCCTCTTAAGCACATTTTACCAGCTTGGAGTGTCGAATAGGTCTAGAGAATAAACCGAATGGCGGAAATAAGAATTTTAAATCAAACACAGTTCTTTTTTTGGCCATTGATCCTTTTATTTCCGAGAGATCTCTTATTTTGATATATTTTTTTTTTTTGTTCTTTTCAAAAATCAAACATATCCTTCTATACGGCGGCCCTGGACTTTGCTGACTTAAAAAAAAAGGCTTCTCTGAATGAAATAAAGCTTCCTTTTCAAAAAAGGCACAGAGGTTTAGCGAATTATTTGTGATACGCCGCCCACCACCGTTGTTGGTTGTCGTCGTTGAACGCTGCTGTAAACATTTACCATGCCATTGAAAAAGAGTCGATTCGAAGCGATATAATATGGCGAGGAGAGGTCCTTTCCAACCAATTCGATATCCTTGTTGAAGCTTATATGCAATTGGATATGAGATGAAAACATTTTCATTTGCTTGTTGGTTTTTCTTCATTTTAATTTTTTTTTTTTTGTGCGCACATATTTTGCATACGAGAGCTTATGTCGATGTTGTGCTCGCTACGACAACGACGGGGTTGAATGTGGATGAAGTCCACGAGGACTAGCAATGCGTTATCACAGAAGCTCCATCTTTTCATTTATTCAGGGTGAATGATGCAACAAAAAAAAATACAAAAAAAAAAGAAATCACGACATTCATTCTCCTTGAATTCGAAGTCCTGACGGAATTGTGAAAGGATTTGTAGTTCATTGTAATCGATTTTTTTTTTTTTTGATATTTTATTCCCTCAACCAACATCCATCTGTGATCTGTGATGATACAGCAGGCAACGAATTAATTTAAGGTGAAGAGGCGGAATAACAATCAATTCTGTTTAAAAAAAAAAAAAAACACCAAGGAAATTACATTTTTCCAATCAACGCGCTATCTTATTCGAGGATGAGGAAAAAAAACTCTCTTTCTCTTGCTCTTTTTTTTTCTCCAATCAAGAAAAAGAGAATGGATTCGATATGAATATTGTTTGGAAAATAAAAAAAAAAAATGAAGAAAACATATTCTAATTTTCTGTCTGTGTCTCACAACTCACGAGTATAAAGAAGAATAAACCCCACCCGAATACAACCAATTGCAACCCTCGCAATCTTTAAGGCCATTTTTCATCCTTAAACGATATCAAAATGTCATCAAGTTTCAATAAATATTTTATACATAATTTTTTATGACATAATAAAAAAAATATTATTGAACACAGGATGTAGTTAAATTCGAGAGCGATTTTTGATGGGAATTATTTTTTGGATAAATTATTTATGGTTACAAAAAAAAAATATGGTGAGTTCTTGTGATTTATGGCAGTTCGAGAGGTTAACAAAGGTTAATCGGTTATCGGTTTGTAATGAACCAAAAAGACATCAATTTTTAGAATCACTTTAAAAGTTTAGTAAAGAAAATTAACATTGTGACAAAAATCATACTGATAAAATTTAAGGTGACAACAAATGTAGATACAAAAATGACAAAAACCACTTCGAGAAAATTAACGGCGACACAATAGTCCTAAATTTTATCAAACCATAATCACATCATCATCATCGGCTCGACAACCGGGGTCCGGTCCTGGCCTCATTCAACAAGTCTCTCCACCTATCCCGGTCTCGAGCCGACGCCATCCAGTTGCGCACCCCAAGGCTTCGGGCGTCCTGGTCTACGCCGTCTCTCCAGCGCAAGCATGGTCTACCACGCTGCCGTCTACCATAGAATGTACCACAAAAGACTTTCAGAGCAGGTTCCTCTTCGCTCATACGAGCGAGCTTAATTTTTGTCACTATGTCTGCTTCAAGGCAGATTGCGTACAACTCATGATTGTACCGTCTCCGGAATCGTCAAACCATAACACATTGGCATATTTTAAGCTCAAAAAATCTGAAATCACAAAATTGTATTACATGTAACCTGTCTTGTCCCAGATTTAATGCTTTAGAATCCTAAGCTTTTAATTTAATTCCACAACAATTCAACCCCATAAAAATCTGTCTCTTAATGTAAGTGACCATGCGACATAAAATGCGCTTCCTTCCACCTTGTTGCGTAAACAAAACGCAAATTATCCCCTCTTAACAACCCAATGGGTTTTTTTTTTATAAAGCCCACATTTACCTTAAATCGTTGTTGTTGTTGTGGTAACCAACGTGCTTCGTTTTCGGTCGATTGCAACCCCTCGGACAAAACCACAATCTGGCCAAAGACTTACAACCGCATAATCTAACCGCACAAAGGCAACAGCAGCAGCAGCACGCACTTGCACCCACAAACACAAGCCAAGAGGAAACATCAGTCAAGAATAAAAAAAAAAAAAAAATATAAACGAGGGTGGATTTTTGACTTTAGATGGCAGTTAACAGTCCTTATATGAGGGTTTAAAAAATCCTTATTCTGTATTCCGATTTCGCGATATATTCCTTTTGCCCTTCATTTTTTTTACTCTCTTTCGATTGACAATGTAGTAGGCAAATGAAATATTTTTTTAGAGTAAGGAAATTGAAGAGCAAAGAGAATATCAAAATCCCGTCCTGGTTGTTTTAATTTAGATATCACAGGACAATAAGGACATTCAAAATTCAAACATAAAAGTATGACAAATAAAAGCTGAGGACCGATATGCTTCACCCCTGCACTAAGACTCAGATATACAATTGCAATGATTTCAGTTTTGCAAGACCACCGCCGCCGCCGCCGCATTGCATTGTCCTTCTTCTTGAAAAGATATATCCTCCTCATTTGAATGTGTAATTAAATTTATGTCACAATTTTTTGCATACTGCTTGTAGGTAGGTTGTATAGGTAGGTATATTTGAAATTTGAAACAGAATCAAAGGGATGACTTTTTGTCAACATAAACCAAAACCCATCATCATCATCTTCCACCACCATACCATACCAAATAACTTTTAATGCGATTTATTAATGGATTTTTGTGACTTTAAGGACATCACATCACTTTTGAATATAATGCAATCACCTTTTTGAAGTAGTTTTAAATATTCAATTGAGATACAAGAGATGCTTTATCTACTCTTTTTGAGAGGATTTTGAATATTGATGAACACATTTTGAAGAGTTGCGTTAATGGCACATCACAGAATGATAGAGCTAATGGATCTTCAGTTTTGAAGTTCATTGAATGGAAGTGAATTAAGAAACATTCATAAAAAGAGGATATGGTTTACAACTTTGAACTTCAAAAACATGAAGTGAAATAAGTCGATGAGGTCTAACTGAGGTCGTAAGGTCTTAGAATTGAAGCTTGAAATTAATTTTCATAGTCAAATAATAAATCAGACTCATGCTTGATGTAATAAGTATATACAAATTTCTGAACACCCATACTCTTAAGAATTCTTAACTATCTACAAAAAAAAAAAACTGACGAAAAATCATTCCGGGAACGCTTCCAAAACTCAGAAACTGAAATTCTTTCGCTAAAAGCTACAGAATCTATTAAAAATGGTCTTTCCGGTGTGTCGTGGAATTAATTTAAACCTGCAGAAATAATTTTCTGGATAAATAAATAGTACGAAAACAAATATTGAGATTGAATTCAATGTAATCAAACGTCATTTCGGGAACGCCTATTCTGGGATGAATAAACATTGAAATTTAAATTTCTTGTCAATATTTCGGTACAAAATTGAAAACACTACAACAGAACCTCAAAAACATTTTATTTGACATTGTTCGAAAGAAAGTAAACGCCAAAAACGGTCAAAACGTTATATCCGGGAACGTCATGAGATCTACAGTAGTCTCGTCATGAATTTGTAACCTTTGTTTTCTTCCAATTCTTAAATTTATAATTGAAGATTGTTCGCCTCTTTTGTTTTCTTCCTATTCTTCTAATTCTTCAATTCATTATTAAGGACTACTAAGTTTTTTTTTCAAGATCTTCTATTGCCAAACCAACTTGATTGATTATTCCTGCTATTTTTATAACATCTCAGCCTCTTTCTTAAAAGGTGAAAGCTAATTCTTCTGACAAAGATATAAGGGACCTTGTTGATAACGTTTACCTCCTAATTCTGGCTGAAATATAACATTAAATCCCCCAAAGACTATTTAACAAACCTAATCTGCAACTTATCACCTTCAATTTAAATCCACCTTCTAACCAAAGTTATCTTTAGAATCCCCTCGCACTTCCGTCACTTATCCCATCTTATATAAATAACTTTAGAAGACACAAAAAAAATTGTGTGTAAATATTCCATTTTGACTCAATAAATCCACTTTGCATATATTTCCAACATCTTGTCGTATTGTAAGTTTTGTAACTCGTATATCCTTAAACTCCTCAGGGTCGGACAGAGTCTTATTGTGTTATACTACCAATACCAGAGTACATCATGTTTTCTATAAGAGACTATCAAATCAACTTGCATTTTAGATGAAGACACCTCCCCGCCTGCAAGTCATCATCGCCATCTTCCAAAACATATCCTCCTCTAGGCGAAAATCCTACATCCCCAAAATTCAAAAAAGTGTATTTCGATAGCGTGCATCCTTCTTAATGTTTCCCCATTTGTATAAGACGTTAAGGGATAATAAGTGAAGCCATATATTTACTTACGATTGTACAGAGTTGTATTAGAAACGTTTAACATTTTGTACTTAAATAAGGGGCTTCCTTTTTTTTGTATTTTGCATGTTAACTTGGAGCTTACTTCGTCTATATACTCCATAGTTGTGTAGGTATGTATATTTGCTTCTTGAATAAGTGGATTTTAGATCCTTGTTTTTTTTCTTTGGCTGTCAAGTTATTGTGAAGTGATTTGTAGAGATGGATTCCCAAAGGATATAATGCCAGTAGGGTAGGTTTCTTCTAGAAATAATATTTATCCTCAAATACTAGCAACTTTGAAGCAAAAGACATTCGCCAACGTTGAGATTTTCTTGAGTGTAATTTGATTTTCTTTACTAAAAGATGTCAAAATGTTTACTGAAGAAATTTTGATACCATGTAGGAGGTTGTTTTGGGGCTCTTTGTTTTAGTTTAAAAATCAAATGGGTCAGTTTGGTGTAAAATTATTTTATAGAATTGAAACATAATATTTTTTTTAAGTTTTAGTGGACCGAAAATTCATGAACTGCTGTTGTCAACATCAAGTGTGTTCAATGACGTTGTTCTGAACTGTTCGGAACAGACAAATACAACTTTTTGCTGTTCAATGAGGTTTTTCTGTTCCAAACTAGACGAGTTTACTATTCAATGACGGATTTTCTGTACCTGCTTTTGAGTCAAAATAGGTTAGAATAGATTCTAGAGAACTGTCAAATGTGTTTGTTGTTGTTTTCTGTTTTGACGTTTCTCATGAAAATGTTCTTCTATGTCCTGTTCATGAAAATTTGCAAAGCTCGAAAAAAAACAAACTGTAAGAAAGGTATTCTTTCAACTTTATCCTTTTTCTACCTTAGCCATTTGTTCCTTTACTAAAAGCCTTACTAAATTTTTAAAACCTATCAAAGATATGAAAATCCAAACCACAAAATTCATTTATCTAATTTAAATTCTCCACACCTACTGTCAGCTGGTTGAAGATATCATTTTTCATTCTATTTTGCCTTTTTTTTTCAAAAGAAAATAGAGTTCTTAGGAACAGATTGTACCCCATCATCCGCATGTCCTAAACAACTAGATCCTGGGTCGAAAACTCTTCCCATTCCCATTCCGATGAGAAAACGAAAAAAACAGCCTGCACAGCCAAACACATTGACATTTTCGCCAAAGCGTTGTTTGCATAAAATACAAATTTAATGAAAACATCTTTGAAAAACTACGAAGTACCAAACGCAGCGTAACAAATGAACACACAACAAAAATAAAAAAAAAAACAGAACCACAACCAGATTGTTTGCCAAAAGTAAGAGATAACTTCATTCGACGAGGGCAATATGCACAGTGGGGCCGATTGAGAGTAGAAATTGAACCAAACAAACTTAAACGGAAACAATCTTTGAATGGTTATTCTTTGAAAACCTTCCTACTGTATGACATCAGGCGGCAGTAGTTGTATAGTAAGTCCCCAACTACTCAAGAGTTGAAAACAACACTATTTCAAAGAACAACATCCCTCCTTAAGCGAAGGACATGAAAATTTATGAAGTGAAATATAAAATTGGTCTGTGAGAAACTTTCATCCTGCCTCCACCCAATCCCCTGCCCTACACAACCCATCAACAAAAAAAACTGCCCCATCTCCAATTAGAGAAGACTCGTAAAGTTAAACTTATTTATTTATTCAATTCACGTTCCACAAAGTGGATATTGATATTTCGCCTTAAATTTGATATTTATGTTCCGTCCAGAGGGTAAGGGGGGTGTGATTTGGTTTAGTGGAGTTACAGTTGGGTGGTGTTGTAAAAATTACGTGCGACAATACGACACAAATTGGTATGCGAGGCAAAATGTTAAAAAACCTCCCGCACGCACCTTCCTTGTTGCAATTTTGAATTGTAAAATTTCGAGTAAAAGTTTGTTCCTTTTTAACAACAATCAATGAACCAAAACTGAGCGACAAAGTAGTCAAGTCCTGGGCAAATTGAAAACTTTTCATTACGTGAATGAATTTTTTTTTCTTTTATTTTCATTTCTGTTGGAGGAGGAAAGTGAAAGAAGTGAAAATGTGTTAAAAACTGAAATGAAAAAAAAAAAAAAAAATCTTGAGGTTGTTTTTTTGTGTTTTCTTCTTTTTGGTGGACAAATTTGTTTGTGGCACACGGTCGTAAATCACGCGTGACACACAAATTGTTGGTTATGCATTATTATGTGTGTGTGCTTGTCACAAAGAAGTCAAAAGAAGAAGTCCTCGAATGAATTATGTTTGAATTTAAGTGAATGTGAGGAGATTTACAAATCGAAATTATCCTACAGCATTTGAGTAACTTCCAATGTGGTGTGGTTTAAATTATATCTTTGGCAGGAAGAGATTTTAATCGGAGTTTAAGGTTTTAATCTTTTGATTTTTCATAAACCACAATATAAAAATAGGTCCATATAACATGGTAAACCCCTTAAGTTAAATTTATTTTCATGAGAAATACAAAAATTAACAAACTATTACCGAATAATGAGTTCGGAGTTGTATAACTTTTGGTTTTGGCACTAAACTAAAAAAAGTTGTTAAATACTTTTTCATAGGAAATAATATTACAAAACAATTTCTTTTTAAAATTTTGAATTTAGTCAATAATTGTTCATTTAAGAAATCTTTAGGAGAAGATCTAAAATTTACTCCCAAATTTACTGGTTACTTTCAATGTTTGCCGTCTGAAGTCAACAAATATTTACCGATTATAAAAACAAAGGCAATTATCTATCAATTGAAGAATTATGTACACATATTTGGTAGTAAAGATTATATGCTTCATATCTAGAAACGAATTTATCAAACTCCGAAAATGAATATAATTTTGTATCAACTTGAAAATAATTTAATTTTTTTGTATACTTTAGAACTAGACCATCCAGGTTAACACCTCTGGATCCATTCCGATCAAGTAAAGGTTCTAGCTTACAAGTCTCATTGTATTCCTCGGCTGGTTTGTGAAGCTATTGAAACTAAACGACACTAAATTTCTAGTTGTCACGAACACAGTAGAAATGAATTGTCGCTTTATACTACCAACAGAAAGTCAGTGAGCATAATCTGTTCCTAACCTCAGGTGAGCCTAAACTAAAAATTATGAAGGATACAATTTTGCAAAGCCTCGCACCTACCCCAAATCCTATAGTGATCCCAAGCAGGCAGGTTGCAGGCAGGTTGCAGGAGGCAGCATGTCCCCCCAAACTTATCTCAAATTTGCAATGGAGTCGAGTTGTCATGAGTCGGGCTACCCATGCACCCATATCTTTTATTTTTTCACGAAACTACATACTCCGAAAAATGGCATGCGGTAAGGATATCGAAATACTTGATTTATTTTTTTAAGTCAATCCTTTGATCTTCCAACTTTTATCTTAACCCTTTCTATCTTACAAAAAATGATAATCACACCCTTCTGTTCGTTTAATTGATTTATAAAACTTTAAATTTGTTTTTCCGCTAAACACCAAAAATCAACAACAAAAACCAAACAACAACAAAGTGCAAAAATGTCTCTCCTCAAATCTTTGTTTGGCGAAAAGTGTGAGTGGAAATTAATTAATACACTTGAAACCGCCCAAAGGATTTTGTTATTATGTACCACTGATGTTGTTGATGTCATTAAAATCACAGTGACGCCAAAGATACAAAAACCACATCATCATCATCATCATAGCCACTGGGAATCAAATTAACGCGAGCTTAACTAAAACCAAACACCACCATCATCATTACTATTACCAGAGCTATGCTTTACGCATTGGTGTGCGCTGATTTTGCTCATCAACATCATCAGGACAATGAAAGGATTCGCGGTCCACCAACCCTTTCGATATTTGTGTCATCTTCTGCAATGGGTTTGGGGGAGTTGATGTCACCATCATCATCATCATAGCGAAAGGTTTTAATTACACTCAATTACAGGATTTCAAAGTAAAATCCGATTCGGATCCTTTTACCTTAAAAACCCATGACTGTAGAAGTAGACGTAGGTATAGCCGGGTGAAAATAGATTCTTTCAATATCCTAGTAGTCAGAGTTTACTGTTCCTTCAGTGGCGCGCGGTAGCAGCGTTGAAAATTCTGGCAACAGGTAATTTAACAAAATTTTATGCAAATTACAAACGGAAACGGAATCTCTCCTGCCATTTTGTATAAATCCCAAAGGATGTTGCGATTCAGGCAACAGGATATCTCACCGTATTGCCATGTTAGTTAAATTATTATAGTAAATTAATTTGGA
Source organism: Meliscaeva auricollis (assembly GCA_948107695.1). Classification (NCBI taxonomy): domain Eukaryota; kingdom Metazoa; phylum Arthropoda; class Insecta; order Diptera; family Syrphidae; genus Meliscaeva; species Meliscaeva auricollis. The sequence continues at coordinate 52,425,261 of OX403619.1, read as the reverse complement.
TAACCAAAAACCACCTCGGCTGTGTGTTTTTGTGTGTATAGGCAACATAAAAGGATCATAATTTCAATGTGCGACCATTTGATGAGACTCCGAAGTAGTGGCATGCAAAGAGCGATGGAGTTTGGGGTGTCCTTTTGAAGGTTTCACATTTAAAAGTTTTGGTGCAACTGCTTTTGTGGTATTTAATCCTTTTTCGCCGAACCGGTTTTATAACGAAATTAATTAATGCGACACAGGCCGGATTTATGTGATATTATATTGTTTTGGGTTGTGTTCTCTGTGTTTGGTGGAGATTATTATACACCGCACACACATAACAGAGCAACGGGCCTGACTTTGTATGTTGAAAAATAATAATAATAATAACAACTAGAAAATGATATTCCAACGTAAGGTATAAAGTTAAGAGGACTTGTATGGAAGGATTTTTGTTTGTATCTGATACCGATGTGATGGTGGGTTCCGAAAAGTGTGAACACTATTGAAAGTTGATATCATTGTGTACATATCCTTCGGGATGATGTGGGAATTTTCGTGTTTTAAACTGGAAACGATGATAGATTATGACAGGAAGCTTATACAATTGCAAGAGTATTATAGGTGAAAAACTCTTGCTGCTGAAAACTAATTCTGACAACGAAATATCCAAACGTCACGTCTAATGACCAAAAAATAGATACCTCGTCCTTTAAAAAAACGGAATATAACGAACATTTTTCAAAAGCTTTGGTACATCTCCTTTAAAACATCACAATTTAGGAAAAAATAAATTCCAATCAGACAAAAAAAAAAGAAATAACCATCAGAATCTAAAGTTCATGTTAAATAAATTTCCGTATCGGAAGACGTATCGCATTATTCTTAGCATTCTTCTGATTTCCTAACAATAACTAACCCCTTTTCGCCTTCAACCCCTAATCAATCTGATTCACAATAGAAAGTTGACCCAAAAGTTTTCTCAACTCTCAACGCCAAGAATAGATTTCTAATCATTTATAGTATATAGAGAATCCCATCAGCAAAAATATTCAACTTCTGAGAAAACCACACATCATCTTTACCCCAACTTCTCTAAAAACTGTACAAGTCTACCTACATTATATGCAAAAGGATATTTGCTGTGATGAAAAGTTGCAAAAGTTTACACAATGAGTGTAAACTTTGACACATCCACAAAAGTTGACACTGTACCCCCTTCTCGGGACAAAATGTATATGTGGAAGATCAGTTTTACGCCTTCGGACAATAAGAAAAGACATTTTCCTTGAAAAAGAAAACTTTTCCACTGCTTCATTGCAAAACAACTACTGCCAAAGAATAACACAACATCTCACCCATCAAAGTGACAATGAAAAGTTCCAGGAATTATTGTGTCGTCATCGTCGCCATCGTCGTTGTCGCATTCGATGATATTGTTGCGATAGTGAGACAAGAGGATACGCAATGACATGACATTAAATCAAGGCAATCGATAAATCAGTCGACGTGCGCGTCTTGTCGTTGTCTTTCCCAAAGATGCATCTCTTTTGTAGTCTTTCGAGCGAGTGTTGAGGAATGCACCATAGAACTTGATGCAGTGCAGAGTAGGTAGAATAAATTGAGTTAAATTGGCAATTCTCAAGGCGATATGTGGCGCCTTATCTCTGGTCCCACAAGACTTTCTCCAGCTTCTATAAATATATGTATGTGTGTATATTCCTGATGGCAGAAGGAGAACCTTTGAACCCCCATCCATTACCACATTGAGTCGTTTGTGTCACGCATACAGGGAACGAGGAATGCCTTAATGCGCGCCCTAAGTGTTTTATGACAAAAACAAGACTGCAGTGTCAGGATCTTAATAAATATTTATGGCATGTGGAATGCGTATAAACAAGCACAAGTTTGTTCTTCCTCCATCAGCAGCCTTCAGCAGCCATCGCACACTTAGTAGATAGAAATTGTAGGGCTCCTCCATCGCTGATGGGCAAAGACAAAGAAAGTCCATTTTCGTGAACCATTTCTCTCTGACCACTTTCTGTAGCTTCCATATCCATTTTGTGATGGGAGTTTTTTATGGAACAACGACACAAGTTGTGTATTGCCACCAGTACTACATACCAGTTAATGATGGAGCACACTTGCACAGAGGCGGCTTAATTGCCATTAGCAGAGGCTTCATATTATTATCTTCTGTATGACAACTTGTGGCATGGACACTTGATGCGTCCTTAATTACTCGAGAGAGATCTCTAGAGGAGTGTGTGGCTCGCGCTGAAGCTAATTAACCTCGGAGTCGGATAAACTTCTCTGTATATATATTCTCGTTCGAAAGCAACAACCATAAAAAGTCGGGTGGGTCAAGTTTTTGGTGATGGTGATGGCGAAGGCGATGTGTTTTGCACTTGAGTGCGTTTTGCGTGTTCATAAAATGAAAGATGGGGAACATCTGGCTTATGATGATAATTTTGTGAGTATTTTTTTTTTTGGGGTGACGAATTCTTAACTCATGATGATGAGGATGATGATGTTGATGATGATTATCTGGTGCGGAGGAGGATTTCTCTAGTAAGAGGGGTCTTACATGCCACACACACATGTTTTTTTTTTTTTTGTGGAACTATGGAGTTAATGGAAGCATTGTTGCATGTTGTTTAATGGAGATTTAAATCATTTGCTTGATGATCTCAAGTCATGGGGGTCAATTGATGTTTTGGTTGTTGCGGAATGTCACAGTCCTGTTCGGTGATGCAAAATGTTTGTGTATAATAAAAGGATAATTAGGAAAGTGTTTTGTTTTTTCGGGAGGAATATGAGAGAGAAAGACCAAAAACAGACAGGCGGTCCGAGTCGTAAAAAAACAAGACTTTTATTGGGGTATTTTCAAAACAGGTGATCTAAAATGGTCAGTAAACCTGACGCCTTAAATAGTGAATCACTCTTGACAGCCCCTTGACTTCAAAGAAAGACTATCTCCAGATGTTCACCAAAAAAATTACACTCTTCTTTCGCGGCATTATGATGTATTTGGTGGAGTGCATTAAATTGCAGATTTTTAAAACCTTCTGGCCCCTTCTGCTCAGGGCAAAACTAAAAATTTATCACAAACTATCAACTTTGTTTGATTCTCCGTCTCTAGAATAGCCCAATTCAAATCGGTTGTAGTATCCTTTCATGTTTTCTACTAATACGTTGTCTGTTTGTAAGACCCGAAGCATTTTATGTGTCCATTGCCTACTCACGCCATCTGCATTCAAGAATTTTTGTTTTATCGAATAAGAGAGATGACTTTACTACTCAAATGCCTTCTATGCTCGTAAAAGCAGCTGTTGGCAGGTATGATTCTTAGTATGATTTCTCCACTGATGTCGTCAACTTCCAAGTTATCACAGCCCATTGTGACGTTTTGTTTCAGTCAATGGTGTTGGGCCTTTCTTCTCGATGACAGCATATACTTTGTTCTCGCCCCATTAACAGTCAAACCCATCTTCTCCTCATCCGTTTCAATACTTTCAACTGCAACAAGCTCGATGATGTCAATGTCTTCAGCATAAGCAAGGAGTTGAACGGACTCTGGTGGCTCTGGTGTTGGATTCTGAGTTGCGTGCTATTTTTTACGGCACAATATTAAATGTATAATACATCACACCGTCTCAAACCTTACTCGACATCATAAACGTTAGAAGTTCTTACCGACTTTGATAGACAAGTGTGGCAGGAATATCAAAATGTGAAAAGCTCGACCCTATTGGCGCTATCAAAGGCGACTTTAATTCGATAAACAGATAGTGTGTATCGATTTGGTATTCTTGGAATTTTTTTCTCCATCAGCTTACATAACCCAAACAATCTTAACTCAAGAGAAGTCAGCCTAATGTCCATTACTTCAACATTTTTAATTTGTAATTTCAAGACATTTTAAAAACACTCTAAAAACAACCTCGAAACAATTAAAACCAACCGACACTCCACTACAGTCCCAGCCAAAAGAGCTAAAAGCTACCTATCTCCCTGATTTTTGAGCAATAAAAGCAATAAGTTACCACACAAAAATTAACCATCAATTCCTCTGATATCTATACAAAGCGTAATTACTCCTTTTGCCACATTTAATTACTAACCAAAAGAATAATTACTCTTTCTCTTACGACATTATCTTTTTGTCTGCCATTAAAAAACTTCAAGGCTTTTAAAAACAACAATAAACTTCAACCCCAAGACACAAGAAGAAGAAGAGAACAACAATAACAACAAATTACAAAACATTAAACAAAACACTATTCATAAAGTTAAAAAAATAAATATATAAAATTAAAATCAAACAAAACCAAAATCCGCTTTATTAACTCTTCCATTAAGATTTGAAACTTTCAAAAATATACAAAAATATTAAAAAAGGATTAAAGAGACCTCGCTACTTTGTGGAAGTGGATAAACCCCTCCAAAAAGGGTTCACATCAACTGCGCCGCAAAACATTATTAATAATTTATCTTAAAGGATATTACTGTTTTTCTCGGCTTTTTTACTTCGGGGAAGGAAATATCCTGCCTGGCGCCAACACAAACAGGATGTCAATCTCTCATCTTCTTGCATATCTCAAATTATATTGTCAAACAAAAGGCTCTACGTTGCGAAATTAGCCATTACAAGGATTCCTCAATCGCGAATGGCTTTGTTCTTTTTTTTTTCAAGAGTCCTAAAATCTGATTATTAACTCCACGCATCAACCAACCCCCATAACTGTGGCACTAACTCGCCATCATCCTCATCGAAGGATTAAAGGAAATATAAAAAAAAAAAAAAAATAAAACCATCAAGTTCCTTGAATAACAATAATCCGGTATGATTGTCTTGTCGAGGAGGCATAGAGATAACGAGAAGAGGTCCTTTTCTTTTTTTTTTTTGCTGTTTGGGGATAATTGGTAATTTGCTGACGTTTATTTTGTGGGCTTTTTTGAATCTTGTTGATTTTTAAGTTGATTCATCGAAATCGTAACAGGTATTCCACCTACTTTGTGTTGTTCGCCCTTTGAGCGGTAGGTATCATGTGGCGTTGAAATTCATATCCCGTGAAATCCTGTTGATCCTTTTTTTTTTGTTTTTCGTCTTCTTTCCATTAAAATTCAATTCACAATCTAATTACACGGAAACTTCAAATGGCTTTCTTCTTTTTTTTGTCTTCATTTTATTGCATAACCTTTAGGATTATTTTTTTGGAAGGAACAACCACCTTGCGAGTGTGTGTGTGTGTGTTTATAGGTTGGTGGTGTTCCTGTACTTTAACCGCTCCATCATTGAGCGAAGTGCTTCCGACCCCTAGGGTGAGGCTGATATCCGTAATAAATGCAACCAAAAGCAAAATATTAAAAAAAAGAAAAAAATAATAAATAAATCCTCAACCTTTAAGCGGTTAAGGGTATATTCGTACCCAGGAGTCCTCTAGAGTTTGGTGATGTTTTTTTGACCTTTTTCTGATAACAACGTGAGGACTTGTAAGGTTATCGCTGCTCACCGCCCGCCACTAATAAATTATTCGCTGAGTTTTTGAAAGTTCATCCGTCGTCGTCTGTCCGTTGTTGAGAGTGTAGTCGACTTAAAAGTCATGACTTTGGGGAGCCTGTAATAATTCTGATTCTAGAGACTGACTCGTAGAATTTTGTGTCTTCATCCATGTATTTTTTTTTATCTTTGACTTTCAACCCCTTTTTTTTATGGGTGTTCACTTATTCACGGTGTATATACAATTCAAATCCACTGGCCTGAAAAAATACGCAAATCTAATGAAATATCGTGAGCGTTATGTCGTCGTTCGGTCGGTGGCTTTTATTTGTATTTTTTTTTTTTTGTTCAACTTTCTGTTTTTCAGCATTCAACTGTGAAAGATTGAAGATATTTTTTTTAAAGAGTTGTTAAATGAAGTTGTTGTTTGTGGCTTTGAATTTTTCAAGGATGTTCTTGTTACGAGTTGATTAAAAATTTTCCCCGAGGACCTTATAATTGCTTTTTTTTCTCTCCTGAGAGGTTATTGTGGTGTTTTGAGAGTCTATTAGCACATTATGGGGTTGATAAAATTTGTTTTTTGAAACAGGTCAGCGGTTTTGAGGGAAAATATTAATCAATGTATTTCTTCCTCAAAACATCGAAAACCATAGCTGATGGATTCTGATGTAAACTTTAAGAAAAGTATGGGGAACCTGACAAAGGCATACATATTATGTTCCAAAGTGGTTTCGGTTGTGGTTTTGGTTGTGCCAAGTTGGAAGAATTAGTCCTACCTAGTAAATTTCAAGAAAAATAAACATCATTAGCATAATTCTCTGGTTTTTTTATAGAAATAGAACAATGACTTCCAAGGTTAACATTTTACGTTCCATCCTCTGGACGATGCAACTATTTACACTATTTGTATAATAAATGTCTTTTAACCTTAAAAATATCTAATCAACAAAATATTCAAATAAAAAATAGAAAATCTTTTATAAACGTTTTTTTTTTAGTAATCAAATTACCCACCTTCAAAAAATTAAATTCACCTTTTCAACATTTGAATTTTGAATCACACGAAACACAAACGAACGGATATCACAGATCGGAACCGAACAAAAAAAAAAGAAACAAAACCACCGACATCAACCAAAACGAAAACAAAAAGAAAAAAGAAAAATCACCACATCGAATTTTATTTCATAAAAAACTACACTTTCTTGCAATAAATATTAATGAAATTTTAGATTAAAATACACTACACTCACTGAAAAACAATTATATTGACAATTTAAGACCGAAAATTAGAAATTTACACCAAAAATTAATATTTTTATCGACCGATTGCGGAGCAAAGAACTACGACGGACTTGGAAATTCACAAACTTTAATTTGAACTTTCGAGTAAACGGTAAAAAGGAACACGGCGAATTCGGTGGACATGAAAACAGTGATGCCACTTTGAATAACATCTTTGTGTTTTGTAATTGCTTGACTACTAAGATAGTATTAAGGGGATACATGAAAAATAATTAAATTTGTAAAGTTCAATTTAAATTTGAAAATCGAAAATTTAAAAAACAAATTTTACAAACTATCACGCACAGTAGTTTATATTTTATTTTTTTTTATCTGAATGGGTTGTTGTTTATAATTTTCATTTAAATTTTACTATCTATTTCCAAAAAAAAGGAGCATTTGCATAGGGTAAGGTTCCAAAGTGGTTGGCTTTCTGTCTTTTGTTGAAATTTAAGACTTGCCCAAACCAAAATGTAGCTCTTTTGCGCTACAGCGGGCTATTCAAATATTAAATCAATGAAATATTAAAGTAACTAATAAAAACAAAATGATTTATCAAAACAATTTAATGAAAATCAGTTTAAAATTGCTTACCTTCAAGAAAAATTCTCTCAAAATTTGAATCACAACGAAACACAAACGAACGAATTTAACGGAACGCGGAACGCACGGAACAGAACAAAAAAGAAATAATTCACCGTAAGCAAAACGACCAAAAAAATCACATCAAATTTTATATCATTAAAAACTACACTTTTTTGCAATAAAAATTAAGAAAACATTAGATTAAAATACACTACACTCACTAGAAAACAATAACATTAAAAATTTAAGACCGAAAATTAGAAATTTACACCGAAAATTAACATTTTAATCAACCGAATCACGGAGCGAAATGAAACTGCGACGAACTTGAACTTGAAAATGCACACACTAAACTTTGACTTGAACTTTTAAGCCAACGATGTAGATAAGATGGAACATTATGGCGAATTCGGTTGCCTTTTTTTTTAATTTTTTGCATTTAACGGAACGGACGGAACAGAATAAAAAAAGAAACAGTTTACCGTAAGCCAAACGAACGAAAATCACATCGAATTATACACTTTTTTGCAATAAAAATTAAGAAAACTTTAGATTAAAATACACTACACTCACTAGAGAACAATAATATAAAAAATTTAAAACCGAAAACTAGAAATTTATACCGAAAATTAATATTTTTATCAACCGGATCACGGAGCGAAAAAAAAACTGCGACGAACTTGAACATGAAAATGCACACACTGATCTTTGATTTGAACTTTTAAGCCAACGATGTAGATAAGATGGAACATTATGGCGAATTCGGTTGACTTTTTTTTTAATTTTTTGCATTTAACGGAACGGACGGAACAGAATAAAAAAAAGAAACAGTTTACCGTAAGCCAAACGAACGAAAACCACATCGAATTATACACTTTTTTGCAATAAAACCTAAGAAAACTTTAGATTAAAATACACTACACTCACTAGAGAACAATTATATAAAAAATTTAAAACCGAAAACTAGAAATTTATACCGAAAATTAACATTTTTATCAACCGAATCACGGAGCGAAAAAAAACTGCGACGAACTTGAACTTGACGAAATGCACAAACTGAACTTTACTTTGATGTGAACTTTCAAGCCAACAATGACGTTAATTTGGAACACGGCGAATTCGGTTGCCATTTTTTTAGTTTTGTGTGCATAAAAATACAACCATTCGCTGATTAAAAGTAGTGATGCCATTTTTCTAAAAACATTCCCTTTTTTTTTAAATTTTGTGAGAAAAAATAGACTTTTTTTTTTGTTTTATTTGGATGGTTAAAGCATCAAGTTTTGGGTGTTTTATATTGAAAGTTCTACTAAAATTACTTATAATTGCATATTATTGAAAAATTCACGAACAAATAAATAAATAAATAATATCTTGTAAAAGTCCAAGGCTACTTTAAATAGGTAAGCATACGATAATAAATAATTTCATATATTTTTGTAGCTGTTTAACAAACATCATACATTAGATAAGAGTACTCTTTATAGGGTATTCATGCAACGAGATAAGTTTATCTTTTATGTATAAGAATAAGTTTACGCAAAAGTTTGCATGAATGACCTTTTTAATCATAATGGATAAATGCTGTGTGATAAACGTCAAAGATTGGTGAAATATTAGACGCGTTCAGATCTCTCTCCTGGAGAAACGCGACAATAATATTGCGCAATAATATTGGCCCTGTAAGGTCTGCATTGCACAATAATTTCGGTTTGAGCAATAAGTATAAAAAAATTAATATTTTTGGAATTCTTACTCAATATTTTTCGTTTCCACAACGAAGCAGATCCAGAATAAGTAAAGAGACATAGAAATATTGCGCAGTAATATTGAGTCGTGTATGATTGATTCTTTTTCACACAATAATATTGCGTATTAATATTGTGTCGTGTAAGGCCTGCATCAAGTCACGTTTCAAGGTAAAACTATAATACCCGTGAGGTCACGGCAGAGTTCCGACGACCTTCTAATTTAGTATTTGTGGGTCTCATTAGATTAGATTGTTATTTTACAATTTTGGCTTTGGCAGACTCAAAAAGTTTTCTATTAAACTCATTTCTGTTAGTTTACTTTATTTAACAAATAAGTTGACATCTAGGCTTTATCAAAATGTAGATGATTTCAAAATTGCAGGTCTATGGGATACCTTATTGTGCAATTTATTCGAAAGTAGGTAGTCAAATTCGTTAAGTAAATTTTATAAACTAATATCAATATAAATAGAGTAAGTCTAAAATACTTTAACCAACTCGATTTCGTTAATCTTAAAGAATAAAATATATAAAGTTAAAACCAGAAGATAAATTCGAATAACTTCCTACTTTTAAGTTCTTAAAGGTAGTCCCATAACATCTATGCTCTTTTGCTTCGTCACAGCAAAAAAAAAAAACTCATTAATAATTCAACAAAAAGTCAAGAGTCACAAGCACAGATTTATACTCCAAGAGTAGATAAACTAAGGTACTTCATTTCATTGTACTGTAAATGGCATTTACACGCGATATCCTTCTAATTCCTTATGCACCCCTCTGCGATAAAATGCTCTAGTGAACAAAAAAAAACAAAAAATCACACTTTCTTTTTCTGGTTTATAAGACAAGAAAAAAAAAAATTTACCCACCATGACAAAAAATGTATCCCCCATCGCGGGATAACATCCAGAAAAAAAAAATGAGACAAAATAACAACACCCAAAAATGTATATCTCGAAACATTGTCCTGGTGATTTAAAAGAATGAAAAAAAAACTGTCGATGGGTGTTAAATGTTCTGATTGTGATTTATTATGACACTTCCTTCCACACACAGTCACATGTATGAGAGTAAATTTGTCCCATAAAAAAAGAAGACAAATCCTGATGCATTATTGCCGCCTAAAGGCCTCTCTCCAACAACCATTCATTTTGTCCAAATGTCCATTCGACGTTTTTTTTTTTTCTTCTGGGATCTCACAGTTTCTCACCCTTCAAGTCAATTTGATTTGATTTTCCACAAAGTGACACGAAAAAAGGACAAAAAAATAATATAAATGAAAGAAAAATTTATGAAACCTGAAGGACTCTTAACGAAATTGTTTTTTATGTGTGTTTTACTGGTCAATTGCAGCTTTGGAATGTCCTTTTATCGCCTTTGCTCTGATATTTTGGCTAGTTTATGTGGTGAACTTCAATGATACAACAACACTGTTGGACAGGATAAAGGAAATCATTTTTCTTTTATTTCGTTAGAGGATTCTTGCCAGGAACATTATTCCAAAAGACAACAATAGTTCACCCAAAATTGCGACAAGATCAATACAACATTGATGAGAGACCAGAGGGGAATAAATTTCCCATCAAATTTTATTTGGGTACTTCCTGAAATTTGTTGATAGCAACTTTTCTGTTGATTCACTTTCAGCAAACTGTCCAGCGGGCCATTTCGATGGTTTCTTTTGACACTTTCTCTAGGCCATTACGTTAGTAGCTTCTAGAACAAAAAATGAGTCAACATTTTAACGCGCGTGTTTAAATTCCACACTATAAATTGATTTGAATTGAACTGGTCTTAAAGTTAACCCTTTCCACTTAATTATTCAAATATTCACGTTTTGTGGTCAAAATAAAGTTAAAATTTTAAGTTTGATTAATTCGAACACTAAATTTTTTCCTTTTCTAAAAACAGAATAAACAGTTATGAACAACAGGTTTGTTGTTTTTATTTATCATTCAATTCGTGAATAATGAAAAATTTAAATTTCAAATTCTGTTGGGGGATAATCCAAACAAAATAGTAGTTGCAAATTCAATCTTTAGCAAATAATTATGTTTGATTAACACTTTTAGTGCCTAAATTTTATACGCATTTATGATTTAATGACTTTGGGATTCGTTTAAGCTTGATACTTGAAATAATATATTCAGAAACGTGTCATTTTGTCTGCCGCTTTGCTGGCTCGTAACGCCAGACTTGATTGGTATAAACTAAAGAATGGTTAACTGGTCGCAAGCCCCCGTGTGTGAGTCTTGTGAATGATTTCACAATTTTGAGGAAATATCTAGTTAAACTAAAAGAAATCAAAACAAATTTGTTTTTATGCAACTAAATGGTATAAACTGGTATAAACTGGTATAAAAGAAAAGAAAACCAAAGACAAACAAACCAAACACTTCTAAGATTATACCAAAAATATGTAAATAAATGAAAAAATTGATCGCTCAAATTAGTTGTATGAGTCAATATTTGTTTAGGTACCAAATATCATTTCTAAAGTTGATTCATATTTATATCCTGACTGGTATAAATAAATTTTTAATTTCTACGTATTGGACACTATTTTAATGCACTTTTAACTACTCCTTTTTTGTTATCTAGAATAAAAAAAAAAACAAATCTTTTAAATAATGATTGCTTCTAAATGGTATAAACTGGTCTAAGATTACTGAAAATGAAATAGTAAGCTTATAAGGGTGTTGAAGATAGTTATCTCTTTTAATAATGTAAAACTGATTATTTTCATTTAATAAAAAAAAAAAACCTTACTAAGTGATTGATTCAGACAAAATGAAATATGCAACAGGTGACTGGTATAAACTCGTCGAAATGAAAGCGAAGGCAATTTCATTGATAATTTCCAATTTAAATAAAACAAATCATGAACTTATAACTTATTTTTGCTTTATTAAATATTTAGTCATCGTGATGATGGTGATGATGATGGTGTCCTTGTCCACCCCCACCTCCATAGCCGCCTCCACCATATCCTCCTCCGTAACCTCCATTATTATAGCCACCACCATAGCCTGGGTAACCTCCATAGCCACCGGGATATCCACCTCCATAACCGCCTGGATAACCACCTCCAAATCCATTACCCTGATAGCCACCTTGATATCCTTGTCCAAAACCACCACCAGGGAATCCACCACCACCGCCTAATCCACCCTGTAAAAGACTTCCCAGTCCCTGCAGAAGTTGTCTTCTTTGACGTCTCAGATGTACCTGGGAATCCTCTTCAGCATATACACACGCCAGTAAAACAGCGGCACTGACAAATAGCAATACAATACCACGCATGGTTCTTTTATTTTATGTTTTTTTATTCGAAATTAACACCACGATTGTCAAAATTCAACTGATTTGAAAATTATCACCTAAAACGACTTTATACTGTGAATATTTTAGGAATGACATTTTATATAAATAGAATTTGCGATAATTTCCCCCCTTTTTAACGAACAGATTCTTTGTAGATCTTGCATAAATAATTGTCTTCGAGTTCATCTAAGTAACTCGTTTGAGCAAAAAAAGAAAAGATTAAAAGCTAATTCGTGATTTGTGGTACAAACCTGGACAATGATTCAACATTCAACAAAAGCTTAGTAAATATTTGTTGAATATCTTAGAAGCAAAAAGTGCGTCAGATTCTTTTTTTTTTTTTTATAATTTGAATATGGGTTTGAATTTTTAATACAGAAACGGCTGGGCAAAAAATTTTCACCACAAATAGGGTAAATTCGTAAATGTTAGGCTATTACATTAAGAAGATGCGATATCTTAAATAACATTTAAAATCTACTTTAAAGTGTCCTAAATACACTTAAGTGTTGTCAAAATTAATTTGTATATATAAGATGGGCAAAAAGCTACCCCAAATAGTTTTAATAAGTCGGGAAATTCTACGATTATAATAATAAATATAAATCTTCATTGGGAAAATCTTCGAATATACATAAATGCTGTCTTAGCAACTGTGTATTTGACAATTTCGACAAAGTTCCTACTGGCTGACACTTTTGGCTTTGACAGATTCAGAAATTTGTCCATAATTGAGGGATAGGGGGTGTCACACTGATATGCTTACCGATCAACCAACTGACAGTGAACATTTCATGTAAATGGCACATGGCACATTGATTTCGGAATGAAATGGAATGAAACGAACAAAATGTTCAATGTTCAATGTTCTTTGGAGTGCAGTGGATTAAAAATGTTACACTAGCGTGCTATAATCCAATTTGTATAGCTTTGAGGAGGTCAACTATCATTCCTATTTTATTTATAACACTTTATAACAGTTTCATTTGCCAATAGAGATGAGTAATACCTACCTTTCTCTATTTTTCTTTCAGCACAGAACGAGAAAAGAATAGTATGAAAAAGTCGACTGTTAAATTCAATTGGAATCAAAAATGTGCTATAATTTCTATCCAATAACTTCTATCCAGTGTTTTTTAATGGTAAGTGAATGTTTTAATCTATTAAATGTATCATTCACACAAATTGGGTATGTTTTCAAAAACAAATAGCTTCTAAAAACAATATGGAAAGCGCCATTGTCACTTCTATGCCAAAATTTACAAAGCTCTAATAAGATTCTTCAATTTCTAAAAATATCGAAGAGAATTTCCAGTGTTTCAAATATTTTAGTTATTTGGAAGAAGTTCAAAATTAATATTATTTCGGAACTTTTAACATTTTCTCTTGCATTCGAATTCAAATTCTGTATACGTACTCGTTTTTTGTTGTCAGAAATACATTGTTAAGCAGTACTAGGTAAGATATCGAAAGTATATAGGTAGTGCTGAAGCGTGTAAACGTGTTCTTCTATGTAGGAAATTCTTATTAGTCAGCTATTACGATGACGCAAGTGGTGTGACTCTGTTCGAAAAGCAATGAGTATTCCTTGCATACCTTATGAACTCACTGATTTTCGAAAAGATTCAAGAAAGATTCCCATGGTTTTTCTATAACTTTTAAATGGATGAGAAAAAACAAATCAAAGATAGCAGTCGTGTTTTCTTGAGACTTAGTAGATCATGCAGTTAAAATCTAACACACAACCCGTCAACAATAACTTACTTGGAATTACTAAATCTTTTTGATTCCAGTAAAAGTGAATTGAGATAAATGCTTTCGAACAATTTTCAGCTATGGAACACACAGCTTTAGACCCAAATTGACTTCAAAAACACGAAAATACGTTCTGTGCCATGAAATATAAATCCCTTAAAGCCGCGAATTATTAATTTTGGCAACATGACCTTATTTTATTTAATATCGAAATTGATAATAATAATTAAAATCATTAACTGGAATCTCACACTTTTGCCAAATTTATAAATCAATGCATTTCTCAATTTTATTGTAGTTCAAATTCGAGTTCAAATTTGAGTTTAAATACTCGTTTTCAGCAAAGATGAACATTTTTCAATTATTTCGACGACAATTTCGTGATAATTTTTCATTTTCAAAAATAAAAGTATTAACATTTTTGTTTTACACTCTTTCCTTTTTTTTTTAATTTTTCGACACGAGTTTTTCTTTGTTCTAATTACAATAGAAACACAATTTTAGAGTTAAATAAATTGATCCTTATATTTATCAGTTCAATGTGAACACTTTTTTTGGTATTTGTATAATTATGCATTTTTAACGACCGTATCCACCATATCCGGGACCAACGCCACCTCCGTATCCAGGTCCAAAGCCTCCTCCCAAACCTTGCCCACCAAATCCTTGACCATAGCCTGCATTTCCAAAACCTGGGCCACCAAATCCTTGACCACCAAGACCTTGTGAGCCGTAACCACTGCCAAAACCTGTGCCAAGACCTTGTCCACCGAAGCCATTATTAAGACCTCCTCCGCCAAAGCCAGACTGAAGACCACCTAGAGGTCGAGCTCCTCCACCAATAACACTCGTAGCTGCTTGAACTCCAGCGGCAAGTGCTTGCCCTATTCCACCTCCTCCTCCTCCCAGCAGCTGCCTTCGGACTCTCCTTGAGAATTCCGACTTAATTTCTTCTTCACTGGCAAAGACGGTTGCCAATAAGACAACAAATATTGACAATATCACAAAGGTACGCATTTTATTTGTCTATATTTTACTAAAGCACCTGAACACTACGAAAGTATCTATGAAACTGATAAGAATTTAATAATTTTTATTTTATTTATATAAGAAATTAGCAATTCTTAAAAAATGGTAATGAGCCCAACAATAAAAGGTATCGACACAAATTCGTGGTTTAGTGGTGAATTTTTTTATATAATTTTTTTACGAACCAGACATTGCTATTGATTGTTTAATTTCCGTGTATAATGTTTATAGAACACCTTAAAAAACTAGTTTAGAAAAAAAGTTATGGAAAAATACTGTAAAATTTAGAAGAATATTTATTTTTATTTGTTTATATTATGCGACATGGCATTGGGGCTATCTATAGATCAATTTATCTTGTATTACAATAAAGGTCTAAGTTAGTTTCAGGTTATTTTATTAGAAATCTAGTTCTGTTGGTATTAATTTAGGAATTTTGTTTATTCAAAAAAATTGCTTAAATATCGCAGAGCAAATGTTTTGAGATCAATTGGAGTCGAAAAGTCCTCATAAAACATTGTATTTGAATCTTTTGAACGGTTTTGAGTTTCGAGAAGTTTAGGAATTGATAATCAGCTAAAAATCGGGTTTTCTTACGTCATCATGGTTACTCATATTATTATTTCTACGGAAAAATAAGCTATTAGGAGATAAAAGGATTATTACCAACAGCTTCCAGGGCAAGTGCAGAGATATCGGATAAAGAAACGAATTGACAGAATCCACAACCAGCTGCTGCTTTTTGACAGTTTGGAGGGAACTTAAATGTGTCAACATAATGTTTCCAAGCTCCATTAAGCACCATCCAAATCTAGGACAGACTCATCTAAAAGATATAGCTGTCTGGAAAATCTAGGCCCCGTAGTATCCGAAATAACACCTCTGCTTCGGAAATCATCTGCCAACTTCTTGTAGAAGCGGTCCATCTTCCAAATGCAGATAAAACCAGATAAACCCTAGAGTTCAACTATTAAAGTTTTTGGCCAAAAATATTTCGTATTAAATTCTATGAAAGATTTGTTAGCTAGTCCAAATGAACGCAAATGTTTACAATTCTCCCCAAGCCTTAATAATTAAGAAGATCCATGTCACACAACTACCATGGATGTCTTAATTTTATTCTGCTAATATAGCCTTAACCCAACAATAATTTTTACAGCCATGACCAAAAAATTCCAAAGCAAAAACCTTTACTATCTCTTTTAATTGCATACTTCAAGCCGATCTGTTTGAAGAGATTTTGTTAATTTTAAGTCCACAACTGCCCTTCGTCTTGCTTTTTCAATGGAAGAGCAGAAAAGCATGACATATTCCAAATTTATTAGCGATTAAGTTTTATCTACAACGACCTGGCCAAATGTTGTAATTAACCTCAAACCCCCATTAGGAGGACTTTTTCGAATATACTGTGGTGATTTTCCCAAAAGGTCACCCTCCTCAACTACAAAACTCTCGAGAGGATGATTTCAATTTGATTTTTGTTCTTTTTTTGTCGGTTAACCCTTCCCATTAAAGCTTTATAGACAGTATAGTGCACGTTTGCCATCCAAAACCCTTAAATAGGATTTGCATATGAATTTTAATCTAACCAAATGGATCATTTATGCTTGCAGCCTTGACTTTTATAATGTGAGTAAAGCGCACAACACACATGCGGTGGCCTCTCTTAACGGATAAGTTGAATTCTATTAGCCTCTTATCGCGGGTTGAACATTGTGTATTGCTGCGCGTGGAACACTTGCTCCATCCAGCACCAAACGAACGCCATTATAAAGCCCAAATAACCTAACCGAAAAAGAACAAATGAATGGGTTATGATGCGGTATTTGCCATCAAGAGTCAACTTTATTATTGGATGTCCTTTATGGCAATCTTTTGGAGTCCTCCCTCCCCCTCCCCTCTCCCTTCCATGTGTCCTTTGACTGTCGTGCAAGATAGAAAGGGTATGAAACAAAAGGCACTCACACACTTTTTGGTGCGATTATCTGCGGATTTAATCGCTCCCCTGGAAGCTCTGGGAGCCGGAGAAGAAAAAGGTCGTGGATATATGGCTAGGCTGCGGAAGAGTTTGCCAAAACATTGTTGGGTGTTGAAACTCGTGCCTTGCAGCATCCATTGAGTTTTTGGAGTACGTATATTTACGTAAAGTAGACTCATAATTTTTCGTAAAGTTACGGCACCACTCTTACAACACTACGAAAGTATAAAGGTGTTGGAAAGGAATATGGGTTCCGGCTGATAAGTACATTTGTGTAATTTTTCGAGCCTCAAAGTTATTTAACTTTTATATAAATGTTATCCAGGGTGTTTTGTTTGTTTGAGACATTGAATGGGCGACGATAGGCAGCAGAGGCCACATGTGGTATGCTTTTTGGGTTTATGATGGTCTTATACAAAAGAGGATGTTAATGTCTGGCATGACGCTACGATTGCAGGTTTGGAGTTGGTATTTCTTTGAAGCGAGAGGTGTAAAACTATTAGGATAGACAAAAGGATCGTAATTTAAGTTAAGATAACATAGAAGAACTTTGGTGGGTGTGTGTTGGAAGTTGAAGTATTTTTCAAAAGATAGAGGTGAGTTTTTGGGAAATTTCTGAGAGTCTACAAGCAGAAAAACATTTTGTACATTACAAATGCAGCGTATTAATTGGTTTTCTTTTAGATAACAAAGGTTTCGAGGCACACAACTTGCAAGAGAGTGTTAGGCCTTGCAAGATCCAAAAAGAATTATTTAAAACCCTTAAACCAGACTTAACTCTCCAAATTTGGAGAGTTTTCTCGATTTTGAAAGTGAAGCCAGCCAGTCTGTTTGGAGCGGTATTTACTGAGCGCTCATGATTAAAAAGCATCTTTTCGGAGTGTTTTGGTATTTAGGGTGCACCTTTAAACTATTTGATTGCAAAACGTCATTTTGACATTTAATTGTTCGGGAAGAATATCTGTTATGAAGACATTCTCAGGTTTTTGGGATGAATGCATTCAGACCCTTAAATTTTCCCAGTGACTAGAAAGGTCTAGCATCTGCAAAAGATTATTAATCTGGTATTCAGCTGCTAGTCAAACTTTTTTAGAACAGTTTTAGCAAGAATTAGACTTTATGGCGTTAGTCCAGCAAATGTCATTTTTCTGACATTCGAAGGTTTTGACAGATAAACCTATATTTTCTTATTTTCGATAGTTTTATGTATTGGTAAAGCCATAATTGTTATTGCATTGTTGTTTAAATTGACATTTAGTGAGAAAAGTACCTGTCATTATCAAATAAAAGCGAGCAACTTGAAGAAATATCAATCGAACAACACAAAACTCTCTCAAAGTATTATCAAAATGATCGGAGTTCATATTACCATTTTTATTCGATTGTGTGCAAACGATCTTCAACAATATAATATCTCGCCTACCGGGTCATACATATACTTATTCCCACCTTCTTCGTCGTTGTTGCCCAAAACCACATTTTTCAGCAAAATGGCACCCATGGAATGCGCATGCCATATTCTCGTTTCCGATTCCAAAATTGCCCCATAGAAAATGTTGCGAATATCAATTTTTAACGATTTTATATGCAAATTGATATTGCTGCAGCATAGTACGCTCTCTACATGCAGCAAGCGCACTGCACAAAATGAATAACATTGCAGTTGTAATAATTTACCACTCCAGATATACCTCTATGTAGGTAATGTACATGCGCTTGAAGGTAACTAGAAAAAAAAGCACCAGAGATAGGCTAAGCTAAGACCCACGACGGTGACGACGGCAAAGAGAGAGGAAAGAAACGCGGATTTAACTATCAATATAGCTGGCACCTCTATTTTTGTGCACTGCGCTGTGCAAATATCGTAAGCTGGCATACTATGGGTGATGTTGTGGACTGTATGGAGCGGGAGAAGCCATTTTTATTGCGCCCATCACTCACAGCAGCTTCCTGCATCCTAATCCTACACAACAATGGAGAGATAGTTAAGCGCGCGCATAGCGCAGCCAGCTCGCGGTGGGCTTATTTATTTGCTAATAGGAGATCCTTTAACAAATTGACCGAAATTGCGCGCGCATCTTTTATGCATGCATTGAGCGTTTCTCTTTTGGTAAAATGTGCCTATCTATAAACAGCGACGGGGATTATATATACGCTTGAGACGAAGATATTGTTAGGCATTTTGTCCTGGTTGATGAATGGGCGATGAATCTAGGAGGTAACATCGTTTGGTGCTATAAGGTGCGAGCAAACTCTTTGGGGGGGCTTCTGCCACCATTTAGTTTGATGTATTTTTGATTGAGTTAAAATAGAAGAATGCGTCTTTGTCTGACAGATTGAATTGCTAATTTGGTGTGATGGTTCGTGAGTTATTGTAGTAGGTACAGATTGGGTGGTCTATGAAGTATTTTGTTTGAAGAGAGGAGTCACTATAGTAGAGGCGCCAATAATTGGAAAAGGCTCATAGATATTTGTCTTTGTGTAGAATCTCATGACTTGTTCATGAATATGACGTTTACACTTCTGATATTTCCTGTTAAAATTAACATACAAATCAACTTAAATTCCAATTTGAAAGTTTGGTTCAAAAAAAAAAAAAAAAAACAGTTAAGTCTACCTACAATTTCTAATCATGAATAATTCAAATCCTCATTTGGGTGCAAATTAATTCAATTTTTGCACTCACTTGTTAACTTATTCAATAGCAGTAGATTTTGTTATTTTTCTCCAATCTATAGCTTCTGTCAAAATTAATGTCAGTTTTTCTTTAATTGTGACATTTAAGACTACATCAAATGTTGAAATTATATATTTACCTTTAGCTTCTTTTGTTTTTGAAATAATACCTGTTTCACTCAGTGCCTTTTATATGAATATTTTCTCACACACAAAAAATTGAATAACTTAAGCAAATTTTGACATTTGACAATTGATAATAAAGAAAGACTTTTTCACTTTTTGTTTAAATATTTTATTAATAAAATCCACCAAATCCACCATGACGATGGAAGGGTCTTCCATATCCACCATACCCTCCTCCATATCCTCCACCATATCCATATCCACCATAGTTGCTATATCCACCATAGCCTCCCCCATATCCACCATAGCCTCCTCCGTATCCACCACCACCATAACCAGGATATAGACCAACACTTCCTAGTCCAATTCCACCTCCGATCAGGCCAAAACCAAGTTGCCTCTTGAATCTACTTTGTGTTATCTCTATTCTTGGGTCAGATTCAAATGATTCGACATCAGCAAGGTCTTGAGTTGAGACACAAACTATCGAAACAGCGAGTATTACAAAAATCACAGAGAAATGCATTTTCGAAAACAAATTATTATTCTGTACTACAACTAAAGAACAACACGATTAAGAATGTTTTGCAATGACTTTCAAGTTAATAAGCCTGATGGGGCTTTTTATATGAATTCTGTCAGTCACAAACAGTGATTAATACGTCGGAACGTTTAGGTTCAACGCGTATACAGCAAAAGTTTCCCGCATTCAATTAGCATGTACCAGCTTATTGATTTGTTTACTTGTTTAAGCCCGCTGGCATACCTATCGATGGGAAATAGCTATTAATTCAGTTAAAACAAATTTGAAGCTAAAAAAATGAGATGAACTTCAGAATTTGGGGATGTTTCGTTTTTGTTTGTTTGTGAGGTGAATGATATGGTAAGGTTATTGGGAGAAAAAATCTATAGACGATTTAATGAAATGCTAATTATAATGTCAAATAGACGGGTTGATATTAGATGCTTTGTTTTGAAAACTTAAATTATTATTTTCTAGTCAATTACTTACATTTAGAGACTACAAGAGTTCTTTTGAGCATCTGGTAAACTGGTACAAACTAATGCTGTATAACAGATTATAACAGATCATAACAGTTTTTATCAGCAGAGTAAACGAACAGAACCAAATTGGGTTGATGGTGAATGTCACAAAAGTCGGCTCACTTTTCGAGCATCTGGTAAATTGGTACAAACTTACGCTTTATAACAGATTATAACAGTTTTTTATCAGCAGAGTAAGCGAACAGAACCAAATTGGGTTGATGGTGAATGTCACAAATGTCGGCTCTCTTTTCGAAGTTCAACGAATGTAAAGAAGCAAACCCATAGAATCCGTTGCGTGCGTTCGTCGACGTTTTCAACTGACAGCTCGATAAAATACACACGTTCTTATAAGAAGCGAACCATCAGAACGGACACGACGGAAAAAGTAGCCGAACTTTTAAAGGGACCAACCCATCCATTGTCGATGAAGTTACAAGTTCGGCTACTTTCTTATAAGTCGCTTTTCATAAGAACGTGTGTATTTTATCGAGCTGTCAGTTGAAAACGTCGACGGAACGTATACGCCACGGATTCTATAGGTTGGCCCCTTAAAGGAGAAGAATCACTATGCATGCACTCATTGATTTTGGAAAAGAGCCACCCTGTAAAAGTTGACTAAAGCTGTATTTTCGTGATACAGCACGAGGCTAGTGTGAGACAGATTCCTAAAGATTGAAATATGTCAGAGCACCCATGAATAAGGCGCTGAAGCCACCAAAAATGTCCCACGAACTAGATCCGCCATAAGTTTAAGATCTAGAATTTCAATTATGATATGAATTTGTCCCTATATAAAACATTTAATTGAATTATTCTCATAACCTCACACCCGCTGACTCATCGTAAAAATCTGACTTTCAATTGGCCTTTCTAAAGTGCCTGAGGTTAGTCAATTTTTCAATTTGAAACGTTCCTCCCTTATTATGGCCAAATGTTATCTCATCTACACACACTTAATCGTATACCTATATACCTTGTTCTTCACTCCCTTCCTTTGTACTCTCATATAGTACAAAGTGCACTACACTTTAGCATCGAATCCGCAGGACTATTTGCATAAATCTGTTCAAATTATAAGTTTCCACCCATCTGGGTGAGAAATGTGACTCGGAATCCCACAAAACCACACTTGAACCACAGCAGTTACATTATTTCAATAGCTTCGAATTGAGTCCAGAAACAGAGAAAGAGACAGGGAGAGATAGACCCAACCACAACAACAATGTGTGGAACAACTTCGATTGTCGGTTTCAGCCTCCAGGGGTATCGTCTTTATAATGTACCACTATACTGGGCCAGGGCCATAACCAGAACCGCACATCACATGAGAAGAGAGTATGAGAAGGATTCCAAGTGGGATTTGTGAATCTAATTGAATTATTAGTACTCGTGTATATGTACTGTATGTGAATCGAATGGATTGTGCCATTTGGATTGGAATTTCTGGATTTGGAGCAAACCAAACCAAACCAAAAAGAGGGTTGTTCAAATGATTAATTTTCACTTTGGAACTGCACAGCTAACGATTATAATGCGTAGCGTAGAGAACGGTGAAGTTCCAACTATATATAATACTCGTATGACGATTGTGAATTTGTCCTCGGGGTGAGAATAATCGAAGAGTCGTCTCTGGTTTTATACATTTTTTGTTGTTGTTGTTATAAAGTTGATGGTGTTATCATGGTCCATTGGAATATTCATGAGTTGAAATATGAACGGGTTTGGTTGCTTCTTTTTTTTTTTTTTTTGTTTTATACTTTGAACACACCCATTGTTTGGACAACAAACTACTATATACAAGTTTTAGTGGATTGATTTTTTTCTGGTGAATCATTTTGCTTAAGAGAGAGAGAGAGAGAGAGAGAGATCGAAATTCAAAATATTTAAAGGTTTGGTGATTCCCCAAAAAGATATTTACATTTACGCAAGAAATAACAATAAACAAATGTTAGCTGCGTCTTTAACTTAAAAATAGAAAACAAAACTACGTTGACTGTTGAATTAATATGGGTACTTATGACGTCAGTTTTTTGTATAAACATACATAATGTCATAGTTTGCTATTAAACAAATGCATTTGAAGACTCCTTTAACAGTATTAAATGCCAAACTTTGTCTGTTTCGAATTTTGAACTTTCTTAACTTTTGAACACTGATGGTTAAAGCCATTTAATGTTGAATAGAAGTGGTCATATAATATGGTACTGCTAATTGAAATAAGCAACAAGAAAGTTGCGTCACGGAAATGATTCCTAAAAGTCTGTGAAACAATGTTAGTAAAAAGAACTGCTAGCGAAGCAACTTACTCACGACAAAAAACACCTATCCTAATCCCTAAGCAGTCCCTACCCTAATATTGCATGGTGAGTAGGGCTTATGAGCCCCCTAAGGCCCATTTCAGATGTACCCGAAAACCGGCTAACAGGTCCGTTTTGCCAGTTTTGTCACTTAAAGCACCCATTTCAAAGTGCCCTCAGCTACCAGCTAACTGTGCCGTTTAGCCGGTTTTTGGCTACGTATGAAATATGGACCTTAAGGTATGAGTGCTCGGTCAACAACCGGCCTAGATTTGTTTAAAAGAACTGTTGTTGTAGTTGCCAATCAAACGACTGTGAATATTAGCCGTATTTTCGAAAAAAAATATGTCACTTAATGGAAAAGCTATTTCATTCAAAGCTTAATTGATCATGAAGCCTTTTTTATGTCCATTTCAAGATTCCAAATTGTTCCAGGTTCTCCGCAACTCACCTCTAACTTGAGGTAAGAGAATGGTTCTTTCGCAGTTAAAACTTTTAGGAAAAGATAATGAAATTGTAGAACCCGTTTTTTTTCAAAAGTTTCCATAACAAACATTTTTTTCTCGGTGTAAGGTTTTAAATGTCCCATATCTTCCGAATCTTTCGAATCTTATCAAAACAGGGCATTGGGCTTAGGGAGCTTTTTGACTCCAACTTTTTGCTGATTTCTTAAGCTACCAAATCAAAAGTAACAACTGAACAACTTTAAGCCTCAGGTTAAATTATTTCTTTGTAAAATTGATGCAAAACAAAACAAAATCTTCTTCGAATGTGAATTGGTTTTGATAAATTTATTGAATTGAAAGCCCTCAAGTCCACACCCCAAATACCACAACAATAGGGCGGCATTCAATTAGAATTTGAAATATTCCCAAACTAATGTTGTAAGTTGTAATCCATACATACTCGCACACACAGTATAGTGGTGATTAATGTGAAATCCTTCAGACAAAATTTATATTGTTAAAAAGGATATATTCTCCTAACCGCAGGTTATACATGTACCTCTAATGCAAAGGAACAACCAGAATAACATTCCTCAAAAGATTTATTGGTCAATTTTTTATGAATTTCCTTCTTCATTTTTGTTTACTTTTTTTTTTTTTTTTTTTTAGTTCAAGATAAATTACATTTTATCGAAGTATTAGTTAAGAGATAAGAGGAAGTGAAACAATATCCTTAATACTAAAAAAAAAAAAAAACAATACAAACTGTTGTCCTATCCCTAAGGGAGCAAACATAAATTTCAACACCCATCTCGTTAGAAGTCCATAAAGCAGCGAAACTATAGCCAGAGAGTTTATCGAGAATTATTACTGCCCCTTGGTTATGTTTTTGTTTTTTTTTTTTTTGTTTGCTTAATGCTGGTACGGCCCTTCCTTGTCATAAAGGATATAGACGATCTTAGTTAATCTTAATCATCATCATTTTCATCAGAAGATAGATGCTAAAGTCGCCAGTAAATAAAAACCGCAATAGGCAAACAAATAGAAACACACGACACCATCAAGTGGATAGGAGTGTGACAAAGTAACAAAAACAACATCAAAAAATGCCAGGACATTAAATCATTTTGCATGACTTGAGCTTGTGGTCCTGAGGGCAGGATAAGTGCATGTTTTAGAAGGTTGTGGGTGAAACTCCTACGCGCAAATTCTCAGTCTCAGTGGTTGTATCGCACTAATTGTTTATTCGTTAAGTCAGTGAGCACATCTGTTTGGATGGCACTTTGGTCATTAAGTTAAGTGGTGACAGTAATTATCACCCGCACATTCTGTCACAAGAAAAGTCTTATTCCTATATATTTAAATTTCTTCCTTAGTGTCCATGAGGTGCTATATATACCCAAAAGGAAAGTCCTTAAGTTCTTTATTTTATTTTTTTTTTTTTTTTTTTGTTGAGAGAATCAAGAATTTCCTCCCTCATGCTGCGGTTAAGGACAATGGACCGCGATTGATGAGATTTTTTTCTAACCTGACTTTTGTCCTTTTGTTCTTTTATATATGCCGAAAAAAAAAGGAAATTTCTTCCCGTAGGCCAAGTTGATTAAACAACGAGGCTTTCCTTCAGTTT
The DNA here is from genome assembly GCA_948107695.1 of Meliscaeva auricollis. Lineage (NCBI taxonomy): Eukaryota > Metazoa > Arthropoda > Insecta > Diptera > Syrphidae > Meliscaeva > Meliscaeva auricollis. Next base: position 52,399,860 of record OX403619.1, on the reverse strand, counting down.
CCACCACACCAAACACACAATAACAGCTGTCAACCACTAATATCATGTTGAACTGTATTCAAATGTATTTCCACTTGAATGGGTGGGTTTGGATGTCGCTTTTTATACGGTTGTCATCAGAAGAACACTAGGACCTAGGACGACGACGACGAGGACGTCATCTTTGGCGTGAACCCAGAAGGTTGAATTCGTTCGGGGGTCACAGTTGTGATGTTTGGTTTGATATTGAGTAAAAAATATGATTTTTTTTTTGCCTAGCAGAAGGGGATTTTTGTATTACGTAAAATTACTACAAAAAATGTCAAACGTCATTGTGACATATTTGCTTGTTTGAAATTACACTTTCAAGATGTGGTGATTACAGAAGAGGGTGATGGAAAGGATTGAATTGTAAATGGTAATGCATTTGATAATAGGGAACAGAACCTTTTGTTCGAAACTCGATAATTCACTAAAAAAAAGTTAAGATTGTAAGTCATTGCGGTAAGATGTGTCATTTCGTACCAATGTCCAGTTATGTCTATGTTTAGATTCGAAGTTCGAAAACTATTCCTAGAACAAATGAAATCTTACAAAAGAATCGTTTGGGAGTTTATTTCAGTAATTCTTCAAAAATTCGAAGACAAAATTTCGAAGATGTGATATTTTTGAAAAAAAAGTCCATTGCGAAAAAAATGACTAATTAATAGCAACAATTTCTATTATTTTCATCGTAAAATTTAATTTCGAAAGCTATATTTTACAAAAAAAAAACAGTTTATTCGAAAAAAATCTTCGAAAAAGTGAAGTTCTCATCGAGAACTGCTAAGTTCATGAATTAATTGAGATAACATCCATCAATTTGTATCAACGCAAGTTATTTCTATCATTTTCTTTAAAATTTCGAACATTTAACTTCGAAAAACACAAAAACACTTATTGTCGTTCCTCAGTTGCATAAAATTTTTCAGCAGTCCATCTCCATACTACCACATCAACGTAAAGATTTCTTGTTTATTTGTCATTCTTTTTTTTAGTAAATCCTCAAGAATCCTCTTGTAGAAAAAAAAGTGTCCTTACCTCTCACCTGTCACAAAAGATTTCACACCTTTGACAAATAAAGAGATTTTTCTCATTTAACTTTACAAAAGGGAATTCTTTAAACGAAACCAAAAAAGAATAAACACAAAAAAGTCCTTAAAGTTGAAGAGATGTTTCACGAAGTGAAGAAGAACAAAAAAAAAAATCGACAATCCCATGGGCAAAATCAAGATGTCATCTATTTTAACAGAAAAAGAACAACTAGATGACGTTTAAATGTCAAGATTGTCACTTAAGATTCCCACAAACAAAACCACAGCAAAAAAAAAAATAAAAAAAACCCTGAGAGGGAGAAAAAAATCTGACAAAAAGAAAAGAAGAAATTCGCACTTAACCCAGAAGCTGGGGGTAGATTACAAAATACATGAGCACGAGCATCTAGTGGCATAGCACACGCCCGCCAGCCCCCTACCCTCTTAACCATATTGAATTCAGTGACTCTCGATGGAAAAAAAAGGACACGTTTAACCAATTTGTTTTAAAAAAATGTGATGTCATTTCGAGGACTTCCTTTCTCGGTTAAAGAAGACTCATGCAAATTTTTATAATTTTTTTTTCTTCTGATCTTTCTAGCACGTTTGAAATTTGCATTTGGCACTTAACCAGGGCCAAACAGATTGTCAAGATATTGCGCGCATCAATTCCATGGAGAATTATGAGTGTGAAAATTGAGTTGAAGGTTTTATGCAAGTGGGCCAATCGGGGATAATGAAGCAATCAATCACTTTAGAATTTGTTTGTTTTTTATGAAACAGCAAAGTTTATGTATGAAAAAACTCACTGTTTTCCAAAAATGAATGATCGAAAAGGTAACTGAAATGGTGGCCGTAATTGTGACAGGAATATTGACAGCAAAGACGACAGGACTTGTGACCGGAGTGGCGAAAGGGATGGTGATAGAAATAGTAACAGGAAAAGTGACAGTAATGGTAATCGAAATGTGACAGGAATGGTAACAAGAATTGTGATAGAAATGGTGATTAGAATGGTGAAATACCTAGTGGCCGAAATAGTGATAAGGATGGTAAACAGGCTGGTGACCAACACGGTGATGGTAATGGTAACAGGATAATAGTGACTGCAATGGTGCCCGGAATGTTGAGAGGAATAGTGTAGGAACGAAATAATAACAGAACTGCGACTGGTGAATGGAAAAGTACCAGAACGGTAATAAGAATAGGAATAGTGATAGGAAGAGTCATAACATTAGCCGTGTTTTTGTGAGAATTTAGTAAAGTAAAGACACTATCAAAAGTCAATCTGGTTTTAAAGTGCTTTTCATACGAGTGTTTTATAGTTTAAAATTGTTCCAAAGCATATCTCAACTTACTTTTCCTGGAAGCAAAAATGTAAATTAATTTTTAGCAAGTTTTTGTTGTTGGGCTGTATTTTTTACTGACTTTGCTTAAAATCTCACGAAAACACGACTATCCAGTATCTTTGATTATAAAGAAAATTGAGGTAACAGACATTAATGTAGATGCTAAAGCTTAACAGACGAAATAAAAACACATTTATGCATAAAATTGATTTTTTTTTTTAAGTTTGACCCAGCTTTTACCGCTAAGGCTATTACATACGCCCCTAACAGAAAAAGGGTGTACATCACGTATACATAAATGTATAATGTGGTGTCCTCTTCAACCCAAATTAAATTCAACATCTTGCTCCTGCCCAGGGACCCACACTTTGTCTTCATCTCACAGAAGATATCCTTTTTCTTTTCAAACCGCCTGCCACCACTCTAAGTCCAAAAATTATTTCAGAAATATTTCAATTCAATGTGGTTTATTGCTGTGATGCTCTATGTTTTGTCCTTAACAAATTATGCAATGGGCGATGGGATGTGATAGTTAGTGTTTTATTTTTGTTTTTTATTAGCCTAACATCTAAAAATGATGTCACAGAAAAACTTTGCTCTGTATTCTATATTTGTACGGGATAAAAAAAGGACTTTCAATTGCGAATGACCCTCTTTCTATTTATTTTGTGACAGAGAATGTATATATTTTACAAAATCATATTCACCAACCGCCCGCCCGCCCGTTCCATGACCTTAAATTAATCTGCAAAACCGTCTATGTCGTTTAACCATTTCGAACTAGCTTTTCACAGGATATACAGACACATACCTTCTCTCTCATTCTTGTATTATAATACGAGTATGGTGTAAGAGCTTGAGCTTGCCACAAGGATATGGGTGAAATATGTCGTTTGTGGTTTTGCATCATGTCAATGCGTTTGTCGTTGGCAATGTTTGTACATTTTTTTTTGCTTAATGAAAATGAAACAAGGGTAGAAAAATGCTATACACAACTAAGGACATTTTCATTTATTTTGCGCGTGAGTTTACAACAGAGAACGTATACTACGGGATTGGATGTATGGAAGAGATGAATTTATTAATTTCCTGTGTTGCCTTGACTTTTGTTCTGGTTAATCTTGGATTAAAGCAAAATAAAAATAAAAGCACTCATGTTAATTTTTATCACTCTCGACAGCATTAAAGTCCATAGAAATGAACAAATCTACTCTGAAGGCAAAGTTCATGAATGCATTAATGAAAAAAAAAAACGGGAAATGTACAGTGAAAAAGTCCTTTTTGAAGTAATTGTAGACCTTTTTTCACTTAAATTAAAAAAAAAAAACTTCTTGCCCAGTTTGACGAAAAACTGGTTGAATATTTTGCCCGTTTCATTCCATTTCATTCCATCTTTAAGTGAAAAGTTCTCCGGGCAAAACACACAATGACTAATGTTGTTTTCGATTGGACGTCCAGCAGATGAGTCTGGAAGCATCTGAAATTGTTTTATTTGTGTCATATCTGTAATTTTTACGCCAATAAAACAGTTTCAGAAGACTTCTGGACTATTCCAATCGAAAACGACATAACTGAACTGCAAAGTCTTGAGAAAATGCAGCTAATGTATGCAGTGTCTACATTCTATAACTCTTGAATTTGAAATAATTTGTGGAGAAACATTGTGAATCGGAATGAAATTCATATAAAAAAAATCTATTTTGTTCCAATTCACAATGTTTCTCGACCACTTATGATGCCAATGCGAGAATTACACAATCTTGCCGTAATTTCGTGACAAATTGATAAAATAAAGCAAAAACCATCCCAAGACAATCTGGTTGGAAAGATTTTTTGAAAATATGTTCCATAGTTTCCAATTGTTCCCAAGCATTTATCTAAACTCACTTTTACAGGAAGAAACGAGGTAAAGTAATTCCTAGCAATTTTTTCTTGTTGGGACGTACCTTCGATTTTTACTGGACCTTCGCCTTATGAGTTTTGAAATCTCGTGAAAATATGGAATATGACTACATTAATAAATCAATCTCTAATAAGTCTTGTGTTAACCATATAGAAAGCCGTTTTTAATCTTGTCAGGCTCTTATTTTGTTCCAGACTTTCTTCAGGTACTAAGGCTAAGCATTTAATTTGCACTTAATTCATCAGAAACCCTTTTTATTTCTTCTAAAAAACAATAAAATTCTCCCCCGATTAACCGCAACACAAAAATTCTCGTAAATAATTCGAAGAGTGGCTCCTTTTATTTTTATTTTCTAGCGCCCCATAAAAAGGGGTGCAAGTTACTCGAACATTTTCAAATTCTTATCTAATCTTTATCCGTATTTGTTTATTTTCAGTTGTTGTTGTTTTTTTGTTTTCTTTTTTTGGTCGTCTTGTATTGTCATCATCCCTAAGTAGACGACAACTGTTTGTTGTTGTTGCTGGTAGCTATACTGTAGCATTGCAGGATCAAAAACGCCCGCACAAAATTTAGTGTGAAAATGTCGTTATGTCCTTCTTGTTCTTGTTCCATTTTCTCTTCAACAACAAAACACAATGAAAAGTCTTAACGCCTGATAAGATTGTAATATTTTTTTAAAAGGTTTCACAATTACTCTTGTCTATTTGCTTACTTTTTTGTTGTTGTTGTTATTGTTGTTGTCCCAGGGTATATTCGTTTGGTCCTTTTCAAAAATGTAAATCCTCTTTAAATGTGATACGCAAACAAGAAACGATTTCTTTTAAAAGCGATAACATCCCCCTTCAAGACAATTTCTTAAGGGTGATGGTTACAGGATTTTTGGCATTTTATAGTTCGATTTAAAGTAAAAGTTCTGCTCCTTACTTTTTTTTTTTTTTTTGAAAAGAGGGTTGGATGGAATTTTATTAAAGTTGAATTATTGGCCAGAACATAATGATTTCCTAATTTTATTTGCTTTTTTTTATAGTTTTCATGGCAGAGTGGCAGGATAAAAGTTCGAATCAAAAATTTAAGGGAAAGTGAACGACATGGACTTTCTTTTTTTTATTATTTTGTGTAAATTGCAAAATCATAAATCAAAATTTCAATTCGTTCAGGTTGACCATTTGGTTTATGTTTTTTTTTTTTCTTTTTTTTTAATGAAAAATGAAATATTTACAAGGAGGTGGAAAACTTTTCGGAAATGCTATGGGAATTTGTTGAGAAGTTTGAATGACCTTCAAACAATAAATGTTTTTATATTTTTGATTAATTGTGTTTTTGAAATCGATTTTTTGTTTAAAAATGTGGCTTTGCAGAATAATTCCACACACTCAGCGAATATTTGGAATTTGTTTTAAAATGCTGAAAGAAATTCAATTTGTATGGCCTACTGTCAGAATTTCTATCATCTTAATAAAGTAACTTGTCATAGATTATCTTTTATAGAACATTGAGGAGGTTGAATGAAAAAGAGTAAAAAGACTTCTCTCTATCTGGGTTTTATGTTCTCCTGGAATTTCGAAATAGGTTATAACATAGGCATACCTCAGAACATTGCAATATTAGCTCATAACCAATTTGAAACTTGTCAGAAACCGCTTTGAAACTATTTTGCAACCGATATCGAAGTTATCTTCAATTGATCTCAAAATTGTTTTACTTTTAATAGAGCTTAACATAGCTCAGAACTGGATGACAAAACAATATGTTTTGCTTAAAACCTATCTGAAACTCGTTGGAAACCATTTTGAAACTAGTTTCCAACGAATTTTTAAAGCACAGAACTGAATGGCAATACAATGTTGACTTGAAACCGATTTGAAACTTAATGGCAACTGGAAAAGCTGTTTTCAAATTATTGAATTTTCAAACAAGTATTAAAAACAAATATTGATTATTAAAAACTAGTACTAACCCTGTCAAAAGACTAAATGAAGTTCTATTTCTCTGTCAAGATTCAAGAATTGCAAAACACAATCTTATGCATCTCCAATTTGTGTCTTATCAAGAAAATTAAAGAAATCGATTTACGACAGCAACAACAACTAAACTTTTTTATAGTGTGAATTTTTTTTCAAGCTGCCAAGATAATTTTTACTCTACAAATTGTACGAACAATTTATTGGCCAAGTAGGTAGAATAGAAGTATAAGAACTAAATATAAGAAAAAAGGGTTAACAAAAGGATTTTGTAAGGATACTTTAAGCTATATTGCATTCAACAACATCAACCCTTTTGCTACTTCGTACTTCTTGTTTCGTTTTTTACCTAAATTGAGGTTCTATTTATTCTTGTACTTTGTCCTTTTTTATCGGGGACAGGCGTGTTTCTTTTCAAAAGGGGGCATATAGAAGGGGTTAACAGTTTTTTGGACTATAAAAGAAAATAAATGTAAAATCAGTTAAGAAAAGACCGCAATGACGACAACACTCTTAACGAGTAAATGAGGTTGATTGTGGCGATTGTGATGCTTTTTGGCTTTAGAAGTTTTATTTTTCTGAAAGAATTATTGCAAGACGAGATTGTAGGTTGATTGTGTTGAATAAATTGCCAACAATATGCAATAAAAATTGGGTTTTCTTTGGTCTTCTATCAGATTGGAAGAAATGGTTCATTTGAATGATCTCTTTCTTGAGATTAGACTCGAAAGTAAAAGTCATCAATACGTTAAAGAAAATAAGTATATCGAGTCCTTTTCACTGCAAATGCTTAGCCTGAAACATAAGTCTATAAGCTTATGATAGGAGATTATGATGTGTTTCACAGAAATTGTTAACCTCCTTGACTATCTTAGAACACAAGACCTTAAAATTAATGATTTGTTTTAAAGAAAATAAAATTCCTCCAGTTGCATAACCTTTGTCTTTAATCAAATGACTTTCAACCCCCCAAACTGACTTTTTCAAAATATAAATAACCCCCAATTCAAGTGACTTGGAATTCCCAATGGTCCGAGACACGGTCATACATCATAAATTTGAACAACGATAAAAAAAAAAAAATACTTTCTGGAAACCTCCCAAAGCTTAGCACCATTAAACTTGACATTCCATTAGAAATGCTTGACGATTGCAAGGACATGTGGAATGTACCTACTCTCATATCGCCTTATCTTTAATACTTATTCAAGCAATCGATATGGCAGTTCAGTGTTAACGATATGGGTTTGTTGTTATGATGGCTCTCCCTGTGGAATATTATATTCTGAAGGATATGTATTTTTTTTTTATGGCACTATAATGATATGGTATTATTTTTTATGGCGATAAAAAATAATCGAACTTCACCCCTGGGTTTTTTTTTTCTACTATGTCACTTGTCATCTTATATCTACTGTCAGATTTTATTTGGTCACTGGTTTCGTCAATATACACAAAGTACCTACTCGTATATCCCCAAAGGAGATGGAAGGAATATACAAAAAGAATGTCGTAGGTCGATTATTGTGGGTGAGTGTTAGGGGATTTTGTCAATGTGTTGTTTGTGGTGGGAATGACCGGTGGAAAGTCTAGTCTTTCAATGCATAACCCACTTAAGTAGATTTGATGTAAGTGATAGTGACATATTTGACATATTTGCCTACTTACAGACAGAAGCTACTTTCATATATACGACTAATGCCATCTGATTTACACATTTATACGAAGTGTTGTAGATGACTTTTATAAATTACAATTTGATTGCCAGAACAGGTCTGTGTTTTTGGTTTTAAATTTGAGTTAAAGAGTTTTTTATGGATTGGAAAATATACAAAAAAAAATTATAAAATGCTGCTATTAAATGATTTGTTGTTAGCTGCTAACTTATGACAGTAAATAGCTTTTTTGAAGAAATAAATAAACTGTAAGACCTTATTACGCTGTTTTTAACAGGCTAATTGAGAACTTATCACTTTGGTCTTAAAGAGGTCATCCATAGTTTAACATACAAGTTATCAAAAAGACTTTTGAAACAGGCCTAATAGAGGCCTTCTTTAAGTGTACCTACAAGGCTTCCTTAAAAAGAGCCTCCTTTTACTTTAAAATTATTGACTTGCATTAGTAAGTTTTACATTTACTTCTTACAAAATAGAAATTATTGAACCTTACACAAGGTTTTAACTACAATGTACTTGTTTTAACTGAACCTTATTGATCATAGCTTTTATAGTGATATTTTACATCATTTATACGTGAGATAACGCTAAATGGTGACCAAAACCAATACTAACTTTACGAAACTTTCTTGCAATATATTTAACATTACCCATTGTTGCTATTTTAAGATAAAACCGCATTTAAAATGACACTGTACCTATTAATCTTCTTAAAATAAAATATAGATGTCTAAAAAAACAAATTCATAAGCGGTATTAATACAATCTTAGTAAACGTGGTAAGCCTGGTAAGTGTTGTATGTGGATAACATGTCAAAAACTGCATAGAAATGACAGTTCCCTTACCAGATTCAGCACTTTACCACTTTTACCAAGAGTTTACCAGGGGCCCACTACTAATCTCTATAAAACACTAGATAGTGGATTCCCTTCTAAGTATAACAGTTTTACTGAGTCAAATTGAAGATGACATTTTATGGTACCAAAGCAGAGTTTTATTTCACTCTATACAGGTGAAAGAGAGAGACAAATTGGTTTTGCTTGTCACTTTGACAAATAAAACTGTTCTACAGCTAAAAAATCTTATACTGACAAGGTACCTCAGCAGAGAGTTCTATCTCTCTCTCTTCTCAAAAAAAAGATGAGATAGACTGATTATAATAGTTTATAACAGTCCTTTAATTGGAGTCATTTTTTTTAATATGAATCCACTATCCAGTGTTTTATAGAGATCAGTGGGGCCCACAGCACAAAAGTGAGTTATTACAATTTTCCATACAAAATTGAGCAATTTCACTTGTAATATAAGTACTTGTAGTTTTGTGTTATGGGTCAAAGGGTGCATATGAATACCCCCATTATCTTTCTAACTTACCATGACCACCCAAAAATAGTTGTACAATAGTAAAAAAAATATCACAGATAAAACTCTAAAATAATTACTCCAAAAATATATAAAAATACAAATGTACCTATTTTAATAACTTTAGTACTAAAAAGTGTCATCACCTGCACTGAATTCGCCGCATCAGATTTGCGCAAAAACTCTTTCATATTGTTTCATGTTTCAACTTGTACCTGCATACCATACATATATTTTCAGTGAAGTGCTTTTCTTGTGATTTTTGTCTGCGATCGGTAAATTTATTTATATTATTTTCGTGTGTTTATTGATAATATTCAGTCTAATTTTTTTGCAATAATTGTTTTTGAATATTTGTAGATCATTTTTATAAAAGTTTCAAAAGTTTTAATTCGGTAAAAGTGCATTTTTTCTAAGAAATAAAATTTCATACGGAATTCATTTCTCAATTTAAATCGTTACAGTTATCGCGAGTTACCGTTAGTCTTTTGTTCATGTCATCACTCCTGCTAGGAGAAAAGTGTTAAATTCAAAGTTTTTGTGTTTAAAAAAATTTATTTAATTTAATTTCAAAAATTCGTTGAGTGTTTCTTTTTTTAATATTTAAATAAAATCTTGTATCGGTTAGTGCTTTTTTTCTTTATCAATTAAATAGTAGTGTTGTGATCTTGTGTTTCAAAACAAACTAAATTTGGTGCTTTAATGAGCTGTTTCTTTGTATGGATATTATTTCAACATTCTGGTAAGTCTTTTTAACTAATTTTTGATAACATATTTCTCATTTTTTATTTATTTTTCGGATGCAAATTTTGTTTTTCCTATTCTGGTAATTTAACCTTCTTATTTTCATTATGCAAGAGGATTTTTGGATTAAGTTTCTCTTGCCCTCAAAAACCTTTGATAATTTTAATTTCCTGGCCCGTAATAAGTGACTCTTTCATTAGAGGCAATAAGTCAATTAATTATTTCATGAAAACTTTGTAGACAAGTCTGATTTTCACCAAGAAATGCTTAACTATGTCGCGTAATTAGGTAAAACTTCAGTGTGAATCCTCCATGTCATTTAAAAACCTTTTGTCCAAAACTTAGATGTTTTAACGACTCAAGAAAACCTTCAAACAGTCAAGTCAAAACATTTTTAAGCCTCTTCCCAGTTTAATGATTTCCTTAATGTACCTATGCCCCACTGTCAGTTCTCAAAATGGATATTTAACTTTGATCGTCTTCCAAAAACAAAACTAGGACTACTGTTTTTAAAGATTTCTTAAAGAATGTTTTAAAATAGAAAAAAGAATGTAATAAAAATCAGGATCTAAAATTCGCCAAAAAAGAAGTACGAACTACCCAAGCAAAAAAATGGGAGTGACTCTGTGAGTAGCATCTTCTACGACACATCACCATTCGAACTATACAAAAGCTTTCTCCAACAATTCGTATAGAAACAGGCTAGATATAACACATAGTTATTAAGAGGGAAAGAGGTTTCTAGAGTTGTTGGCTATCTACGAGTATATCTACACCTAAACTAGAACCCACATAGCTTCTCTATATCTCACTCCAATTTAGCTATACTCTTACATATATATACCTACGAACCTACATAATAAGTTGAATATACAAAAGGTTCACCCTCGGAGGGCGTGCGATGTTAAGTCCAGTGCACCACCTTGGAATAGAAACTTGTTCTTGTTGTTGTTCTTCTTCTTTTTTCTTCATGGACGACTCTGATGCTGTTATAGCATGTGATCCCTACCAACCCCTACAGAAAGTGCGGAGGTTGAATCTCCAAGTGGCAGCAATGGATGTGCCATATCGACATTCAACATCGTGCTGGAGCGCATGACCCATTTGCCTCTTCGGTTTGGTCACTAACACCATAACAGCGAGGGTGACAAAAAGCCAACACATAAGCAACCTCAGTTGATGTGATGGGGCAGCAAAACAAAGCTGGAAGCTTTTGCTATTGCGGCACCTTCATAGACATAAGTATATGTGGCATCTCGATGAATATTAGCGAGGTTTATGGAACTTTCTCTCTTATAGCGGATGCTCGCCCTGGTCCATGCCCTTTACTCCCTGGGGGGCAAATGTGTGCCAGTCATTGGATCGAAGTCCGGAACTGGTTTGTTGTTGTTGTTGTTTTTTTTTCTTTTACTAGTTTTGCTTTGGTAAGCTTCATCCCGCTTCATGGCGGAGGGTGCTGCGAGATGGTGGTGTGGTCGTCACTCATTTAGCAAGGGCGTGGGCTTTGACTTTGGGGCGAAGGAACTTTGTATGCGCGGTGAGCACTAGAGGTGATGGGGAATGAACTGGGGATATACCTCGAACTGTGAGGTCTGGTAGAGTAGCCGAGGTAGATGGTGCTGGTGGTGACTATAGTGATTAATTTGAGAGCAGTTGTTGGTCTTGGCTTGGTAAAGTCTTTCCTTGGGATCAGTTTTCTTTTTATTTTTTTTTTCAGTTGTACTTTTTTTTTTAAACTTTGATGGATTATTGGAGAAAGGATTCGGAATAGAAGAAAAAACGCTCTTTTTTTGCTGGATATAGAGATGGATCTCTGATAAATGTTTGAATTATTGTAGATTTAAAACAACTGTAAGCGCACATAATCCTTCCATAAATGATTGTATACTTTGATTTGAAACTTTATTTTTGTATATTTCGTTGAGGTTTAAGAAGATAATATCGTAGGAGCTATTTATTTGGACTTATTTATTAGTTTTACTTAAGCCTTTTTGCAATTTGCTGGCAAACGACTGTAGATGTTTTTCCATTTGTTCTACTTTATTGGTCTCTTTCAAAGTGGAGAAATAATATCATTTCTTAAAGTAATTACTAAAAAATTACTTCTTTTGACGTCTTTACAAGTCCATGAAACCCTGATCAACTAGGTACAGCAGAAAAGTAGTTTTTCTATGACTGGAAGTACGGATTTTGGTAACAAAAGGTCAAAGGTGATCTAATGTCTTTGCTTTTAGATTTTTCATCCATATTTTATTTAGATAAGGAATCCCAAAGGCAAATTATGCTAATCTCATTGAATTCTAATCTCAATATCATTTGTATCCTTCAAAAATCCCCTCAATGCCACTTAGAATGGGGCTTTCTTCGACCATGCATGAAATGTGTATACTTTTTGATCTGCTTACCTACCCAAATTACAAACACAGCTGGTATATATCTCCTTTATGGGGATAGATGCGCTTGCAACTCGCTCCAGCATCGTGGATATCATTAAGAGACGTTTCATAGACATGGCCCTGTTGGATTTCTCCCATATAACAATAAACCCGTAATCGCTTTTAAACCCGTCAGATCTTTTAATTTCCTGGGCTTTTCCCTAGAACCTTCTTTACTCCTATGCGACATCGATCGCGTGCTAGTTTGCGAAATGTATATATATACTTGTGCAACTATTCTCCCTTTGTGCAGATAATAATTTCGATAAGGTATTCTGCACCAATTACTTCTGTTCAGTCCCACTCCGCCTTCGTGTGCGTGTTTCACTGCATTGCTTGGCTTCTAAATGCAATGCGATAGCTGTCATTGGAAAACGTGTGTCCAAATCCAATGCCACTTACGTCTTCGTCGAATTCGGATTCTCGTATTCTATATTTGAGCGGAACATTGATAACTCCAAAAAATTGAACTCCCATATTTTGAACATCATTTCGAACCTTTAGTTTTCCGATACCAGACTTATGATGATTGATTTATTGTTCAATTTCACTTTCGATAAAGACACTGCATCAGATTTCCTTTCTTAGAGAGCTTCATCGTCAAGCTCCCTCCTTGGGCACTCCTCAGGGAATCACTTATAGTTTGAAACTTCTTCTGTGAGTGCATGCTTTACCACAATTGATGTTGAAGCTAGTTGAAAGAGCTCTGCAGGAATATCCTCTAGTCCTGCTATCTTGATTTCGCAGCAGATGATCTATTCTCTTGTGGGGAAGGACTAGATAAAACTTAAGTCATATCAAAGACCAAATATTTCCAGGGAACTTGTATTCCCCTATAGTTTCGATAGCGCTTAATTTGTTAGCTTGTGCAAAATATAAACCATAGTAATAAAACTGGGACATGTCTAATCACATAATTTTTAATATTTTCTCTGGAGTCAACAGTTACAACTCAGATTTAGAATTTGAATTTGCCAAAAACTCTTTATAGCGTTGTTCGATAAATTCAAAAACTGCTGACATTGCTGAATAGGATGTCCATTCGTGTTTTGTGTGGCCTACAAACGAAATGACATCAAAAATCAACTTAAGAATTCTTAAAATTATACCCTTACCAGCTGACACCTGTGGCAAGTCATCATTTGGTGTTTTGATAACCGTTCCCAATGGCTTATCACTCGAAACGAAATTCCTTGTAATGGGTCGTAGATTCTTTACAACCGAATTTCCTCCCGAAAAGTGTGCTGAATCTGTCAAAGCAACGGCAAAGACTTTGTGCTTGAAAAATTGTTCAAATTGTTTGGCCTTGGAACAAAGAAGATGTAATTTAAAAATATAGATGGTTAGAAAATAAACTCTCTCACCAGGGCTAAAGTCACAGACCCACCATAACTATGAGCCACTATAGCAACACTCTGGGGATTCGATGCCACCACATAGTTCTCCCACACAGTCACTGCATGTGTAATTGGATTATTATGGCCAGGAATTCCTTTCATAGCTCCATCTTCAGATGGACGATAGTTATCATTTGTGTTGGTAACTAAAATATCATAGCCCAACTCTCGTGCTTTTCGTATATAAGGAAGAACTGTACCATGATCCAGAGAGTTGTTGATAATTAAACTTGATTGAAAAATTGAAATTAAAAATCCCAAGAGAAATCTTTGCAACACAACTTACCTTCTCGCCCATTGTCCGGCTCTCACATAGCCACTGCCATGAATTAAAACCAATAATTTCTTTGGTTTATCTATTTTCTGTCGACTTGTGAAAATAAATGTCGCCTGTTCCTTGGGTAGATTTTCTGGTGTGTATACACGAACCATACCATTCTGCTCTAGAAGTTCATATATAATCTCTGGAATGCACTATAGAGGGAGAAAGTCATTTTAAGTGACCTTTAGAAACAAAGAAACCATTGAATCAACACTTACATTAGCTAACTCTTCATAGTGTCGCTGATTCTGTCCATAATCTGGATAGACATCGAATTGAAATGGTTCATTGCCAGGTTCACCAGTTAAAGGATCAACTTTTCGAAGTTTTCCTTCTGCAAGAACATAATCCCAAGATAGTAGAGATTAGAAATTTATGAGTGTACCTAGATAAAAGGAAAAAAATGCTAACCTTTATTGAATGCATAGCCAAATTCACGGAGTTTTCTTGTTGCTTCTCCAGACATTACTGTGGTTAGGTGTAAATACTTAAAGAAAAAACAAATAAATGTTAAAATATGCATCAGTTTTTTTTTTGATTTGTTTATTAATTTTTGTTTGTAGGAACCTTTGATATGGAAATTTTTTTACTTGTAGAGAGAAAACCACCGGCTAGGAAATTTGTAATTTTGACAGATGATGATAGCAACATTTTTGAAGTTTTAAACCAAAAAAAAAGAAGAAGAAGCATGCGCTGCCTTTTTTTCAGTTTTTCGTTTCATGAGAAAGTTTGAAGGGGACTGTGGGAGTAGCAGTATTCAAACATAGATGGCAGTGTAGTGTAGGACGTTAATTTTTGAAATTTAAAGCGAACATTTTTTGGTTAATGAGATGTTATTTGAAATTGTGGGATATTGTTTAGGGAGTGGCAGGAAAATAGACATAATATGGCTTCTGGTCTTAATGAAGATTGAAAAGCAGGAAATGTGGTTAAAAGTGCTGGAGTGTAAAATCTTATAAGTTTAAAGCATTTCTTGTGAGAAAGTTAACCAAACGTTTTGAAACTTTTAACCTCCATTACTGCTGTAGGACAAAAGTTCTAATTGCAACAGTGATGCGAAGGCCGCCGGCAACCCGATCATACGGCTGGTAGCTGCCTTGGCAATGGCTATTCTGTGAAGAGATGAATTGATAGATAGAAAGCCCCTGAACTTGGGCTCAGTCTGAGTCTATTTTTTTGAGGTCGGAGCCTTTGGCCAGTTCGTGCTGGCTATTTCAGCCATGATTGTTTGCATTGGGAGTGTTGTTCATCGATACTTTCACCTTCTGCTAGAAAAAAACTTGAATATTTTCAAATAAATTTTCAGCTTAGACTTTGAAGTCTTTTTAAAATTTATTTTTAATTAAATTTTTATAATATTTGTTTCATCTCTCGGATCAACTAAATTTTTGTGAGAAAAATAAAAATAAAAAAAAAAACAAAATCGATCATGAGATTTCTAACTCAACTGAGACATGCATATAAGGTTATTCTCAAAAGAAAGAAATTTCTAGCCCTAGTAAGCCCTAATTTTGTGAATTTATTTTTAGTTAACAAATTTATCATATCGCCATAAAAATTCTCTAAACTATGCTTCTGTTGCAATTGGCCCAGATAAGAAAGTTCAAAAGCGTTGTTTTGCATCAAAAATTTCAGGTAATTCTTATTCAAAAAGAAAAAATCAAAGTTTTTGTTTGAAATTATTTTCCTTTAAGGCCTTAAGCTAAATGAAGCTGAGGCTTTCCAGGAAGCCTTAGCAATATTGTCTCCTTGCCTGGCATCTACATCAATTTTGACCGGGAAGGAAATAAATCACAAGAGGAGAGACCCTGATATTGTCTGTTTTAGAGGACTTGCAGATAAAACCCAATACATTCCTAACCAAGCTAAAGATGCAGAGAAACCACAAGGTAGTGGTCTTTGTCTACTTGATCCACAACTTTATAAGAAGTCTCTGAAAGAAGCTGAAATTAAACGTAAACAGCTCGCAAAAGATTCAGCATCTTGTAAAGAAAAAAAAGTATGTCAATCAACAAAATCTAAAGCTGAACCCTGCAAAGCAGAAGCTTCAAAATGTGAACCAGAAATGGAATCATTGAAGAAAATTGAATCAGTGACGGAACCATCATCGTCTTTTAAATGTGAATCCAAACCATCAAAGTCAATATGTTCATCTGGGAAAGATGAATCAAATGATCCTTGTAAAGTTCCTCAAATGACAAAGCCAAAAGAGTCAAAATGTTCCTCCAAAAAAACAACAAAAATTGCTAAATGTATTGCCAAGCCGGAATCAAAACCCGTTTCATCTTTAAAATGCAGCTCAAACAATGAATTGAAGTTGGAAAATCCATGTAAAATTCCACCAATTACCAAGTCAAAGCCACCACCATGTGAATCAAAGCCTACAAAATCAGATTGTTCTACGCCATCGGTACCAAAATGTGCAACCACTTCAAAATGCTCAGAAAAATCTCAAAATCCTTGTCAAAAGTCTTCTGACAAAACCACAGATTCGAAATGCTTTCCAAAATGTGCTTCTAGCAATTCCTGTGTAAAGCCTCCAAAAGATAAGGATCCGGATTCTCAGAAAGCTTGCAAAAGAGCTGCTAAAGTTAAGTGCAGTTTAAAGAAATCATGTGACGCCGAACCTATAAATCCATGCAAATCACCTTGTGATTCAATGAACCAACCAAAACCTAAATGCGGACGACCATCCAGAGGAGACACTCGACCAAAATGTAAAAAAGATTCAAAGTGTGGCTCAAAGAAACCTTCCCCATGTGAATCTCCGAAACCATCAGAACCAAAATGTGGTACTGAAATGAAGTCATCGAAAGGAAAACCATCTAAATGTGGATCTAAAGCGTGTGCTCCATCGCCAAAGCCCTCAAACACTCAAATAAAACCCAAGTCAAGGTGTAACTCTGGCCATACCAAATCAAAAACAGCTCCATCATCAAAACCTCCAGAAAGAAAACTTCATACCCTTTCTAATTTTTCGATGGTAAATTTGTTATTTAAGAGAAACTTTGCCGATGATTGCCCTGATAAACCGAAAAGTGATTACAAACCAGAATCCAAGAGATCTAATGAATATCGTTTAGAGACTTGTGATAATTTCTCTTGGAAAGCAACAAAGTCCAGGAAGAAGCGAGTTGATAAGCCGAAGAATTGCTATCCAGAGGAAACGCTAGAATTCTGCCCAGATACAGCTTGTTATAAGGTTTATGCTGAGACTTCTGGTAAAAAGGGCAAAAGAAAACCAAAAAAAGGTAGGTGAAATATTTTTAATAAATTCCTGGGTGTGGTAACAGAGTCTGGTGTATCTAAGGAAGCAACTAAAATGAAGAAGAATGAAGCGCTTTGTACAGGAAAAACTATTGGCTACCACCAGAAACACAACTTTTCATCGCAATCTAGAGAAAATGAGGAAGCATTAATTAAAAGACCACATAGCATTTGTATGAGCAAGATTACTTTACCTAAACTTTCTGATAATGGTAGGTTAAGGAAAGAGAAGGCACTGTACAGGATGGAAGTCACAGTCAAACCTTTTTTTTTTTTAGATGCTTTGATTTGTGTAGACTCTGTTGCTCTATCCGATACCGATATTCATATATTCGAAACAGGAGCCAGAAATGTTCCTGATCTTACAATTGGAAATGAAGCAGCTGGAGTAGTTACTGAAGTGGCTTGACTAGTCTGTGGCTTTTTCAAAGATTCATAAACTCACCTTTGTAAATTTTTTGTAGGTCGGAAGTAACATTTGTAATCTCAAGCCCGGAGATCATGTTGTCCTCGAATCGGGTATTCCTTGTCTCAAATGTGATCTCTGCAAAATGGGTCGCTATAATATTTGCAATAGCCTCAGTTTCAAGGGATTCCTTAAAAATCACTGCATTCATCCTGCATCGTTTTGTCACAAAATTTGTCCAGCTATTCCGCTGGAACAAGCAGCTTTAATTCCTCAATTGGCTTTGGGTTGTAATGCCTGTTATGAAGCTGGTATCAAACCAAATTCCAATGTGGCCATTATTGGATCATGTGCGATGACTGTTTGTGCAGCTATGTGTGCCTTATCGATGGGTGCAGAAAATGTATGCGTTATGAGTGGAATGCCTGAGACTCGAATACTCGTTGAACAATTTGTCACACAAAAAGTTGACAGCTTCGATGCAAATACAATTGAAAAAGGTATTGTTCGAACGATTCTTGCTTCTCTGGGAACATTTCCAGATATCGTCATCAACTGTTGCGGTTGCACAAAGACCATGAATGCAGCTATCATTGCTCTTAAACCAACTGGGGTGTGTGTTGTAGCTGGATTCTTATCGGAATGTGCATCATTCAATATTATGGATGCTCTAATGAAGGAAATTCAAATTATACCCAGTTTCAGGTCGAAGAATATGTAAGTGTCCTTGGGAAATTTCATTTTAAGAGCGGGTTTTGTAATTCATTTTTGATGTCGAATAGGTTTCCAATAGCAATAAATCTCTTAGAATCTGGTCGGGCACCTCTCGACTGTTTGATTGCCAATTTTCAACTTTGCAAATGGACTGAACTAGAATGTGCCTTTAAATTGGCTCTATCCGAAGGTAATAATGGCCCCAGAAAGGCAATTGTCAAGTGTCAGTTATTTGACTGAAGATAATACCAATAAATTATTTTACAAAGTGCTTAAAAACGTTGTTTTGAATGCCATTGACCCAATTTTATGGGGTTGGTTCGCTAACTTTATATGAACTTAGCGAAAAATTACACAAAAACAAATACAAAATTAAATAGTATACAATTCAAAATGCTGTAACAAGTCAGCAATGAAAAAGGACGTCTTTTCGATTGGTTTTTATTCACTTTCATATTTAGCTAACTTCATATGCACTTAGCGAAATACCCTACGAAACTAGCTATTTTCCATTAGCATAAATTCAAGCTTCCGAGGCGATTCATTTTCTTGTTGATTTAATAAAAAAAACACTTCACTTGCTTCTATTTTTGAAGATGTAGAACTGCCAGTTTAATTATGTTCTAATGCACGCACGTTGGGCGCAATCTTTATTTTAAATTATTTTTTATTATTTCTTTACTTAAAATGTATTATGAGGATTTATTGGAGTTAAATATTTATTTCTGTATAAAGAAGTTATATCTACAATTTGTATTCCTTTCGTTAGTTTTGTTGTTGTTAAATTCGCAACAACACTGCATTCTTCCTCCAGAACTACATATTTCCTCCAGAACTAGAACTAGTATTTCCAAGCAGCACTGGTATATTCGATAAGAAACCCCAAATTTGTGCAAAAAGTGTCCCAAGAAACTCCAAGACATGCAAACCAGTACTGGAATTTGATGAATTTCTATCTTTTTCCGTTTCAATTGGTGATTCATGAGTTGTTGCTTCATGACGAGCACCAAGAATACTTGTTATTGCACCTATACGTCCCAGTGGGCCACCACCGTTTCCATGAAAACGTTCTCGAACTGTATTCAAAAGATGCTTAACTGGCCCCAAAGGACCATGTGATCCATGTTGATGATGGTTGGATGCTGGCGGCGGCGGCGATGTGGTAATTTCTTCAGAAATATCCATTTCGGGTTTTATTGTTTCTTTTTCATCATCTTTTTCCAATGTGTTGTCAGTATCTTCATCTGCTGATCTTAAAACAATATTTTTATGTGTATTCGCAAAGTTGAAGGACTCATCTAGAGGCAGGGATATTTTAAGAGGTGCCATCGAGTGTGATGAAGTTTTTGATGCAAATGGCGTAGCTCCAGTTTTTGAAGAAATCTTAAAGTATATCGATAAAACTATTTATTTGAATTGCTATACGTAAATTTATAAAAAAGTATTCATATTTTTTCTCATAAAAGTAAAAAAAAATTCTAAAAATCAACTTTTTTCTTCAGAATTGGGTTCCTATTATTGAGGTCTTAAATAATCATCCACTGATTACGAGGATACAACGTTTTTTTCTTAAAGTCCCACAAATATCCCAAACGGTCCCTAAAATAAATTGCCCTACCCTCTGTTATCTATTTCTGCTGATTTTTCCAAAAAGAAAAACAAACTAGAAAGAAAAACATAGTGAATAGATAAAGAAATAAATAAATGTCCCTTCATATTTCTTTTATATATTCATTTTTTATTTATTTAAAATTATAAAAAAAAAAATAAAATGTTTTTTTATCAAATCAAAAAGTAAAATTCAAATTTCGTTGAAAAAATTTATATTGTTAGTTGAAGTTCCAGCTTCAAATTAAAAATAAACAAAATCAAAACTAAATTAATTTATATTTTTTTTTGTTGTGGAATACAATTTACAGTCCACATTGTGGATTATAAAAATAAATCAGTTCACTACTACCATCACAAGTTTCGAATTCGAATAGGAATCCACTGCCAATGGATTCCATACCATTCTGATTTCATTTGATTCTGTGTGACCATGACCACCTTAACATTACTACCTTCCACCACTTGCACTTGCACTACTACTTCCAAACAACGCTGGTATATTTGATAGAAATCCCCAAACCAAACCAAATATGGTTCCCAAAAATTCAAGAACTTGCAAACCGGTTCCAGCATTGGTCATGGTTCGATCTTTTTCGGTTTCAATTGCAGATTCATGATGATGATTATTTGGCATTAGCTGATGATGAGCACCAATTGAATTTCCCAATGCATGAATTCCACCACCTTGCTGTACATGATTCAAAAGAATCTTAACATGCCCCAAGGGACCATGTGAGCCATGGGGATGAGGCGATTGGGCGTTTTCATTTTCCGAATCGGATTCTTCTTTATTTTCCTTGTCTTTCTTTTCATTTTCATCATCGTCATCAACATAATTGTCATCGGCATCAGCTGAACGAATGAAAATTTGCTTTTCATTTGAATTAATCAAGTCTTTTGTATCGGCGTCATTGGTGTTGGGAAATAATTCAGCAGGTTCGGAACTGTGAAGTGGTGTCTTTGAAAGGGTTGAAGCTTCAATATTTGAACCAATCTGTAAGAAGTAAAATGATTTTCTTATCAAACCTATCCAATTATTGGAATCGAAATCGATTTTTATCGATTGCATATTTTTTTTTTTGCATGCATTAAGGTTTGATTTTATTTTATTATTTGGAAAATTCAAATTTTTCACTAAAATACACTTCTATTGATATCGATTCACATATTGTATATAAAAACATGATTTATCGAAATCATTTAATCGATATTGTCTACTTACTTTTGTACAAAATTTAACAAAGTCTTGCTGCAGGAATGTTTTACAGGTCAATTTTGTTGTTTAAATAAACTTTTATCAGCATCTATTTTACTGGATTTGAAGAGAATGTTTCGACGTATGAAAAATTCGATTCTATCGATTTTTGAAAATATACTTTGTATTCGATCACTCTGAAATGAAGTTACATATACATATTCTGTATTGAACTTTCATTAAAAAGAAAATAGTTTTGTCTTCAAGTTCGATATTTTATTCTTAGAGATGCTCGTAATTGCAGAATTCTATTTTATCGATTTTATTATATCGATATCCTGCTGTTTCTGATTAGAAATTATCGAATTCATGAACCAGAATAACTTTAAATCATAACTTTTTGGTTAAATTTCACAATTTTCTATATTGAATTTACTTCGGAAGATGAACTCAATTCTATCGATTGAAATTGATAATTTGCTTTATTACTTAGCACAAAATTTAATGGACATTGATTTTAGTTTTTCAACTAGAGTTCAAGTTTTAGTATTTGATTTATCAGATCCAAATTATTTTAATTAAAACAAATTGTTGTTAGAAAGCTGAAGATTAGAAAACTGTTAGTGAATTACAAAAATGAAGAACATGAAATTGGATAAAATTGTGCTTCGATATTTTTGACATTCCATAGACTTTAACCTTAAAAAAAATTAAAAGATATTTATTTTTTTCGGCAAAAACTTGTTTAATACAAAAATTTAATTTACAAATAAAAACAATTATGGAGTATAGTAAAATTTCGTTATAAAATTCGGCGCTAAATAAAAAATTTTTTTGTTAAAGTAAAATTATTTTTCCCATCACTATCCTCATCATCATCTCATATTTGTAAAAGCACAAAAAATATTCCCGATAAATCACTGTCCCCCACTAGAGCTGGAACTACTGCTCCCAAACAACAGTGCCGGAATATTCGATACAAATCCCCAAACCAAACGAAAGATTGTTCCGAAAAATTCCAAAATATTAAAACCTCCCGATCCAGAATTATTATTTCGATTATCATCATCGTCCTCATTATGACCATGATTGCCACCATGTGATGAATGAGTTGGTTTCAAAACTGTATGACCATGTCCATGACCATGGTCGCCATGATTAAAACCACTATCCGATGGTTTGGCTGTGGTAGTGCTGCTGCTATCTTTGCTATCATCACCATTATCATTATTATCATCATCATCAGAATCTGGTGATCTCTTGAGTATTTTTTTAGGAATTGTTGATTGAACTTCGAAAGCATCATCAAAATCATAGAATGTAGTATCAATAAGCTGCTGGGAGCTTGGTACAAGTGATGTTGTTGATGATGATTTGGATGAAAGTGGTATAGCATCGGTTTTTAAATAAATCTGGAAAAACGAAAAAGTAGCCAATATGAGTAGGTATTAAGAAAGGAGCATCAAAATTTATACAAAAAAAAAATTAAGATATAAGAGAAACTTAACTAAATTTAAATTTATTTAGTTTTTAATAAGTAAATAAGTAATAAATCATTATCATGCAATGCTTCCTTTCTTAATATACTCCATGGGCTTGGTTTTTTTGTTTTTCTCAAGCAACACTTTATGCCTTATTGAAAAACCGAAGATTACCATTATCACAAACAATTCATTATAATTTATAAGCCACTTTCAACATTTTATAAGCACAAACAATTTTTGTATCAGTTATCTGGTAACCCAAAACATAAAAAAGTGTTTTCTCTACATCCTGGGCCTGATTGAAGTACCAACTTAATAAAATGATAAAGAAATGCATGACTAACTAGGTAAATTACTTGATCACTTATGAAATTAAATGGTACAGGGAAAAAATACTCGTAGCATGAGTCCATTCAAACCCATTCCGAGAAAAGTGCAATTTTAAATTTTGTTTTTCATATAACTTAGTACTTAAGACGGCTCATAATTTTTTTTAAAGAAAGAGTTCAGTACGGATAGTACTCAATAAACACTACGAGACCTAATTATTAGTTTAATTTTGACAAACAGTGGACATATGCCGTTTTGCCCCTGGATCCCTCAATTAGAATTTAAAAAAACTTCTTCGCTAATATTCAAATGCCTAGCACTTTTTTGATATTTTATTTGCTGTTACTCTCGAAACATTGATTAGTAAGGGAATATTAAGAGTTTAAGGAAGCAACGTGCATTGCGATGGTTATACCATGAAGCATCCTTGATTCAGATACCCTTTTAAGAACTTGGAAATTCTCAATCGAATATGGATAGAACAGGGAAAAATACTTCAGCTTTCTACCTTCTACCCATGAAAAAATCTGCAATTTTTACCACAAATCAATTTCTCTCAATTTTATTCAATTTTAGCTAAATTTGTGAAATCTTACAAACGATTTAATTGATTTTCTTTAAAATTCGTAGGTTTATTATTCATGTTTGGACAATTTAATTTGCTTGCTTATTCTATTTTCAAGAACCGGTCAATTAAATATTTTTTCAGCCCAATTTTAAACGAATCTCCAATTGATAAGGGCGCGTAATTGACAAATTTCCGAGATAATTGTTTCTTTTCGCGCAGCATACGAGAGGGAAACAAAATGCAACAGAAAGAGGAACGGAATTTCTTATTTTTTTTTGTTTGAGACCTCTTCTCTCAAATATGTTTCCCCTTAAAATTGCATTCAAAATTGATGTTTTTGAGAAATCACAAATCTACTTGGTCAAAAAACCGAAAAAAAATCCAATTCAGTTGTATTTTTTAAAACACCATGAACAAAATTTCCACAAATTTTGAATAATATAGTCTTCGATGCGACAATATTGATTTTAACAAGTTTGAATTTTCAACAAATCATAATTTTATCTTATAAAAGTTTTACAAAGCACTTAAAAAAACTCCACTCACAAAAATTGAAGCCAGACAAATGACTATCCATGCGTATTGACTCCTTGCAGCGGACATTTTGACAGGATTCAAAAACAGGATGATAATATTCGATGGGATAATTATTTTCAACAAAAAAAATAAAATCAAAAAAAAGTATTACGAAACCGTCTATAAGCTAGTAACTTCCAACCGTGAAAAAATCGCGCTAACAACTGATTACAAATCTCGACCGGCTTTAACCATTAGCCCAAAAACAAAAAAATAACACCTCCACACTATGATAGAGCTCTATCTGCTACTTCCATTCGATAATTTCACTTTTAATAATTTTACCATTGAAATGCGTAACAGCACATACAGCTAAGTCGCAGAAATAGTCGATACCTCTACGATAGTCGAAGCCTCTGGCTGATGGCTTAATGGCTTTGATTTTTTTTTTTTTTTGGTATGTTTAGGAGTTTGAAACGCAACTGTTTAGAATTTTGATGACACGATGACGAACTTGCATACCATACACACCACAACAAAGTCAGTGCGGTCAATAATTTTTGGTTTTTTGAATTTGAATCTTGACGAACGGACGTAGTTTGCTTACACCATTCATGGTCAGCTGAGACTTATTAGCCAGCCAGAGCTTGTATAGGTCTATTAAGTACAGGCTATGTATTGTTCTAAGTTATCCATGAATGGAAGTATCGAAAGAATTCCACCAGAGATATTAATGCTTGTTGGTTTGGTTTGCATAACATACGACCTAAAGTCCACCAATGTTATACCTATTCCATTGATTCGCTTTAGGGAGTAGTGTGTGCTGTTCAAAATACCTGCAATGAATATTGATTGTTGAAAACTGCTTTGGTATGTTTTTTTTTTCTGTTGTTGTTTTGGAAAATGGACTTTGCAGACGTACAATGACACTTGCAAGTTGGTTCAAAATTTAGTTTAAAGGTGCACTGGGTAACCTTGTCTCTATATATTTGTGTTTATGAGTTGACGGATTACGATAATATGTTGTTCGTGTTGTTAGATGAATGAAAATAGGTGTCATTTTGTTATTATGAATGTTTTAACAGAAAAAAAGAGCATCTTTTGCAACCACAGATACTCATTTTTTCTAGATTATTTGATATTTTATATATTGCAGTATTTCAAGGCCCTATTTTCGTGAATAGAAGACATTAATTAAGGAATTTGAAAATTTTTCTTTTTTATTATCAAAATTCAACTTTGAATTAATGAACTTTTTATTGAGGAACTTTTAATTTGCGTCATACTCATTAGAACAATAATAAATTCAAAGAGAAGATCATAATAAAATATTGTATAACCATTTAAGAATTGAAAAAAAAAAAAAACAATAACCATAGCAAAGAATCTAAATGAGCGTTAAAATAATTTAATTTTAAAAGATCGTTGAGCATACAAAGTGCCAATTATATTTTTCTAAGGACAGAAGTTTCAGTTTTTTTCATGATCAATGTTTTTTTTTATTGTTAATTTGCCAAAAATAACGTCAATGCGGTTACTAAAAATTAAGTCTTAACATTATTTGATATTAGTAGCGATTCATTTACTTCTTTAAATATCTGCAGAATAATTTATATGTATTTGCTTCTTGGCTTTTTGATTTACGAAATGAGAAAAATAGACATTTAGCTATATTTGATAAATTAAAATGCTTCTGTCTTGTATGCAAGGTAACAGCATTCACGCTCATGCCAAAGAATAGTACAAAAAGTAGACAAAACTAATATGAAAGGTCCAGGGGAAAACAAATGAATTCTTTCTTTAAATATAAAAACGAGATGTGCCTTTACACAATTGAAGGGCCGATGGAAAGAACGACGAAAGTCCATCACTGAAAAATGATTATTATCCACGCTTTTTTATATTTTTAATAGATTTTGCCTTTTGTTTTCCTTATTTTAATAATTTTGTTGAAACAAACTTTGCATTGAGGGTACATAATTACCTTTCTTGAACTGAATATAGCCAAATCAATTGTGGAGAAAATTCATAATGTCACATTGATCGTTTTTTCCCTTGGCCCGTTTTGGTAATGAGGACCCTTAGGGGCAATATCGGACATCTGCCAGTCAAGTAAATATGCATAATATGCTCTGGTGTTTTTTTTTTTCTCTCTGAAGGAACTATTCCAAGTGAAGGAACTGGCTTTCTCTTATTTGTTGCAGGCTTTCCATTCCCAGTCCAACAATGTAATTTATGTGAAGCACTTTCCAATGAAAAACTTGCTTTTCTTATTATTTGAAAGCATAAGAAAGTATTAAAAAAAAAGCTATGGTAATTGTAGACCTCCGCCAAAATATGTCTTAAAACTCTATTTATACTGGTCATGTAGGACAAAAATTTCAGACTTACGACTAGGTTAGTCAAAGTGGCTCAATAATTCTGTGTGGGCGAAATTTGTCATTACCGCTTTCAACAAGACTTACAAAACTTACAAGACTTCTTTTTTTAAAAAAACGCAAACCTCAAAATTCGTTTCTAAAACTTAGGATTTTTAATATTTTCATCAAAGCATAATTTAAAAATCCCAACCAGCATACTCCTTAACGACATCCTTGTTCTCCTTTCGACCTCTTTGTGTTGCATTTGATTCACCCTTAGCCACACACTTCTTTCGCATTTCTCTCTTCTCCTTAACATCCATGGTTTTCTTGATGCGATCGGTAACCACACTTGGAGCAATTGTACTCGCTGTTGTGGAATATGATCTCTGACTTCTGGCGTCTGATAAAAGTTTCTCTACCATTTTTAAACGATACATTCTCGAGTTTGGATCTACATCTGTCAATTCTGGTACATTATCAGTTTCCAAGTCATTTGAACTCATCGTTCCAGCATCTGAAGCTGCATCATCAACTTGATCAATCTTGGAAGAAGGAAGATTCTTAGGTTTAGTTTCGATGGGTTTTGTTTGAGTTTGAATTGGAACAAGTTGTGGTTCTCCTACGGCATCAACGAAATCATCGTCGTCTGCTGCTAGATGTGGTGATACTTCATTCAGAGTAGTGTTGCCAAGGTACTGAGTGCAGGATTCAATGTAACGTCGAATACTATCATCGGCTTTCTTGGCTTTGTTTTCCGAAAAACTAACTTCTTGTTCCAATTGCTGGCGGTATTCATTCAATTGACATTCGGTGTCCTTGGTTTCATTTTCTTCTTCTCGATTGGCATCTGCATCCTCGTCGTCGTCTGATTCATCGTCCTTTTCAATCATTCCATATTCCTGGAGAAGATCCTTTTCCATTTCCTTGGTGAAGCCATAGCCAGTGCATCGAACATCCGCATCCAAATCATCTTCTCGAACAATGTCCGAGAATTTGGGATAATCTTCACTTTCGTAGCCAAATTTACGACGGAACATCTCACGAACTCCAAGGACATCACGATCAAAATAGCTACAAGATAAGAATTGTCAAAGAAAAAACTTCAAAAATGGTTCAAGGTTTTGACATACAATTCAGCATTTGGATGAGAAGTTGACATCATTTGGGGGAAATCAATAAGAATTGGCTTGCCATCATCGGTAATCAACAAATTGAATTCATTGAAATCGCCATGAATCACCCCAGAATTACCGAGACGGACAATTAGATTCATCAGTTCATCGTAGACACCCTCGGGATCGGTTAGCTCATGAACTTGGGTCCTAAAATACAGAGGATCATTATTAATTAATCTTTGGGTTTTATGGACAAAAACTTACATTGGATATCCATTAACCAGCTCCATGAGGACACAATGTCTGTTAAAATCAATTGGCTTTGGCACTGGGAATCCTCGTTCATACAAAGCACTCATGTATGCAAATTCCCTTGTGGCGGAGATTCTGGACAGATACAACCATGAAGCCTTATGCCTGCGACCATGATAATCTCGTTTTTCTTTAATGTTTCGGAAGCAGGTTCTTCCAAGACGATGAAGTTTCAAGCAAATGGGATTTCCCTCCTCGTCAGCAACAACATAAATGTTGGATTCTTTTCCAATGCCGATTTGATTGCCAAATGAAGATAATGATCCACGGAGTGTGAGAGATTTGAGAGACAAGTAATCGTAGCCAGTATTGGTTAGACGGAAACCGTCATCTTTAAAAACAAGATTATAGTTGAATCACTTTTTGGTTTTTACTTAAAACTTACATTTCTTTCCGCGTTCATATGAAACCAACTTGTGCTTGGCCAATTCACGCAACAACTTATGCACTCCACCAGATTTAAGATTTGCAATCGATGCAGCTAGTGATCCAGGAACTAATTCGTGGTTTTTCATTCCCATTTCAATCTGCAGAATTGAAAAAATAAATGAAAACAAAAGCAAATAGAGTGAATTTTTGTTCAACTTACTGCTGTTAATACACGAAAATCTTCCCTCGTGAGATAGCGAAGTATTGTTACATTTAACTTTCCCATTTTGATTTAATTTTGTTGCTTAATTATGAAAATATTTCGATTTTTAATCTTTGAAAACACATGTGGACATGGAAAAGTCGTAGTTTAGAAAGGAGGAATGTCATGTTTTGTTTTGACAAGTGCAAATAAATAAATAATGGCCGCTGTTCTCTTTGTTGACTGCAGCGACACCTACATTTTGATATAAAATAAGTAAAATTGAACGAATTCAGGCAATAAATGCAAAATGACAGAAGTCAGCGAAATTATGTTTGTTTTTGAATTATATTTTATAAGGAGTATTTAATGCAACGATGTAAGCTCTTGGTAAATGAGTAAGCAAACTGTCAATTTCATACAAAAATGTTGACATATTCTTGAGAATTAACTATCACATGTAATGGCTCGGTATTGGTCTCAAAAGGAAGCAGCCACTTTGACTAACCTGCTAGTCGCAAGACTGAAATTTGTTTAAATTTGATTTTAAACAAGTTATAGTCAAAAACCCATGTCTGGCAGGGTTGCCGTGGTCCCGGGGTTGCCGATCTATTTTTCAAAATGCAAAAAAATGTCAAGACTAATCTTTTTCCGCAAGGCTGAAATTTTGTATACAGTTGCTTAAATACTCGTTAAGTTTAAAAAAACATAGTCCGGCAGGGTTCCCGTAGGCCGAAGGGTTGCCAGAAGAGCTTTAAGTTCTTAATATAAAACAAAATTATTATATAATTTAAGAAATTGGCTAGAGTTATTGCTTAAAATTGATGTTTATTTTTACATGACCAATTAAATCAGTGTTTTAAAATCTATTAGGGTTACCGCAGTTCTGGGATTACCTTACTTTCTATTTCATTTAAACTTAAAATAGGTTTAAATCCCGAATTTAATGTTATTTCATAGGGCTGTATTGTTGATATATGCTATCTTAGACTTTCTTGTGCTTTGTGAATAATTTCTTTTGTACTAATATACATTACATTCTTGCAGGGTTGCCGTGTGTCCAAGTGCTTGGTAGACGAGTCTATTTTTTTATTTATTTATTATTTTTAGATATTGGCTAGATTATTGGTTAAACTTGGTGTGCATTTTACTGTTTCTTTGATATTCCTTGTTTTGAATTCCTCCAAACTTATTTTTATGATTTGAACACTAAATCCGTTTTTTTCGTTTGATGTTCAGTCCAAACAATTCTAACATAGAACTCAACAACAACTGAGAGCTACGTCCTTAGTGAATTCGGATAAATGCTTTTGGGACAAAAAGCATTTATCTTTTAGCTTTTCCGCTGGATTGACTTGGGTTAGTTATCGTGAAAAGATTTTGCTTTACTTTACTGAATTCTCATTGGAACACCAGTACCTAAGTAAAAATATTGAAAATGTCATTTTTTAATCCTTAAATTGTATCTAAATTCTTAGAAACCATTCTTTCTCGCCTTTATTTAATTCTAATACTTAAAGCAAAGTTAAATAACTATCACACAATGTCTTTTATAAAATAGCTTCAAATCAATAAATTTTCTTAACAAAATATCTCAGTGGGACACTCCTTAGAAATATCACTTTTCTTGCTACTTTAAATAATACTTTCGTTCTTCTCTTGCTCAATCCATTTAGTCCCTATGATCTAATAAACCTTTACGATCGAACATTGGTAGTAGCCGTCTAAGATTTTTTTGGACTCTTTCGTTTTTGAAAATTGTATCTTTAAAATTCAAAGCTCGTTCATCTTCTCCCATCAATGAATGAAAATCAGCATCTTCAGTTTGTTCGTTTACCATAACCGCTTGGACTAAACATGCTGATGTGAAAGCTTAAATAAAAAGACAAGGCCAATCTTAAATCAGAGTTCTTGAAATGTGTATTCAGAAAAAAAAAACACTTACCATAGAATTCCTTTTCAGCCATATGAATCAGGAACTGATGTAAGCTGGGAATTTTAGCCTGAAATCGAAGAGCCTTCAAGGTGTCTGTGAAGATATTGTAGTAATATTGAAAGAGTTCATCTTGCTGATGCAATCGCATGTCCTCCCTCAGCGATGTATTAAAGAAGTAATGCAAATCAATTCCAGGCGAACCCCAAGAACTAAATTGGAAATCTATCAAAATCACATCATTTGGCCGCTGATTTGGACCTTCGTTGAACATAACATTGTTTGTCCAGAAATCACCATGAGCCAGGACATTTACATGTCCGTCAATAGCATCGAAGACTTGTTTGCCATATTCCATCAATTTAGGCTTGAGAGCAATCAATTTTTCTCCATATTCCTCCATGCCATCCAATTTACTGACCATTCTTCCACAAGCATCCAGAGTTCCAACAAAAAACGGGCTAAATGAGTTTGTGTGCCGGTTGAACAATCCACGATCGTAGTCTTTGAATATTCCCGGTTCTCGTTCATTCAAAACAGCTGAAGTAGCATGCATTTTTGCTAATTTTTTCAGGCACATTTTCGCATGTTCCATGTCCAAGCCCTTAATTCTGTCACACATAATATACTGGCGTTGGGAGAGGTCTTCAAATATGATCGCCGAACGATCATACTCAACGGATATGGTTTCTGGAAACATTTTATCTGTATCACCAATCTCTTCGAGCAAAGCATTCAGCTTGGGAATGATCTTTTCGTAGATTGCCATTTCCCTGTTATAGACATCATATGGCTTCATCTTTTCTGTAGCAAATTCATCCCCTTCGAAAGAACTCTTAACAATGTACGAACCTGTTCTTGGTTCACGATCTCCTCGCATCTTATATTGAACCGAAACTCGATTCATAAAACTTGCATAGTTCTCTCCTTTTCCTGTGGCTGGACAAACAGTCATAGACAACAAATGCAGGCTTAGATCCTTGTAGTAGATTCTCAGCTTCTCGGTAAGGAAGTCCTTGGTCAGCCATACTGGTGCCTGTTGAGTTTCATCTATGGTTTGGATTTTTGTAGAATTCCGACACTCTGGCATAGTTTGCGATTAAAATCTAAACTTGGAATAAAACTAACGGACTTTTCTCAATTGAAATGCATTGCAAATTTTCTGAATCTTTTATACCTCTCCACTATACTGCTCGAGCAGTCGACATGCAAACGTGATTTATGATCTGAAATAATTAACTTTTTCTCGAGATGCAGCAACACATCTCTCCTTTACATTTCTTCATAGCTTCGTTTATTAGGGGTGTGTGTAATCAATTGAATGACTGTAGCCATAACTAAATGATAGTATTATAGTCTGAACCACTTTTACGATACTTGGATCACTAGGAAGACTATTTTTTAAATGACGCAGTTATCAGAAGTTGTATAAATAGAATAGTAGTGTGAATCTTTGAAGACTTGTAACAAAAAAAAAAAAATGTGAATCTATAGACAAATAGTTGCTCGAGTTTATATCATCGTTTTGTCAATGTCGTCGCCTGCTTTTTATAATTTACAGCTGCTGGTTGACAAACTATAAGCTTTTTATTATTTATTGCATTTTGGCACGAGATTTTATTGCAATATACAAAACTTATGCAACTTTTCGTCCACATTCAAGACTATAGTGTATGTTTCCTCTCTTAAAGGTCTTAAGACTCTATTATTTGTTTAATTAAGAGATTAATGCCTCATTTACACGACAATTGGACATTAAATTCAGTTATGAGAATGAATGGCTAATATTATGGAATAAATGCATGATCATAGGTCATCTAGACTAAGTGAAAAAATCATGAAATTTTTTACCACATTGCCCTTATCTCAATCTTTTTTTAACGAAGAAAAGGTTGCGCATACGCCACAGTGATCGTTTACGTTTAAACTTTAAATTTTGAAACAAAAATTATTTTTAAAGATTTAAGAAAAATTCCAAATGGCAGAAGTCGAAAGTGTCGCCATAAATTCAAAGGACGAAAGTTTGAATATACAAATGGCTGAAAATCGTGATAACATAGTTTTCTACTTGGGGAAACAAATTGGCCGAACCGTAATTAAAGACAAAGAGACGATTTTTTTTTTTATAAAAACAAAAGATTTAATTTTGTTATCCTTACAAATTTCAAAAATCATAATTGGTACAAGAAGTCATACCTTTTTTTTTAAATGTCGTTTTCGAGCCAGAGGTGTGAACAGTCAGAGTGCAAACATTTTTTTGTAAACTAGTGTTGTCATTCCATTATAAGAACATTCTTTTTCACTGTGAATTAGTAGACACAGAAAACTATATTTATCATAAATTCAGTTGCTATGGTTTATTTTTGGGATACATCTTTGGATTCAAAGCTTTTATGTACCTATTCAAATTTGACATTTTAACCAAAGAAGAATCATTCTATTTAACACTTGATTCAAAATTAATTTAAAGAAAATTATTCGCATAAATGTGCGCTAAAAAATGCTGAAGGATAGCTCAGATAAATAGTTGAACAAATTTAGAGATCTTATCGAGATAAAAAAAAATTAAATTTGATTATGAGCTCGTCTTTTTATTGGTACCTAGATGCTTGTGGAAGAATAGTAAATAGGTTGAATGATTTCTAGAAATATGGATAGAAATCGTTAATTAATGGAATTTGGACATCAAGTCTTTTGCTGTTCGATTCTGTTACATTAAATGAATCCCAAAATCAGCAGCCGAATGAGGTATTGCGATACGATTTAAGGTTCAGTTAGTGCAGTTCACTTTTTAAGGATCTGCATTATTAATTCAATACTTCAGAGAGAGAGAGAGTAAAATTTGAATAGATCAGCAAGTCTAGCTGTTCCAAATTATTTTAATAGCCCTCTTAACTTTGTCAGGATGTTTGACGCAAACAATTGTTTATTATTATTAAAGGATTATTAAAGTTCATAGGCTGGAAATATAGCAATTTCGTAGGTTGCCACACCCGTTCATTAGATTCGTTCCATTAGTGGTGCTAAGTCGATGTATGTTCGAATTATTTGGAAAACTGATGCCCGAACTGGGCTCGAACCATCGACTTGGCGATTGATAAGCACATGCACTAGACATTACGCCAAGCTGCCACTTGTTTATCAAAGTGTATTGAATCGATTAGCATTTTTATCAGGCCACACAAGTTTGTTGTTGTTTATCCGGTAGGTATCTTTCGCTTTTTCTCCATACTCGTTTCATAAGCCAACATTTCAACTTGGCTTTCCAAGTTTTAGTTTAAGTTTCAAATGCCCCCAAGAATTTTTTTCAATATCAAAGCAAATTATTACACTTAAATGGGGTTCCTTCGACCCCCCAAGACTAAACATATGCCGCCTAGACTGTAACAACAACTGCTATTAAATGACTTAGTCTTGCAATAAACGCTCGTGCAAAATTGCAATAAATAATAAAAGCTTAAGTAATTGTAACTATTTGCCATTCATAACCAGCAGCTCTAAATTACAAAAAAGCCACTGACGTTAACTCGAGCGACTATTTGTCTAGATTCCAATTATTGTTTATTTTTGCAACACGTCTTAGCGATTCTGAGGTTATTTAAAGTCGTTTTATCAAATACAGTCAAATAAAAGATCTTCCCCAGAGTAATTGACGATGCACATGCACACTCTTAATGAACATGAAGCAGAAAGCTAAATACCCTATCAACAAAGAAATTTAATTGTTTGAAATCATAAATCACGTTTGCAATGCTCTTAGGTATAAAAGCTTCTGGAATTTATCAAGACATCTCATTAAAAATCTTTTTGTTCTTGTCTAAGTTGCTATATTTGGTGCTGTTGCTAAAGAAAAGAAAATCATGCCAGAGTATCAGAATTCAAAAAACATTCCAACCATAGATGAATGTCAACAGGATCCAGACTGGTTAACCAAGGATTATCTTCAAGGAAAATTGAGAAACTATTTCAAGGATCCAAGTCTGGAGGTAATTTCAATGACTCTTACTGCAGCTATTCCCAAAGGTGAGAACTATGCCAGTGTCATGACTCGAGTTTCCGTTCAATATATGATGCATGGTGATCATGAACCAAGAAATGGATCGTACATTGTGAAGAGCTCCTTCGAAGGAGATGAATTTGCTTCGGAATTGATGAAACCATACGACATTTACTACAGGGAAATGGAAATCTACCAGAATATCATTCCCAAGCTGAATGCTTTGTTGAAAGAAATTGGCGATACGGATAAAATGTTTCCAGAAACTATCGCCGTTGAGTTTGATCGTTCGGTAATTGTATTTGAAGATCTTGCAGAACTTAATTACGCTATGTGCGACAGGACCAAGGGCTTAGGCATGGAACACATAAAACTTTGCCTGAGAAAGCTGGCCAAGATGCATGCCACTTCTGCGGTTTTAAATGAACGTGAACCAGGAATTTTCAAAACCTTCGATCGTGGCATGTTCAATAGATACACACAAAATTATAGTCCGTTCTTTTTGGGGCTTTTGGAAGCTTGTGGCAGGATGGTAAGCGAGTGGGATGATTTCAAGGAATATGGCAAAAAGTTACTGGCTCTCAAACCAAAGCTGATGGAATATGGTAATCAGGTCTTTGATCCAATTGATGGTCATGTGAATGTAATGGCTCATGGAGATTTCTGGGTAAACAACGCCATGTTCAACGAAGGACCAAATGAGCATCCAAATGATGTGATGCTGATCGATTTCCAATACAGTTGCTGGGGATCACCGGCTATTGATTTGCATTACTTCTTCAACACATCACTGAGGGAGGAAATTCGATTGCATCAGCAGGATGAACTTTTCCAATATTACTATAAGATCTTTGCAGGGACATTGAAGGCTTTAGGGTTCAAAGCAAAAATCCCCAGCTTACATCAGTTTCTGTTGCATATGGCAGAGAAAAGTTTTTATGGTAAAAATTTCGAGCATTGATAGTTTAAAAACTCGGGTTTTGGTTTAATTTATTTATTATTTCAGCTTTCACTTCTGGATGTTTGGTTCAAGCAGTCCAGGTGAACGACAAAACGGATGATGCTGACTTTCATGCTTTGATGAGCGAAGATGAACGAGGGCTAAATTTTAAGAAACAAATTTTCCAAAATGAAAAAGTTCAAAAGAATCTTAAAAGGCTTCTACCGATGTTTGATCGCAAGGGTCTATTGGATCACAGGGATTAAGGAAAAACTTAGAAACTGTGAAATTTAAGTATTTAATAATGTTAACTCAAGTGATCTCTCTAACGTGTGAGATTATTGCACCGTTGAGAAAATAGATTTAAGGGTTTTTAAAGAGATATATATTTTTTTTAAAATAATATTAAAAGTTATTTTCGGTGTTTTTTTTTATAAATAAATAAGAAGATTAATTTATTTTGTTGTTTATGCTACTTTTACTGAAGGACCTTTGCTAATAACTTTTCATTTTTTATGCAAATCAATAGTTTGTTAAATGTTTTCGGTAGTCCATAGGCTGTTTTTCTGTTTTTATCATAATAAAATGTTTGAGGGAACTCTTTTTCTAGGTGATTTGATCCACTGAAGAAGTTTGCGTAGTCCCTTTTTGTCCCGGAAGTGAGCCACTACTCTCTTTTCTATTTTATGAGAATTGAACCTTCATATCAGGCACCAAAAGTTTCACTATTTTTCCCGTGACAACCGACGCGACGTAATAATTGGTTCCTAAACTTCTTTGTCTATTTAGTAACCATATATTCGTATCACTATCATTCTTTCCGTTTACTACATAAAAACCGATAGATCTTCCCGTTTTTAAATTGATGACATTTTGCAGCTTTGTTTGTATCGGAGAACTTTTTTATCGGTGGACAACTTTGGCTAATACGCCATTTTGTTTTTAAAATCCCCTGTCCTGTAAGGCCTGTAAGACTAGGTTACCTTCTGGCAATACTCTGGTATACTGAATTCCAAAAGCTATGAAACAAATAATGAACGTACTTCAATTCAAATATTAGGGTGAGCTAGTTTTCAACTATACAGTGTGTCTCATGGTACTGATTCAATTTCGTCCTAAAAACATTTTTTCCTATCTTGATCCAAGAACAATCGTTTGAAATATAAAATTGCCGAAATTTTGAACAAATTTTACCATTCCTTAGAATTCAAACAGAAATTTCAAAACATTGATGTGAAGACGCAGTTTCTCTAAACAGAGCATGTTAAAAAATAAATGGTTAATATAATCATTTTTCTTTCGATTCTTTATTATTTCGGTATTAGAATACACAGTTTTTGTTTATTTATAAATCCAAAAATCCACTCAATTCGAATTCCTTCAAAGTTTTTTGCAAATATGCTCGATATTTTATATTTTGAACATTTTCACGGCGCATTTTTTCACCATCATCTGTACGGCTTGTTAGATTTTCCAGATTTTCAAAACCATTTGATTCCATTAAGATCAACGGTGTTAGGCAAGTTGAAGCAATGACACCTAAGTATATGCAAATATTTAAAAAGAAAGACAAAAAAATATTGTTAAACATTTGATGTTGTAAAATAATACATAAATATTTATTCAAATAGATAAGTAGATGAATAAAGTTTAAAGTAAATATTAATTCATGTGCAAATATTAAAAAAAAAAAAATAATAAATGGCTTAAAAAATAAAAAATAAAAAATCTATGAATAAATATTATAATTATAAATTAATTTTGCACAATTGCATCAGAAATATTTATTTAGATAAGAGTTTTTTGTGAAAATTTATAAACAGTAGTCTTTTTTTAGAAACAAATATATTAAATAAGCTATTTGCTTTGTTGTCAGATAAATAAAGTGGATTTGATCTACATAAATAAAAAAATTTGTTTACTGTAGGACTATTAATGGAAAGTTTTTTTTTAGAAAACAATTTTGCTGCCTATGACCACATATTTTCTTCCAAAATTATTGTTAAGATAATATTTTCTAAAATTTTCCATATTTTGTTTACACCAAAATGTTTTTTTTTTTGACTGAAGTTCGCATATCATACTGCAGTATTAACTCAAATTGATGTAACTACATTTTTGGCATTTTTAAGTAAGGACCAGTTGTGACATCTTTTATCCTTTATTTTTCGAAAAAAATCTCTCTTTTTTTCTCCAATGTACCTACAGCGATTGCACTTAAATTGTAGCAAGTTTTATCTTCGTTATCTGAAAATGAGTGATAACTTTTTCTGTAAAATGCACATATTAAAAACTAAAAACTAAAAAAGGTCTTTCGAAGCTCCAAACTTGATTTTAGACTTCTGGTATCTTAAAAAACATCCCAAGAATCAGTTATCATCATTTTTAACAAAACTTTTGAAAGTATTCCGATTTCAGCATACCACTATAATTTTGAAAACAAGTACCATTGTTTTTTAAAACAATTTGTTTGAAAAGAACAAGAAGATTTTATTCAAAATGGCTGCTTTTCAAATTTAACCTGAGTTTAGCTAAACCTCAAATTTTGTCGTTTAACAGATTCCAATTATCTTGACTCTAAAGCAAAAGTTATTGGGACATACTCATAGCCGTTTTTAAACTCCAGTTTATGTTAGACAAGGGTTTGTCCTATTTTATTCGAATAAAATAAACTCTAGCTTATCTTTGAAACCGCTTAAATATACACCTTTATTGTGAAGGTCAACTATCAATTGAATTTGATACCATTTTTCCATATTTATCAACTATCAATTGATAGTTGACCTTCGCAATAAGGGTGATAGTCTATGAATATGCCGACGACGAGAACGCATGCACATAAAAAAGTCTCAAAAACGTGTTATCTTTTAGTTTAATGAAACGATTCTGATAAAAACGGCTTGCTAAATTAACAATCTTTACCTTAAAAACTTATCCTTAGTTTTCTAGAAAAAAACTTTTTTATTTTCATTGACAAAAGCAAAACTTTGAAAAAAAAAAAATATAAAAATGATCGAAAATTATCCAAAAAAAAATTATTTTATTAAATACTTTTACACCTTCCTGCGCATAATGTTCTTTATCGATGCAGGAAAAATGTAAAAATGTATTGATACCTTTTTTCATACTAATACATTCAAATCGTGTGCCATATTATTAAATTGGATCAACATAAATATCCCCCTTTTTTAAAGAAGCTATACAAACCCCAAAGTTAGACTTTCAGGGGACACTTTTTGCGAACTTAAGTTGAGATTTTTTACTCACCAATTAAACTATTTCGAATGATTTCCACATGAATGTCCTTGAGAGTAGGAATTTTTCCTTTATAGTTTAGCTTTTCCAAAGTGTCCTTTAGATGCCTATGATATTCCCTCACAATAAATTTGAAATGCACTTTGCGGACATTTTCATTTATCGATCCAAATAAAAAGTAATTTAAATCAGTTGCTATTGATCCAAAATATGCCAATTGATAGTCAAACTATTATAGAGAAAATTATTAAAACAGCTTTAAATACATTTCCGCATCAGTAAAAAAAACTTTCTTACCAAAATAACATCCTGTGGCTCGAAATTATCATCCAAACGAAACATTAAATTATTTACCCACAAATCACAAATATTGAAAACTTGAAACCCATTGGCATGTTCATCGTACATTGTTAAACTTTCTTGCAATACATTCTCTGCCAATTTAAATAGTTTCTCGGTGATTTCTTCAAAGCCCTTCCATTGGGCAACTTCTTCGGCAACACAACGAATATTTACTGGGAAAAATCCTAAAAATTCTTTTCTCTCTGGATTTCTTGAGATTGGTGGTTCTCCAAAGAATTCCATCAATTTGGGATCCTTGGCAGCTAATACTGCAGAACAAGCATGCATTTTTGCAATGTTCTCCATTGTCGGGAGAACATAATCCAAATTGAGTAGTCGTTGTTTTTCAAAAGACTTGAATCCACTGACTTCCATGTCTTCGAGTATTAGAAATGGTTCAGGTGATTCTGTGGTGTAGTAGCAAGCTGGTGATATCTTTGTACTATCACCAATAGTTGCTAAAAGTTCTTCAATTCTTGGAAGGATTTCCTTGTAGCTGAGAATTTCACGATGGAATAGTTTGCTCTTTTGGGCAATCATACCAGTGTAGCCTTTTGGATGATCCTAAGGAAATATATTTCTTTTATTCCTTTCACAAATTTGAAATTGTTATCAGATTACGAAAAGAATACTTACTTTTATGATAACTGAAAATTTTCCCGGTTCAGAATTTCTAACCAAATCAAAGGCGGCCCTATGAATTTCACTGGCAAAACCTTCGACCTTTTCCGGCGAACATGCACTTCGAACAATCATATTTTGAACTTGAATTGTATCATCTTTGAAATATTCCTTGAGAACATCTTGAAGAAAGTCTGCTGTCAGCCATTCTGGGGGTTGATAGGTTTTCGATCCTGTTCCCATTTTTTTTTTGGTTTATTTTTAGAATTCAAAGACTAAATACAAAACACAATTACTCTTCTTAACAATCGAAGAAAAAATGCCACTAGAGTCACATGGTTAGGTTCACAGATATACAAAGCTGACTGGTGGCTAAAGCTTTTGTATTATTTGTTATTATTATTACTCTTGAACGAGTGAATGACACGTGGTAGTGGCAGAATATAATATTCAATGATTCTCTCTTGGGAATGTGTTTCTAGCTTTTGATATACCTAATCAACTTATGCTAATTACAGTTGAAATGTTTATTATGAATCAGCTGATTAGACTCTTTCAATAAGCCGCATGAAGATATTTTGATAGATCGGGGATTGTTGGTGTTTTTTTTTTTGTTTTCTTTTTATTGATCAAAGAGAGAAAGCTTTTCAGTGTAGTGAAATGATGATAAAAAAGATTGTTTGTGTGTTTATGTTATTACTCCAGATTAGCAAGAATTAGATTTTAAATTATAGGGTGTGCTGCTTTGTTTT
Organism: Meliscaeva auricollis; assembly: GCA_948107695.1. Lineage (NCBI taxonomy): Eukaryota > Metazoa > Arthropoda > Insecta > Diptera > Syrphidae > Meliscaeva > Meliscaeva auricollis. The sequence goes on along the minus strand of OX403619.1, from coordinate 52,359,366 downwards.
ATTAACTGAAAAATGATCAATTATTAGGCTTTATGGGGGTTCATGGTGGTTTTTGCTGTTTTTTACAAGAAGTATGTTTTATGTCTTTCAAAACTTTCTTTCAAAACTTCTTTAACAAACGAAGTAATGCCCACCAAACTCAATGTAGACCAAATTAGCTCAGTTTTGTTCAAATTAGATGAGAATATTAACATGTGTAAAACTTAACCATAAATGCATAATAAACACCCATTAATTCACCAGAAATCTTTTCAGAACCATTACAAATTGGCGGAAAATAGCTCATTCTGTTTCTACAACAAAATAGCTCTAATAAGCTCTGCATGAAACAATATAAAAACTATTACCTTCATATAAAAAACTTACACTTAGCATATTTGTTTCTATAAATAACGGCTAAAAGTAGCTCAAAGTAGCCCATTTCGAAAACTAAAGCTCATTTTTTCTCTAAAATAATATAAAATATATCTTATCTATTGCAAACTAACACAAATTTGTATTTTAGCACATAATAGCTTAAATTAGCTCATTTAAATTTGATTCTATTTTTATTTATTCTGTATTCAATATAATTGGAATTAAAAATATATTTAAAGTTCAAACATTCCACGATTTTCCCACCACGGCAAAAGTTGTTTCATGAATTTAACATAACGTGGATTCAATTTTAACTGATTCGTTTCTTCGTTTTCGGTGAGTAAACTTTCCATGTCTCCAGAGCCACAGTTGCCTTCGGCTAAAACTACTGTCATAATTGACGTTGCAACCCAAAAACCTTTAAAAAAAAAACTCCATCAAATAATTTGAATACTTAATACTTTAGTACTCACTCCACAAAGAATACTTGATCATATAATTATGAATGTCCTTTAGAGTTGGAATAAACTTTTGATAATTCAAAAGTCTAAGATTTTCTACCAAATTTTCATGATAGACTTTTAGAAAATAGTCAAATTCCTTAATACGCAATTCATAGTTTGCAGAAGCTGTTATAAAATAGTAAAGATCCTGAGCCGGGTTCCCATAGCATGTAAGTTGATAATCAATAAAATATGTTTCAGTAACATTGCCATTGTTGTTGTGTTGAAACATGATATTATTAACCCAACAATCACCATGATTAAGTACATTGAATTCATTTGGATCGGGCGTGGTTGCTTTTTTATACCATTCAAATAGTTTATCAGGATTTGGCTAGTAAAAATATAAACAAACTTTTTAGTACTCTTTTAGTACTAAAAGGAGAAATCATATTAAGAACACTTACCCACATTGAAATATATTTCTCACAGCCACCCCATTTGGGCAAAACATTTTGGAACATTGTCGCCGACCCAGCTCCGAAATTCTTAAAAGTTTCTCGGTACTTTTCAATGAATAAACTGTGATTTAAGTTTTCCGAAAAGGCTCCAAAACGTTCATAGTAAACGGCTGAGGCTGCATGCAGAGCTCCTAGTTTTTCCAACACACATTTCATATGTTCCATGTCCATGCCCTCCAAACGATTGACATTCGTAAAATTCATTCTTCGTAGATCATCCATAACAAGTGTCATAAAGCCGGGAGTTTCTAGAACATATTTACAACTTGGACCAAATTGGATTTTCTTACCAACTTCGGCATAGAGTTGTTGGAATTTCGGATAAATTTCTTCCAATATTTCTCGATCTTTGGGAAATCCATAAATCGAATCGACATAGGTTCGAGTGGATTCACTTTCGGCACCGGTTTTGATGACGTACGATGTATGAACAGTGCTGCCATCTATAATTTTTGTTTTTGTTTTTTACATTTTTTGTCATCCAAAATGTCAACTTACCATTTAATTGAATACCAATATGTGTTCTTAATATTCTTGATGCATAATTTTCACCAACACTAAGAGCTGCAGTTGGAGTAAAGCTTATAATTTTGGTGAAATTCGGAAAGTCTCGTTTGATAATCTTTTCAAATAGTTCTTCATTGATCCACTTGGGAATGGCGAGGTTCGTATTTGGGTTAACAATTGCTGTTTCTGTCTTACAACCGGGTGACATATTCTTTGTTTTTTTTTTCTTTGGAAAGATAAGGTTTTTAATTTATAAAATTAAATTATATAACAAACAGTAAAGTTTTGACACTAACTAATCCTTACAACACAAAATAGCGCAATTTAGTACATATTTAGCTCAATCTTCCCAAACAGGATTTTCATATAACGTCTTTTATACTTATACGAGTTCGAAAATTGACTTCACTGGAAAACAATGCACTTTCGTTAACTTATTGAGTTAAATAAATCGAGTTTACTGTACCGTGTACTAAATATGAGCACAAAATTCCACTTTATCTTTGATTTCAACAGGTTTTTGCCTGGTTGAAAATCTAAATGCCTCTAAACTCACCTCAGATATTAAATTTACAAAACGGCACGAATCGATCTATCCACTTGAAAGAATACTCTTTAAATGAGCTTAATTTTAATACTAACAACTCACAATAACCATTCATTAATTTCATGACAAACAGACGATAATTTTGCAAACAAATTGATACTTTGTAGATGCAGAGTTGTAGATTTGAAAATGAAATCAGAAAAGCCATAAATTTGATTATTTTGTTTGTCATCAGGTAAGTTTACTTAAAGCGATGATATGATATTATAATTTTTTTGTCAATTCAAAAAGTAAAATTTATACAGGGTTGGTCTGGATATAATGTCAAACAAAACAGTTGCACAAGGCTCCATTTTGGTGTACTAAATTTTTGTTGTACATAATTAGTAAGCACTTATGAAGTTGTAATGATCAGTAATGTTTTTTTTTATTTACCGAAAATCAGTTTAAGCCACAAAAAGAAAAGCATTTACTTATATAAATTACGAAAAATTAGCTCAAAGTAGCCCTATTTTTCCTACATTCTATTGTATATCCATCACTCACTGCCATATTTATATGACAAAATATCATACACATTCTATCAATTTTTTTAAAAATACAATAATGGGCCGTATTCATAGATGATGTCTAAGCTGTTACTAAGAAAGACTCGGGTTTATGCCGAGTTATTGTTAGTAACGGCTTAGATAACCTCTATGAATACGGCCCAATGTGTACAAGATAAGTAGCCCAAAGTAGCCCATCAAGACTTAAAGCTAGAAAAAACATTCTTTTCCAGTTAATAATATTTTTTTTTCATAATTTTAAACTCACATTATTTCAACTGCAGAGTCTTGGTTTGAAACCTTTTAAATAAATTTTTTATTCACATTGTAGGGTATATTTGCCATAAACTGCCATTTTGTGTCATAAAATACCACAAACATGCTCATAGAAAAGAGTCTTTGAAAAAAAATTAATTACTCCCTCTGAAGAAGGTTAGCCCAAAGTAGCCAATAATTATAGACGAAATTTTTCTTTTCATAAATTATTATATTTGTATCACTTTAATATCAATTTTTTATCTTAAGAAGCTTATTAGTATTGACCTCTAAAAATAGATTTTGAATCTAGAAGTCAAATAAATAAATAAAATTAAATGATTATTCAATCGTAGGCCCCTATTCATCAGGAGGCAATCCACAAATTTAGTTCAATATTTTTTTTTTGTTTATTTTTATTAGAGGTGAAACCTCGATTTATTTTGAATTTTATGGCTTTTTTTTGTCTGAGCTGATAATAATATAATTTGCAATGAAGCACGTATTGGCGCGCTTGGAGATGATAAGAATTTTTTAATTAGTAATTTTGGAAAAAAAAAAATCAAAAAACTGAAATAAGGTTTAAAAGGTTTTAAGTAATTATAGTCATTATAAATTTTTTTTCGTTATTCGTTAAAGAAAAAAAAATATAAAATTAATTTTATTAACTTTTTTTCAAAAATTTAAATCTAATTTTTAGAAAATTTCAAAAACATATCTGCAATTGTTTTTTTTATTAAAATCGGTTAAAGTATCAGCGAAGTATGTGAGTCAGAAAAAAAACAAGGTTCTATGGGAGGTACCATTTTTAAAATTATAGTTTTTCATTTCGAAAATTATATAAAAATCTGACTATGTCAAAACATGTGGTTCAACACAATAACATCATGTTGTCGTCATAAAAATGCAGTGCTAGTAGGTAAGACAGATTAATTTTGCAATGGGTCAATTGTGCAATTAAACTAGGGTTAAATAGAGATTATTTCAAAAATACCAAATAATTTGGTCGGACAAACGAAATTTGGGCCCTACTTTTAGTCCGAACACTTAGAAAAAAAAAGATAAAATACAAATAGAGCGAAATTAAGTCAATATGAGACTTCAATATGCGGCGTTTAAATAAAAACTCTTTCATTTATTTTCATTTCTTTGCACAATTTATAGATTTATTTATCCATATACAAATTTATGTAGGTACACCACATAGACATCATATTAAAATTGTGAAATTATGATAACCTAGATATCAACAATTTTGAAGAGTAAACAACCTAGAAATTTTTGAGATCTCGAAAAACACAAATAAATAATAAAATTTATTTCCTGTACCTACAGTAAAGGTTAATAAACTTACAGTATAGTAGGTGTTGAATCAATAAAATGCACGACTGGGTCGCCCGTACTTGCTCTTAGGTTCAAAGTTGCTGTGGACGTTAAAGCTTCTTATAGAAGTTCTTAATAATAAAGAATTTTATAAGAAATTTTCAAAAAACATAAACTTCATTACTAAATTAACTAAAGAAATTTTTTAATTCTTTTGAGCTCCAAAAAAAAGTATGCCATTTGATTTGATTAGAAAGACACATTTTTAGAAACAAAAAATTGTATAGAGTTGTTTCATAAAAGTATACATATTTTCATATAAAAATTCTCAAACATTGCTGACAAAAAAAAAATAAGTTTGTATGTCATTTTGATGAAAATATTAATGCACATCTGAAACCAAAATTTAAAAAAAAATAGTGAACCGTTTTCTAAAATATGATTTTTTAAAAATTATTGTTTTTGAAAATTTCGAAAGATAATTTTAAGGTTGTGAAGAAGATTCCTTATAAAAAAAACACCAAAATTCGCAATAAGAATGTAGGGTCAAAAAATTACTGACAACAATTTCAAAGAAAGGGTGTTTCTTTTTAAATAAGAGAAAATATGAAACTGGTACCTACCGAACTTATTCGATTTTATATTTTATTTAATCACATTTACGAGTTGGTACATATTTTCTAAAACACTTGAAAGCAATACATAAACTGTTTAAATTGTTTTTATCTTAAACATTAATGCTTTTATTATTTAATATGACTAGGTATGTAACGAAATTATTCTAATATTTTGTTTAACAGAGATCTAGCATTAGAAATGTCAAACATTTTTAAATGAATACAAATTTAAATTTCAAAAACTCCCCTATTCTCCCACCACGGTAGAAATTCTTTCATTGCTTGAACAAATTTTGGATTAGTCAAAATTTGACGTCGAAATGCTTTGCCCTCTTCGGTATCAGCTGTCAAATTATCAACACTTGCATTTTCATCGGGTTTCGATAGAATCAATGACATAAATAATGTTGCACTATAGAAGCCTGAAAGAAAAAAATCAGAATTTTTATTTCTTCGTTTTTTTTTTCTGTCTCAAAACTTACTCCACAATGAATATTTGATCATCATCATATGAATATCCTTCAAACTTGGAATTGGTGATTGATAGTTGAGAAGTTTAAGTGTCTTTGCCAAGTGTTGCTGATAAATCCTCACAAACCTATCGAATTCTTTGATTTTCAAATCAAATTCTGCCGAAACTGTTATGAGAAAGTAAATGTCTTCAGCTGGCGTACCCCATTGAGTGATTTGATAGTCAATAAAATAGGTCTCTGTTACTTGGCCATCTTTATCGTGCTGAAACATAATGTTATTTGACCAGCAGTCTCCATGATTTAAAACATTAAATTCAGTTGGATCAGCAACTGTGGCTTTGAGAAACCAATCAAATTGTTTATCGGCATCAGGCTAATTGTGGACTTCATTATAAAAAAAAAATGATTCAAAAAGTACCTATACTTCAAAAATTTACCCAAATTGCAATATATTTCTCACATCCACCCCATTCGGGAATAATTTCAAGAAATGCCTTATCCAATCCAGCTCCAAATTGCTTAAACATATCCCTTTTATCTTCAGCATTTAGACTATTTCGTAAAATATCCGAAAAAGATCCAAAACGTTCATTATACACCGCCGAAGCAGCATGGAATTCAGCCATTTTCCTTAAAGCACAAATCATATGAGCCATATCTAACCCTTTAAAACGATCGACATTTGAAAAATTCCTCAAACTCAGATCCTCCATGATCATTGCTATATTTTCAGATGCAGGATCTTTGATGAATTTGCAACTTGGACCAAATCGAACTGTTTCAGCATTGGCTTCGGTGAAAAATTCCTCATATTTCGGAAGAATTTTCTCGTACATTTCTTTTTCTTTGGGGAATACATTTAAAGCTTTGATCATTTCTTGAGTTGAATCACTTTCGATGTTTGTTTTGGCGATGTATGAAGTTTTGATAGTGTTGCCATCTTTAAAGAAATTAAAGTTATATTTTTTTTTTGTATAAAACTACATTTTACCTTTTAGTTGAACTAGAATATAAATTCGAAGCAATGTTGAGGTGTAATTTTCACCAGGCCCAATAGCTGCCACTGCAGTTAGTTTGAGAATTTTTGAAAATTCTGGAATGTTTTCTTGTAAAATCTCAAGAAAGAGATTTTCGTTTTTTATCCATTCAGGTATTTTGAGGTTATCGTTTGGATTTGATATTGCCTCCGTTGTTTTGCTGGAATCCATTTTGTCGGAAATTCACCACTAAAAGCTGTAGAAGAAGAAAATAGTACATAATGGGATTTTGCTTGGAGAAACTACATTTTCCTATTGACCTTAAAGGTCATAGATGAAAAATTCTGGCACGACTAGCTTACGAAGAACCAATGAGAATGGAATGCCGTGTTCAAACGGTTGGTTGAGATGCACTTTTCTTGACAAGCAGTCAATTCCTCGCAAGTTTCCCAGTAACCCGTTTTTGAAAAGTCTGCTTTAGTATTGGTTTTCCAATATAACCTTTGAGGTTTAAAGCCCTGCAACAGTTCCAAAGGCTTTTTTTTTTTTGAAGACGAAGAAGCATAATCTACCACCATGAATTACTCTCATAAAATATTATTTTAGATCATCATTTTTAAAAATCGTTTATATTGTTTTTTTTTTTAAACCTTGATTTAGAGGTCTTAATCTCATAAATTATACTAACTTATATCTATACGCTAATTTGTACATCACCAATCTTCAAATTCGCAATTTCTTTTGTCTTTCAACTTTGATTTTAAGGTCTTAAGTGTGGCAGATGGACTGAAGTATGTTTCTTTCTAATCTTTCTTTCATATTTCTTTTATTGGAGTTGGAGAGAACTGCGGTATATTTCACACGTAGTAGTAGTGGAGGTCTGTCTGAATCTACCAACATAATTATTTGCATTGTAAGTCAGTGCCTACAGCTTGGTACAGCTAGTTTTCAAATCACTAATGTTTAAAATTACAAGTTTCTGCTTTTCAACTTTGATTTTGAGGTCTTAAATGCTGCAGAATTTTTTTTTTTAGAAGAAAGACTTTAATTTGACAATACTACTTTTTTGTAACTTTGTTACGCAAAAAACAAAAATCTGTTTCACAAGTTTTTTAAAGAACTTATTTGTTTAAAATATTAGTTGAAATTTTATATATTTTGGGAAACACTGAATGGGTTTCTTGTCTAGGTCTAAAAAATACTTGCAATAAAATTGTTATGAATAATTTAAATATATTACCTTTGCTAAAACTACTTTTTAATTCTTTCAATCAACAAAAGTTTAACACACAGACACGAAAAATCAACAAAAAATCAAAACTAATTATAAAGTAGTTGTTTTTTTATTGAATTTAAGTAATAACTAGTTGTAATTTATTTTTACATTTGATTATTTTAAACATTTATTATGTTAAACGAGATACAATATTTTTTCTACTAACTTGAACAGACACTCTATTGAAATGAAATATTATTCATTAACAACATGAATTGAGCACAGAGTGACTACATAACATACTCAAACATATGAATGTATCTCTTTATCTAATGATAGCGTAACGCGTAACTATTTGCATCGTAAGATGTTCTTGAGAAGAGACAAGATAGTGCAGTGATTGCAATTGAAAAGTTTCAAAGCATTGTCATTTCATTACAATATTTTTTTAAATAAATAAAAATAAACAAATGAAATAAATAAAGTAACTTGATGGGTCGCACACTGGGGCCCAATATATGAAGGCAATGCTCAAAATGCAAAATTGAAATTAACGGTTTTTTTTTAAAGGTTTTTACAAAAAATATTTTTAGTTTTTATTAATTTAATTGCGGAGTATTTGTTTTATATTGACAACAACACTTTTTTCTTATTCCAGAACATACTTTTTCATTTTTTATTTTTTTTAATTTATGATAAAATATTTCTTTTTTTTTATTTTTCCGACAAATGAAAATCAGATCTGACTTTTATTAGAAAAAGCAACTTTTACCAATTTTTCAATTTAAATAAAATTAGTTACAGTTAAAATTTTAGTTGACACTTAAAAGAGTCAAAATTTGGGCATATAATTCCCTGAAGTTGGCCAATTATTTCATTGGTATGAATAAAATTTTAAAGAGTAAACCTGCAAAAAAATGACCTATGAAAAATATGTAGAACTTTCAAAATTCCCAAAAAATCTGTACCAAAAACTTTACTGGACGCCGCTACGTTCGTGAGTTACAGTATTTAAAGTAAAACAACCAAAAATTTTAGTACAATTTGTGCATTACGCACGTTAATTTTAAGAGCTGATTTTTTGCAAGGCTCTGTCACCGTCAACGGGATCTAGAGCTAGACGTCAATAACCAATTCGCGAAGAACCAATTCCTCTCTCAACCATTTCCTGTATGCGTGTAGTGGAATTGACCAAAAATTTTCTACCAGTGGTTCTGAACGGCTAGTTGAGATGCACTTTTCGTGCACGACACAAATATTAAATGCCGGTTTTTAAGAAACAATAACCTGGCCTTTATACAAAACTAAGATCTCAAGTTGAAACCCTACAGCCATTATAAACAACACCAAAATATAAATAACAACATCAACAAGTATTTCTTACAAAATACAAACTGATAAGCAAATAGCAAAAATACAAATCAAAGTTACAAAAGATAAAGATATTTAACTACTTATACGAAAGTATTTATTAGTTGGTATTTTCTTATACAAAAATCTTATCTTTTTGAACATATACACACTTCATCATTTTTCTAAAATTCAAACACTCCCCGATTCTCCCACCATGGCAGCAGTAGCTTCATTGCTTTAATATATCTCGGATTCTGCAGACTCGTCCTTTGGAATTCCTTGTCATTCATATAACTTTCGATATTGGCTTTTTCATTTGGATCCAAAAGTATCACAATCATAGTATTGATTCCCGTAAAAAAGCCTGCAAATCAAAATTAAATTGAAGAAAATTACAAACAAAAACACAGAATCGTGACCTACCCCACAATGAGTATTTTATCATAAGGATATGAATATCCTTCAATGTTGGAATTGGTTTTTGATAATTTAAAAGCTTCAAATTTGCCGCCAAATTCTCGTGGTATATTCTCATGAGCCTATCAAATTCAGCTACTTTAATGTCATGGGCTGCTGATGATGTTATCAAGTAATAAAGATCTTGAGCCGGTGTGCCCCATTTGCACATTTGAAAATCAACAAAGTAAGTTTCTTGGATTTTTCCTTGTTCGTTGTATTGAAACATGATGTTGTTGGACCAACAATCACCATGATTGAGAACTGCTAATTCATTTGGTGAGGGTTTTTCATGCTCAATAAACCATTTCTGGATTTTTTCATTACTTGGCTGTAAAAAGACAATTTTTTTTAATGGTTCACAAGAAGAAAACAAGAATCTAGGTTCTTTTAAGAACTTACCCATAATTTTATATACTTGTCACAATCACCCCACTTCTTAATGGCATCGAGAAACATTTGACTTTTAGCTTTGCCATGTTCCTCAAAAAATTCCTGATTATCTTCATTGAAAAAGGATTGACTGAAATGTTCGGAAAACGGTCCGAAACGTTCATGATGCACTGCCGATGCTGCATGAAATTCAGCAAGTTTCTTAAGAACTTGTTCCATATGTTCCAAATCAAGACCAAGACAGCGGTTAACATTTTTGAATTTCTTCTGCCTCAAATCTTCCATGACAATTGTTGTTCTTTCCGGCAGATCTTCGGTAAGTTTACATTGAGGACCAAAATTAACAATTTTTCCAGTTTCTTTGTAGAGTTTCTCAAACTGAGGCAAAACCATCTGATAGACTTCTTTTTCTTTTGGAAAAATATTCATGTGTTCAAGTAATTCGGTAGCTTTAGAACTTGGTAGTGTTGTTTTGAGAATGTAAGAGGTATTAACGATGTTTGAGTCTGTTTTGAATTATAATGTTTTTTTTTTAACAAAATAAGTTTTGTTCAGGGACTGTTAACTTACTTTTAAGTTCTATATCCATGTTAACACGGACCATGATAGATGTGTAGTTTTCTCCAGGTCCAGTAGCAGCAATCACTGCAAAATTGACTATTCTCTCAAAATTAGGGTTATCTTTTTTGAGAATGTCTCGAAAGTAGTCTTCTTTAATCCACTCGGGAATTGATAGGTTTTTGTTTGGATTATCATTATTATTTTTGTTGGTTGTAGACATTGTTGAAAAGACCTTCTGATAACTGAAATAAATTGATTGGGTTTTTAAGTGAGTTCTGAAATGAAATCTAAATAGGTATTTCACTATCAACTGATAATTAGCAACTGCCCACAACTAGTTGAAACAAACTTAACATAACTTTCAAATATAAATATCTACTTGAAACGTAGAGTTTATCACTCTGCATACCACTTATGCAGGTTTTCAAATGCGATAAAGAATAGATAGAAATACTACACACAAAGTTAAGTGTGATAACAAATGCATATTTCAATTTAATTTCATACAATTTGTTTAATAGCTGCTTGTTAAGATAACTATAATAAATTGTAAGTGGTGGTTTGCAGATTAAAGGTCTTTATGAATTTCTTTTTATAGAGATACTGACGATAATAGTTAGCAATATTGTGTAATGGTGTGTAATTCATTCATGAGTTGATACAATAGTTTAATAGTCAATGAGGAAATACGTTACTCAGCAAAAAACGTAAAACTTCACAGCATGACGATACAAAACACTACACATATTTGGTATTGTTTAACTTTTTTTCAAATGATCACTTTTCAAAATAAGAAGACTATTGCTGGATTTATCAAAAACTACCAAGCGCCAGTACCCGAAAAACAAAACATGGTGTTTTAAGCTGAATTTGATCCCATACCTCCTGGTTACTATTATGGGTCTTTTTTTAATTCGTTCGAAAAATAGGTTTTTGCATGTTCTGTCTGTCTGACAAAGTTACCTTATTTTATTATCAAAACATTATTTTTTTGGGCTTGAGCCCGCTGAGCCCCCCCTTAATACGCCACTGATAACACAATACAATTTTACAGCTTCGATTTCAGAATTTAGCATAGCTCGAAAGTTATCGTTTTTGGGCTTATTTTTTTATAAGATCCGGAATTTTCTTATTTATCATTACACTTGTTTATCATTACATTACTTAAAAATGCTGCACAAACTCAAACAATGAAGTCACTTTGTTAACAGACTCGGTTCTAGTTCAAAGTTCAACAATAAATCGGTCAAGACATTCGAACATACCTTTAAGTAGCAAGTCTTGCATTTGTGGCAAACTAGCTGGGCATTCATTTCTTACGAAGAATTTTTCTGTCTATTGCAATTTAGTATTCCTCCTGTTTTTTTTGCCCTGAAGTCAATGGTCTCAAATGCGTCTTTCGTGAATAAAACACACGACGAAAAAAACAACAGTTTGGTAGCAATTGGGTGCCACCCCCTTGCTACGCCACTGAGAGTACCTACAGTAGCGAGCAAAAACAATGCAAACGAAATGGAATGGTCCTGTCTTAAGCAAGAACTAAGCTATTTTCGGTGGGTAATAGCTTAAAATATTGCACACAATTGTAAAATTGATAGTATTTCTGTAACCAAGTTAATTTTTACCGAAACCTCCTCCAAAAAAATATTAATATTAAAATTGTTCCAAAAGGTAAGTTCGAATGGAAGCAAAAAAAATGCAAACACATGAAAAACTTTAAAAATTAACAGATTTTTTTCATTTCTTTGAACGAAATATTGTATTCAAACATGTTAATGTTCTGTTAAGACCCTTTATTGGCTATAACGGCACTTAACCTATTAACTTTAGATCCAATCAAGGACACTAATTAGTTTGGTCCCATTCTGTCCTTATTTGTTCCATCAGCTTAATAATTTGAAAGTTTTAGCTTACTAATCTCTCGAAATACAGGCTCCTATTATTTTGCTACTGGATTAAGGTCAAGAGATTCCATTTTCCGTCCCAAAACAGAAAGATTTTCCTCTTCTAAGAAGTTACGAGCTGTCTGGTGTTTTCTGGGTCATGATCGTGTTGGAATAAGCTGTTTCCAGGGTTTTTAATTGAAAGTTATTCATGTGTTTGCATTTTTTTTTTCTCCCGTTCAAACTTACCTTTTGGAATAATTTTAATATTAATAATTTTTTTGAGTAGGTTTCCGTAAAAATTAATGATTTACAGAAATACGATCAATTTCACAATTGTGTGTAAAATGTTTTTTGCTCGCTACTGTACATCACCTTGAGTTTTGGTATTAAGCATATATCTAAATTATAATGCCTACTTTACAAGTACATATTAACTTTTTAGCTTAGTATTTTATCAATACAATTTTCAGTTAAACAAACATGAAAACCAATTAATAATAAAAATTAATACAAACATTTAAAAATTGCACTTGAATTAATTAAACCTAATTAAAATCAATCATGCAAATGATGCAAGCTCACTTAGCCTACAACTTTTATTGAATGACATTGTAAGAGTCATGGTCGAAATGAGTTTAGAGTTAATTTTATTATGTTTAGAAATTATCTTTTTAATTATAAATAAATAAAACATTCGAAGGCTATTGCCCAGGCTAAGATATATTTTACTATAATGCCTGTTTTATTCCCGTCTTAATGTTAATAGTCTGGTAAAATAGTATACCCTATCCACCCATAGTAGTAGCGATTGCATTCGAACTTAAGAATTGATTATCATGAAAAAGCCCTGCTCAATATTAACTGTAAATCTGATTGAATGCGAATAATCACCCCTATTACCGATGTCGTTTGTACTAAAACGACGGGATAACTAAACGCTCTAGAAGCGACAATTGGTGTTTTAGTACAAATTTAACGTCAGCATTCTCTTTGCTTTTCACTTGTCTTCCCATCTTGCTATGATATGTTCTACTAAACCGTTAATTGTGACCTCTAGATCCAGTCGTTTTATTGTCGTTTTAGTACAAACGGCTATGGTAATAGGGGTGAATATGTCGATTAACTTTCCTTCGACATTTTCTCTTTAACGTCACCTGATCTTAAAATGACTAGAAGCCCTTACCGACAGTTAAGGAAAAAATATTGCACTTGGAAATCTATCGATATATTATTTGATACCCTCCATAACGAACTATACAAATTCTGACACAATGCACATCACATTAAGTAGAATTTAAAAAAATGTCCTTCCATTGACAAAAATAAAAGACTTCTTTCATCTAAGTATTTTTGACAATGTTACACCAAAATCAATGAAGAAGTTAATTTTTTTCAAAACTTTCTTTTGAAATAAGCAAAAAAAATTGTCAAAAAAAAACGTATGTAGGTACAGGACACCACAAAAACTCACCTTTCGAACGGAAGTGAAATAAATTAATGGTAAGATGATTTTTGTATCACAAACAAAGTTGTCAATAGTTTTTACTATTACTTCAGCTGTAAAAGCTTAATTTGTTTAATAAAATTTATGTGATGTAACCAAAGTTCCGCGACTCAATCCACTGAGCTTATAGTTCAGCTACCGAACGTTAAATAATAAACAAAATGAAAATAAGTAGGTACTCTTTGAGTTTGTATGTATTTTCAAACAATTTTATTGAGTTTGATGCTTTGACGATAATAGAGTATTGTAAATAATTTGTATGTGTGTAGTCGTAGATCTAATAATTGTAGTTTAATTGCTAGATTGAAACAAGTACTAATAACTATTTAATTGTTAGTTTGCTGAGAAGAGTAATAATTGTTTTAATAATATTTTTTGTTATATTTAAACTTATCTATGCAAGTGGTTGAGAAAATTAGCTTTAAACAACAGCCATGAAGTAAGCTGCGATTCATTTCGACAGCGATAGCGTCGAACTTGTCTTGCTACTGTTTCGGTCTTAAAAATCTTATTTAATCAGTTAAGGTTTCGTGACATTTTTCTTGACAGCAGCTGAAAAACAAATCAAATTTTGTTTTCTGCTCAGACAATTTACTTTTTTTGGCAGACAGTTTACTGATGAATCCTGTTAAGTTGTTGAAAAAACTGAGCTTTCAGAAACGTTAACTGGCTAATTCGAATGTATGTTTGGTTACTAAAAATGAAACAACGTAAACTTAACACAAAATCAATCAATATTTATTTAAGTCTCCAAAATTATAATTGCTTAGTCTCAACAAAAATCCAACAGACCACGGTTGTCTAGCCATGGCATTATAACTTGCATTGCTTTCACATAATTAAAATTGCTGTACATTGCAGATTTTAGCTTAAATTCATCCTCCTTGTCAATGTTTGAAATCGATCCAACATCAAACATCACAACTGGTAAAATTTGTGAAACAATCAAATAAGCTGGAAAATAATATTTTTTTCATTTTTAGAATACATTTTCTAAATCAAAAAAAAAAAAAAAAACATCTTCTTACCAGAAAATCCATTTTTCAGCAATGACATATGCAAATTTCTCAATTTCGGCAATGGCCTATGATAGTTTAATAGCTTTAAATTATCAATTAAATTATCATAATAAAATTTAATCATATAGTCAAATTCTGTCAGTTTAATACTCATTTGTGCCGAAGTTAAAATCAAGTAATAAAGATCATAAGCTGGACTACCATATTTGCCAAGTTGAAAATCAATAAAACAAGTTTCTTTAATTTTGCCAAACGCATCATATTGAAACATGATGTTATTGCTCCAAAAGTCTCCATGATTGAGAACATTAAATTCACTTGGATTGAATTTAGCAGCTTGGATGATACGATCCACTAGATAGTTGTCACTATCAGCCTTGAAGAAAAATTTTATCATTTAGTCAATATTTAAGAAATATTTCAAAACGTACCAAAATTTCAACATATTTAGCACAGTTCTTCCATTTTTTCAGATGACTTAGAAATACTTCGGAACTATTTAAAGTTGTCAAAATTGATCGATATTTCTCTGTAAATATTGAATACATAAACTGCTCTCCATAGGAGCCGTTTTGTTCGTGGAGACATGCTGAAGCAGCATGAAACTGAGCCAACTTAGCTAGAGCCTGCTTCATGTGTACCATATCAAGTCCGATAAGTCTATTAGCAGTTCGAAAATTCTTCCTGCAAACATCTTCCAGAAGAACATATTCCAATGGAGTATTATTGGAGAACTTGAAACTTTGTGGAGCAAAATTGACAACTATTCCAGCCTCCTCAAACAGAGATTCAAATTTGGGAATTATTGAAGCATACATTTCCTGTTCTTTAGGAAATAGCATCAAAGTTTCAAGAAGAGATAACATGCTATCGTCATTGTGGTTTGTTTTCAGGATAAACGATAAAGTCTTGGTGGGGCCATCTTCTATACAAACAAGAATTCATTAAAAAAAATTGTTTTATTAGAAAAAAAACTTGTCAATATTACCCATCAGATCCACTTCAATTGTCACTCGAAACATAACTGATGAGGTGTTTTCTCCAGGTTTTGTCGCCGGTGTCACAGTAAAGTTAGTTATTTTCGAAAACTCTCCAAATTCATTTTTGACAATATTTGCAAAAAGTTTTTGCTGCAACCAATTGGGAACTAGAAACATCTTATTGGGCAATGGTTCCGATTGGGGGATGTTGTTTTGATGTATGCCGTTAGTTCCATTTAATGTTGCAGACATTTTCTGTAATATAAACTAGGTTTGATTATAAAACAACAAATATTCTTATAAATTTTGCGAAGCTGCATAACTTTTGAGCATATTCTTTAACCTTTTTCTTATACCTGAGGCATAGATGGCGTAAGTTACATAAGGATAGTGTCCTGTAATGTACATTTATGTCATCGGTTCTTTTATGCATTTTATTGTGGTTGTAAAAAAACAGAAGCAAGGGGGATAAACTGATACATTTACCCTGTTGGGAAAAGTTCCGATTCGGTGAAAGGAAGTGTTTGGCCAAAGGAAAGATAATTTGTAGGGGGAACATAATTTGATCAATAACTTCTTTGGGAACTTACTACTAAATTGCTGAGAAATTGTAAAATCGGTCTAAGAACATTTTTGGCAATTCAATTTAATTGTTATCAATATTTGCTGTTGAACAGCAAAAACGGACAACCATCCGCTTTTAGGAGAAACAAATTATCCAACTTCAACGATGATTGGTAAACTGCGGAAATCGATGGCTACCGGTCGAACCGTCGAACTGTTTGAGGCATTTGATATAGTCAGAAGCATATGTTTTAGAGTCCTCAAGAATGAAGACGATGTAAAGTACGGTGCTTGTTGGTTGAGGCCGTGATTCACCTCGGGTTGCAACTATTATGCAAGGTGCATAGCAAATTGCCTCAGGTCTGAAAATAAAGACCTTAAATTTCAAGATGGACGGTTTTAAGGGTCTCATGAGCAAATAAACATCAAAGCGTATGTCTTCAGACCTCTTCTCCTGCCACCATGTTTTTACTGGTTGTAAAGGGCCTTCAATTTTCTGCTGAATATGCACATTAAAAATAAGAGACACTTTGTCTTAACAAAGAGGCTTCGTTAGATTTGATAAAAGAACGTGCAGTGCGCAAAAGTTTGACATTCTTCGGTCAATATCAACATTTTTTCAACAAGCAAAACTTTGAATTACACTAAAAATTAATGGCTTAAGTTTTCCAAAGGCTCAGTTTGTATGAAAGTTTTCGGAGCTTTTCTTCCTATATTTGTTAGAAAAAATATTGAAAATAAAAGAGATTAGATTAAAGTTAAACTTCTCAAAAACATTTCCAAACTTTATCTTAATCCGTACAATAAACTTTAACATAGAATTTTTTGTATTTTTCGTCTTAATAATACATTCCAATGGATGACTAATTTATTTCTTTTCCTCTTTTAAATTATTCAATTTTTATTACAAATTAATTTATATATTATAAAGCAATTTTAACACTCACTTTTGTTTGATTTTGCTTCTGTAACTCCTTGAGAAAAAAAAATTGCAATGCAAACTAAACCAAACCAGGCGCCGATTTCTAACTTACTGAATGTACTTATAAACTGAGTACCCTATTACCTGAAGATACAAAAAAAAAACAATGTGTAGTAGGTATTTTTTTTTTGTTCTTTCAATTTCAGCAAAACCATGGCAAAAAACCGTGGTAATAAAGTCCATATATGTACCCTGTCTATTTTGTTTTTATTTCTATATTTGGTAGGATTGATATATTCTAGACCTTAAATAATAGGGGATTATCGGGGAAAAATGGGAATATCTTCCAAATAAAAAAAAAAAACAAAAACTCTACATCTTGAAAAAAGTGAAAAACTTTTGTACCTAAATCTTTTTTCTAAGTGAACCAAAACATAGCAAGATAACAAGAAAGGAGAGCTACCATCCAGTGCTTTAAATGGCAGTTAGTGCGCAATTCCAGGAGATGGGGCTTAGCAGAATTCTGCAATACGGTTGTTAATTTTGTTTCATCTTAAGGTTCCTTCAGGATTTCTTCATTTATTTTACTAAGATTTCTTCTTTCAAAGCTTTTACCCCAAGAAGAATAACAATCAGTGTTCAACATTTTCACAAAAAAAGAAAAACAATTTAAAATTTCCGGAGTGCCCATTCTTATCCGACTTTCACCTATTGACGTACAAAAACTACATTCATGTGATTGCAATACTATGCATTGCCAATCTTTTATTTTATTTAATATTTTGTTTTATTTTTTGGTTTTCAAGGGATTTATACTGCAATAGTTATCAATAATGATTAAAAGCTTTTTGATAAAATAAAAGCTTTTTTCGGGGGAGTACTCGTACATTAATTTTGTTTTTTTATTTCTTAAGTTTGATAACAGCCTGCGCCTGTTTACTGCCATTTGACAGTAGTGAAAATGGAGGTTTTCAGTATACAAAATCAAGAATAATGGCAATGAGTCAACTTATTTGATTAAATTGTACCTAATAGTAACCACCTGTGTTATTTTTTTTTATATTTTATAGAGGAAAAACATACTCAAGTACATAGTTTAAGTTTTCGATACAAGACTATCTAAAAATGTTCTCACAAATATTATTTAAATCCAAAACGGAAATTAAAAATGTTCTCGTTTATTGAAACGTTTGCAACTTCCAAACGAAATTAGATAACACCCGTGTGATTCAGGAAGTAGGTTAACATCCTATCCAGTTTACTACCAGACCAAATTCCATACACCAAGAAATCAAAATACAAAAATCACTGCACTCCCATACAACAAAGTTAAAACATATTGACAGAGAACACTATTCAACCCCTGTTAAACTCTCTGTTTTGTTTTCCCCCTTTGTTAGGATTACAGCACACTTGTCCTCTTGACTTGATAATACAAAAAAGGGGATGAAAAAAGACAACAACAAAAAAAAAAAAAATGCTAATCGGTGTCATAATTTGTCTATGGTCAAAAACGTCAAAATTAATAATTTCTCTTTTACTTTACAAAAATTCAAGCGTAAAAACTGTTGCAATTCGTCAGGGACATTATCTGTTTTTAATAAGTTTCAGAGTGTTTCCGCAGCCTTATGCCTTTTGTTGTAGGTTGGTACACAAGGAACAGCACACACCCTCTTGTAAGGAGTATCGCAATGGATTTGTATCATTTCACTGCTTGCTTAAAGAAATATAGAAGAGGGGTTGTTTTGAGTTATTGAAGCTAGACATATTGTTCGCCTTTTTTTTGACTTAATTAATAAATTTTATGGTTTATTTTGAATGCACCGGCTTGTTAGGGTGTCATCCAAAATGAAAAGATAACAGGTGAATTTATTCCCATAGAGAATTTGGTTTGGTTTTGATTTAAATTGTATAAGAACACTTGTATTTACATATAAAAATTGAATCATTTGTGGTTGATTTGCATTCGATTGAGAAAAATTGAAACATAACAAAATATTCTCTTCATGAAGATACAATTGTCAATTTGTAATCGAATCATGTTAAAGAAATCCATTTTAACTAACCTATTTGAGTTAACAATGAAATAAAGAAATCACTATGAAAATTACTTGAAGGTTTTATGTGTTTTGATAACGAAAACGGTCTAAAAATGACTTGAACAGCTACATAGAATTTCGAAATATTCCAGTCGAAAAGTAAAAGGACAAAAAGTGGTATATTCATTAATTCAGGTTGGAATACCTCAAAAATCCGAGTTAATAAAAGAACTCTGATAAGAAAGTTGATGTCAAGAACTGCAAAACTATGTGAAATTTATTAAATGGTCCAGGAAAATGAATGTAAACTTTAAAAAATGGTAAAAAAGGTATTTTAGATTCAAAAATATCAAAAATTCGCTAAAAAATTAAAAACTTTAGAAGATAACTAGAAATTTAAATCTTTTTACTTGATGAGTAGTTCTCTAAATTTCTGCAATAGCTGTATCATTACACTATTAACTTAGATACTAAATACTTCCAATTTTTTTTTTAAGAAAATTTCTAAAAATTTCTCTTCGGCAACCTACCCATGTGAATTTTCCTATCCTTTTTGATTTTTTCTAGTGTATTCATAAATTTAGATCCTTCACATTCTAGTATTGTTTCACATATCTGAAGAAGTCAACTTTTTTTTTAATTTTTCTTCAATGAATTTTTGATGCAAATATCAATTTTTTTTTAAGTAGATCACTACTTTTTCTTTTTATTTTGATTTTTTTCATTCTAACAATTTCTTGGAAACCTTTTCTTTTTCTTGACAACTTTGCTAGACATGTATCCGTCTTTGTCCAATGTGTATCTAATACTAATCCAATCTTTTACTATAACACTCATAATAAGCTTAAATGATATCAACAACTCCTTCACACTATAGGTATACAAGAGGGGTATATTTTGATATTATTCAGAAACCAAAAATAAAATCTATTCAATCGGATCATCGTTAACTCACTCCCATGTCAAATTCTTTGAACTAATTATTTTCAGTAACAAACTTACCCTTATTCAAGAATAATTTTATTCTTATGAAGTAATGCACCCTCTTGTTAAAACACAATGACAATGTGACATCACAAAACAAGAAAAAAAAAATAACACTAACTGATTATATTGGTTCAATATTTTTTTGGGCATAAATTGCAATTTTTAGCAGAAAATAATCGTAATTTTTGCGACTTAATTTGACATGGTTGTGATGAATTGAATTATTGGGTTGATTTAGTTATTCTTTTGGGAAGTTAACAGATGTTCAATCTGACACTGACAGGCATACAATGAGTAGTTTTATAAAATATAGTATATTTTTGTACCGATTAGCGAATATTGACGAAAAAAATTTACAACATTCGGAATTGGATTCAAACACAGAAATTATTACAAAAAAATACAACTTTGTTATCAGAATTGGTTGACACTATTCATCAGTTCTTCAAATAAAAATAAAATCTAATTTCCAATAAACAAATAATGAAGACAGAGTTTTTTATTTCATATTCTACAGATAATACCCAAAGAAACTATTGAAATTAACTCTCACATCATTAACAACAACATTTCATTTCAATTATTATTAAACAACATTTTATTTCGATTATAAAATATTTTTATATCAGCAGCTTACAAGTCCAATAACCCACGACTATCCATCCACGGTAAAATAACATTCAAATGCTTAACATACCGCGGATTATTATAGATTTGTAATTTCATTTTATCAGCAGCATCACCTTGTTTGAGAAAGTCCTCCAAATTACCACAATCAGCTGGATCCAAAAGGATTCCGGCACAAGTATTGGTTAAAATTGAAAAACCTTTAATAACAAAAAAACAATTTAAAATTGAACAAATTTAAACAATCAATATTATATTCTTACCCCAAGCATTCTTTTTCAAAAGCTCCATCTGCAAGTCCTTTAAAGTTGGCATCTTCTTTGAATAATTTAAAAGTTTCAAATTTTCTATCAAATTATCGTGATAATATTTGATAAAATCATCAAAATTTGCAATTTTGATTTCCAACTTTGGAGATGTCAGCAAGAAGTAATACAAATCAATGACTGGCGAAGCATATCGTGTCAATTGGAAATCAATAAATCGAGTTTCTTTGATTTTTCCATCGACATCATCGTGCAGAAACATTATATTATTCGACCACAAGTCACCATGACAAATAACATTGAAATCTTCAAGATTAGGTCTGTCAAGTTCAATGAACTTGTCCAACATGACATCAATCAAAGCTCTCTGTGAAAGAAACATTTCTTCAGTGAGAATATACTCAATAAACTTTATAAACTTACCCCTTTTTCGACATATCTAGGATCAATTTTATTAATGGTTAGACTTTTCAAGAATAATTCCATTGTTGGTTTCATCATGGCAATAAACATTCCAGCTATTTGCTCATTGAAAATTCCTCCTACCAAAGGTTTTTCTAATTCTCCACCTAAAATTTCATACTCCACCGCTGAAGCAGCATGAAATTGGGCTAATTTTGTCAGCGCTGCTTCGGTGTGTTCTCTGTCGAGTCCTTCAACACGATTTTCATTCTTGAAACCTGCCAGACAAAGATCCTCCAAAAGGACATAGTCAGATTCTGGATTCTTCGTGAGATTGTAGTGTTTTGGCCCAAATACGATTTCTTTGTCAATTTGACTGTAGATTTTCTCGAATGCTGGCAAATATTTGGTGTAAATTAAATTCTCTTTTGGAAAATGACCCAGCATGGCCAACATCATAGCAGCTTGTTCTGTTTGGGGTACAGTTTTGATCACGAAGCTAACATCTTTTGTTGAACCATCTTAAAAAAAAAAAAAATTGAATAAAAAGTTGGAAATTGTATGACAAATATGTGAGAAAGTGCATTGAACCTTTTAATTCTGCATTAATTTGAACTCTCACAATAACCGATTGATAGTTTTCACCAGGACCACCAGATATGTTTGCCTTAAATTTATTAATAATTTTAAATCCTTCAAGATTATCCCTCAGTACATCGATGATGTGGTTTTCATTGACCCAAGGCGGAATTGAAGCAGCAGCCATTTTGTTTTTTTTGTTTATGAATATTGTTTTTGCTTTTATTTGTTTTATTTTTTTTTTATATCTGCAAAGATAATAAATTTTATCAATTTTTCATTCATTCATTAATTCATAAATAAGATTTGAGATATTTTTGATATCGATCAACTGAATGAACTTTGATTCGAAAAAAAAAAAACATTTATTATTTTGCCTTATCGCAATGGAATAAGGAATGGGAACGAGTCTTAATCGAAGTGATCATTGATCATTTGGCTGATATTTCCGAAGAAAATAATTTGCTTTGTAATGGATCGAATCTAGTATCAGTCAGCACTGCTCGAACATTCAATCTTATTATGATGTAGAATTTTGAACTTCCAACAAACATAGTTTTTGTTATGTGTTTTGTTTTGGGTAAAAAATGATTTCAATTTCAAAAACGAGTTGAAAAGCCTTGCCTTTTTTCTCAAATTACGATCTTTCTGTACTTATTAAAAAAATAAATCTCAACCAAAAAACAGCATCCCAATTAAACCATTTAAACAAAATCACATTTTTTTCAACAAAAATTCAAAAAATATTAATAATTTTTCACTAAAAATTATAATATGTAAGAGAAAAAAAATGTATCTTCATTTTAATAAAATTTCATCGAAATTCAACTATTTCAACAAAGGTTTTTTAGGAATAGTGTTCCAATATCTTAAAGGTTTTATAAAAAAACTATCCAACTTTTAATTTTAGTTCTATTTCATCTCTTGCATTTATTTTTTTTTTTTGATAGAAGTTCCACGTCTAACAGATATTAAAAAAAAATAAATACTCTTTCCAACCATTTTTTTTTTTAATTTTTCCACCACACATATGTTGTTACTTTTTGTTTCCAAAAATTACTGTCACTCGTCTACCAGAAAGATACATTTTTAGAAATAAAAACAAATTTTGAAAATCTTCGAGCAGTAGTTGTTTAAATAAAATAAAGTTGTAATTTTTACTGTACGTGGAAAACCTCTAAATTTTAAATATCCGCTTTATTTTCTTTAATTTGATACTTATTTCATCACAAATGTCATCGAATACATTTTACCATGCCATATTAGGATGCAGACGGGTCTTCATTCCTACATATTATGTATGTTTAGGAGTTTCAAAAAAATTAGTTTTATAAAGCCAATATGTCACCCTTAGAGAATATATATCTCTTAAAAATCAATTTAATAATGATTCACAATTCACCAAACATACACACAATATTCTTTCTTCTGCAATGCAATATTTAAACAAACAAAACTATTTTAAGAAATGATGCAAAACTTTTATTTGCATTAATTAACAAAATATTTAAAGCTTGCGAACAAAGATACATTATGCTACATAAAATATTAGTATTAGGTAATATAAATATTAAACTATACAAAATAAACATACACACAAAATAGAGTTTTGTTTTAAATACATAATTTTAAACATAATTTTAATCAAAATACAACGCACCTTAATCTTTAAAAATCAATTAGCAAAGAAATTTTATTTATTAAAAAAAATAATGATTCTAATTGGAAATGCAGTCAATGAGAAGAGGTTGGTTTGTTCAATGTTACTGGAATTCAATTTTTCAACATTCAATCGCCTACCGATGTTTTTTTTATAAATCCAAAGAAGTGATTGCTTTTATCTTTTATAACCTTATCACAAATCGAAAATTAAATTGATAAATACCTTAAAAAAAAATAATAATAATAATAAAAAAAAAATTGCGATGCTCTTGAATACTGATAGTATCAGTATGTCGAATGGCCTATATCTATGGAATTGATATGAGAGTAGTTTTCACACACAAATCCAAAAAGATATATTTTCAAAGAGGCATTGTTTATGTTTTAAGGTATATAAAATAAAAATGCATCTCTTTATATTAAGTGTTTGAAATTTTTGAACAGTTAAAAATTGTTTAATGTTTACAAAATTCAGACTTTTCACAGAGTATAATTTTTAGGGATATACTCCACAACAACTTTAAACTATCTATAAAATGGTTAGAACCGTTTTTAAGAAATTTGTTGCCCGAAATTATTTTTTTTTAATTATGAAACTTGTAAAGTTTGGAGTCCCTTGTTTGTATTACCTTGAAATTTGTAAGATACCGTTACTTTTTGGACTTATTCTTTTCTTCAATGAAAGTAGCAGCTATGGAAAAATATTAAATAAACAATGAATTGCACTCAAACAAATTAAAATAGAATTAGCAAGAATTTATCATTAGAAGTTCTCTTCTTGAATGTTTTATGCATTAAATTATTAGTGAAAATTATAAACACACCAATAATATAAAATGGGTGAACCGATAACCGCTGGATGTCGGTAATAATAAATGAAATCTATACAAATTTTTTTGACGTTAATGGAAAATGTGCATTCAGCGACACAAACAAATGTAGACATTGCGATGGGTTGAATTCAGTAAGGCAATAAACTACTAATCTACCAAAAAAGAATTACTCGTACAAATTGTGTGTTTTTTTTTTTTTAATGATGTGTTATTAAAAGTGTTTTCAGTTTTAGTGTTAGACAATAGACCAAGAGCCAACAAAAAATTTGGAGTGTAGAGTGATAACACAAGTCTGAGTATGCAGTGTTTTAGGTACATATTCGAAATTCTGACAAGTTTTTTTTTTTTGTTGAATTCTATGGTTTTCGAAGGGTAAAAAATACGATAATTTAATTTTTTTTGAAAAAAATATAAACCTGCGAAAACTAGAGAATGGCGCAAAAAAAATGGATGATCTTGATTGAGGACACTGTAGACTTTTAAAGATTTTAATTATACTCGTTTAATTAAGGTTAAACCTACAGTAAACCATTTCGTGAGTTTTAAAAAAAGAATCGGTACACAGGGTTTTTCAGAATCTTGTTTTAAGACACTTTTTTATTAATTGATATTTTTGGTTTATTATTTGCAATGTAAACAGTTGCGGCTTTTTTGTATGGTTTGAAAATGACCAAAAATATGTGATTTAAAAGAAGTCAAGGCTCTTACACAATAAAAGAATACAAAATGTAATAGAAAATGTAAAAATAAAATGTTTGTATTAAGTTTAAACCTTTTTTTTAGTTGCATTACGTTAAATAGAATCCAATTTCAAAACACGGTAAAAAAGTTATCGAGCAAAAATATTGAAGAGTTATTTTTCTTCAGAGAACTGCAGTCTGCAAGTTTTTAGTATAGTTTTGCAAAATATTTTTTTGAAATAAAAAAAAGAATTTGTTGACAAATTTTGAACGAAATTGGTTGAGATAATTTTGCGGCAACTTTTACACAAAACATGTTTGCTACACAAAATCCGTTTTTGATTTTTTTGAGAGTAATCAGAAATGCAGGAGGTAGAATTGTTAGTGGTACACGACCTGTACACGTTCTAAGCCAGATATTCAAAAACAAAAACAAAAAATAAAAAAATAACCATAGAAATTAAAAAAAAAAACACCTCCATCAAGTTTAAAAAAATCCTTCCATCATTTTATGATATGGCTTCGTGTACAGATGGATGCACACGCGGCATAACGAAACCAACTTTCCAACTTTCTCCATCATTTTAAACTTACCATTTCTCAACAAAGTTTTTAGTTGTTTTCATTCCAAAACTTTGAAAATTTTCAAAGTTCTTTGGTTTTAAAAATACCGCAAAAGAATAGAACTTATTATGTACCTACCTACAAACTTTTAATTATTTCTTATACACAATTGGCTGTTAGAAATTTTAATTTTATTACTCTTTACTATTTATTGTAAGTTTTATTTATATCAAAAATTGAATTCTTTTTTTTATCAGTTTTTAATCCGGCATTTCCACATATTCACTTTTATTTCTAACTCAAAAAACAAATATTTGTACTCAAACAAAAAAGCTTATGTATATGATTTTTTTTTAAAGACTAATCTAAATATCCCATTTTATCCATC
Organism: Meliscaeva auricollis; assembly: GCA_948107695.1. Lineage (NCBI taxonomy): Eukaryota > Metazoa > Arthropoda > Insecta > Diptera > Syrphidae > Meliscaeva > Meliscaeva auricollis. Next base: position 52,332,917 of record OX403619.1, on the reverse strand, counting down.
CATGGCAAGAGAGCATCTAAATGTTTGATGTACCTTGGGTTGTCATACAATTTCATTTTGAAATCAATTGCTTCAGTATTTTCATCTAAGAAATTGTCAATATTGGCATTTTCAGTTGGGTCTAAAAGTACCGCCGCCAAAATACCTGTTAGAACTGATACACCTAAAAAATAATTAAATTAGTTTATTTATTAAGACAAAATGTTGGAAAAAAAAGTCACTCACTCCATGAGCTGTATCTCAATAAATCCATTCTCAATTGTTTCAATGATGGCAATTTCTTTGGATAATTTAGCAATTTCAAATTCTCTACCAAATTTGTATGGTAAAATTGTATAAATTCATCAAAACATGTCACTTTGACATCCAAACTTGGTGAAGACAACAAAAAGTAGAATAAATCAACGACAGGAGATGCAAAACGACTCATTTGAAAATCAACCAATATTGTCTCTTGCCATTTTCCTTCATCATTGTGTCGGAACATAATGTTGTTTGACCAACAATCCCCATGAATGATAACATTAAAATCATTTGAATTCAATTTATTCATTTCAATGAATAACTCTGTAAATCCATCGAATATAATTTGCTAAAGGAAGAAATTAATTATTTCTTTAACTGACAAACAAAATACAAAACTTACCAGTCTTGGCAAATATTTGATCCCTGTTTCATGTTTTGCATAACTTTCCAAAAGAATCTTTAGCATTGGTTTCATCATAGCATCTAGGGTTTCACGAGACTCCTCACCGAAAGGACTTTTCATAAAGGACTCTTCGTAATCACCATTTTCTTCATATCGAACAGCTGAAACAGCATGCAATTCGGCTAACATTTTCAAAACTGTTTTAGTGTGTTCCTTATCGAGACCGTCTTGTCTTTTTAAGTTTTTAAATCCTCTTGGGGAGAGATCTTCTAAGAGGACATACTCAACACCAGGATCGTTTTTCAGTTTGTAAAATTTCGGACCAAATGCGACTTCCTTGCCGACAGAACGGTACGTTTCTTCGAACTCACGTAAGTACTTGCCGTACATTGTTGTCTCCTTTGGAAACAAACCCATCATGGTGACCATTGCGGCACCTTGTTCGCCTTGTGGGGTTGTTTTGATCATATAGGCTACTTCTTTGGTGGAACCATCTAAAGTCAGAGAGAATAGAAATTAATGAAGATGGTTTGTTACAAAGAGTTGATAAGTTTATGAAGGTTTTCATCTAGATTCATTCTACCTTACCTTTCAACTCTACTTTAGCTTTGACTCTCATCATCATCGATGCATAATTCTCTCCCCCTCCGCCAGTTTCTTTAACTTCGAAATTTAATGTTTTTCTATATCCTTTCACATTATCCTCGAAAACACTTTGGAAATTCTCCTCGTTGATCCAAGTTGGAAGGTTTGATGGATTATTGTTTCCATTAGCAGTTGATTCTGTCGTAGTCTTTGAATCTTTGATTTTTTCATTTGTTGGTGGCGACATGATTGAAAAACTATGAAAAAAATAAAATAATGATACAAATTTAGAGTGATTCTACCTGAATGTCATGAAACTAATAGACTTCATAAAAAATTGCATTCAGTATCACGACAGTTAATTTCGGACCATTTTTACACCCCGTTTATCTTATTACAACATTTTGTGGTTGATATTGTTGATGATTTTGTTTTTCAGAAAACTTGAAAGTATAATTTTTACCACCCATACTTTTTAAAGGTGTTTTTGACTCAATTGTAGGTTTTTGGGTAAGTCAACCATGAAAAATTCGTTATATTGTTAATTTTGTATCAATTTGGAAAAATTCGTGAAGCTTTTTTACTGACACATAATAAGTTGTCGAAATTTTTACTTCGAAATTTTTTTTTTAAGAAAGTTGGAGAGTTTTCTGTTTCAAAATTGTTGGAAAAACATACTTTTTATAAGAGTTTTGATTTTTCTCGAACTATTAACTTTAGAATGACTAAGAGGTGTTTTGTACTATTTATTTTGATATGCTTCGCAAGTTTGACCCAAATTTTAAATAAACTAATTATGTTCACTATAGAAATGGTATATTGTCCATCACACAACAATATTTTGCTATCTGGTTTAAGATTTAATTTGTTTATTTTCATTGAACACAATCGTTATGGATTAGGTAATTTCTTAACCGCAAATTGTGTACCAAGTGACTTCATATTTTTATTTTGAATTCTCTGTAATAGTTTGCCACAGTTAATTATATGATGAAGATAAATTTACATTAATGCACTTTCATTTCGAATTTATTCCAGGTACGTTATGTTTTGACTTAGATAATTAATTTTTTAGTTTTTTACTACTATTTTGTCTTATTTTCACAAAAAAATAAATTCAAATCATAAAATGCACTTCATGTTATGAAAAAAAAACAAACAAAGAGATGCTTGATTCATTCATAAAACAAACAAAAAAAAAAACACAAAAAAAGCATTAAAACTTAATGAAACTGGTTTTTAATTCTTTAGAATAGAAAAAACCCCCACCAATTATACATAAAATAAAATTCCCCGTTGGGTCAATGATTTTCTAATTTACATAAATCCACTATTTTACTAACCACGATCACATTAATTTAGCAAATTGACTCAATCAAGAAAGCTTCAAAATAATACTAAACACAAACGATGTTGACTAGAACTTTGAGGTCTTGAAAAAAAAAAAAAAAAAAAAACAATCTAGTTAGACACAAAATAAAAGCTAGAACTCACTCACAGATAAAATAAATTATATATTTGTGTATATCTCGTACCTATCAATAAATAATAAATTTATAATTTTTTTTTTTTGCGGTTTATTTTATTTAGAACTTTGAATATTCAAACTTAGTATAAGAGATCATTAAGGGTTACGATTTACGAACGAACAAATGTCAAGGTCTCAGACTTATTAAAGTTTAAATACCGAGACGGCTACTTCCGATTTGAAATATTTATACATTCTGACAGTTGTAATTGAATGTTTGCACGTTTTATGTTTTTGCGATAATGATTGTATTAAAAAAATAGAATTATCTTCAAAATAGAGAAGCGATTAGCATATACAGATACACGTATGTAGTAATGATTAGATTGAATGACTATAAGTACAGTAAAAACTTTTGCTGCGGATGGTTTGAAATTATTAAAAATAAATTAAAAGCCTTACTTACAGCCACATGTACGTCAAAATACTGACAACACATGAACACAGTAATTTTATTTAAAAAAAACTATCAGCATTAGCGATTTTCCTATTATTTCCAATTGAACGAGGAGTTGGTTACACCGTTATTCTACTGTTATTTTCATAGCTATGAACAAAAGGAATTTAATTTATATCTCTCTATTTTGTAGTCAACATTTTAAGACCATGCACATAAAAATCTATAACATAGTTTTCAAGTTGCAAGCGTTTAAATGCAATCATGTCGAATAAATGTGAGTTTTCGAACTATTTATTTGAACGACAAGTTTGTTCAATCATTTTATAAACAGTAATAGAGAGATTTGAATGTATTTAGTATTTCCCAGGCATAACAATAACTGAGAGGAGGTATAGTTTTATTTAATTGATATGAATATCTAATCTCTCTTTAAGTTTGTAGGCGACAGTAATTATACATTTGCTAATTTTTAAATGAGTATTTAGAATTCCATAGTATCTAATAAATTAATTGTGCCTTAAACATGAGTTGCCATATTTGGACTGTTTACAAAATATTAACCATATAAATTTCACATTTGAATTATTTACTTACAGTATCATGTATATAATATTGTTGAAGTGCACAAGCGACACACGAGCTTAGATCTTATCAATCAATAAGAATAAGAGTTATTTATCAGTAATTGAACAAAATTCTGATATCAAAATTTATTTCAAATATTCTATAAGTGGAACAAAAGGTGTTTAGATATTTAGTCTGACGAAATAAAAAACAGATTTGAAAAATAGTAGAAAATAACTAGTTTTTTCTAATTTTTAATCAATTTTTGAAAACAGAAACAATACACTCGGAAAAAAAAATTGTAAAGTTAAAATTTTATACTTTGGGCCAACAACTTTTGTTAGTTAAAATAAACCCAAGTTGGTACTTAGAATTCTTAACTCAGTAACATCCGATGTTAAAAACTTTAGAAAGCTGAAATGACAGTCTTTTCACAATCAGAAATCAGTCCAATACACTGGCCTGCAAAAATAAAGTTTTTTTTGCTATCTAATTCAAATAATTTTCTAAAATTTTATAAGATTGGACTTTTTTGAATCTTAATCTGGGATCAGAAAAATTCTACCAAGTATAGTTTTTTTATTCATTAGAAAAAAAAATGAATGTTTTGTAGGAAAGAGCTTATTCATCAAAATTCAAACCGTTATTTAAAAAACAATCAAAAAAATATTAAAATTCCGTAGTTTTGTTTTAGTTTTTGGGAAACAGCCGGAGGAAAATCTGATTTCTGATTTTTTGGTAGTAAAAACAATTTTTTATGAATTTTTTAACATGTTTTTGAAGAATCCAGAAGTCGTAAAAAAATCAATAAATACATAAACCATTTCCAATTTTTTCCTTTTTTTGTTCAGCAATAATCGCTTGAAAAAAAAAATCAAATTTTTAACTAAGCAACAAAAACAACAAAAAAAAACAATTATTTCTTCCACACCTAACTAATAGTTTTTTAATAAATTATTTACCACTAAAGAAATTCGACGTTAAATGTACCAACAAAAAAACGGGTTTCTGACATGTTTATATTACCATATCTCGAAAAACTTACGTTCTAGAGTATTTTTGACTAAAGATTCGTTCAGAGTTTAGCGAGACAAAATCTTTAAGAACAGTTAAACAGCTTAACAGTCTAAGGAAGCGTCACCAGCCAACAACTTCCGAAACTTCACTCACTTTGTCTGTCATTAACTTTTTTGTCGCAAGTAGATGTGAATTATAATTTTATAAAAAAAATTATGTAATTAACTTATTTTTGTTTGGCCAGCACTGTTTAGTCTTACAACCACTCAATTTTCTATAAGTTATGGAATTCATTTAAAAATTTGTAAACTGAGGTCTTAAATTCCACAAATCGTATTTTAAAATGCTTTAAATTCCAATTAAAACTCTTCTTATTAAATTGTTTTTTTTATTAATAAAATTTTTATTGTCCTTTTCACATAATTGAGTTCTTTTGTAAATTCTATTTAATAAATACAAACATTGTACAAAAAACAATACAAAACTGATAAATTTCTTTTATCTTTCTTTTTACTAAGACTCATCTAAATAACCCATTTTCTCCAACCATGGCAGTAGAACATCCAAATGCTTGACATACCTTGGATTGCTATACAATTTGGTTTGAAAATCAATAGCTTCTGTATTTTCATCGAAGAAGTTACTCATACTAGCATTATCAGTGGGGTCTAAAAGTACCGCAGACAAAACACCATTCACTGTTGCAATACTCCAAAAACTATATTTCAACAAATCCATTCTCAATTGTTTCAGTGTTGGCAATTTCTTCGGGTAATTCTAATAGTAATAGTAATAGTTTAAGATTTTGAGACAAATGATCATGGTAAAATTTTATAAATTCATCAAAAAGTGCCACTTTAATGTTTAAACTTGTTGAAGACAGCAGAAAGTAGAATAAATCGATGACAGGAGTAGCAAACCGACTCATTTGATAATCAATTAAAATTGTCTCCAACCGTTGGCCTTGGTCGTTGTGTCGAAACATAATGTTGTTCGCCCAACAGTCGCCATGAATGATAACATTGAAATCATCTAAATTCAGTTTACTGTTTTGAATATATTCGTTTGTCATATTTTCAAATATTGGTTTCTAAAATAAAAAAAAAAAATTAAATTTGTTTCACAAAAAAATATTTATTCAAACTTACCAATTTTGGCAGATATTTGACCCCTGTTTTGTGCTGAGCATAACAATCTAATATTATCTTTGTCAAATGTCCCATCATTGTTTCAAGGCTTTCAAGAGATTCTTCAGAGAAAGGACTTTTTAGTAAGACCTCTTCGCATCCTTTTTGTTCATATCGAACAGCTGAAACAGCATGCAATTCGGCTAACATTTTCAAAACTGATTTTGTGTGTTCCTCATCGAGACCGTCTTGTCTTTTTAAGTTTTTAAATCCTCTTGGAGAGAGATCTTCTAAGAGGACATACTCAACACCAGGATCAATTTTCAATTTGTAAAATTTCGGACCAAATGTGATTTCCTTGCCGACAGATCGGTACGTTTCTTCGAACTCACGTAAGTACTTGCCGTACATGGCTGTTTCCTTTGGAAACAAACCCATCATGGTGACCATTGCGGCACCCTGTCCGCATTGTGGAGTTGTTTTAATCATATAGGCTACATCTTTGTTTGAACCATCTAAAACCAGAGAGAATAGAAATAAATAATTGTAAAAATGAGTAAAAAGATGGTTGGTTAGAAAGAGTTGATAAGTTTATAAAGAATTTTCTCTAGGTTCGTTTAATCTTACCATTCAACTCTACTTTAGCTTTGACTCTCATCATCAGCGATGCATAATTCTCTCCCCCGCCGCCAGTTTCTTTAACTTCGAAATTTAATGTTTTTTTGTATCCTTTCACATTTTCCTCGAGAATGTTTTGGAAATTCTCTTCATTTATCCAAGTTGGTAGCTTTGATGAATGATCGTTTCCGTTAATATGTGATTCCATGGTTGAAAAACTACAGAAAATTTCGAGAAATGATAACAATAACAAATTGAATGACACTTTTAAAATTGACGATGAATGTGAATTAATGATTGAATGTGATTAGCTAATTAACTACTATAAATTTAATAGCATCTCTATAAAGACTGTCAGCAAGGAGTTCAAAATTCAATTCAATTTAATTCAAAAGTTGCCAAAAATACTGCAAGTACTTAGGTTTCCTTAGACGAACCATGACATTTTAGCTATACATTCGTCCGAAGTACAATTCCCATATCTGGGCAGTTGCTCCTTCAACTCACGTACGAAGTACCATTCATGTATATTGCCCCTTGCTCGGAATTTACAAAACTTTCAAGAAAAGTGCATCTCAGCTAGTCGTTCGGAACCGCCAGAAAATTATAGGTTCCCTCCATTCCTGCTAATAAATTAACACACACAGGAAATAGTTAAGAGTGTCAGTCACTAGGCCTTGGTTCTTCGCGTTCTCCTTGTGCCTCAATATTTATTTATTTTTTTTTCTTCCTTGAATTTATTTATGTATTTCGGATAGAATTCAGAGAAGAGCTTTAAAAATGATAGGAGATTGAAACATAACACAATCTAAATGTTTCATGTCCTTCATTATACCTTTCCTAAAAAAAATCCACCGTATTACTTCTGCTTTTAGGAATGCTCATTAGTTTACCCTTAAGCCCCATTTTGGATGTACTGTTAAGTACAGATATTCTTTCCTTAGCCGCACTACACGAATGTGCAATGCATTAGCCAGCTCTATTTTACTCTCGCATTCTGATATTCGAAAATTCATTGAAAAAACGGACGAGTTCTTGTTACGAAAACTGAATATTATTTCAAGTAAATGTTCATTTAATTTGAGCTTGGAACTACATTTAAAAATGTAGCTATGAGTGCCTAGTTTCAATCGTATTTAAATTACACCACAATTTGTTTAACTTTAATACTGCCTAAATGGTACAAATCGTTAACTGTGTTAATTACTTTTTTTTTTTTGTATTTTCAATTCTATTCCATTGAAAATTGAGTAATTTTTTAACCACACACAGTGAACTTTGTGACCACACATGTATTTATTTGTATTTGCAAATAATACTTGGCTAGTTAATTATAAAATGCATATAAATTTACATTAAATTCACTTTGGATTTTTATTTGTTGTAACAAATGATTTGGATGTGCAATGAATTTCTTTGATTTTGTCATTAACTTAAAAGAAAAATTATATAAAAACTAATAATAAATATGAAATATTTTCATTCATAAGACATCAAAATAAGAACATAATTACACGACCAATTGTATTTACTAATAATTAAAATCCACTGTCTAACTAACCGTGATCACATTAATCAATTGACTCAATCAAGAAAGCTTTAAAATTATACTAAACAAAACGATGCTGGTTCTTATTGAAAAAAAAAAAAAATCTATTCAATAAACAAAAGCTAAAACTCACTCAATCAATAAAATTATAATATTTCTAGTTTACTATTTAGAACTGAGAATAACGAACTTGTATAAAAGATCACTGAGAGTTACGAACTCTCAAGGCTTGCGACTAAAATTTAAAAATCGAGACGACTACTTCCGATTTAAAATTGATACATTCTAACTGTAATTATTGAATTGTTGCTTGTTTTATGTTTTTGCGATAATAATAATACCTAGAATAAGAAACAATTATCTGCAAAATAGAAAAGAGATTCGTGTTGATATGATAACGATGAATAGCTAAAATTCACATAGAATTGTACAGTCAAGTCTCTCTTATGTGGAATGTTATTTTCAAAGTATTTTATTTAAGGTGTTGATTTTTAGTAACTCAACGTAGGTACTTATTTATCAAAGAAATAATCAGTAGAATGTTTAAAATTGGCAGAATTATTTTTGAAAAACGAACCAAAAATCTAAAATATACAAAAAATATTCTGGTCATTTTTCATAAGACAAAATTCAAATTTTTCTGGCAATCGTATCAGAATTTCAAGCATTTTTTAGAAATATTTCGTTTTCATAAATAAAAAAGAAGGGTCTCAGAGTTAAATTTTAAACTCTTCTTTCTATCTAACCCAACAACAAATCGTCGGCTGAGAATTGGTGTTAAATTTTCTCCATTAGCTTTAGCGGACCGAAAGTACCTTTTTAAAATTGAAAATTGGAATAAAAAATCACCCATTGAAGATACAAAATTAATTTTTGAGCAACAAATTATCATTTACATTTACTGAAATTATTTTTTTGATTCGGTCACAGAGTGTCCGCCAATGAAGAGACGTACCGAAGCAAGATGACAACTGTGACAGGGTAACTTTTGCAATTTCAGTTCATCAAGTGGCGCTATAGTTTTCAGTTAATTTTGCCGTTTTTTTTTTGTTCTGAAAAATGTTAGTTTTATTGATTGAAATTTTCCGTTAACGGTTTTAAAAATCATGTAAGAAATAGTTATTTAATCCAAATTTTCTTGTTTTTTTTCCAGATTGGTTGCAGCAGAAATTATATTTATTCTTTTTTATCAAACTTCTATTTTGTACGTTAAAATTTAACAGTACCAACGAGGGATATGAAAGAAAAGATAGTAGGTTATTTGCTGGTTGATCGAAATCTTCTTTTATTAATTTCCACAAATGGTAAGTGCATTTTTTATTTTATTTATATTTTTATGTTCAAACCAAATACCTCAAGACTATAATAAAAGAATTATACGCCGTCTGATTAAAGATAAAATATAATATTGACTATTACCGCTGAGCGGCCAAAATTTGACCGCTGATAATGGTAACACATACAATTATGATATAAGCATTAAATTGTATTAAGGTGACTGCATTTACCTTTCAAATAAGATCCAATTTTATTGAAATTCGTTGCCGTTAAGCTACTCAAAAAGGAAGAAATAGAATTCGTGTTTATGTAGGGGAGAACGGGGCTCAAAGTAGTACTTCTTACTTAAACCTTTGCTGCTTCTACAACTTTGGAAATAATTCAGCCAAACACATTTTATATTAACATCCATGTTTCAACTACCAAATCCATCAAAAAATATCAGTAAAACATGTTCGGAAAATTTTAAAAAATACATTTCAAACAAAAAATCGTGTTGTTTCAACTTACGAATATTCATTTGGCTGACTGTTTACTTTACAGAAACATAACAAACTGATAACATTTTGCTTCCGCTCCGCATGGGCTCAGTTTTTGCAGGATTTGCACTCCAATCATGACTGTCAGCACTGCACTATTTTAGAGTGAACTTGAAGACTAAAATTAAAACAAAAAACTTACAAAACTGCACTTTTTTGCCACCGACTGTAGATCTTGCTTCACTGACGTCCGATCTGCAAGCACCGATCTACCCTAGTCTGGCTAGAATTTTTGTATCTTAAAAAATTTTTCAATAAAAGATTTCTGATATTTCTTACTGTCCACTAAAAAAAAAAGAAGTAAAAGAAAAGGAACTTGACCCTTAACTAACCAGGCGCTAATCTGTTTGTGTTTTAGAGAGATTTTACTGTAGCTAGTGTTTCCTAGGCTAATAAATGAGAAAAATATCTAATCTTTTTTAAATTGTTTGCTAAAATTTTATATTTGTCTGGGTTTTGAATTTTGAAACTAATTGGATCATTATCAATTTTGGCTTCCAAATTTTGACTGTTTACAAACAGCATAGAAGAATTAGTTGAAATGCATTAACGATGTTGGTGAAATATGAAATAAAGGTAATTCAAGAAGGAAATTGAAATTAAAAAAAACTGAATTCTAATGCAATTTGTATCTAAGATTTGATAATTTGTCAAAAACCAAATTACGATTGAAATGTTTCTTGTTCTTCAGCATCAAGAGTATCCTGAAATAAAGTTTTCAAATATTTACAAGGCGCGGCAACAAATACAAATCACTTTCTTGCATATTAAACCATTTTGTTTAAATTTTAAAATTTATGAATAATTATTTTATTTCTTAAATAAATCAAACAAAACTTAACAAAAATCAACAAACAAAAATAAAAAAAAATACAATAAAAAAAAGATAAAATAGAATTTAAGCCAAACTATGCCCATATGGCGATACAAAATCTCTCTGAAACGAAGGATGCAAATGATGTCCTGGATGATGATGGCCATTCATGCCCGAATAAATTTCCGGTGATCGATTTTTATGTGAATTTGCTGGTGTACCAGTTAGTAGTTCTGTCATAAATCCAATATAAGTTATGGCCAATCGAAGAGTTTCTATTCGTGATAAACGTTTTTCATAAGCAAATGTTGGAACCTTAAACGAGAAAAATGATTTTAGTTGATAAAGCCCATAATTAAAAAAAAAAAATAAAAGTCCTTATACCTTTCTTCTTAATTTATCAAAAGCTTCATTTAAATTAAACATTCTTCGACGTTCTCGAATATTTGCTGCTCGCCTTTGAGCCATTGATGCAACTCGCCGACGGGGTTTTTTAGCTGAATGATTTGATGGTGCTGGTAGACCACCACGTGGCGAGAGTCGTTGATTGACCAAACTGGACACTTGCGAACGAGGCCAAATTGCTGGAAATTAAATTCTTTGTTAATTTTTATCGAGAGTTATCATTGCAAGAATCAAGAACCTTTGGAAAAAAAGTAAGAACGAACAACTTTACAGTTCAGAAGTGGAGTTTCACACAACATTTATGTAGGTTTATTCACGGTCACGAAAACTTAAGACATTAGCAGTATTAAGTCAAGCATGTATCGAGTTTGGCGTACAGAATGCTAAAATATTGAAAAACGAGAAGTTTTTCCATGTCGTCAACATTGTTGAAATTCAATTCTGAAATTCGTCAAGTTGAAATTCTGATCCTTTTTAGCTCGATTTGTGAAAATGGAAACTCTCGAAATAGCATGAACTCCTAAGCTAGTATCACACCATTTGTGTACACACCGAAATTTGTGTATTTTAGTCATAAAAACTCACAAAATAATTTGTACGACAAATTGGACGACAGCAAATGACAGCAAACACGATTTGTGTATCATTTTGTGTCTTCCGAATTGTGACTCATTATAACAAAAATACACAAATGTTTGTGTATACACTAGTCGTGTGATCTTACCCTTACTCTGAGTTAAATAAATTTCATTCTAATTTAACTTAAAAAGCAATATTTCTGTAGAGTATGCATGGATAATCGGAGAGAGTTAAGCATCGAAAGCTACTCGTTCAGCTGATCCGGAATTTTTGTACCGAATTTTGTTATTTAGCTTTGGCTACAATTGTATTTCGCCCTGAGAAACTCTCCTTAATTACAGAAAACTGTTATTTTAAATCATAAAGTTAGGACAGCTCTAGTTCCTTAGCAATTACATTTCGCCTTATGACGCTTCTGCATGTCAACACATTTTTTTTTATTAAGAAGATATTCAAGAAAGTTTAAGGTTGTTTACAAAAACGTTTCCCTTAACTGGTTACCAAATATTTTTTCAGTGCATTTTTCATATTTCATAAATATATCATCTCTCTAACACTTCAGGATACATTTTTTGTTCAGTTTTTATCCACACAGTTTTAGTTGTTTTTTTAATATATTTTAATCATACCTAAATCGGAACATGGAAATCCAGCAATTAGCTCTTGATATGGAACAATTGGTGGTGGTGGCGGTGCCTCTTGACCCCATAATGGGGTAAATGGAACTTCTGGCATGTATCCGGATTCTGGATGATGCTGCATAGTCATCAATGAGTAGGGTGAAAATTTTGTGAAATCAATTTTCACAAATTGCTTTGAAACACTTTTTATTTTCAAAATAAAATTTCACCTTTAGGTATATTTCACTTGATTGAAATAATATTTTATTATTATTTTTGTTTTGTTTAATTAATCAACACAATAAAGGACATTTTTTTTTACTACCACATGAATTTTGAAAGAAAATATGAAACCAAAAACTTTGAATAGTTTTTCCTAAGCTATATGTTACACAACAGATGGAAGACTACGACGAACTGATGACTCAAATAAGGATACAAACTGCAACATCCTGTGAATAAAATTCATTTAAAGGATACACAAATTTCAACATTTCTTTGGATGTTATTGTGGCAGCCATTTTGGCTCAGCCATTATTTTAGGGTTGGAAACAGTTTTCTCATTTGTGATTGGTTACAGTTGGCCAATGCCATTGTGGTGGGTGGTTTTTATGTGTTATATTTTTTTTTTTTTTGTTGCTTGAAAAGGGGGTGAGTGAAAAATTTGTTATGATTCCACTAGAGGGGTTGGAGAGATGGGACTGATTTTGGTTTAAGGATTTGCAATATGGAGCCGAATTAAAGTGTCTGAGTTTTTGGTTGGATTTTTCTTTCAAGGGCAAAATTGAAATGTAGGTAAATTAAATTTAAAACAATAAGTGAAATTAAGAAATTTTCAAACTCATCCCTTTTTATTTTAAAAAAGCTTCAATTTAAATGGCTATATAAAATGTCATGTCCATGAAAACAAAAGGTAGTTTTGTAGATAATTTTTCGAAATATCTCCAAATAATATGTTTTCTGTTCATTTCAGCTGTATTCTATTTTTTGATTTATCTCCAAATATGTGTATGTTTCAGATTTTTTATCCAACAGTCAATAACTGAATTTAAAAAAGTGTTTAACAAAAGTATTTAAACAAAAAATGCCCATTAGCAGTCGCTGTAAAGATTTTCAATAAAATGTCTAGCATTGCAATCACATCTTACACACAGAGGTCGCTCCAAATCAGTTGAAATACACAAAACCGATTCCAAAGATGTCACAATTTTGTTTTGTCATAAAAGGTTTGTGTATTTGCTTAAAACAAAAAATTGTGCTCACCACTAGATGGCTTTTGGAAAACAGGAAGTCAGTTATTGTTTCCTTATTTTGAATAATAATTTAATTTTTTTCTACTTAGGCCTGCTTCCTAAAATTGAAAAAAATACTGAGCCGATACCGCACCGACAAATACATAATTATCGGTGTGCCATCGGCACTATTTTTTTTCCGATTTATCGGAAGAATACCGGTTTCGACTTCATTTCGTCACTTATCCGTGAGTTTTTGTCAACAAAATTTGAATTCACGGATTTTCTTTTTAAGTATTTTTTGTTATATTCCGTTTATTTTGTTTTTAAATAAAAAAAGATATTTTTGAGCTGGACCACAAAATCCCCTGTCTGACCTCAATTTCTTCCAATGCTCTGCGGCAGCCGAAAACCCACAACCTTATCAATTCATCAGGAGAGTTCATTTTAAACGTAGTTTTGGCGCACTTGATTCCCATTTCATTCCACTGTGTAACGTACCTTCCTTCCCAGGTCATGGAAAAACGAGAACTCTTAAATGGCGAAACAGTACGGTTTCCTTGGAAAAAAGTTCACTGGTGATCTGGGGCATGTAACACTATACTTCAAGTACCTACTTGCATTACAAACAACTTTTTAATTGTTCACAATAAGTTATTTTGATCGGCTTAGGTCGACGCTAACTTCATAAACACTGATGTACCCCAGGGCTCTGTTTGGTCTTCTATTCTCTTTCTTATCTTCAAGAATAACCTCTTCTTTCTAACTTCTAATTCTCTTCCTCTTATTCTCTAAATCTAAACTCTTTTACCTACTTCGCTGATGACTCAACCCTCATATTCTCATATTCGTTTCCAATTGTAAGCTCTTCCGGTGTGTAACTTGAAAGGCCTTGACATAATTGTTAATTAAAGTTATAAAAACCGAGTAGAATTTAATGTTTCTAAAACTCAATGTTGTCCAGTTCTGCCATAAATGAAACTTCGGAGTCGGAGACGTAAAGTCAACGTAAAGTGCAGGGATTCTTATTTCAGCCGTCAATCCGAATGTGGATTGCTTTACCAAAAATCTGTCTTTCCCCCGCATTATGATTTTCAGATTTGTTAAATCAATGCGTGTCATTATCTTAATTCTCTCCTATTTTCCTAAATACTCGCACTGGGTCATTATTATGATATGCGCGGTAAATATAAAAAAAAATTAAAAGTTTGATGAAACGAGTTTTTCTATCTAAGCTCAAAAAGTTTTACTCAGATCGAAAATCTATCACTTCCTTGAATAATAAGGACCATCTAAGAACTTGCTTTTCAAAAAGTCCACATTTTCAAAACACAAACAAGCAAACATTTCCCTCTCCTTTCCATATACAAAAAAAAATTTAAATCATAAAAAAAATATAAGAAGAAAAACTTTCACACTTGTTTGGATTTTAATTTATTCAAATACTAATCACTTGATTGTTTTTATTTCTCGTCCTTGTTGTTGTTATTTTGTTACACAAATTCATCCAAAATCTCATTTTCACATCCTTACTGCCAATAAAAATAATAATAAAAAAAAAAAACACAGCACGTGACATCAACAAATCTGCCAAACTTAAAAATTCAAAATCACTTCTCTAAATAAATCTTAAAACACGAAAATAAACCTTCCCCCTATCTTCCCCCGGCCATCATCACCGGCCATTAATGAAGTGGAGTGGGTTTTTGGTTTAAATGTCTTACAGCTTAGACAGACGAAGCTATATACAAACTAATAAAAAATAGAACTTTGTGAAGAATAACCTCGAAAAAGCAGACTCCTCCTGACTCGTTCTCTGCATTGTCGTCGTAGTCTTCATCAACAGTTTCAACCAGTTTCCTGGTTTCCTCCCCTCCATTGTTCTCACGTTCTTATCCTTACCCAATGTCATCGCTTAAAGTTTAATTAAAGCCAACGACGCTTGATAAAGTCAACAATGGAGAAAATTTACTGTATAAGCACTTTTTTTTTTGTCGAAGGTATTTTTTTTTTTGTTTTATTCCTTCGGCAGGTCAGGCACTTTGAACTCAATTAAACACACCTGAGATCCTTCTTGCACCATCGTCGTCGTTGGTCGTCCTCATCATCATTCCTTTAATTTTAGTTAAGCCAGTACCGAATACCGACCGTACCACCACCAGCAGGAGAAACACGAGCCAAGCTGGAACACGCTTAGTCACCGAGTTGTTAAAGTTGATACAGACAATCCCATACAAAAAGAGGGTTGGTTGGGGTCTGGACTTTTGAAAGAGGGTGAAAAGACTCTTTTTCTAAAATCACTATAGGAGCAGCTATAGTTTGGCTGGCATTAGTTTCACCGAAAATGTAGTCCCGGCGATAATAAATTGAATTTAAGGTGAAAATGGGAAGAGATTCTTTGTGTCTTGGCCGTAGTTGGCGGGCTTTTCAAAATGGCAGGTGGATGCAGTGGTGAATTAATCGATTTCAATTTTTCACCTGTCCAACATGCTGGCTCCACTGACCGTGTGATGTAATCAATTTCCTTTAAAGTATTTCCTTTACTTCTTAACAGTTACACCTTGTCCTCCTAAACCCCACCCCCTCCCTCTATCCTGTGAACATGAGTTTGAATTTCAACAAAGAGCATAATCACTGAGGGTGTTTAAATATTTCAAACTGTTTTTTTTTTTTTTTTTTTTTTTTGCCAGAAGGAGGACGGCAAATGAAGGTGAGGTGTTGAATGAAAGATTTTATAAAATATTGCACCTGATTTGAAACAGACACTTCAAAGTAAGATTAGTGGAAGGCACAAGTTTGAGATTGTTTCCTATAGTTAATGAAGTCAAATGGGCAAATCATTTTGTTCAATGAGCGGAAATGTTGAAAATAAATTGAAAAATCACGGTTCAGTTCGATTATTAGATCGATGTTTAAAATCAAACCTTTGAGGTTCTACATTTTCCATTAGATATGATTGAATTTCTAACCGCAAGCGAGTAATTATACCTAATTGCCGAAAAATAGCTTTGAGCCACACATATATGATGGATTAATGCCGCATTGACAGCAAATATCCGGTTAAATCGTTGATAACCGGAAGCTAATATCGATAAATGCACCACACATGCCCCATTGACATTGATATATGTATTCTGTATAGAGAGAGTGAGAGAAACCATGAAATTGATTAGCATCCAATCGGATATGTTGTGTGTTTTGTTTATCTACATAAAGTTATATCTCTTAATTCTCTTGTATAACTGAACCCATATGCCATACGCCACATCAGATTGTCTATTGAAAACGTGACACATTCACTACACGGCATAATACATTTATTGGCATGTCCTGCGGCGAATGTGACACCACATTCGATTTGATTTATCACAACCACCAAGATGATTGTTTTTTGTTGTATTTTGATTGAAAGTCCTTGGAAAAGAAATTTCATTTTAAATTTGAACGGACTCGTATTGTTAACCTTTATTGTGGTATCGTAGAGGCTAAGATGATATACAAGAGAAATTATGAAGAACATGATAGGAAATACTGAAATAAAACCAGTGCTGAATTGTGCTGAATGACTCTAAAAACTTGTTTTTATGCAGAAGCTGGATAGTAGACTTCTTTCGGTAACACAAATGCACAGTATCTTCAGCTTTCAATTCGCTGAATTGTGCTGAATTGATTTTAATTAGAAAAAATTGCAAAGTTTTTTTCCGCAGTAGCCAAGCCTAGTAAAAGTTTTATGTTTTCATCGATGAATTGTGTTCAATTTTTTTGTTTTTTAAAAAGTAGCTGGATAGAAATTGAGATTGGGATCCAAATTCCATCAAATCAATAAGCTTACATGTACAAAAACATAATTGGCACAAAGTTTCCTGTATGTCATAAAGTACACCAAGTACACCTTGGAAAACATTCTGTTTTCCATCCGACAAGTTTTCTTTCAGTTGCTGAATAGCCTTTTCTGCAGCTGAATTGTGTTTAGAAGGAATTGACTGGTAAACAAATACCTCTTACTTCAGTGCAGGAGCTTATTTTACAAGTACCTCTTGGGAATTGTTACTTTTCGCTAATTTAATAGGCCCTTGCACTCTCCTTACAGAAGGAAACAAACAAAGTTTTTATTCTCATTTAAACAATTTCATAAAAAATCTTGTCAAATGTCCATCATCATATTAAACTAAATGACTTACATCTTGGTTCACTTAATGTCTTCATCTTTCGTCCATCCGTCAACAGTTTTATCTTAATAGTCCGTCACTTTGACGAATTGAGTTCTGTAAGCCAATTCATATACAACTGTATCTTACTTGACTGCTGTTATCCAATAAAGAAATGACAGTAGACAACTTATGTAGTGTGTGTACACTTTCAACATAGCTCTCTTACCGCACACAATGTTAATGTTTATTTATCCCCACAAACTCACCTGATAATTTATGTGACAAACTGACAAATGACACATCAGTGTTACACCATACAAAGTGTGGGGGTTGGGAAATAAAATAATAATTTCAAAGTGACAGCTCGTTGACAGAAGAAACATGTTAAAGTGTCAATTCATAGAGATGTTGCGTCATGATTTTTATGTCATTAAAAACGCTTTGCCAAATCTGATAATGTCCACAGATGACAGTTGTTGTGTTGTATTGAAGGACGTTAATGTAACTACACAAATAAAAAGGACAAACAAGGAAGGACAAACTTTTCTGTTTATTCTGGTTGACAGCATCCAGCAACTGTCATTTAATATATTTGCAATTTTTTTTTTTTTTTTTTTGCACTTTCTCCCTATATAAACAGGAAACTGCTGGTGTCCTGATAAAAGGAAGTCAAAAAGAAATTCATTTTTCTTATCGAAAAAGTATTTAGAAAGCATGAAAAGGACACAAATCATCTGGACACAAACAACAACAAAAAAAAAAAGGAGAAAAATTCATTAGAAGCTTTCCTGTCTAATGGCTGCGATAATTATTTCGCATTAGAGTCTTTTCTTTTTCATTCAATGTAAACTAATGACAGTTAACGTATAAGTGGCAGGGTATAAGAGTAAGTGTCAAAAAGTATTGAGAGTAAAAGTGAGTAAAAAAAAACGTCGAAACTTAAAATTTTGATAAGTTTTTGCTTCAAGCTTAACAACGTAAAAAATACTAGAAAACTCGTTAATCTAAACAAAGGATATTTTTTTTTGTTAAGAAAAAACTGTGAATAATTAAAATCTCTCACTCCATGAACAATTTCACAGAGAAAAATAACTCTTCATTATGTTTTACGAAAGTCAGTCAGTATGGCTAAGGATTTTTCTTAAAAAAAAAAAACAAAACAATCCCTTAGGAAGTTCACAGAGCAGAATAAGTCGGCGCATATTGCAGCATAATTTTCCATCCTTAATTTTTTTTTGTTCCTCTTGAATGCCTGTCTATAGATGTAAAAGGTCAGGTGTTAGAACCATATTACCACCTTCTATCTTAAAGGATTTCTTAAATAACTTCCTTAAGCCAAAATAATTATTTTCTCTTCTTAAAGTTTATGGTATGAAGAAAGTCAGAAAACCATGAAACAAAAACAACAATCTTTTGTCCTTAAAGGACAGACCTTTATGCCAGCATTAGTACCTACTTATAGCCATATTAAGGACGACTGCTTGACATACCCAAGAAGGCAGAGCGACAGCAAAACAAAAAAAAAAATTAAGGAAGAAAAATGTGAAGCTAAGGGATGTGCTCGGGATAGAAAATAGGTGGCCATTATGCTAGCGATGTCGACGATGTATAACCAAACACGAAAAGTAGAAATGTTCTATATGAATCCTTGACATTGTTTTTTTTTTTTTTTTGGTCCTTTCGCTGTACACATATATCACACCAACATAATGTGGTGAGCATTTTTGTACTTGGTTTTGGTATACGCATCGCATGTGCTTTTTCTTTTTTACTATTTTTGTTGTTTCTTCTGAGGAAAATTAAATTCACGTATTGTTTTCGCAGACATTTACTAACACTTCGACAACGACAGAGGATAGACACACAGACACTTTGTTAATGAGAAAAACTTGTGTAATTAATTTTTTTTTTATTTCTCTATGCTGTTTCTTAGCCCACTAAAACCATCGCCATTATTCTGTTGAAAGGAGAATTTCACAAATACCTATCATTTTAATGGTCATGCTGGTCCCTTTATAGATTCTTGTCAGAGATTTGTATTTACCTTTTGGCAGGGAACCAAAATTGAAGATGCATAATTTCATGATTAAGGATTGAGTTGAACAATTTTTGTACAGAATGAGCATGGAATGAACAACTTTACATTTTATCTTTTCAGAAGGTATTCAATGGTCAATCGCTTTTAAAATTCTTCTGACATTTTTGTGGACTTTATTTCCATCCTATAAAGCCTCCACTAAAAAGCATGCTTTTAAAAGCAGCTATTCAGCGCTTTAAAATGTAATTCAGCTCTATTCAGCTATGAACACAAAATTTTACAAAGGTATATCTAAAAATGTTCGAAGTTTTTTACCTAACAATATTTTACGACCACATATTCTACCCTCTTCAATCCTTGACAGCCACAACACTAGCTAATTCAGCACTATTCAGCACCTTAATCCAGAAGATTTAACACTGCTTGGCAAAGAAATTATATTACATGGCTGTCCAAAAAGTATAGCTATTCAAAGCTAAATACGACAAGTTAAATTGCTTTCTAACAACTTTAATCGAAAGTTTCCATCGCTGCCCAAAAAGCAAATTGAATAGGCAAATTAAAGTAAATCATCAAGAAGTTTACTAGCACTGAAAACCATAAATAGTTTCTTATTCTGACCACAATTCAGCATTTTTCTGGTATTTGTTCACTCATCCCATGATTGACAACTTTTAAACATTGTTTTGTGTGAACAAATTCAGCACTATTCAGCAATGAATTTAATAAATAATAAGCACTATGCATAGCTATTTGCCGTTCAGCGCTTAAAATGTTCTACGAGCTCTGGTTAACAAAATCATCAAAGTATTCCAAAATAAACTTACGAAATATTTTTCAATTTAGCCATCTTATGGTGGTATTCAGTGGAATTATAGAATAATTTGACCAATGAAACTATATTCAGCGGTGAAAATTATAACGTTCAGCAATCACAATTTTTTATCATACAATTTATGAAAATTTTGAAATTTCCTTCTTAAATACTTATTTTCACTATTCAGCGTTTTTAAAATATATTCAGCACTCAAAACTAAAAGATTAATATGACCCTTGATTACCAAAAATAAGTTTCCTATAAAACTAAAAACTATTCAGCGCCATTTTGGGCCATTCAGCGCTAAAAATCTATAACTATTCAGCACTGAACATCAAAAAGTCTGATGCAAAACTCTTTTAATTTTTATTTTTGGTGAAATTAATCTTTTCCATCATTCGCTTTAACTATCATCAAAGACGTGGAATTCAGTCAAGACAAGGCGAAAATGGGTTTAAGGATTCAGATAACTGAGTTGTTTGCGTGATGCTTCTTCATCTTTCCGCTATAAAAAGCACCAGCCATTCTTTGAGAAAGGAATTTCATTCTATTTCTATTTTTATATCTATTTTGTTTATATGTCTACATATGTGTGTGTTTGTTTATAGCTATTCTCGATACGGATCATATGATCCAAAAAGACGTTAACAACTACACATCATGCGTGTGCTTACAAACATAACAACACTAATGGATGGCTCTGCTGCTTGACGAAAAAATTGATAAAATTTAACGAAAACTATACACGCAGTCTACTTTACTTCTCGTCTTGATGTCCTTTTTGTTGCTGATGTTTTTGGTGGTTAATTAAGAGGAAAATTGATCAAGGACACAAAAATATTGAGTTACGTTAAGTAAAATTATATAGAAACAAACAAAATAGAACATTACGATGGACGATGGCGAACCTCTCTAGACATGCGGCCAATAGACGACAGCAGAGAGGCTGCTATAGACAAATAAAACTTTGAAAGCCAAGAGTGAAAGTTGTTATTATGAAATTATAAAAAGAAAAGCTAAAGAAAAGAAAACAAAAAAAAAAACAAGAGAATAAACACAAAGGCAATTTTCTTATGGGCGATAAGTTTCCATGGCAAATGAGTTGCGTTAATTACGCTCGTATGAACTTTAACTGAATTAAATAGTACAAGGCTATATGCTTAATGGAATCCTTATAGGCTCATTGAACTGAGAAAAAGGATCATGATGGAATAGTTTAGAGTTGGGAGAGAATATGCAAGGAGGTGGAGGAAGTGTTTTTCGGGTGAAACTAAGATGTTTTAAGGAAAATTCGTAATGTTGTTGATAAATTCGTCTACGGAAACCTACTGAGTAGCTTTTCTTTCGAACATCTTACTATGGATGGTAGTATTGGTTGGTAGAAATATCTTGTAAGGAGCCAATTGAGCTTATGAACCTTCTTCTTCTCTTCTTTTCTCTTCTATTCTCACTTAACGGGAAAGTACTTAATGTCTTAAGCTCTCTGTATGAGTGAATGCAGTAGCTTGTTTGATGTTGTTTGTGCTTTGGAAATATCGTTAACCACAATAGTCGTATTGTTCTTAAATGCTTTTATAGCGGTAGTGACTTTGTTACATTTAATAGGCCATAAAACATTGATTGGGTATCACTGGCATTACACGCGACGTGTGCGATTTACCTTGTAAGCGAACTAAATTAATTACCAGCATACACGTGACTTCCTTGATTTCTACTCGAATTTAAGACCTCTTTTTCGCTTCTTCAGATAATGCGTTGATGATATTACTGCATCAAAATAAGTCTGGAATGTGCAAGTTTCAAGCTTCTGTTCCATCGTCAGAAGAGAGAGTCCAGTAGGGGGCGTAAAATTGTACATTACAATAGTGACGCAAAGTACCCTTTTCAGGATGCTACACCTCAAGCTTTGAAGCTCAGTTTGAGAAAGCAGCAGCCTAGGACCTGATGTTCGGGATCTACCAGGTGGCTTTCCAGGCTAGAATTGTACAATTTTAGTAGTTGGGGACTTCTTTTTTGCTGAGTCCAACCATGGCACCTACCTTACCAATAAAATATCGTCGATCTTGTGTCGCATGAATTCCTTCACTTGTTGTAGATTTTTGAAGTTGGGTTCCTTGACTTCCAGAATCAAGAAACGCCCTCACATTTTAGCAGCTAATATATTTCAGTCCTCATGTAAGTCGGTGGCTTCGTTTGCGGTTCCCTGGACAGACGGGACTACTGCAGGGGTTAAATTAAACACAGGAATGGGTTGACAAAATTGAGGTCACTGTGTTATGTCAAGTTGATCCCAATCAGTTCCTTTCTGATTCAACATCCAATTAGCAAATACATAAGCCTTCGTAATTCCCAAGTTTTTCAAAAAGTTGTTTTGCCAAAACTGAAACAATGAAACTGGTGACGTCATCATTAATTCCGTCTCTGCAATCGAAGCCAACTCATCAAGAGAGGAAGAAAGTTCGTTTTTTGCTCTGAGGCTATATTTTTATCAAAGAATCTGTCTTAATTGGTTTTCCATAGTTTGCAACTGAAATTTAAGACATAAAACACTTCAAAAACCCCCTAAAGTGATTTTCAAAAATGAAGATTTATGTTCAGTTGAAAATTTTACAACATATTTCCCTTTGGTACTCTCCAGAAGGATACAGGCCGGGTTGGTAGCAAATCGTTTTTTTGACAGATTGATAGAAAAATGACTTCCGATTGGAAAACTAATTAATTTGACTTTGTAACAAGGCCCTAGTATACAACACTGTGTCATTGCGACAATATTTTGAAATTCAATAGTCACATCGATGTACTGGGAAAGGGCTTTTCAGGCTGTAAATCGGCTTAAAAATTGTGAAACACTCTGCCGCATTCGAAAATCATTTGGGATTTGGACCTACAGAAAGAGAGACAGAGAAAGAGATATAAAGACTATGAAAACGGTTGTACAATGACTTGCTACCATCACGATTCAGGACATATTATAGTTGCATAACAACATGGACACCATAGAGATACTATAGACAACACACTCTACTACTGCAGATTCTCATATATCACTTTGTTCGGGCAACAGCAGCAGCAGCAGCAGCACTCTCTCTGTATACTCTGTTACACGTTTTCGAGGATTCAATAAAATTTCAAGCCAGAGTGTGTAGGTATAGAAGGCACAGTTCCGGTCCAGCATCATCATCATCATCATCGTGTTCATTGTATACATTCCTCTCATTTGATATGCGTTCCAAGAGAATTATCCACAAAATGTTTATACAAATGGACGACTACAACGACGACGACGCCGATGACGATGACGATGGAGGAAATGGTCTATGGAGCTATTGGGAGTTGCACTCTCTCACTCATGATAATTGATTACCTCCATAAGGACCTCAAACCATCAAAAGCCAAAAACGTCAGCCATGAAGTCACTTTTCCAATCGATGCCAAGTGAAAATGCGTACACAGTACTAAAATACTGGCAGACGGCCGACGGAACGGACGCTTCTGCCTACTTATACACCAGAGATTTATTACCCAACTCTCGAGAACTCGCACATTTGTCTTGCCAAGTTGAGTCTATATACTTTTTTTTTTTTTGGGGGGAATAAAGCCCATCGAAGGGAAGCTCTGCTGCTGGAATGTAGCACATTTTCGCTTGGCTTAGCTTGACTCGGGACAAGTTGTTGGAACAACGCAAAACTGTATGATTTGCGGTAGATGAAAATTTCCAAGGACTCAGGGATTGTACAGTTGATGGACACTGGGACACTATAAACGCACTACAGTGTACTCTTCATTCAGATACTCTTCTCTATTTATGTGGGACATTGTCGCTAGGGCTTCAGCTGAATTTTGTTGTTGTTATATGCGAAATCTTCCTTCTATCAAGTTTTTTTTTTTTTGTTATCATCTGTTTTTGTGTTTGTTCCTTAAACAAAACTGAAATCCTGTTGTTGTGCTTTTGATCAAAATTAATTGAGATCTAATGGATGGAGGTGCAAGAACAAATGAAACGGAACTGGGTCATGACAACAACGGAAGAGGAGCTACTATATATACTGACTTTGTTTGCTTGCGCGATTATTTGACTAATGACAAACTGGATTTTGTCAGCGATGATAATATAAAAGAAGAATTTAATACCCGATGGCAGGCGTTAAGTTAATGATAGGAGCAAGCATTTAGTCATTCATTTAGAAAATTAAATTGAAAAGCCTGGAATGAACAAAAAAAAAAATAAAATGAGATGAGATTTTAGGCAAATTGAAATGAGATTGATTGAAGCACGAATTGACGTTTTTTTTTGTTTGATTGTTTGTTTGAATTTTAGGAGAAGGAAGAAGGATGTGGAATGATCATAAAGAAAAAGAGCTCACCCTTGTTATACTTTGAATAGTAATAGATGATTATAATTTATTTTAATAGGATTTTTTTTTTGCTAACCAGGACTTCCTAGCGTAAGGGAGCTAAATGAAGTAGATAATGTCGTAAACAGTTCAATACTGTTTACGACATTTAATAGAGTTTTGTTGACGTTTCACAGAAACCTTTTGCTCATTGTTCAAGCGTTTGAGTACTCGAATAAGGATAAGTCGATGAATGTTATGAAACACTTGTGTAGATATTTTATAGAATTAAATTTCAGTTTAGAAGATGTTGCAAATGTTAAGTTAACAGTTTTCATTCTTAAACTGAAGACTGGTATCAGTTTAATGGTCTAACAAAATCAGTGAAAAGTGTGTTCAGTTATTCAGCTCTTCTAAATAGGTTTCTGTCTAGAATTCAGCGCATAAAATATATTTATCGCAATTAAAAACACAAAATGTTCAGTAAGTTATTGATGCCAACTTCACTTATTAGTACATAATTTGAACTAATTGTTCATAACAATTCCTAAACTAGATTCAGTACAATTCAGCCATATTTAATGCTTTTCAGCACATTAGTTATATTTCTATATACCTACCTACACCACAAGTGATGCGAATGCGATACTGTCAGGACGTTTCAAATTAGGGGTGATCCATCTCCATTACGGATGTTGTTTGTACTAAAACGACGAGAAAACTACATGCTCTAGAAGGCATACAATTAGAAATAATTGAACAAAATCCAGCAACATTCAGCTCTTTTAATTGTTATTCAGCACACACACTTTGTGTTGTGATAAGTTCATTTGTAATTATTATTTTAATAATTTCTCAAGTAAAAGAAATAAACAAAGAAAGTAAAACTGCAATTTTAACGCAGGAAGTATAAGCACTGCTCGCAGCTTTTCTAATCCCCAGTGGGCACGCACCCTTACAACAATAGCTGAACAAGATTCAGTACAATTCAGCGCTTTTAAATTGTATTCAGCACATAAACCAAGTGTATCGCAATTCGCAAGTCAAGTGATCTTTCCATTTATTCATAAGTATTATGTCTTTAAACTTGTATTGAAGGCATTTTTCTTACAAGTTAGTGAATGAATTTTAAAGCTTGGTATAAAATATGCAATTTTGAGCCTGAAAATAAAGAGTTTACAATTTTGTATTTAAGTTAAAAGTCTTATTTACAAAGCTAATGAAAGATATTCATTTTTATTTGTTAAATTAAGGTTTTTAATATAAAAAGAATTAAAATATAGCAACCAGTATAAACTAGTATAAAAAAGCAAATTGTATGAAAGTCATCTGCTCAAGACATTCTTTTGTAAAAATAATTAATATTTTTATGCTGATTGGTATAAACTGGACTACAGCTTAAAATATGAAATGGTATTGTTACCAACCTGCAAAACAAAGTCTAATATGAGAAAGGTTTTTAAACCTACTTCAATTTTCTTACACCCATCCCAACAGAAGGTATAAACTGGTCTAAAACTCAAAGTGTATAATAAAGTAATTTTGATATGAATGACTTATCAAGGCATAAACTTGTGTAAACTTTCACACATTTTAATACACATTTATGTGTATATTCGTCCACTGACTGGTATAAAGTCTCATGTTTTGTAGGAAGATACATCAAACTTTAAGCACATAACATATAATCTTAGGAATTTTGTTCTAAAACAGTTTTTGGTAGGTATTAAGTAATTACAAAATTTACTATTAGTACCTATGTTTGTCTATTTAATCTGTTTGCTTTGTGAACTTAGTTGTCATAAACAATAATTAAGTATATTTCCACTTCATATTATTTATTTGGTATAAACTGGTCTAATGCTTATAATGACACAAACCAAACACTATTTTTAGTTTTTAATACTGCTGTTTACTTCAAAAAAGTGTAAAATTAAAGTCATTTATAAATATTAAATGTAATTATTGACCAAATGAATGGTATAAATTGTCTGTCGCCCAAAACATAATTTGTAATAGTTATTGTTTTGATCAAAGCTAGTAAAATGAAAAAAAAACAGCTTACATTTTGATATATCTCTTCGTCCAATCACTGGTATAAACTGGTCTAAGCCATATAAGCTTTAAGAAAAAAACTAAATTCAATATTTGATGACATTTTTTGATCCCAAGTGTTCAAAAAATAAATAAATTTAGTTGACATTCTGACATTTTCACCACTTTGCAACAAAAACCTCATGCCAATTTTCATTGATTTCATATACAAGAATGTTACACACAGTAAGCCATTATTACGTCGAAACAATGTATTTACGAGTAATTAAACATAAATGAGTGTATTCTATTGGCATTCCTCAAGTATACAATAATTTTAATTGATATTATGGAACAAATACCTCTCATATATGCAGTATATCCTCTTACTCCACATCTCTCATAACAATTCATCGCTATTGTGTCATTGGTGCACATAATAATTTCAATTTCAATTCCACCACCCATCCATTTCGAATATAGAGCTTCACATTCAATTCCTGAATAATTTCCATTGAATAATTATGGAAACAATGTCATTAAATGACAAACATACCATACATCGCTGGCGTGCGTCGTTGTTGTTGTTGTTATTATTGCATACACTACTTGTCTATGCAAATAAAAAAAAAAAAAAAAAAAAACACGAAAACACAAAAGGATGTTGCAATGTCATTAATTATCTTAAACGCTCTCAATAAATAACCGAGACTCGTTGTTGTCGCTTTATCGTATAGTCGACGACGTCAAGTGCTTTATCCTTTTAATTAAAAAAACAAAAAAAAAAAAAAAAAATGATAACAACAAAACAATATTCATTTTCATTTTCATTTTCATTACTCTTAGAGAGCTGCTCACTTTTTACCAACAGCTCCCCATGTAATGCTTCGTGTAGGTATCCCTTGGATCCTTATTATGTCAAATTCGCGGGGTTTGGTAATTTTAGCATCCAAGTACCTTCTATCCCCTGCTTCAACCCGTCTCTGCTGTATGCAAAACTCCTCGTTTAACAAAAGGTTTCTCTCTCGTCATTTGTTGCCCCGTTCATCTATCTCAAGGATACACTCATATGATGACTATGGTATCCTGATGATGGCAAAAGGATTTCTGTCTGCTTCTGCTGCTACTGGTTGGTGCTGCTATGCTACTGCTTCAGTGCCTTTGAAGGCAGGTATAAAGTGTTGTTTTATGAGAATCTCTTAATTTTGAGAAAATCTACGTATACTTACGTTACGTATGATGCTGAATCACAGGGAATCCTTACAACACACACGCTGTCGCCGCCGCCGCCATTGCAACGCAAAGGATATGTCTTTGATAATAATTAAAATTGTTGCTTGGAAAATGGCAAAACAACAACATTTTCCAAATGATAATGAAATTCAGTTAATTTGATAAAAGATTTCCCATACATATATAAAACCAAACCCAAAATGACAGCAAACAACGAGTGTATCTTATAAGAAAAGTAATGAACAAAAATAAAGATATTTAAATTGTTCTGTTGCGGTTTTGTATTATTATGTGGCAACATCTGGGCATTTTAGATGAGACACACCAAGAGACAGAAAGGCACACGAATGAAATAATCTTAATCTCATACTTTGAATAATAATTTACACCATAAAATGGGTTTTTCTTGCGGAGATCTTTTTAGCTTTTAGTTTAACATTATTTTTGAGGGGGGGGGGTGAATTAATCTGTTTCTCATGAACTAACACAACGAATGTGGTTTTGTTTGTTCTTAATTGTTTGTAAATTGGTAAAGTTGAGGGTTTTTGGCAACTAATAAATTACAAAACTTGTTTAATCAAAGTGTTTGCAAAGATTTATCTCAGGTGAACATTTCAAAATACAATAAACAAGGCATTTAAATTTATTGCTTTGTAAACTTTCATACAATTTATTTGTCTGGCTTGGATAGATGCGAATACCAGGTAAAGTACTTATAATATGCGTATACAGATCTTTGTATGTGTATAAACACAATTCATTACTATTCAGCGCTTTTAAATACTATTCAGCGCATTAAAGATGAAAGTATCTACTTATTATAGTAAAATAAACTAAACTTGCAATGAAATTTTTGCGTTGAACACTAAATTTGATTTGTTTTAAAAATTGATTCAAAACTATTCAGCGCGATGTAAACCTATTCAGCACTTCATTTAAAAAAATGGTGCTTGTCTATAGCACTCAATTTTTTTAAATCTACGTGTATTGTATGTACCATCCAACACATATTAAAAACTCTGTATAAAAAAGCTTAGGTCTAATCTATTCAGCGCTATTAAATGCTATTCAGCGCTGCAGCTATTATATCTTAAATGTTCTCATTAATGATAACATAATTTTTTTGTTTCAATATCTTTCTGTACTGTTACCGTTTTTGCATGTTTTTGTTTAAAAAATGAATACTGCAAACCTAATCCTATTTAGTGCCCTATCTGTTTGATATTTCTTATTTGTTTTATTTCGTGAAATTCCTTATTTATACAAACATTTCCTGTGGATTATTTTATTCTCTATTTTTATTCATAAAAAAAGCCATCACTATTCAGCGCTATTTAAAGGTATTCAGCACTAATTATTTTTCCACTTTAATGTTTTTCTATCCACCCATTTTCCTTCGACAAATATTCAGCGCTACCCAACTCTATTCAGCAAAGAAAACCTAATAATTCTTTGAGGTAGTTAACAAAACAAATTATATTTTTTTTGCAAAAATTTATCTCTCATAAGCCTCTCCATAGGTATAATTATTAAAAACATCTGTTTCTTATATGTTTTTTAACCTTCAAACTTTTAATAAAAATCAATCATAAAATTTCTTACAAGCATTCGGCTAAATCTAATTTTGAAAATAAAAAAGAAAACATATATCCTATAAAATATCAGATTAGATAGCCATAATCATTAATATCTTCAACCAATAGAAATCCACAAAATTCAATCTATAACAATAAAAATGATAGCTGATTCGTGAAAAGTCTTAAGGTATTAAAGATGAAAACTGAATTCAATTTCACCTTCAACCTCGCTTCACTGACATCACAACCATTAAAGTTGCTCAATCGTGATAATACTTTTTTTGTTTTTTTTTTTTTATGGCCCACAAAATCTATATCCAACTCTCCAAAAGCATCAGCATCAATATTGCTAGAGATGGAGAAACCTTGCTGTGAATCACAAAACAACAACAACAACAATAACAAAAATGTAGGTAGGTCGCCTATAGATATATCTCATCGAAACAAAACATAAATTCAATAGATCGATTGGTTTTGCTTGGTTGTTTCTTGAATTTACTATCATCTCTGGGTAATGTTTTTACGTCGCCCCATTCCAACATCCGTATACAGCCGTCTCGTGCACACAATCTCACCATTCGAAAAGTGCCAATGAAACCAAACGATGTCAGAATTCACGACATCGCTCTTGGGGGGCAGTTTCAAACGACCAAACGACACGACAAAAAAGACGAAGAAGGTAATTCACCTCACCTGAATGCCATTTGACATCCACAAATGAAGAAAAAATAAAAACAAAAAAAAAAAAATCTGTACGCGCATAGAAACAGACAACAACAAAAACGGATGGACGACAACGACGACGCCATCATCGTTGAATAACGGAACAAACCAACTAGAAAGGATGCGAGCGTTATGTCCTCAAAATAAGAAAAAAAAAACCTAAAACGGGTAAAGACTAGAAAAGAGTAACAGCAACAACAACAACAACAACACAAAAACCATAAAAATATCGAAGGAGCGAAAAATATCATCCATATTATGGAAGAAATTCTGTGATATCAAAAGCTGGCTAGAAGGTATTCAACGCCTTTGTTAAGAAAAAAAGTAGTTCGTAAAAAAAATATTCATTTTGGTTTCTGAATCGCACAAAGCACGTTTCTTGAACCGCGTAAAGCGTGTAATTTCTCTTTCTTTGAATTTCAAAATCATCAGATTTTTCTACTGTCAAAGATTCTAGATTCTATATTTTTGAATCACGTTTAAGAGTTTGAATCGCGCAAAGTCCTCCATATTTTCTAGAAAACCTTTACATTTTTTACAAATTTATCAAATTAGTTTTGTTTTGCTAGAAATCGTTTATTTTTATGTTTATCGGTTATTACCGAATCGCGCTAAGCGCGTATCTGATCTTTGGTCAAATTACAAAGCAGTAGCTGCTGGGTCCTACAGTTCTTTATTTTCGAATCGCGCAGAGTTCATTACTGTAGCAAATCTTTGATTTAGTTTAAAAGCATCAGATTTCTGAAACATTAAACTCTTTAATTTCAAACGTCTCTGAATCCTTAATTAATGAATCGCATTTAATTTGTTTGAATCGCGCGAACCGCATCCTTCAGTTCAAAATGTTTGTTGCTAGAAGAATTATTTAAGCATTATTATTATTCAAATATTACACCAGGAAAAACCCTTCCTGAACTGCAAAAATAATACACCAGCATTCATATTTTCTGAATCGCGCGAATCGCTTTCTATTAAGAAGAGGATTTACTCCGGAAGCATTCTTTAATGTTAATTTTGTCCAGTTGTAAGCAACTTTGTAGACTTTGAATCGCGCAAATCGCTTCTATAGAGTCCTGCATATGGGCGGCGGCGCCATAATTTATTGAACTATTCGACTCTCACACAATTCGCCACTGCAATATCCTTTGAAAGAAAAAAAAAAAAAAAAAAAAAAACAAAATGACAGCCAATGTAAAAAATGATATAAATACGGACTTTCGAGGTGATTTATGGACGCGCCAAGAAAAAAAAAAGTAATCCCAGGTATTTGCGATAGAGGTTTGTCGCCTTCTTAACGCTTCATCTTTGTTGAATTCTGTCTTTCTTTCTTTGGTGGAAAAGACTTTGCTATGCTCTGTCTTTGCACTGGATATGCCATTCACAATCTATCCACACACACACAAATTCTATAACATCTATATCCTTTTATGTCCTTATATTGAATTTTTCTATATCCTCTCGATCCCGGTTACTTTTTTTTTCTTGTTTTTTTCTTGTATTCCTGCTCATTTCTTACCACCTTCCTTACTTATCTTTCTATGTGTAGCTAACCAAACTTTGAAGTGGAAAGAGAGATAATATTTGCTAGGAGATCCTCCTGCTAGCAGAACACCCGAACAGATAAAGCGAACTAGTTGTAAAAATCCTCTTTTTCTTCCTTCACACTGAAATGAAAATGCTTGCAAAAAAGGATATAAATCAATTCAGGAAAAAATTTCACATGATTTCCTGCATCGTTGGAGCGTTTAACAGACACGTTGAGCACCCAACCAGCTATATGCACGCAGCAGCGAACAAACAAGAAGTGCAATCGAGGTTAGCAACCTTTGTTGGGAGAGTATTTTTGTCGCCAAGAGCATTGGATAGAGGTCCTTTTTTTTTTTTTTTTTTTTTGACAACACAGGGTTACATGGAATTTGGTTTTGGCCAACTTTGTGGCGGTCCAGAAAATATATAAATTTCACACACAGAAATTGTTTATGGGGAGATCGGAAAAACAAAAAAAAAAAAAAACCTAACCTAACCAGGATCTAATAGGACTCTAATGTGAGTTTAAGTATTTGCGGCGGCCAACTATATAGGAGAGTTGTTGTGGGAACAGGTCAGAAAGGATTCTGGAAAAATCCACACACAAGGATTCCAATATGATGCTAAAAGATGGAATAGCATAGAGATAGGACGATAGGGGAGTTAGTATGTGTGCGATACTGTGGCAGGATATATGGTAATTCTTTGTTGGGTGCGAAGTAGTAAATCTAAAAATATTCGTGTGGAATTTGTGAAAATGATATACGGCCCTTGACAGGTGGTACTGGCATGGTGGCAGGAATGGTAGACGGTAGTGATGGTGGCTGGATGTGTTGTATAGGTGATGGTGGTGAAGGTGGAAAGTAGGATCATTCCCTATAAAAGAGAGAAAGAGATAGAAAGAGAAAGTTATCCTTTAAGAAGCGAAAACAAGCAGTTTATAAGCAAACAGACAAGTTTCTTTATTTATTACTACTCTATGGCACTTTACGAGGAATAAATTGTGCCATTATTTCTTTTTTTTTTTTTTCTTCCTTCTGATGTCAAGGATTTGTAGGCCTCATATTATAGAGATGAATAAAGTGACACAACAAACATATTGCAGGAAAATAAGGAAACAACTCATGTGTAGAAATAAGAAGTAAAATGAAAGAAACAATTTAGATTTATAATAATGGGGATTTACTTTTTTTTTTCTCTTGTTTTTTCCATTTTTTTTTTTGGAAGGGTAGGGAACCCACCTATATAGTCTATGAGACTTCACACTTGAAGATTATAATAGAATAGGTGTATAAGATTTATTGAAATCGAAATGAAAGAAGGTAACAAAAATATTATTTATTTCTTTAATATAACAGTTAATTTATGAAGGTAACAGATTTTATTTGAGTAAAACTAATAGAGAAACAGGGTCTTTTCGATAAGGCCAAGGTTTTCAGTCTTGTTTGTTTGAATATGTGCTTTATTTTGACATTAAGTTTTTGCAGGACACTTGCACATTTCGGGTCTTTTTTTCTTACTGTTATATTCTAAGTAGTTTCATTGTCCGAAGAACCTACAGTCGAAAAGTCTGAATCTTACACGACAGAAGCTTCGGCAATAGATTCAGGCGAAAGTGTGGGTCTCTAATTCAATCAACACTGAAATGATTGAAAATGATTTGGATCGATTTCAACCGCACCTCCAGAATAATAGATTTCCCAAAGTTCTGGTACCTGGGAGTTAGTTCAGACTAGAACCCAGTTGCAGTCTGTCGAAGTAGCAGACTAGCCAAGGAAACTCCGATGAAGTTCTACGTTCGGTAGATCCTTTTCTCTATTCTCTATTGAGAATATAATATGTCACCAGCACCAAGTATTGAGAGTGCCTTGTCGAAGGTGCCTTTAAATATGGGTAAAAAATCTTCCGATTTGTTCAAACTGTCGAATAAAAAGCGTCTGCTTGGCAACTGAACATACCCTAGAGCCTAGAAAGACCAACGACATTTCGTGATCGGTGGTAACCCATATAACGCAGTTAAAATACTAAGAGCTCGGAAGGCAGACAACCTACCCTTACTTGCGCTTAAAGTACGTTCACCTGCCGTGAGAGGACCTTTTTCGGTAGTAGTTAGCACAATGAACTATCACACTGGATTGGTAGAAAAAACAATTACTAGGCCTTGGATATATGTATTTCAGCTAGTTGTGCCACGAACCGTATAGGACCTAAACCTTTGGCCGATGACTAGTGATAGTCGCGTGAGACCCGCAAATTAGACAAGAGTGGGCCGCTACGGAATCACGCCTGAGCCGCGAGGTAGTCCTTGCTGGAACTACGAGTCTTTAGCCTACTTTTGAGGACTGGCTCGTCAAGGGCCAACCCAAAGAATCATAGAATCCGTCACGTCCGTTCCGTCAACGAATCCGTTGTCGATGAAGTTAAAAGTTCGCCTACTTTTTCCGTCGCGTCTGTTTTTATGGGTCGCTTCTCATTGGAACGTGTGTATTTTATCAAACTGTCAGTTGAAAACGTCGACGAAACTCACGTGACGTATTCTATGTGTTTACCCCCTCACGTTGAATACGCAGTGTCTTCCTGTGAATCATGCCTCGTTAAAAAGCTCGTATAATTTGTCATTGTATCTTTTCGCCAGATGTTTTTTCTCCTTATTAACACAAAGCTGACCATAAATTGTATGGAAGATCTTCCTTCCTTCCAAAGAAAACTTTACTCCATCAGAACTGCAATTATGAGTGTTTTGTATAGGGACCCTTTTGGTTCTTCGAAATAGGGGTTAGGTTGGCCAATGGCTAAAGAGTTTATGCTTTATTTCAATATCAATATATGTGGCAGTTAATTACTTTTGAAAAGCGCTCAATAGCAGATGTGCCTGACCCTAAATCACTTTTTAATACAAAAATTATGTGAAAATAAGAACAACCAGTGTCAAATTCCAGTGCCAAGTTACAAGTTTCTGAACAAATAAGCTTGATTATCAAACCTAACACATATCTTAAAGAAAACAAAAAAAAAAACCTTGAAAAAAAACCTCTCTCGAGTATTCAAATCGATCAAAATGTTAACCCCGATATCACATGGTCGATATAACTTGACACGGTCAAGACCATTATAATTGATTTATCACCTTTTAAATTTCAATTCCTTTTAAGCTGCAAGAAATCCCTTTTAATTTCACAAACAAAAACAAAACCAAAAAAAAAAAAAAAACTTTTTTCGATAAATCTTCACACAAAACTTTGTCTTGTGTGTGCGTACTTTTTTTTTTTTTGTTTTGTTTTAACTTTTGGCAGAAAATCTGTCTGACACAAAAAAAAATATCAAAAGAAAAAAAAGAAAAAAATTCTCCAAAAACAAACACTATGTTGGACATTTTTTAATTTATAATTCCTTCACCATTGCCATCCTTTTCCCTCTCATCCGTTTCATCATCCCTATTCAACCAAAGAAATCAAAAATCGTTTTTCCCGCCAACTTTTGTTTTTGTTCGAAATTCACACACAAAAACAATTTAATGGCAAACTTATCTTGCCCCAACTTCGAGTGAACAAGCATTTGAGAGAAAGAATAAATAAGCCTCCTCTTGAAGGCGCGATTTCTCTGCATAAATTGCTAATTTCCTTCAAAGCCGCCACCACCATTTGGCGCTGTTTGGTGGGTGAGCTTGGTTTTGTTGGGCCCCTCTAGCGGTAAGAATGAAAAACAAGAAAAGAACACAAAAAAAAAAACAAGAAACTTATCACTCGCGCGCCATAGAATGAATGCGGAAGTAAAAAGTAACGCTGGAATTCGCAACTAAAAATTCACTTAGGCCAAAGGAAATTACAGACTAAATGCAGATAGAAAAGATGTGTAATGGAATGGGTAAGGGGAATTTGTGCAAAAGACATGATTTTAAGGATCTTTGCAGACAAAAATTTAAAGCGAATAGCAACTACGAACATTAAATAATTCAATTATGTTCGACTGCTTGAACATTGAATTATGCTTCTCCATCTTAGTGATGGATGGGTGAGGATGATGTGTGTCAACGAACTTTAACGAGTAGGTAGCTATACTCATGACAAAACTAACGTTCTCCTTCTTATATACGAAAGGAAAGGATTTTTATTAGTTCGTTCTATATTATTTGCCTATGCAAATTTTCTTATTCAACACTATTTGCATGCAAGTAGCATAGTGCAAGAGTGTCCTACCTACCAACCTAAGGACTTTCTCTTTTGGGGGTGCGATGTAAACAGAATTCATTTAATTTTTCTCACAATCTTTTCCCACACATGTCCTGAATGCAAAGAGGATGTTTTACAAGTTTTTCTTTTCTTTTATTTATTTTTTTTTGTGAATATGGGCGCCAAAATGCAATGCAAACAGGCAAATCATGAAAGAGCTGACGAGACATGACAACGCAAAAAAAGATAGAAAGAGGGAAAGAGAGAGAGACAAGATGAAGAAGAAAAAAAATATATATTTTGTCCTAGGATTCTTCTTTATAATTGAATGCAACCACTTGGAAGGTTGAGAATAAAAATAAAAAGAAAGGTTAGGAAGGAAGGAAGGAAGGATGTGGATACAAACATACTACACACCCACAGACATGCATATCTACTCATACAAAATACCAACTATGTACCTACTTGGAAAACCGAAACAAACAAGAAGAGATGGAAGTTCAAGAAAACGGACGGATTTTCATACAAAATTAATTCATTTGGTTGAAAGTTTTCCGCAATTTAAGTGAATTAGAAAAGTTGGAAATAAATTTATTGGTGGCGCCTGCTATACAACTACTTTCGAGCACTGGAGGATGCATTTCTACCAGTGTGCCTAGATCCTAGAAGAAGTATAAGTTGCATCCAGTAACGATGAACAGTGGGGTAGTATCGTCAATTTGGAGGTATTTTGTTAAATTAAGATGCCTTGATTGGATTTGTTATACAAACATTAGAAGTATGGCACTTATCAATGAATAATGGATCACCTAGAAAGCATAACTTGTTTTGACTCAACTTGAAGATGACATTAGTTATACAGGTGCACGGACCTATCTCGCTCGAATTACAAAACTGTTATACTGTTATACCATAAAATTTATGATGGTAGATTGAAAACTTGCTTTAATTTATATAAAAAGAAAGAAAAACACACAATAAATAATTCTGTTATACTGTTATACAATTCTTTTTACGTGAACATGATGCAGTTTTAGACCCCACGACCAGATCTGAGTGCTCTTTAAGTATTTCATCTAAAATATTGGTACCCCTGCCTGTCCCACAATAAATAATTCTGTTATACTGTTATACAAGTCTTTTTAAGTGAACAATGATGCAGTTTCGTTCTGTAAAAAAAGATAAAAACAGACAGTCATGCTTGCATTTTTTGCTGGGGGTTATGGTTTTTGACCCCACTACCAGATCTGAGTCCTCTTTAAGTATTTCAAAAAAATATTGATGCCCCTGCCTGTTCCACTGTATTTTGTAAGATTCCTAGAAAATTGGGTGAAGATTTTATTCGTATTTCTTCTTCTTCTTCTTCTTTTTCTTGTTTTGTGTAAGTGATAAATAGAAAGTTTGCCTTTTTATGATTATGAGATGCTTAAAAGTATGTGCAATGAAGAGAAAAAAAAAATATAACAGTTCTAGCTAAGTATAAAATCCCGAGCCAAGTCAAGTTGTTTTCTCACTACTTTTGTGGACTTGTATAATTGGAATGATTACTTGAGAGCGTTTTTCACAAAAAAAAAAAAATGTATCCCCCAAGAAGATGTGTTGATTGGAGAATGGTGTTAAAATAATCAAGTTTGAAATAAGTTTGTCTCTAATGCAATTATGCGGAATTCAATTTATTGGTTTGTTTACTTCGAAAGTAAAAAGCTAAATTGAGAGAAAAATAACACACTTGAAGTGTCAACATTGATTATGTTTACTTGTGAAATAGTTTTAGGGGTGAGGATAGCTATTAACACGATTGGTATAAAGACAAAAATAAAACTGAAAACACAACTGACGTATGAAAAATATGATTTTTTGGTGTTGAAAAATCGATTTGGAAAAAATCAAACATAAATTAATTCGAGGGCATGTGAATGGTATAAAAAAATTGCATTATGCAAGTCAACCATTTCGTATAGATTATCTGCTTGATTTTAAAATATCCAAAGAATGGTTGTTTACTTTTTCAAGTAAAATATTATGTGCAACTGTAAATGGTATAAAACAAATCTGTCTACAAATACCACGTTATAATTAATTTAAAACTAATAATTTGGATTTGTATAGAATAACAAGATTCCCTTGTTTGGTTAACATTTAGAAAAAAATTCTATTTGTACATCTGATTGGTATAAAACCTTTTTTACTGGAATAAATTCTTTAACCTTGGGAAACTAATTCTTTTCATAATTTGAAAAACCTCTTATTAGTTCTTAATTCTTCAAAACTTATGTTTACAAAAATTCCACCTGCACTAGTGACTGGTATAACACGGTATAACACAGTTTCCGTCACAGAATAATTTAATTTGGTGTTGGAAACTGATTTCAAGAGTTGTTTATTTACATACGAGTATATCACCCTTTTTATCAAAATTAATTATGTATATTTAAATTTATGAATGGTATAAAACAAATATGTCTGCAAATGTCACAAACGAATTACTTTTTAACAAATAACTTGATTACTTATAGTTTTTCTAGAACCGCCTGCATGATTAAGGCTAACAAAATTATGTGTATGACATAACTCTAGCTGGTATAATACGATTAAAGCGGGAATAATTATTACTTTAAGCTTGGAAAACTATTTTTTTTTCATAATTTCAAAGAACCGCTATGTTCTTAACATGAACTTTAAGTGTGTCAGAAACTGGTATAAAACAAATCATATACATCTTTCACTTAGTAAAATATTATATAAAAAAAACCCTTAGCATTTTTGACGGAAATAAAACCGTTGTTGTGAAATAATAACTAAATTTTGTTAAGAAAATTGAATTTTTCATATTATTTCAAGTAGTTTTGATTGGTATAAAACATATTTTTGCCCAATTTCATTACATTACATCTTTCACTTAGTAAAATATTATTTAAAAAATCCCTTAGCATTTTTGACGGAAATAAAACCGTTGTTGTCAAATAATAACTAAATTTGTTTCAAGTAGTTCTGATTGGTATAAAACATATTTTTGTTCAATTTCGCATGCAATAACTGAATAATGCAACGGAAATTTTTGTGTTTTTCATAATTAAAAAAAAGCTTTCAAAGTAAATAATGAATAACATTTCTTATGAGAGTTATGACTGGTATAAAAAAAAATTTGCTTTTAAATAATTGAAAAAAATACTTCTTTTTTCACTGGATTAGATTTATAATAAAAAATAAAAGATGGTTCTTGGTTTCCTTATAACAAATAAAAAGAAACTAAAAATTTTGAGTAGAAATGCGAACAAAGGTAGCACCCAAAAACTGGAATGACCCATAAGAATTTAAAGTCTAAAATCTAAACATATGTATATTCCATGTGGCATTTCGATTATTCAAATATTCTTGTAATTTCTCTCACCCTTTTTTTTGGGGGGCCACAAATTTATTTCTCACTACACAACAAGGTCCATTTTTAACTGGCTGACATATTTGCCAATGCCACAACGTGGGGCTTCTCATTTAAATAAATATCTCATAAACATAAATAAAATACGATCGTATCCTTTTTAACAGTCAACCAAAAAAAAGTCCACCCTTTTTTTTAGAGTCTTGTATTAAAAAAAAGGGAAAACAAATAATTATAAGGACGAAAGCTCCTTTTTTCTGCGTTGAACTCTGAATTTTTTTTTGTGATTTAGAAAAAAAAACAGCAAATAAAATTAAGTCCAATTCGCCCACACAAAGCGAATAGTGATTTATTTCTACAAACTAAAGAAGAAAAAAAAACATATTTATCTGCCGATAAGGAATGAAACGAGCCACTTTTTTGCAACATGACGAGAATACAAAGAAAAAAATTATTTTCGTTTTTGAAAAATAGGGAACTTTGAGTGTGAATACAGGGTGTTTACTGTTTACGTTCCGCCTTGAAAATAATTTTGATGTTTTTTCTTTCTTATAGAAAACTCTGAAATTTTGGGCTCTTGTACTTTTTGAAAATTTAGGATAAAATTATCAAAACTTGTAAAATGGGGCAAAAAATTTAAATTCGGTATAATATTTTGACAGAAAGGACTTTCTTTTTAACTGCCCACTTTGTTCAAGTCAATTTTTGAGACTTGAAAGATAACTTTTGTCTTTTTTTTTTAACTAATGACTTTGTCTCCTTTGCATCACTTCAAATTCGAGTCACCCTGTACATTGACCCAGAAGCTTAAGTCTAAGAGTGTAATGCCTGTTTGTTTATGTGTCTGGGGGTCGATATCGGGTCCTTCAGGTCCAGCACTACCAACCGACAACGACGACGTATATAATATAGAACCTTAAAAAACTGAACAGTCACGTTCCTTTTTATTAGCCATAAATGTATTTCTCTCGTTTGTGCCTTGTGTTGGGCTTCTAACTCTTTTATTTACTTTTTTTTTTCTTTTTCTTTTATTATTGGGTCGTTTTTTAATGCGCTAGCCTTCCTTTTCAACTCTTCGTATAATACCGTCAGGCTTCTGTGAAGCTCCTTCACAGTCGTTGTCCATTGTTCATTGTAATCACTTTGTTCAACAGGATATCGATGTATTTTTTTTTTTTTTTTATTTATTTGTAAACCAAGAATTGTTTTCTATGGAAGACAGGAGCAAGAAGTGTTGAAGGAAAGAGAACGATGGCAATAGAATGAAATTTATCGCATTTTCCAATTCTCCAAAGACTGAAAAATTGGTGTAATCGCATATCGCACGAATGGTTTTTTCTATACCCTATATACGATTTGTGGTTTGGTGATGTATGTGTGAGTGTTTGTGTATTGAGTATAGAAGGATATTTCAAGAGCCATTATCGACAATCGCATGACTATGACGAAGACGAAGAAGATGACTACGATGGACGTGGGTCAGAAAAAAAAGGATTTTATACGAGTTATTTTGAAAAATAAATGTGGTCAACATGGAATATTCAATTTGACTGAGAATTTATTCAAAGTGTGTGTTTCTAGAATCATCACAGATTCACACGTTTTTCTGTGGCAAGGATATCTCTACTATTTGGAAGATGCAAATTTTATTATTGAAATCCTTTTTAGTCTTTCAAAATGAATCTAAAATAAATGTGAATTCTAAATTAAATGATGGTAGTTATATCCAAATCTACACCACATTCATTATGTTTCGACATTGGAATTGGTACTCTTTCTTATGGGGTTAGTATTTAATTTTTTTTTAAATTTTAAAACAAAATGTCAAGATCAAAGAAGTTCCTTTTTTTGGCAGGCCTTGTGCAATTTCGAGGCTGCAAATGAAAAATAAAACCAAGCCAATGGTAAAGGTTTGAGATCGCGCATGAAAGAGTTTTTCCCATCAACGGTAAAACCAAGAACACGTAATCCTTGGCAGTTTAACGATTTATTATCCTGCCAAATCTAACCAATGTTAGAGTGTGGTAGAATTTTTAATTTCTTTTATAAGATTGTCTTAAAAAAGAATTCAAATAAATTAAGCACCTTTACCTTTGTCATATTCACAACTGAATGGCAGCTTATGTAAATGGGAGCGGCAAAAGATCATTAATTTCTTGTCAACTAACAGCTGCACTTGGGAGTACTTACATTTTGAACCCAGTTTACCCAAATCATTATTAATAAGAATCTTTAGACCAGTTTATACTATTCATTTCTAAGCAAAAACAGACTTAAATATTTAATGAATTGAGCTTATACAGTTATTAAAGTTATTATAAATACGAGTTTCATGCAAATCATTATCAAAAAGAATCGTTAGACCAGTTTATACCATTAATTTCTAAGCAAAAATAGACTTTGATGTTCAACGAAGAGTTCATTTAAGCTCACATAGTTATAAAAGTGATTATAAATAAGAGTTTCGTCCAAATCATTATTAATAAGAATCTTTAGACCAGTTTATACCATTCATTCCTAAGCGAAAATAGACTGTGATGTTTAACGAAGAGTTTAATTAAGCTGACACAGTAACTAAAGTAGTTATAAGTAAGAGTTTTAAACCAAATCATTATTAATAAGAATGGTTAGACCAGTTTATACCATTCATATACTAAGTTCAATAAAACTTATTATAATTTTTAGACTTGAAGCACACAAAACGTTTTTAACGAAGAGAGGATGTCAGTAGGTACCGAATTTGAATATTTGCCCAAAATTTTAAAAACTCTGTGCTCGTGTGGGCTTGGAGGCGATTTCTTCACTTAAAACTTCTTTTCAAGAATCATTATTCATTTTGAACAACCAGATTTTCAAAAGGTAAATCCCGTTTTAACTTTTATTTTTCATTTCTCAGAAAATTGAAAATAACAAAAACTTAAATTCCAATTTTCCATATAATTTTAGATTTTCGAATCCTATTTTCGGAGTTCAATTTAAAGGAACCTTTTAACTTAAGTTGATCCTTTTTTATTGAGTATTGGAATCTCTATAGAGAACATAACTAGTTAAAAAAAAAAATTAAAAACAGATTTCATCCCTTTTTGAAAAGTCACTCTCCAAATGTTCTAAAAAAAACCCTAACACGTCAGAAACATACAACTTATGAATATTTATCTTTATTATTCTCACATCAGGCGCAGATTTCACGACAGGATACAAAAAATTACCATGACCTATACCATAACCATTTTTTTTTTTATTTATTTTTATTAAGATATCCATGTCATAACCTAATAAGCTTCATTGCAAATGAAAAGTTAACCATTTAGTTCATGAGGTCATTCTGGATGTCATCTCCTCTCAGCATTCTACCAGTTTTTTTTTTTTTTTTTTTTTTTGTATAGTCAAGGGAAAAAACAAAATCCACCACTATAAACATGATTGTCATCATTTCTCTCATCATCATCTCTCTCCGACTTACTACTATGACTCCCTGAATGTCCTTATTATTCTGCACTATAAATTCTACTTTTCAGAATAATTCGCCTTCCGATTTAGTTTCATTTTTTTGTCTTCAACATTTTGCTGTTTAGTATTCAAGTCATCAGATACTGGCTGGCCCTATGTATTTTTTTTTTGTTTTGTTTTTGAGATGACCTGTCATGGTTACCAACTTTCTCCTATCATATGTGAACAAAAAATAATAAATTTTTATGTTTTCAAAATCAGACTTGTGTTGTGGTTAAATCATTTTCCAAAAACTTTCTAAATTGAAAGAAAACTACCCATAAAAACCAAGCCGTTTTAATAAAAAGAGTACCTACAAAAACTTCGTCCATTATTTGACAGCTGTCAAAATTTTTTAACCATAGTTAGTTATCATTTTGATTCACTTGAATGAAGACATATTTTATTTTATAGAAAAATACAAATAAAACTCAACTCATCTCAATGCTCTTAACTATCAAAAGCGGTACTTATTTTTTTGCATTTATGTATCAAAACTGTCAACATTTCAATTAGAAAATAGTAAGATCGTTGGCAACCATAGATCCTATATCTCTATGTCCCTGTTTTATAGCATTTAATTAGCCTGAAAGATCATCCTTAGAAGTTTTCCCCCGGGAGCCTTCCTACTAAAGCCGCTCATAATTTTCTTCGACAGCAATAGTTTTCGACTTAAATCGAGACAAAGGCCTGAAGGAAGGAAGGAAAAGCAGCGGAGGCCATTTTCGCTCCAGTTACAACCAAGCAACCCTCTCTGATTGTAATTTTGTTTTTTTGTGTTTTTTTTTTTGTATTTTTCGTTTTTTAAAGGAGAGGAAGGACACAAAAATACTTGTCATCCTATCTTAGAATGCATATGAGGTACTATCTCCCTTACAATTTGGAAGAAACTTTTGTTGGCCACTTTAGTTGTTTTTTTTTTTTTTTTTTGTTCTTTATGGTTTTGTTAG
Source organism: Meliscaeva auricollis (assembly GCA_948107695.1). NCBI lineage: Eukaryota > Metazoa > Arthropoda > Insecta > Diptera > Syrphidae > Meliscaeva > Meliscaeva auricollis. The sequence goes on along the minus strand of OX403619.1, from coordinate 52,288,992 downwards.
TGACCTTGTTGTTGACTGGTATAATTAGGTGTCAAGAGAATTCAGCGTTTGTAATTTAAGACTTTTATGGTTTTATTTTTTTTTTTTGTCACTATGGGTCTGTTTTTTTTTTTTTTTTTTTTTGTTTCGATGTAATAAAAAGCCTTGAAAACATGAATTTGAAAAGCAGGGCTAAAGCAATTTTCATTTCAAAGTTGATAAAAGATAATTGAAGTAGTGTCTGAGTTTCTTATGGATGGATAAATATGAAATGACTTTTATGAGGTCTTAACATTTGTAAAATCTTTTTAACTGTAGGTATGCATTTTTTTCCTTTTTAAACTAACCAAAAACTAGTGGTTTTGAAGTCTTTTAATGTGAATAGAATAGATGCATTTTTTTTAAATATAATTTATTAAATTTTGCCTCATACAAATTACTGGTATAAACGTTTCAAATACTTGAAAAAAATGTAGATTTTAATTAACTGGTATAAAGTTGTTTTAAATAAATGATTGAACTGATAAAAGTGCTAAATAGTGCTAAAATGCAAAAAAAAATTGCTGCAAAATTATAACATTCATTTTAAAAAATGATTATTATTATAATCTGGTCTAAAAAACACTCCAAATAAATTATGGTAAATGAGAGAAATGACAAATAAATGGCTGTTTTTTTTGTGATGTTTAACATCGAAAACTGTGTAGTACTAGAAATCGTCTTACAACTTTTTTAATAATTTATGAGTTAATTCAACATACTTTTTTAAGACAGACATCATTAAAAATAATTCTTTGTATGGAAAATCATATTATAAATTAACTGGTATAAAGAGGTTTAACATTGCAAAGAGAATAAAAAGGCTATTTTAAAGAGAATAACAATGACTCTTTAGCTAAAATGAATGCAAAGATTGTAGTTTTCATAGTTTTTACTACCTTTTAATTGGTATAAACTACTTAAGGTTATAAATTAACTGGTATAAAGAGGTTTAACATTGCAAAGAGAATAAAAAGGCTATTTTAAAGAGAATAACAATGACTTTTTAGCTAAAATGAATGCAAAGATTGTTGTTTTCATAGCTTTTACTACCTTTTAATTGGTATAAACTACTTAAGGTTTTAAACTCACAAATTTTATAGACCTACCGCACCACATTTTAGTTTTTTATCGGGGACAAAATATTAAATAAGATATTTTTAGTAAATTGATTTTGGTATAAACTGGTATAATTTGTTTATTTACTATCTTTTACTTAAAAATCGATACTAAGTTGATTGGTATAAACTGTTCCAAGGCATACAACAAACAAATGTATTGTTCGTGTGGTCAAACCAATTCTTAGAGCTAATTGACGCATCGAGGAAAACAGTGGTATAACGTACAAAGCAAATAAAAATTAAATGGACTTTTTTGTAGATATTGGATGAAAAAGTAAGAAAACTTCGAAAATTCTATTATTTTGTCATTGGTATAAACTGGTCTTGGCTGAAAAACACAAACGTTAATATCTAAATATGTCACATTCCAGTTCAAAGTTAGAATCAAATGACAAATATAAATAATTTAAGTGAATTTTCGATTTATAACTGGTATAAACTTGTTTTTTTATACATTCATATGATCATACTTTGCAATAATTGAATTAAAGTTAAAGCCATGGGTTCTATTTCTTTATTCTTTTCTTTTATGTTAATTCCAAGGAACTGGTATAAACTGGTCTAATAGGCAAAATGATCAAATAATTCAATGACAACTTATATCCATTTTGTGAATAGAATTTAGTAGTACACCATAAAGCAAGATTTGTTTTCCCAATTACCATTTCGGTGTTAAAAAAGAGCATAACAATAAGATAATCAAATCTGTTTTTTTTTTTTAAGTACGTATACGCCACAGTGAACCTTTTTTTTATTAATTTTAATTTCACTTTTCTTAATTGAACCACACAATTAGACTCAAATAAAACCTCATTCTAAAAAAGTGATTCCAAATCAAGTCATTATTACTTTGAGCTTAAAATTAATTTTAAGCTTTCTCAGCAGTTTTTCAACATCAAGTCATTATATTAAAATCCCCCAAATTAAATTTCAACCTCTGTAAATACAAAAACATACACACAGACACACACCCCCCATCATATTCTAGTTAATCCTTTCTCCTTTCGACGACACGACAAAAACAAAAACAACAAAAAAATTCCAAATTGTAAAGAATATAAACAAATACCTACCTATCCTTGCCACCCGTCGTCGCCGCACAGATCCGATGAAGAGCCCAAACCGTAATTACACCCTAGAGGATCTTTTCATAAAATGTATCACTGTCATCCAAGGTTTTAAGTCCTTTTAAGACACATCACGACACAATGTCTTGAAGGTTTTTCAACCCTCTCGCCTGTCATGTGTCTCAATGTGTATTTTCTCAAACCACACACACATAGGCAATAGTGATTATCATCTTCACTTGGCGAGCGGGGTGGAAGAAACTAAAATCCTTACTCGCTCATGTCCTATTAAGACCTGTGAGGCAGATTACTTCAAGTTATTGCAGTAAACAAATGAGTTAACATGGAAAATCTTGAGTAATATGCCAACTGCATATGAGAATTGTAGTGCAACAAAATGAAACATGAACATCCAAGAATGAGTTGAATGCCCCCTCCCCATCCCCCATATCTCCTTTTATAGGAAAGTTATTCACGCAGGACATTATTTTGTATTCAAACAGCGGCTGTTTGGGTAAAATAATATTTCGAATTGTAGTCATCATCAAGAAGTCTGAGCACAGAATGTCCTTAGAAAATTATCTTACACTTTCCGATGGCTATTTCCGATTATTACCGCACAAATTCGATTTCTTGGTTGTGTATCTATGTATGTGTGTGTGTGTGTGTGTTTTTGGCATCCTGCTTAGTATTTGAAATTCAAGGACCGGAAAAATCTTCACTTTCTAAAACCCCCCTACTATCATCATTATATTCGTCTTCTACTCTGAATCACTGATATATATAAATTCGAATACAAATTCAGGCAATTTCAGGACATGCCAGGATATTATTATCCTGTCGTTTGTTCCTTAAGGGGCTTGATAGTTAGGTTATGCCTATGAACGATAAGATGATATGGTTTTCAAGTGGTCTCAATGTGGTTTTATCAGGAATTTGAATTGATAGAATTTTAAGACTTTCATGAACACACAAGGAATTTCTTAACTTTCTTAAGCCACCATTACCGTAATAGGGAGAAGGAGTAGTTGTAGAAATTTAATATTAAAACACACAAAATTAATAGTGTGTTGTTGCACACATAACTTTTGCGCAATTTTTTGTGTATAAAAAAAAAAAAAAATACTCTTGAATGTGGATAGAGTGTTGAACATAAATTGTTATCATCTATCTAATGGATGGTGTGTAAAATGTGTGGATGTGCAAAAGTGCATACATGAAGGAGTAATAGCACACCACTACCGGTTAAAACTATTTCTTCATTATGTAGTGGAAGGATCATAAAAAAAAACCTTGAGTGTAAAATACTAGCAATTTTGTAACAGTAGTTGCGAAAAGTATTGTTTTTGTTTTTTGAATTCGGAGATAAAACGGAACCCTGAGGAACACCATCATTTATATTGTGTTTTGCAGGCTGGAATCAATACAATATCTACCATTTTTATTGAACCATCTTATCGGAAGGAGGGAATTTCACTGATAGTGAGTGAATTTTCCAAAAATCATAAAAATCATTTCGATTAGATACAGGAAGGCTATTTTCGCTAACTTAATAGTAACTTATCGTGAAAAGTATTAGAAGTTAGCTTGAATTACAAAACTACAAGTTTTTTAACCAATAAGTTGTTTTTAACATGTAAATGATATTTTTGTAGGAGACACATGATTTAGTACAGTAAACAGTTTCATACACCAGTTGAAAAATGTATGACCACGTGAACTTGGCGAAACACTTATCTAAAACCATAATAGAACTTGTTCGGCAGTTTGTTGCTCATTTACTACGGAAATTTGGATCCTGTTGTACCTTTGTATCTCTTGTTTCTCAATATTGCATTGTTTTTCTTGGTATTTTCGCTCAGTACATATGAAATGAGCGAAAAAAAGCAAAAGAGCAACAAAACCAAAACTGCCGTATTAAATTATCAACAAAATATAAACCTTATTTCGATTCGATACAAGCAGGGTTTTTTCGCTAACTTCATTGAAATTAAGCGAATCATCTCAGAAAAGTTATAGGTATTAACAATAACAGCTAAAATAAAAGAGAAATAAAATTAAAATTCCCATAGCAATTAATCGAAATAATTTCATCTTGGTTGGCGGTGGGCTCTTCTCCAAATTCACATCCATGAAAGTTTCATACACCAGTTGAAAAATGCATGACCATGTGAACTTATCAAAAACACATATTGCAAATCATTTATTGCTGAAATTTTGATTTTGTTGCACCTTTTTTCTTTATATTGTGTGATTTTTATTAGTTTGTTCGCTCAGTTCATATAAAGTGAGCGGAATAAAAGTATAAAAGCAACAAAACCATAACTGCAGCATTAAATTAACAACAAAATATAAACTTCATTGCGATTCGATACAAGGAGGATATTTTCGCTAACTCCATAGGAACTTAGCGGAAATTTTCTCAGAAAAGTAATAAAAGTTAAGTTAAGTTAAGTTAACAAAATAAAGAAGAAACTAAAACAAAATAGTCGTAACACACCATCAAATTAATTTCTTTTTGATTGTCTGCTGGTACTCCCCTAAATTCACAGCCATGAAGGATAACATTACGAATTTTCTACTTACGCATATACATTCTTCAATTTGCCTCTTCAATCAAAATTGTTAGTTTTTTGAAACTTTTCCTCTTCACTGTCAATTTTAAAGTCATCTCTGTGATCTGTGATACGAGTGTTGCAAGTCGACACAATAACGAGCTCCGATTACGCTTGATGCGCTGATGCCTGGAACAACGAACAATGTTTTGGCTTATGGTGGATGTCATCAACGTTGAATTATTTTCACATTTTCCTACCAAAACCGAGTGAGGAGCTTCTATTTGCCCATCCGCATATAGTTTAATATTGTACACTTTTCTCTCTCTCATGATGATGGATATACCAACACATTGTTAGTATATCAGCAGCTTGCATTGCAGCTGGCAATAAATTTGTCTCCAATTTTTTTTTTTTTTTTTTGTCCTCTCCCACAATTTTAAAAAAGAGTATGAAAACAAGCTTCAACGAATAATAACAAAATACAAAAAAAAGTGTGTAAATAAAGAATACAAAAAAAAAAAAAAAAGAAGTAAAGTAACAAATGATGATGATAAACGAAAAGATCCCCTCTCAAACTCCTCTATCGTCGTCGGTTGGTCCTCGTCATTTGCAAAGAAGGACTTCAAACATGTGTTTTATTAGAGCGAACAGAGAAAGGGTTGTTAGAGCTTTTTGTATCCCATCAATTCACACGTACTCACACGATTGATGAATGAAATGAAATAACAAAAGAAATTCCTTCACAATATATGTGTCATCGAGACACTTTTTAGTCCAAACTCCAAAATGAAAAAAAAAAAAAAAAAAACAAAATTGCAGTCAGTTATTACTACCAGTTTTTCCCAGGATCAACTATGTTAAAGTTATGTCCTTTTGCTTCAGAGAGAGACAGAAACGAACAGTAACATACCACCACATCATGTAAATTTTTCGTTTATCTTTCGTTTATTGAATTTCAAAGTCATTGTTCATTTACATTGTTGAGGAACGACGACTGAAGAGGAGGAAACAAGAACAAGTCGATGAAATAATAGAAATGGAGTGAATTCTCCAGAAATAAAGGATGTGCGATAGGAAATTGCGATAAAAAGTTTGTGTTTTCTATATTCAAAAGTCTGATCGAATTTAATTTTGACTTTTCTATTAAGTTTTTAGTTTTATTCGAGTTGTACCCAGTTTTAATGGTTTTTATCTTGTCATGTGCTGTGCATTTAAGTAAGAATAAAAAAAAAATGATGTATTTTTTATTGACAGAAAAATGAGAAGTTCTTTTTTTATTTACTCAACACAAGCTCTTGTAAAAGGACTTTCAATGAACAACTTTATTTATATTATTCGTTGAAATAATTGGAAATGCAGAAAATGTTGTTGTTTTTTTTGTTATTTTTTGTAGAAAGCACATCAAAATAAAAAGAAGCTCAATGTTTACTGTAATTTTCTGATAACTTTTTGGCAGGAGGTGGATATCTTCAAAAGACACTTTGCAGTAATCGGCACCAAGTAGTGTGGGGCTCTTACCTCACAAATACTTCCTCGAAATCTGGACCAATTTACTAAAGATCGACTACTGATTTTCCTTTCTCAATGTTTTTATCACTTTGAAGGAAGTTTAAACTTTTAATACTTTCCGTGACTTCTAGACCATTAGCTCATGTGGCTTGGTTCTTCTTAGTCTCCGGACATTGCTTCTCTTTTTTTATTACGGACTCTATTTCAGAGTTTATATGACTGTGCAGTCGATGATTATGTGATTTAGCGTGTTTTCTTACATTTTCTGTAACCATATTCCACAAGGGACTTTTTTTCTGGAATTTTTAGGATGATTTCGGTATTTGTTTTCTTTGTACAGCCCCATAATTGGATTCCATAGCTCCATAAAGGCTTTAGTACTTGTTTATAAAGCATTATTTTGTTATGGATAGATAGTTAGATTTTGTACCGATTAGTCAGTACATTTTTTGATCCATGTCCATGTCGACTGCATGTTGCAGTATCATTTGCAAAGGTAGCCATACTGGCGTCATTATCCACTGATATATCCCTTGTATATAGCAAATACAGGGTAGGTCCTAGGACACTTCCTTGTGGAACACCAGCTTCTATTTTCTTTAGTTCTGAATATTTTTGATCGTACCGTACTCTAAAGAGTAGGTCTGTGATATACCATTTTAGTATTTTAATAGTACTGCCTGGGTAAATCCTCTTGCAGTGTGTACTCTAGACCCTCATGCCATAACTTACCAAATGCTTGAGCAACATCTAAGAATATAGCCGAACATACTTTTTTCCCTTCTAGTGCTTTTTCAACTACATCAGTTTTTTTATGAACTTGGTCTATCGTGGAATGTTTATTTCTGTCCGTTTAGCTGTTTACTTAAAAGCCGCAGATGATGTTTCTCTTGGTATCTGACTGGTATAAAGTATAACACAAAAAGGTACATATTGTTGTTGAATACTGAGAAATATTGGTTCAGGTGTTTTTCTTAAAGTTATTGGTGATATTTTTATCGGAACCTGACTTGTATAAAAAAAACAATATATGAGAGAATGTAATGAAAATTTAAAAAAATGCTTTTGGAAACTAATGCAGAAATTTTGGCTCAATACTAAAATATATTGGTACAGGTGTTTTATTTAAATCAGTAGGTGATATTTTATACGACATCTGACTGGTATAAAGAAAGAATGGAACATGATAATCTAAAAATGTTTCCGTGTAATAACTCAAAAATTGTTGTTTACTGAGAATAATCACTTAAATTGTTAACTTTAATGCTGCAAGTGATGTTTCTATTTAAACCTAACTGGTATAAGGAAAAGTTTAAAAATGAAAATATTATGGAAATTTAAAAATGCTTTTGGAAACTAACACAAACATTTTAATAAGCTTTTAGTAAACATATCGATTCAGGTGTTCTTCCCTTACATCTGCAGTTAATATTTCTACTATCTGGTAAAAAGATAAATATAAATTCTGACTGGTATAAAGATAAATACGTAATTTTTAGGCTTTCCTTAAATAATTTCATGTGTTAAATTAAAACGCGTAAGTGAATAGCCAGGAAACCATCTCAAATAATTATGTTTTCTTATTTTTTAATTGGTCTAAACTGGTCTAGTTCTGGTTCTAAAACATATGACTATCAAATTAGGCATCAAAAACCAACTCTTTAAATTTGTCCAAGTAAAATCAGCGCCTTGTTTCTAGGAAGAATAAAATTCTTCATACGAATTATGGATCAATGTTTCCATTCATTAATTATTTTTATTATTTTCCCATTGCAATGCATATGTTTCCGGTCCTGCTTAATGTGTTTTAAACGAAAAATCTACAGCATCAGTACCTTCTCTGATCCCCTCCGAAGAGTGTTAACTATTTTCGAATTCACTCAATGTTTTTCCAATGAAAAACAGAAAATGCTTTTAACTTAAGATACTTACGAGTATTTCACACCATTCAATCCAACAACCAGTATCCACAATTGATAATTTGCCATTTGGCCAATACCTACCAACAACATACAAAACCGAGTCATTCACAGCAATTTGCATGTAAATTTTCGAATCGCAATTCCATTATCCCATCGAGAAACTACATGCATTGAAGCTGAGTGCGAATTGCCAATACGTTTTCGTAGGCAGACGACAAAATACGAGTTAAACAAAAAAAAAAAAATATTTAAACCCGGATATCCGCCATGATGGTACGCTGGAAATAGCTGATGGTGTTTCGTGTTTGGTGGATTTAAATTCTCACAATGAACGTGTTCAGTGAACTTTGTGAAATAGAGAGAAAGAGAGAGAGAGAGAGAGAGAGAGAGAGACCCGGCAGCAGGCAAAATATTCAAATCGAAGAACGTGACAGAAGCTTGCAATAGTGAAAGTGGTTTGAGGGCAAAACCCTTGCATTCAGAAATACAAAAAAAAAAATCAAAAAATAACCAAAAGGACTCTCATATTCGTCGAACCATGATTTTTCAAAATATTTGTGTCGAGTCTATGCGGTTCACCGAAACTACAAGGATTCTCCAACCACTTGCCGCCACCACCACCGACCGTCGACATTTCTATCCCCAAAAAGTAACTGTGCTTTCCAAGTTCGTCCTGATGCATTGGAGCGGCGACATTGGCGATCCGCAACGTTAATTATCACGTCCACTGGTATGTAAATTGGCAGGAGATTATAAAGCGTAATTGCATTTCGTACATCAGGATAACAGGATATCGCGAGAAGAAAAGCAAGTCTATTCCATTTAAATTTCACGTTCGGCAACGTAAAAACTGGACAAAAAAAAATAACGTCGACTTTATTTTCAATTCGCTGCAATTGATAGTAACGGTCCAGTTGAAGAGAGCATTATATTTTTATTTCCATACATTTGGAACAACAACAACAAAAAACAGAGAAGGTCCTTTACGATGGAGACACATCACGTTTACGGGGTTATAAATGTTTTGTAATTTTATCGGTTTTCGGACGGTTTTTTCTTTTTTTTTTGAATTTTCGTTTTGGCTGATGTATTTTGTTTTTAACTGCGAGTAGGAATACGCATTAAATCATTGACTTATCGGTTTTCAATTCGATAACCGGTGAAGTATTATTGAAATGGTCAGTCACATATCGAGTGGCAAAAAGGATATTACTATCTCTAGCTGGAGTATGTTGGTATACAATTGAATGAAGGGTTTTGTGCGATGGTTTTATTCGAATAAATAGATTGAGGGAATTTTTTTGGTTGGTGAATGGATGGATTTTAGTTCTTTTTTTTTTTTTTTTTTTTGAACTGATGCAATGATTTATTTAAAAAAATATTCTTTTCGGAGGTATAAACTCTGATAAATGGATTGAAATTCGAGTGAATTTGCGATTTTCATTGACCACTTTGAAAAGGGTTTTAAGTTTATTTGATGTGTGTTTATTGCTCAGGAATGGAATAAACAAAAAATGATTCATTCAGTTTCATAAAATGTCGAAAATAAATACTTTTTACACAGAAAATTTGATTATTTTTTTTATAAAAAAAGAAACATTCTTTTACTCTGTTGATATAGTTTTCCCCCGACTGGTATTAAAAAATCTATTGAAATTACAAAAGGATACGGTTATAATCCTTAGACGTACTACCTCATTCGTCATTTTTACACCTAAAAGATGTAAAATGTTAAAAAACAAAAATGTCCTAAGTATTTTTCGGACAATTGTTTATGTTTTTCAATTAAATTGGTATAATTCATGTTGCTTTCATTTAAAAGCCTTGCCTAGCCAACTCATCAGTTCGTTCATTTCCTTCAAAATCACTATGACCCGGAACCCAGATCAGAGAAATGGCAACGTCGTTGCCCAGGTTGACGAGTTTGTTTCGACACTGTTGTACTAATTTAGAGGCAGTCGTATCCGAAAATATGGCTTTAATGGCTGCTTGACTATCCGTTATGATAGCTACATTTGTATTAAGATCTGGATTTAGTTCAAGGATTCTACATGCTTAACTAATTGCCAGTACCTTCGCTTGGCAGATGCAGGCAAAGGCGGGAAGCCGATGAGACTTGGACAGGTTCCATCATTCAGAGAAGACACCCGCAGGAGGTAGAACCCCACCTTGAGGTGTTCCCCTATTCACAATTTTGGTCTTAATTGAGTTATCTATAATGCTGCTATTGTTCGATTGTTCGCACAACTTCATGAAGGGCTGTTCCCATGGATTTGCCCTTCAAATAAGCATGCTGGGAACTTGATACCCCTAAAATGGCTATCGAGGATTCGCTCCGAAGTTTCTAATGAAAAAGACTCATGCTTTCGGAATAAAAACAACCCAAACCTTTCTCCATGACATTGGTAGATATCAGACTTAGGCATCCTTTTAATATATTTTCTAGCCAAGGCACTGCGAAGTCTTGCAGTTTCTGTAGCATAATTGGTAGTATACCGTCAAAGCCCGGTGACTTATAAGGAGAGAAGGTATTTATAGCCCATGCTATACTTTCCCTAGTTGTAAGAGAGTTTATATGTTCAGACTGAACGGACTGAATGCGTTAAGTTCTGTTCTCGCAGCACGGAAAGTGGGTGGACATCAGTAATTCCAAAGATTCGGCTGGAGAAACTGTCCATGATCCGTCAGGCTTTTTTAGAAACGAAGGATTGCAGTGTTCCTTTGATAGAACTTCACTAAGCCTCGCAGAGTCTTTTATGTTTTCTATTGAGTGACAATAATCTCTCCCGCCTTGTTTTTTAGATTTTCTATACCTAAAATACAAAAATTCAGGAAGAATCGATTGAAAAATATCTAAATTTATTGAAAAATATTTAACGCACCTCGGCAACCATATTCCTGTCAAGAAAACATTTTTTCCCAGTCTCGCAAGAATTCAGTAATTCGCGTTCCTTAAAAAATAATTCACCCACTCACCCAGCAACCATTATTAAAACCAAGACTCACACAAGTGCAAAAATTCACTTTTCATACATAAAAATTATACCATTTCCATTAAGAAATATTGTTTTTTGAAAAAAAAACACAGACAAAAAGATTCTCTTGAAGAGGAGAAACTCTTCATTCTCACATAAAAAAATAATAGCAACTCTCTCAAACCCAAAAAGCCAAGAAAGAGCCAACAACACATTATCGGCTGAGAATTACTTTGACATATCGTGTCGGCTCATGATAAACAGAAAACAAGGTATACTTATTATGAACGTCAAGTCGCCATTTTGAAAAAAACTTATGACGTAGTAGTCATCTCCGATGCTGACAATCGTCTTTGTTGTTGTAAATTTCAGTTTCATTATTGTTGTTTTCAATGAAAAAAAAAATGTTTTCTCCAAATCCATAACTGACAATCGATCTAACTGCCCTGGAAAATGAGGAATATGACTTCACAGAAAACCTGCCAATAATCTAATGAGCATACCTTGTTATCTGTTTATCATGGTGTCAGCTGAATTTGTCATTTACGTATGTAGGTATGGCTTTTCATACATTAAACCCATTCTCAGTCTCACCCGACTACATATATGTCTATAAGAAAAAACCATACCAATACGTCAAACCAATTCTCAGCCGACACGATGACATACACGAAGACATTTTAGATCGGCCACAACAACATCTCAAAGCACAAACACGATCAATCCCGCTGCCTGAGAGCGAGTAGCTGAGGGAGAAAATATAATACACAAATGCAAAGAAGAGAACAGGTGACAGCTGTGATTGTGGCAGCTCAGCTGTTGCAATTTCAGTTCATCAAGTGGCGCTTTGGTTTTCAGTTAACTCCGGGATTTGTTTTTTTTTTTTTTGTGAAAAGTGTTTAATTTTATTGAAATATTTCAAAGTGAAGTGTCAAAAAATATTAAATACAAAATTTTAAGTGAGTGTTCAATTATTTTTATAATTTCATCCAATTTTTGTTATAGAAAGTGAAATTTAAAGGTAATTTTTTGTAATTAAATTTAATTTAAAGAATGAAGAAATAAATAAAGAAAATAATAATGAAAAAAGTCTCAACATTCTGTCTGATTGATAAAAATGTAACAAATGCATTCTTTTGTTTAAATAATCAATTTTTCTTTATTTTCTTTTTTTTTGCAGAGATTCTTCAGTTAATTTGAAAGCAGAAATTATATTTAATTTTTCATCAAGATTCTATTTTGTATGTGAAGATTTCACAGTACCAACGAGGGACATAAAAGATAAAGAAGTAGATCATTTGCAGGTTGATCGAAAATTTCTTTTATTAGTTAACGCAAATTGTAAGTGAATTTTTTGTTTTATTTATTTATGAAAGATATACCTCAAGACAACAGAAATATTACAAAATAAAAAACAAAACAATTAGCAGCCTCAAGACAACAATGAAATAAATATAGGAATTAATTTAACAATGAAGCGAAACATTAGGAATTTTTCATTTATTGATCAAAATGCCCCTGAAACTGGCCCTCGTTTAATAAGTCCCTAACCCTTTCGTTTTTTTGTATTATTCTTTTGGCAAAGCATTTATTTTTATTTTATTTTTTTATTGCTTGCAACTGGTTAATGTAGTTATTATTATTTTCCTTATATGTAAGTTATTATTTCAAAAACAAAATACCTCAAGACAACAGATATTAACATCAAAATCATCAACAATATAATTTGTACGTGAAAAATTCACAGTACCAACGAGGGACATAAAAGATTAAAAAGAGTAGGTCATTTGCGGGTTGTCCGAAATTTTCTTTTATTATCAAACTAAAATGGTGAGTGAATTTTTATACATTTTTACAATTTATATTAGGTATAAAGGTACCGAAAATAAAAACCAAAGCTTTAAATTTGAATACAACATCCTTTAAAGTCTAGACATCTAAAATGTAGGTAGAGCAAATATTAATATCAGAAATAGGTAAAAAAATACTCCAAAAATTTCACGCTTGTAAGATATTCCCGTATAAAAATGAATAAAAACAAGTTTTTTTCGAGGCAAAGTTTTGAGGCGGGGTAATTTGTAAAGGTTTTTTCTTCAACTCAGTTTAGCTCTTTCGGATAGTTCTTTCCTTTTACGAGAAATCTGTAGTTGAATTAATTTGTTTGACATTTTACATCATAAATTTTCTCGTCAATAAAAAATAAGAATTGGATGTTCTGTTTCCTTCTCTTCCTTGAAACTGGCCTTCGCTAGATATGGCCCAAAAATTATTTAATACCTTTTCACTTTTTCGCTTATATATTCAATATTTTGTTGAGAATTTGTTCATCATGAAAAAAAGCTAAAGAGCCACTGTAATATGTAAGTTCGAGATATGGGGTTAGGGGAACTGAAATTTTCGTTAAAATTCGTTAAGATTTACCAACTCGTTAAGAGTTTATCAGGACTTGACTAACATACCTGAAGATATTTGCGGAAATATCTTAAAATTTCATTAAGAATTTAATAAACAACTGGTATAAAGTTTCAAAAAGGTGGAAAATGTCGTGTGGTATTGCGAAAATTTTGACAAAGTATCTTAAAATTTCGTTAAATATCGATAAATTGTTAGCGCTTTTGATTTAAAATTTTGAAATTGACAATATTCCTAAAATCAAACTAAAAATCTAAATTTGAAAACTTTAAAACGACAAGTCAAAAACAACACATCAAAAAAGAGTTTTTTTTTCACGTCAACTACAAACATTTTTCATGTTTTAAAAGTTATTTGATTTAATTCAAAATATTCTAAAACATACAAATTTGAAAAGTACATTTTTGCTTACTTTCTGTTGATCCTTCTTGTCCTTGAAACGGACCATCGCTAGACATGAACCAAAAATTATTTAATACCCTTTCACATTTCCGGCTATGTGAAAGAAATTTTCAGTATTCTGTTGGGAAGTTGTTCAACATAATTTTAAAAAAGCAAATTAAATAATATGGCTGTTGGAAAACTAAAAACTTTGTTCAAATTTGTTAAGATTTTCATACAAACTCATTCAGAGTTTAATAGGCCTTGTGAACTTCTCGATTGATATAAAGAATTTTGAAGAAAATATCTAAAAATTTTGCCAAAATTCATTAAAAATAACTGTTTCATAGGATTGATGAGTTCCAGTTGGGAATTAAAAGAATTTTGACGAAGTTCACAAAGAATTACGTTAAAATTTGTTAAGAATTTTATAAAAAAAAATTGTTAAATTTATAAGGTTAAAAGTCTAGGATTCTCAGAGTTTTGACGAAACTATCTGAAAATTTTGTTAAGAATTTATTAAAATAAAATGTTAGACTGTGTTGCACGTACTTACTTGCTTTTGGGATCCAAGTTAATGTAAACTTTAAAGTCTCTTACATAATATTTTTTTTTAAATAAATAATTTTATAAAAAAAGAAAAAGAAGAAAATTCGAAAATTCATAACTAAAATGACTTAAAAAACTTCTACAATTGTTTTGAGCTTCAAACTAATTTTACCAAAATAGAAAAGTTTTTTGAAAAAGAAATTGAAAATCATTTAAAAAAAACATAAACTTTTGTATAGGTATTAAAAATTCTTAAACATTGTTTAAAAAAATATTTGGAAAGTACCTACATATGTATGCTATTTTCAAAAAAAAAAACATAAAAAACAATATTTATAAAAAAAATCACGTAACCGTTTAGAAAAATTGATTTTTTATCAAATTCTTTTTTACAATCGAAAAATCTTTTATTTGAAGATTTTGTTGTGAAAAAAATTATAAATTTTGAGTAATCAATCGTTGGAGCCGCTTTTTGAAAAACTTAATTTTTTTCATTTTCGTTTAATGTCAGGAACCTACCGTTAATTATAATTTTAAAAATTCAATTTCCCCTACAGGGAATCACCCAAAACCCAAGTTTAAAGAAAATTGCTTTACCAGCTCAGGCTGTAGTATACGAGACAAAGACAGACAGACAGAAAGAGACATACTGACGGGCAGAAAGATAGACAAAAAGAATTACTATGCCACTTTTTTTTTCATTTTCTATCATGGTATGATTGTTTGCACTAATTTAATAAATATTACGAATCCTAAACTTTCGCATTGCAAGTAAAAATTTCAATTTAATACACAATTTTCAAAACATTTTTGAAAAAAAAAAAATTAGTACCTCTGCCATTTTTAAGATCAACATGCAACATCTAAAAACAAAATTTTGAAAAAATTCATTTGCCATTTTTCGAAAAAATGACTATTTCGATTTTTTCTAAATTCTATAAACAATTTTTGTTACTTAACATTAAGACGCCAACTTAATAGCTTTCATTTAAAAAGAAAAAAAAGTCGTTGAAGAGAGACCAAAAAATTAAAAAAATCAGTTCTATGACAAGTAGGTCCCGTTATTAGAGATTTTTTGTAAAAAAATTGGTTTCATAAAAAAATAGATCTTAACCTGAAGAACAACCATGACCATGGAACTAACGTTATTTTTTGATATACCTTCATTATGTATATTCATTCCAAAAATCCCTCTAGACAGTCTCCAAAACAAGCCATACACCAAGTTTGACGCTAGAAAATATTGTTAAGATATTCTTACGGTTGGAAAATGGAATATCACGCGTTACACTGAAATTTTTCTAGATAAAGAACTCGTATGCTTCGCAACCTAAAATAATGTTTCGGGCTTAAAAAGTTTCGGGAACCGTTTTAGAATGTAGCCGGAGATTTTCTCGAAAAGTACTTACAAAAAAAATATCAAATTCATTAAATAAAAAAACCCTCGGAGCATACATTTCAATCAATACTGTGTTGTGGGAGATTTGAAGAAATATGAAGTGTTTCGCTTGGAGCCGTATTGACGGTTTGGGCATAGCGTCGCAGCGCCTCCCTGGAAAGTGTAAAAGTAAGCATGTCACTTTTTCTGATGACCTAAAGCCTATCCCAAGTGCTTACAGACTTGATGGAATTTGACTGAAAATACTTATGTTGATACCGTCCTTGGTCGCCCTTAAGTCGTGATCAGCGCATGTACCTCCGAATAAGAATTTCAAATGAAGGCCTTCATTTAATTTTAAATCTCTTTCGACATGAATTTGACTTTGATGTATATTTTATTAAATATCGATTAATTTTGAATTTTTTGAGAATGAAAATAAAAAAAACTCGTTCAGAGTTGGAAAATTTACTCGTTCAGAGTGTTAAAAAGTCGGTAAAAGTTTAAAATTTCGGGCGGAAACTTATAATGACTTCGTTTTGAACTCCTTCAGAGTTTGAAAGTGAAAATAAATTCGTGTTATGTCAGAATTGAGTATTTACGTGAAAATGGAATCGTTCAGACTTTGAAAAATGTTAGTTCAATTAAAGTTTGTCAGCTCGTCAATGTTTTAAATTTTCGGGCGGAATCTTAAAATAATTAAACACGCTCCGAATCGAAAAAAAAACTCGTTCAGAGTTTTGATTACGGAAGTGGACTCGTTCAGAACTCAAGAGAGAAAAACTATTAAAAAAAAAAAAAATAATAGTAAATTATAAATAAATACGTTCTAAAGCTACCGCCATTAACGACTGTCTCCAAAAAACGCAATTCATTGAACCAAAAGTCATTTCCAAAACACCATCGCACAAAAACTACAATAATTTATCATTTGGACAACAAGAAGGCAAATGTTTCCTAATAACACACAAATTACTGAAACCACAATACCTCCGTAGACAAAAAAACAAAAATACCTTTAATTACATTTTTTAGAGGTGAACGTGAAGTCCCAGCAAAATAGGAAAACTTCTAGATGTTGCAACAAAAACACAGAAATAAAAAAAAATTATGTATAAAAACGAGGATACAAGAAACCGCAATTCAGTGCTTCCAGTATCTCGAACTACTATATAATTATTTGACTCCATTTGATTCATTCTAAAGGAGGTGTTTCTTCTTCTTCTTCTTCGTGTGGTATAACTCTGTTGGATGCATAAACGAGTCAACTCATTAGTATTCTAATGTTGTCCCACTATTAACACATTTTCATTACAAAATTCGTGAAACTCGTTATCCTGTTTCTTGTTGCTTCAAACCAACAACTACACAAAAAAAAAGGGATACATTTCAACTTTCTTTCCATGTACTATCCTGAATATTATTCCTAGGTCCTTCTAAGGAAGCTCAATATTTTTTTTCTTTTCTGTTAAACACTTTTTCTGACCTATTTCATTTAGATAATGTTGCAGCTTTTGATCCTGTTTTTTTTTTCTTCAGTTGTGTTGTAAGAACACGCTTAGTGCAACGAAGTTGTTAATAGTGTAATTTAGACGTTCGTTGTTGGTTACAAATGGGGGCAGGATGCTTCGTTACATTTTTTTTTTTTTTTTTTTTTTTCATTCACAAAATGTTTCAATTGCATGCAGAAATGAATGAGAATATTATGCGAGAATGTTTTTACTCTCGATGGATATTCTGTGGTGTAATTTATTTAGATTATATTTTTCCATAACTAATTGAACTAATAATTTACTGCCATGTTTTGTTGAATGGTTGGTGGAATAATTATGCTTTTTGTTTTTTTGTGGTGTGAAAACCTGCACATGGACATAATTGTTTTTTAAGTTTTATGATAAACGACAGGATTAAAATTTTTGATTTATATGATTTTAATTCAAAATCGGTCGTCGGTGGAACATAAAATAATTTCTTGTTGCTTAACACTTTTTTTTAACTTGTCAAAATTTCACTTCACGTGATGATTTTCAGTCATATTTTATGAAAAAATTCCAAAACTGTTTTTTTGTTTGGTTCTGTGTTTTTTTTTCTCATTTCATTGCAAGTATTTCATAGTGTGGAACGAATTGTGGAACGTATTTGTCTTTTTTTCTAACTACACGTCCAAAGTGATAAGTTTTTTTCACTTCGTCTCTCGAGAGATACTGCTTGTTGGTTAAACAAGTATAAGTTTAGCGTTTCAACAAGATTTCATATAAAATATATTTTGAATACGATCCACAAACACTCTTTTACTTGCTATACCTTTAAAATTTCGAGGTTTTAATCAAAAATAACATTGCAAAAATTAATAAGTCTAGAAAAAAAATAATAAGTCTAAGTCTGTGTATCTGTACGTTATTGCGTCAGTGCGTCCATCTGATCCCATGTCCAATGCCCATATGCGTAAACGAATTTTCTTCAAATTTGGTACAAATGAGTTTTATGTAATTTCGAAATTTAGTTTAAATAGAAGATATTTCCAACAGAGAGTACATCCACAATTGGTAAGATTGTTGTCTGGTTCGTATGCTACTGGATGCCATGATTTTTTTTTTCGCTTTTTGGCTCAAAATTGTTAACCTTTTACTTTGATTTAAAGTATTTTTTTCCGTTTCTACTTCGTTCACCCATAAAACATTTTTGAGTTATTCCAATTTTGTCGAAAACGGCTCAAAAAATTTTGTTTGATTGCAACAAATCTGTATTTTTAGTTTTTTTTTATCAAAAAAAAAACTCGTATAGCCCAAAACATTTTTTGCAATTCTATTCGTTGAAAATCGAAATGGGATTATAAAAAATTGTTTTTTTTTTTACATTAGTAAGCCTTCATCACAGAATATCCCTTTCAAACTCGGTTTTTTTTAATCCCTCAAAATGTCAAAATGGATTTCAAAATCCCATTTCCCTTCTAAAAGTTTTATTACTCACTAATAACCACGAGATATGTGGGATTTTTAAAGCCACTCGGTAAAAACGAATTATCGAAAGAATTGTGAATTAATAGCAAAACTTAAAAGTGACAACCTAAAACTCCTTCATAAATTGAGTAAAGTTTTTTTTGTAGAAATCCTGTAAAAAAACCAAATCATCCAAATTCCAATTAGGTATCTACAGAATTTCTTAGTGACATAATCCCAAAAACAAAAAAGTTACGAAAGAGAACATCCTAAAAGTAAACATTTTAAGTACCTTCGATAGATAAATATATAATTTAAATAGATAAAGTACCTACGAATATCCCAAACATTCATATTCTGAAAATAAAAATCCCAACTGTGCTAAAGCTCTTGGGAATTTCTTGTATTTTTTAATCTCGAAAATGTTAAATCCCCAAATTGCTCTAAAAGCTAAAAATTTCCAAAACTAAAAAAAACACAAAACCTATAATCCGTAAATTTGAAGGTTTATACAATTCACAAAAATCTTAGATCCCATCAGCGCAACTAAAAAAAGAACGAGGTACCGAATTTTCGTTTTTCTGGAATTTTATTTCAAGATATTTTGTTTTCGGGATATGAAAATAAAAGTCCTGACTGTGAAAAGCCCTTCAGAACTTCTTGTATTTTTTAATCTCGTAAACGTTAAATCCCTAAAATCCTCGGGAAGCTAAAAATTTCCAAACCTAAAAAAATGCAAAACCCTTAATCCATATTTTTTTAAATAAATAAAATTCACAAAACTTTCAATTTCAAAAGACCTTGAGTACCGTAAGCCTTAAATTCAAAATAATTAAATCCCGGAAAGTATTTAATCCCGAAAGATCAAATCCAAAACATTCCCAATGTCCAAAACTCTAAAAATGAACAGTCTCAACATCCCTAATCTTGGTTTCACAATGAACGTTAAGTTAAAAAAAAAATCTTAATATCACGAATGCCAAAAATGAAGAAAATCAAAAATATCTTAAAAATCGTAAATCCCCTAAGCTGAAAATCCAATTAAGCGTAATCCCAAAAACTTTAAATCACAAAAAACCTTAAATCCTAAGGGCACAAGTTAAAAAAAGAAGTAGGTACTGAATTTTCGTTTTTCTGGAATTTGTAATTTCAAGATTTTTTGTTTTCGGGAACTGATTCCAATTTTTTTTTTTATTGAACTCGATGTATGGAGAAGTCGTTATCTTATTTGCCTAGAATCTTGGAAGCAGAAAAACTAAATTTTGGATTATTAGAAAGTCTAATTGTCTCTAAAAACTTCTTATATAATCTAGATCTGTAAGTTTAGGGTAGTTACCACCTTCACCTCTGCCCATTTTTCCATTACAATCATTTAATTAAAAGAAAAAAAAAAACATACTGTACCAAGTTGATAAATTCACATTCCCCCTTATAAAATCTATTTCGAATGCAAATCAGTCTTGAAAATGTCCTTTCAAATAGAAACCTAGCAGAGGTTAACTGAAATTGTCTTATTTTCAGTCTAGGTTTATTGAAAAATATAAATTTACAAAAGTTACACAATCTTCTTGTTCTGCATTAAAACACACAATTGTCATTGCAATAATTTCACTCAATTCCTGTATCCTATTCCCTTTTGGTATAGGATAATAACTGTTTCTTGATGGCAACATTCAATATTATATTGTCCTTCGTTATCTCCCTTAAATACTCAATTGTATAGGGAAACAGCAAAACAATTGGATAACACCTTCATTAAAACAAGTAATTTCCGTTATTCAATTCCTCGTTTCTGCCTCGTCCTCGATCCAAAGTCAACTTTCCCCCCAACAAAACTCTCCCAAAAGAAGACAAGAAAGCGATAAAGATCTTAGAGCATCCAGCAGATTGAGCGACTTTAACTCGAAATCACCACCAAAACCAATACCACGCACTGGCACTGGTACTGGTACTAGGGAAGGATCTGTGTATCCTTTTGTTTTTCTTTTTTTTGATAGAAATCCCAGTCTAACTATGTTTTTTTTTTTTTCTTCTTTTAGAATTGGGGTTATAGCAATATGGCTTCCTGGAGGATTCCCCCTCCCCCCTGCGAAGTTACTTAAAAGTCGTGTAAACAAGTTTCGATGAGCACAACATCCCTAACTTCCTTTGTGCTCTACTCCTGCCTGTGCCACAACAAATTGCGGCAAGAAAGTTGTATAAATTTCTATGTTGTTGCTTGACTTGAGTAGATTGAGATTTTGTCCTTGTTTTTTTGTGTTTTCATTCTTTTCTTCAGACTTATCCTTGCGTGTGATGAGGAAATGTTTAAAGGTGTTTTATATTTTTTTTTTCTTGTTTTGTCTCGTGTTTTATGCTTGAATTGAAAAGCTAAGGAGATTTGAGTCAAGACGATAATATGATGCCGATGGAGGGAGACGAACATGACGGGGCCTATTTTTTTGTTGCGTCTTGGGTGGATTTAATGTTATTTGTCTCAGGGTTCAGGGATTCGAATTGAATGAGAGAAAAAAAAAAGTTCAAAAGCTATCGGATTTGATATTTGTCTTTTCCTTTCTTTCTTTTTTTTTCTTGTGTTTTTCTTTTTATTTTTGAGAAAAGAAAAAGACAAGTTCCTCTCTAAGAAGAGGCTTAAATGTGCAAAGGTGTCGTTCTTTTTTTTTTTGTCATCTTTTTGTTTGATTTCATTTGGGGATAGGGATTTTATTTTTTTTTTGTTTTTTATTTTTTGGGTCAAAAGAAAGTCATTCGAAAATAATTTTGTGGCTGAAATGATGGATATAATGGAAATACTTATTTGGAATTAATAGAAAAGAAAAAGGGAGATAAGAAGGGTTCGTATTCATTGAATACAAACTTGTGATAGGTCTACATACCTACCTACCTACTTGGAAGTTTTCAAATTTACATCTATAAATATTTATTATGGGATCTTATCAGGGATTATGAACCCTTCAATGTTCTTTCATAATATTATGTATGACTGAACATTTTTTTTTACATAAATAATTGAAAAAAAAAAATTTCAGTCAAAATGAATGAATCTGAAAAGTTGTTAAATTTGTGGACGATATTATTTTTTTGTTTGTTTTTTTTTCTCCTCTTTGTATTCTAAAAGCAAAGAAATTAATTGCGAGCTGATGAGTTCTATCAAGTAAATGTCAAAACTATTTTAAGCGGTCACTTATATATTTATTAGAGAAAAAACTTAAAGCTGACATACGGCAACCCTGTCAGACTGTGATTTTTGTTCTTAACCATTATTACTTTGTAATAAAGTGTAAGCATTTTTTTCAACCTGAATGCTAGTAAGTTGATCAAAGTGGATGCTGGTTCTCTTAATTCTAGTCTTGGAAAATAAATTAAATTGTTTGGGACAAATTTTCACCTGTACATTCCACAGGTTCTGCCTTAAATCAGAGATTTTTGATTGGTTCCTTCCACATTTTCTTTTGGTTTTTTTTTTCTCTTGGGGTCTAATCCCGAGAATATTGTTTTTGAACTCTAACCGGTTGTAGAACGTATTCAAGGCCACAGGCTATACTTCAAATCAGAGATTTTTGATTGGTTCCTTCCACATTTTCTTTTGGGTTTTTGCTCTCTTCGGGTCTTATCCCGAGAATATCGTTTTTAGACTCTAAACGGTTGTGGAATGTATTCAAGGCCACAGGACAGAATATACTTCAAATCAGAGATTTTTGGATTTGTTCCTTCCACATTTTGCTTTGACTTATTTTTCTCTTCGGGTCTCATCCCGAGAATATCGTTTTTAGACTCTAACATGTTGTGGAACGAATTCAAGGGGACATACTTTTTTTTTATATTCCACAGCTTCTATTTTAAGCTAAAATTTTGTAATTGGTAAATTTAAAGAATGGGTATGCCACCTTAGGATTTCTCCCATCCCTAAAAATTGGTTAAATGGCCCAAAACATAGTGTCGAAAGCGTTCAATTTTCATTTCACGAGAGCTGAATACTAAGTTTACTCAGTTAAGCCTTGTACCTATTCATGTTCTAGGGGTAATTAAATTTAAATTAAAATTTTGTTAGTGTGGAATGTTAAACTGTACATTCCACAGTTCCTATTTAGAATTAAATTTTTTTGTTTGGCAAATCTCTTGTTAGAATTTACTACCTAAGAATATTTCCCTTGCGATCACATCCCCACATACTGGTAAAATAGTCCATAACATGTTGTGAAACGCATTCAATTTTCATTTCACTAGAGGTGAGGTTTTTCCCTAGCAGTCGCTTAGTTAGTAAACGTATGTGGAACGTAATACGGTCCATTTTAAAGCCTTAGAATTTAGTAAGAACTAGGACAAGTAGTTTTTTATTTAAAAAAAGTGAATATGTTTTACTTAAATCTTTAAGTCTCACTTCTATTTCATGTTAATTATGTTCCACAAAATATTTGATGGCCATGTGTACAAGATTCTTAACACAAAATCGGAATTTTAATGGAAAAGTGCGATGTGTGTTCAACCACTCAGTAAAAATGCTGATATCTCTTCCAAGAAAAGTAAATTTTGTATAGCATACAACTTAGGTTCCACATAACCATTTTCTAAGCAGCATCCAAAATATGAAATATATGTAAGTTCCTCACAAATCTATAGTTGGCCTGTACCTGACTTCTCGGAAATCAGAAAAATGAAAAATTTTGTCTTAAAGGGAAAAGTCCAAGCTAGTACAGTGAAACTGAAAATTAGCCAAACAAACAACTTTAAATGAGAAAAGAAGCTGTGGAACGTTAAAAAAAAACTTGAGGGACATTCGTTTGCGAAAGAATCCAATCAAATTAAGTTGCCATTTCTTCTCATTTTATTTTTAAAGTTCAAACAAAATGAAGTTTGTCGCATTTTTCGGTAAGGTTTACATTTTTTTCTTTAAAATATTTTTAACTGAGCGAATCACTCATCATTTTACCAAAATGCGGTAAGTTGAATAACTTATTGCTGATGCATTAATTATTCATAACTACAATTTTGTTGCTGTTTCACTTTATGTTTGTAAGGATAGTTTATTGCTGACTTCATAGGTCAATCATCGTACAATCCTCTATTTTGTTATTTAGGATTTTTCGCTAAGTTCTTATGAAGTAAGTGAAACATCTTCCAACAATAAGTCTCAGACCAATCGAAAGGAGTTCAATATTTCGTTAATAATTAGTTATCTCTAATTTTTATAGGGTTTCGCTCAGTTTGTTTGAAGTAAGCGAACGAATAACCCTACATTTAGCTCTAGTGAGGTTACTAATTTTGTGTTTATAAATTATGGAAATTTCGGTTTTGTTTCCATTATTTCCTTACGATTTTTCGCCAAGTTTATATGAAGTTAGCGAAAATCCCCTTTCGATTTGCTTTATGCCAAGTAAGATACAAATATTGATGGTAATCATAATCATAATTTATTCAAGTTATCCCACTTAATTTGTTGATAGATTCTTGGAATGGTCAGGACATTTCAGGACTACGTTTTTTTCTTGTTTGCTTGAAAATTGAAATACCTATTTAATAATTTTGTACACCTTCAAAAATTTCACTTGCTCTAAAATTCATTTTCAATATTATTTCTATTTGTCTACAAATTTGCATTGATTTTTTTTTGTTTATTTATTGAATATCGCTAAAAAAAAAAAAACTCAAAGCAAATATTTGACAAAAAAAATCCATTTTATCGTTTCTGACTTTAAACCATCAGACAACATTTTAAACGACAACAAAAAAAAAAAGAAAAAAGAATATTCCATCATCGGTAGCATATGGTCAACGTTTGCAAGCAAATAATTGAAAATTTAACTGAAAGTCATGCTGGGTGTAGGTTTTTTTTTTTTGTTCCATTTTCTTCGCTTGTTATTTTTATATTCGATCCTTTTTTTAGATGAAACTATGAATGTGATTTATTCACAGTTTTTTTTTTTTTTTTCTTTTTAAATTAATAAAACAATTTAAAAAAAAAAATAAACATGCGTTGGCGTCCCCTAGTCCATTCTTTGAGGTTTTATTTACCATAGGAATCCTATTTTAATTTTTTTGTTATTCATCAGAAAAAAATACAAACCAAGTTGAACAACAAAAAAAAAAAACTCAAAAATCCTCCAGGGTATAGAGATAGCTTCGGTACATTTAGAATAGTTGAAAGAGAGGATTTTTAATTTGTTTTTTGTTTTTTTTTTTTTTTGCTTTTTGCCTTGTTTCAATCCACAAACGACGAAGGCATCCTCAGGGTCATGTTATTTTTGTTTCCGGGATAAATTAGAAAACTTTTTAGTTTTTTATTTGATTTTTTGTTTCATTATTTTATTTATTGAGCAAAAGATTTGTTTATTATTTTCATCAATAAATTTTGTTTGGTTTGTTTAATTATACAATTACAACGAGTATGAATACTGCTCTATATCTGTATAATAATATTTATTTCTATAGGTTTTTTTTTTTTTTTATTTTTTGTGTGTATATACGAAGATTTTATTTTTTATTTATTTTGATTTCTGTCTGATTTTTTCTTTGTCCATTTCGGTCTAAAATATACAATTGTTTGTTAAATTTATTCGTTTTATTTTATTTAATTAGATTAGTAGTATTTAAACTTAAAAACAAAAACAAAACTTATGAAGGGGACGTATTGTCAAAAACTTATTTATTTAACATTTTTTTTTTTATTTATTTTGTCTTACTATAAATAGATATTCTATATAGTTTATAACGTTAGTATTATTTTTTTATGACAATTTGTTCTTTTTATTTCTATTTTATATAGTTTTTTTTTTTAATTATGTATTTTCTTAGGCTTTATAGTTTTTTTTGTTGTAATTTATTGTTTTTTGTCTGCTTTAACTTCATTATATTTTTTGATTTTTTCTTATTCACATCTCACAAAATAGGAATTTTATCTTCTTTTTTTTTATTTTATTTTGTCTTTATTGGAACCCCTATGATTTTTGTTCTCTTACTTTCTTTTTTTCGATTTTCATTCTATAAAACATTTTTTTATTAACTATTTTTTTTTTTTTTAATTCAAATATAAATATAATTAAATCTATTAGTTTCCATAATCATCAATAAATGTATCGATAATATAACGTTTTACTTCGTTGATGGAAGTTCGTACATTGGAACATTGATGCCGTTCTTGGTTGTCGGGTAAGACGAAGAGTTGTTGGAGTTCACCCTGGCATAGAAATGAAGAAAATACAAAATTAAATGAAATTTCAAAAACATAAATTAATTTATTTAATTGAAAAACTAAATTTAAGAAATATATTTTGTTCACCAAAATATAAAAAAAAGTCCATTTTTACTTGCTTATAAAAATTTTGCACATCTGTGCCCTAAAATGAACCTTACTGGTTTTGTTTCTTCAAAAATCAAGTGCAACCCCCATAATTTTGCTTGTAATTTTTTGAAAGAGTTGATAAAACTAAGTGTTGTTAACAGAAATAAAAAAACATTTAAAAGTCCCGAACTTGTTCAATTTTATATGAAATTATATGAACTATTTGTTAAAATTTAAAATCTTTATCAAAAAAAAGTTAGTTGAATTTTTGTCCCACAAGTTAGGTATTGGAAACGTTCCGACCAAAAACAGTTTTTTGGGCAAAATCATATTTAGAATTCAACCTTCACATCTCAAAATTTGTATCCATTTTTATAAAGCAAACGGTTTTAGTGGACTAAAAGACCAAATATAATAGACTTTAAAGGGCGTAAATCAGCTCAAGCAACCGAGCAAATGCAAAGCATTATATGTTGTAAAAAAAAGCCATATTATTTTTCTCGAAAGCTATTTAAATGATTTCGATTTTGAAAAAAAGAAACATATCCAAATCGGAGTTGTTTTGACCAGTTCCAAGTACAAGATATACCCTTTTTAAGCTTTTTACTCCATTATTTAAAATTAAAGAACTGAATACAACTTTGTTTGTAAAAACATTTATCTTCGATACAAAAATGGACAAACAATATTTTTTAAAAGTTTAAGTAACCCTACTCAAGTGTTGAATTTCGAAAAATTAATTTCATAACTTCTTTTTAATGTTAGCCCATGATCAACAATTATTTGGTCATCTATTAAATGTTTGGATAACAAACCACAAAAGCAGTCACAAACTGAGGAAATATTAATTTTTCTACCATATTTTGTGGGTTAACTTAACCCAAAATAAACACATTTTCATTACCTATGGGTTTTTGTACTTAAAGAACTGCCATGCCAGTGAGAAAATTAAATCTAATTCAATAAATACTGCCTAACCATTTATGTTCATTAAATCAAATAAATCATCATAAAATATAAATGCAAAAGACTAAACAAAAAAAACACACAAAAGTTTAAAATTTACATAAATAATTAATAAAATAAACATCAGCTTTGCCCATTAAACTGTCCATTATATCATTTATTTTATTTATTTAAATATTCAATTCTATATATTTTGATTTAAATTAAACCCAAAAAAACAAGCATTTCATAATATTCATTTCCTTAACATTTTATTAAGTGAAATTTATATATATTTTCATTTTTGTATTTCCTCTGTATTGTGACTATCACACACAATCAGCACAACAGGGACAACAACAAAAACAAAATGTATTCAATTACACGTAAAAAAAAACATCATCAAAGCTATAAAATATCAATTTTTTGACTTTTTTTTTTTATTGAAAATAATAAATTTCATATGCAAATTGAACACAATGCACATTTCATTTTATTTTTTTAATTTTTCTTTTCATTTTACCTTTTTTTTTTATTATTAGTTTTATTATTGTTTATTTTTTTTTTATTGTTCCCTTTGTGTGTGTTTTTTTTTCTCATTATTTTTTTGTATTAATATTTTATTTTATTGAATATTTTTTTGTTGTTGTTTTGTACTCACACTGAATCCACGTCCAATTTCAACATCAGCATCGTTTGGCAGCGAAAACAATCGTTTTGAAACAACAAAACTGTTTGTCCATGTGCAATCAACATAAATGGATATAAAATCTCCATTTTGGAAACTGTAAAACAGGATAATAATGAAAATTAATATTCGTATGCTTTGAGGGTACCAACAGGAAACAAAATAAAATAAAATAAAAAAAGAAAACAAATTACAACAACACAATAAAATGTATATAATTAAATTTCCCGACCCTTGATTCTCCTGGCCTGCTGCGTGGGCGAGGACATTTTTTTTTTTTTGTTTTGTTTTTTGTTTGAAAGAGGAAGATCCTTTTTATTTTGTTGTTATTGATGTTTATAGGACAACGACAAACCACTGTAACATGGTCCTGGCATTGTGCACACTCTCACCTTTCTAGCTTTGAGTTTATATTTTCAAAAGCATCCACTCACTACCGTTTGGGCTTGAGCCAATACCAACCCAACACCAACCCAAAAACCAATCAAACCCTAACGGGTTTCAAACAGTTTATACCGTTTTAACCTTGCATTTTAAGTACTTACCTGATTGAAACCTGATGCCAGCGGTTGTCGTACAATTGGAATTTTACGGGTAACATTTCGGTGGCATTGTCCCGCTCCTGAAACAGCCTTAGGCCATCGGCAGACGTTTCCACATAAAGGTTATGGGTTGTGTTTCGTATAGAGAACACTGTCGATGTGGATTTTGTATCATTCTGTAAAGAAACCAAAAACAAGAGATACATTGTGTGATGAGCTTGATAATCATCCTCAAGGCACAGGGATGCCAATTCAATGTTTTTTGTTTTGTTTAAATCTTTTTGTGTTTTACTTTTGCTTAAATTAAAAATAAATATTGTAAAACGGTTTTCGGAGAAAGAGAAAGATTTTCTTTTCTTTTTTTGAGTAACCATATTGTTTTGATACCAACTTGAGTTTCTTGAATTTGAAATTAAATTTTATTCCCATCAGTTTTTACTATCCAAAGATTTTTTTAAATTTTGTTTGACTTGATATTTAATTTATTCGGGGAAGAAATTGTCTCTTAAAAATACGTACATACGTTATTTTATTTCTAAAAAGCATGATGATGGGTTTCTTTTTCGAGTTTTCAATATCTCTCATAGTTAACAAGAGGTAAGGTCTTGTTTTTGTTCCCTTGTGAATTATAAAAATATCCTTTGCCCTTAGTCAGTTTTTTTCCCGGGAATAAGCAATTAATTGTTTTCAAGCTATATTTTTCGCGTGAAGTTTCTACCTTATCTTTTATTTTCAAAGTAATTTTACTTTTAATAAAATTCCTCAGAAAGTTTGCAATAAGATCTGTTTTGGACTTTATTTTCCCTAGAATATTTAAGGGCTTTAAATTACCTTCCGAGAGATATTTTTTTCAATTTTTTTTTCTCCAAAAATGCGATTAAGTTTTCTTGGCAATTTACAATTAATTTAAGTTTTTAAAAGTATCTCTCTGGCGTATATTTCGCAGGAATGTTTCTTATTTTTCACACAAATTTGTTTACGAGCAATGATATTTAAAATTTTCTAGAAACTTAATTCTTTCCGATCAATTTGAAATCATTTTATATTATTATTTTATTTTTTTATTCATGGGTATTTCTGTTAAACATTGAGGATTTTTTTTTCCACGAAAGTTTTCAACAAGTTCTCATTATTTGACATGGTTTCATAATGTTCTGAAAAGTCTATGGAAATTTCATCAACGTGGATATTATTTTCACTATAATTTACCCTATAATTTATTTTAATCATCTCAGTCCTGCTGTATGGGATAGAAGCATGAGCCTTAAAATATTCGGATGAAAATTTTCTTGATTTCTTTGAGAGAAAGATTTTTCGATTGATATTCGGTACTGTATGTATCGAAGGCGTATAGATTCAACGACCAGCTTTACGATTTATCGATGTGTCGATCTAGAAATTTCAGGTTTTTGAAAATCTGTCCGAGTGAGAACATTTATTCGACTTGCCCGGACCAAAATCACAATGACAGGGCCAATCAGTTCGTTGTCAGAAGGTCTTAAGCGACCACACAGCCGACAAGATTTTATATGCGACCTTTAGAAGACTAATTCCTCTGTAATTGGGTCATTTCAGCAGAGCGTCTTCTTTTTTGTGGATGTGGTTACCAAACCATCTACTCCTAGAGTTTAAAATCAATTGCGGACCTTGCAGCAAAAGGAAGATCCAATTTCCAAGAGTTTTGGTAAAATAAAAAAAAATGTTATTTTAAAATACATTGGTTTGCTGTAAAACTAAGTCAGTTTCAAGTTGATCAGGAAATTAGTTGATCAGGAAATAAGGTTAAAATCGCTTAAAAATTAATTCAAAATCGCTTTAATTTAGCAAAAAAAAAATTACAAATCGATTGCAAACTAGTTTATAATAAATTTCCGTCCAGTTTCGAGCTAAGTTGATATTTTCAAGTTAAAATCATCTGAAATTTAGTTTCAAATCGATTCCAAACTAGTTCCAAACTGATTCCAAACTAGTTTAAAATAAATTTTCAATGATTTGCACTGCCTATTTTGAACGTTTCAGGTCAAGTTCTTCTAAAATTTAGTTTCAAAATAATCGTAAATTAGTTTCAAATCGATTGTAAACTAGTCTATTATAGATTAACATCCAGTTTTGAGCTATTTTTTTTTTTAAGTTTCAAGGCTATATTGTCAGGAAGTTATTTTAAAATCGATAATTTGAAATCCGTTAAATTTAGTTCCAAATCAATTCTACACTAGTTTCAAATCGATAATAAACTAGTTTATTATAAATTGACATTCAATTTTGAATTATATTTTAAGTTTCATGTCTAGTTCGTCTAAAAAGTAAGTTCAAACAGTTCCAAATCGATTGGAAACTAGTTTAAAGCAAATTGTCTTTCAGTTTGAAAGTTTCAAGACATGCTTATCTTAAATTTAGTTTCAATTCGATTGTTAACTAGTTTAAAGTAAATTGTAGTCAAGTTTTGAATTACTTATGTTGAAAGTTTCTAGTCAAGTTCTTCTGAAATTTAGTTTCAAACGATCGCAAATTAATTTCAAATCGATTATAAACTAGTTCGTTATAAATTCGAATCTAGTTCTAAGCAATGTTTTAAGTTTCAAGTCTAGATCATCAGGAAGTTATTTTAATATCAAATAAAAATTGATTTGAAATCCATTTTTGAGATAAGTTTAAAGTTTTGTGTTTAATTTTACATCGGTATTGGTAAATTCCACCTCCCATAAACAAATTTTAAAATATTCTTGAATAAAGTTTTAATTTGTTTTATGAAATCCACAATGGCTGTTGTGTTCCCGGAAATTAACAATGAATTATTTGTCAGATTTTGTTTTTTTTTTTTAAAGGAAATTTTTATTCTCCCTCCAGGATTTTCAATAGAGTTTTCCCTCAATTTTAATTATATATGAATATCTCTAGAGATTAAAATAATCACTGCCTTGTGGGGTTTTCCCCAAGGTAGTTATTAACAATAAAACCCTCTGAAAAATAATAATATTTTTAACAAACCACAAGCAAAATAAAAAATAAAAATAAAAAATTAAACAAACAATTGGTTATTATATATTTATACAGTTTTTTAAATATATTTTTTAAACAATAAATTGAAACTTAATAAAAAATCTGCATCACCAGCATTATTCGACCAACATGACATTTAAATCCCATTTTCATTTCCCAGAGTCATTTAATTCAACACTGTCATGTGAAGCTCAATTGATTTCGATTTATCCACTCAAAATAATATTTAAAAACAAAAAGAAAAAAAAAATAATAATAATTTTGTTAATTACCAATTTATGCAGACACATGAACTCACTTAATTGCCACATGTGCCAAATGTGCTTATAGCATAAAATTGCAATTAATCAACAGCAATAACAACAAGAACCAAAAAAAGTAAAAAAAAACTTTGTGGTCGTGGCGGTAATTATTGCGTACATTTATTCACACCAAAAAAAAATCTAGCTGCTAGAATTTAATTTTATAACCCAAGTGGAATGAC
The DNA here is from genome assembly GCA_948107695.1 of Meliscaeva auricollis. Taxonomy (NCBI): domain Eukaryota; kingdom Metazoa; phylum Arthropoda; class Insecta; order Diptera; family Syrphidae; genus Meliscaeva; species Meliscaeva auricollis. The sequence continues at coordinate 52,257,225 of OX403619.1, read as the reverse complement.
AAATGACAAAAAAAAGTAACAAGGACACGCAATATACACCTTTTCTCTGTGAAAGGACTTTTTTGATGACACTCCTGAAGGTTAAATCAATTATAAAATTTTATTAATTATCATAGTTCGCGCGCAATTGAAACAAAAAAAAACGAGAAAATCTCTTTACCTACATAAGTTTTTTTTTTATCTATTTCTTGAATTAATTAAAAATCAACTACTGCTGCTTATCCAATTCATAAAAGCTCCAACACGAAGTCCACACTTTTATGTTGGTCCTTTTAATAATAATATATGCAAAAATGAATTCATGAGTGTTTAACTACCATCTAGGGTCAGTATCGTGCAAACACAAACGCTCTGCTCTGAGGTGTTCAAACATAATTTTCATTTAAAATACCTACTCGTATCGTATCGTATCTATCTCTGCGTTGAATATTAAGTTGGGAAAAGTCCTCTCTGTCCTTCTGTTTCGTTTGTTTGTCATATGAGTAGGGTTGCCGAACGCAGTATATAAAAGAAATTTGTAGATATATTTTGATATGAGTTAATATTTTACAATATTCATATTTTTTTAAGGTCCATCACTTGTTAAGGTCCGTCACTAGAATTTAAATTTTTTGTTTGTATAGTTTAAACAGAGTAAATGCTTTTAGCAATTTTTACGTTTTTCAAGAATGGGGCCACCAATCATGCTTTACAGGTCAATCTAGGGTAGGTTTTAGGTTTTCTTACTAAGAAACTCAGAAAAGAAAAGACTGTAACAGAAGAATTCTCTCGATGCAATCAACAGTAGCGTCACTTGTTCTAGCTAGGTTAAGCTACTTGGTGAACACCTTAGTAAGGACCATATTGAGGTAGCAGTTATTGCGGTGTTTCCTGACAGGCCCTCGAGGCCGTAGGAGTGGTAAATACTTTTGAACCATCTATAAACCTCCAAAAAACAAAGAATTTCGGATCTTCGTGTAATGTCGGGACTTAAATTAAAGCAGGCAACGTACAGCTGATTAATTAGTGGTACCATGAGATGGAGAGGGCATTCGAAAGAGTTATGCCTGCGAAATTTATTTCGGCCAGTCCGCAAAGAGCAACAACAGCGATTGTTTGGATGTGACTTTGTAATTAAAGGAAGACTTAGGCATGAAGCTATGTACTTGCCACAACCCGGATCAGGGCCCAGTTTAGGAACATTACCCACGGTCTCAGGAGTAGAGAAATAACGAAGGTGGAAGATCCTTTCTCATCACATATAATAGGAACCCCAGGTATGAAGACAAAATTATCCTTTAAGACACTTTATGAAAGATAACCCCTTCTGGAACGAGCTCAGACTGATTCACTTAGAAGTGGGGTGAGACTGTTCCGCTCCAATGAAGATTTCGGGCTTCACCCGGCTTCTCATAAGTAAAAGAGGTAATAAGAGCAACGGAATATCGAAGAATAAGAGGAAAAGAGTCTCGAAACTACGGACCCTGGAAGATCGAAGTAATAGATTCGCATTCAATGTTTTGGAGTTGAAAAAACCATTTCTGCAATCTGTTGAACAACGATGATGTACCAAATCTCACTGCCAAGTAAACTGCACTATTAAACTTTTAATGTAGACCAACTAGTCCCATCCACTTGACTTTAGAGAAGTGAAAAAAATCATTTCTTAACTGAAATCTACTAAAGAAGTTGAAGCGATGCGCTTGGGCGCAGGTTACCAACACCCTTTTTTATTCTTTCAAGGGACTATGAATCCAAAATAAGGACAAGAATTAATTACATTTGAGACCTTTTCACTACTTTGAACGATACAATTCAAGTCCCTCTCTGTGTGTTATCTTTCAGTTTCCGAATATCAATGTCTAGAATTTTGTTACTCCAAAGAGCACTCCACTTTATTCTGCATCAGGAATTTTGTTTTTCTTTTGTTAAGAGAATATAATTTACTTCAATTAATTCGTTCAAAACCTCTTGATTGTCTGAAATTCCGAAACTCATTCCTATCCATTTGCTGATAAATGTTCTCATTTGTCAATCTTCTTGATCTTGATTGATATCAGAGAAATTGGAGTCTTTTTATTGTTTATTCTGTGTTTTTTTTTTTTGTATTGTTTGATGATGACACACACAATATGTCATTGCCATCTCCCATTTCCTCAACACACAAAAATAAACAGCATAGCAAGCAAATATTCTGATTAATAGTCTCATGGTCTCAAAAAGAAACAAAAAATGGACAAAATGGAACAAAAAACCTTTTATGTTTTTTGCTACCATGTGTGACAATACAATTTCCCAAATAAACATAGTTAAGTTGTATGTAACCATCTGTAAAAAAAAGGGACTCAACCATGCATTCATCAAAAAATCATCTTTCAAAACACCCTTAACATACAAAAACGAAGGATAGATTTTATTAACTACACATATATCCCCTCGCTCTCTTTCTCTCTCCGGAAACCCTTGTGTTTTACAATCTTTTGATCCAACTTCAAACGATTGATGATAGGAAGCGTTTTTTCGCCATATTTTTCTGATTCATGTCAACGAACCATATACAACACAAAAAAAAACAGAATATACCTCTTCATACACAACATTGAATTAAATCCAAGAAACAAAATATCCTTTATACTGAAAATCTTGAATTTTGTATATCTACATTTTGTAAACAGAACAGCATCCCCACTTACCTTCAATCTCAATGTGATCATTAGCGTGAAATTCAGCGAATTTTTCCAGCTTCTTATATATCCGGTGTTTGGAAGAAGTGTTGTAGATGCTGTTGATGCTGCAGGAACACTCGAACCTGACACAGACGACGACGACGATGACGATGATGCTGATGAGGACAAGAATGAAGAGGACCAAGTCGCTCCAACTCCTAATGCCAATTCTGATACTGTTGGCAATTGCTGTTGCTGTTGCTGTTGCTGCACCATCGATGATTCAGACTGTTGTTGCGGCACCAAAGTAGTTGGTAGTTCTTCAAGTGGCAGGAACTTTTTATAAAATTTTAATAAGTCACTTATGTCGTCTTAAAAAAAAAAAAAAATAAGAAAAAATCGAGAAAGAGATGAAAACATGATGAAATCTTGTTTAAAAAAGGACTTTTTCATAATTTTTAAAGGAAATTATATTTTATAGGGATTTCACAAGTAGTACTATTGCCTTTTAGAGAACTCTGAAATGCCTATTTTATTTGAAACGGTGTAATAAATTCATAGTATTAAAATCTTAACGAAATTTCAAAGAAAACAAAAATCACCAATATTTCAGCAACATTCCAAAATCACTTTAAAAATCGTGTGAAACTTTTCAGAAAATCTTGCCATAAATATGTCCATGGAAAAAACACTTCTTATAGATTCGAATCTTTCCTGAAACATTTGTTTCAGCAAAAAATCACCCTTCAAGCTTTCCAAAAAACTAATACCACAACTTGTGAAATTTTATCTATATTTTTATCTTCTTGTAGTAAACTAAAATAAAATAAAGAAATAGAAAACCAAACTCACCAGTACACTCGAATGTATTGCAATTTCTCTGCTCGATGTTATATCCTTCGCAGGACATTGTTGACAGGCTTTTGGCTTTCTTCCGTTTCCTACGTTTCTTCAATTTATTTAAGGAAATACTGTCAGTTGCTGCTGCAGTTACTCCTCCTATTTCACCGCCTGCTATAACGCCCCTTCGTCCTGTGCTGGTTGATTTTATTCCATTGCTGATGTTACTGCCGGTGTCCTTTTCCGGACTGGTCGAATGATTTCTACTTCGACTACTCTCGCTACCACTCCTACTACTACTACTACTTCCACTGCTGCTGCTTCTACTGCTACTTCCTTTTGAATGCAGAAACGCAAGCTGCTGGTGATGATGATGATGACTATGATGTTGCTTCTGCTGATTGGGCACATTTGATGGACTGCTGCTGCTACTACTACTATTACTACTACTGCTACTACTGACATCCAACATATCCTGCTGCATCTGCTGTTGTTCTGATGGTGGCTGTTGCTGCTGTCTCTGCCGCATCTCATTGCCATTCATATTGTTGTTCATGTTGATATTCATCATTGGATTGTCAAGCAGACAACGTCGAAATCGTTGTTGGACACCTTTGCCGCATTGAACACTGCAAAGAGTAAAATCGCTCCAATCATCCCAACCTAGATAGGAAAAATTGAAAGAAAAAAAAAAAAACAACAAAATTATCAGAAATTATAATCAACCCAAAAGGATACACAGACAGTTTTTTTTTATTAAAAAAAAAAACAAGAAAAAATGGAGAAAAATGGAGTAAAATGGAAAATTTAATAAAAAAAATATTCTCATCTCCTCAACTAGGGATAATTTTTCAATCCGGTAAGCTTCTTGCTGTATGGTTGTGTACTTTTTTTACTCTTCTTTTCAAGTCATCCTTGATAATAAATATTCTTACGTGGGTTCAGAGTGAAGTTAATAGTGTTTGCTTGGAGTTTGTTCTTTTTTTCTTTTTTTTATTATAAAAAAAATAATTTTTTTCCTATCAGCTTTTAAAACGATTTAAAGATCATTTCTTTGTTAAAAAAGAAATAGTGTAAATAAATTTTTTTCGATTTAAGGAAACATTTCTAGCATACTAAAATAAATTTTACAAGAACTCGAGAAATATTGATAAAGCTTTAAGCAACATGTGTCAAACACTTTTGCAACACACACAGAAATATAAATGGTTAACAAAAGAATGTTCATAAACATTTCTGAAACATTTTTAATAAAAGAAAAGAAAAACAACCCAATTCAAATTTAAGACTTTTGATATTTTCTAATGAATGCCATTGTCAGAACAGAACCAAATTAAAATAGCACCCCATGGAGACCACGAACTTTCAAAAGTCAAAAGTTCTGAGATAACAAACTTAAAAAAAATCAAATTTAGTCGAATTCATAACAAAAGAAATTTTTTTAATTTTTCGGGCAACATAGAAAAACATTTAAAATATTTCAGACAATTTTAATGCAACATTTTATACATCAAAGCAACATTATGGAAATATTCAACCAAAATTTAAGAAAAAAAAAATCTTTAAGTACTCGAACCAATATCTGAAAAACATTTTTCAATCACTAAAATACAAAATTCTTCATTAATATTAAAAATATAAATGTAGCAACATTGGGATACATTGTAGGAACATCAAAATATTTTTGAATATAAGAAAAACGTGAAATATGCTTGGACATTTTTTTTAACACATTTCAAAAAGAACAAACTTAAATCTCGAACAACATGGAAGCAATATAAAAAAACTTCAAATCACGTTTGATAAAAATTTAAAAAAATAAGCAATGTTTAATGATCTATCAACATTTGAGGGACTTTTAAAAGAAATTCTTAAACATTGAAGAAACATCATCAGGAACATTTCAAAAAACATTTGAGGAATTAGGATAAACAATTTTGCTAACTCTTAACTTAAAATTACGGAATTGTTAGCAAATAATTCTTAACAAATGAGCATTATTCTGTAAACATAACCTAAATATTTATCTTTACCAGAGTTTAAGTTAATTTGAAAAATTTCAAGAAATATTGAAGATCTTTAAAACATGTTATTAATATTTCAAAAATAGCTCGCCAACAATTAAAAAAAAAAAAAAAAACTAAACGTTTTTTTTTCATTGTTTGAATCTAACATCTAGTCCCGAAAAAGTAAGGAACATTTCTGAAACAAAAGCAACATTTCAAAAAAAAACAATTACTTGGGGAATCAACAAAAACAACTCGATGCAATTTACTTTTTCCACCCACTAATAATATTTCAAACACAAAATAAGATTTTTAGAAAAAAAAAAACATAAAAAAAGAGTCTTCGAAATTTTTTAAAGCCCGAAATAAAATTCTCTGCAACATTTTTAGTCGCAAGCAACATTGTATTAAAATTTAAAAAAAATATTAACACAGACAAAAACCCCTCTCATCAAACACAAACCCTCTTTTCAAAACTCCCTTAAACCTTTACCCATACTCATCTCTAATTAATTAAAAACCTCTGGTGTCAAAAGCAAATATTTTGTCAAAACTTTCTAATTCATGTCATCAAGCTGCAAACTGGAACTAAAGACACAAAACAAACAAGAACTCCTTTTTGCTCTTTTAAAATTGAGTTTCATTCATCTCTAACCTTCAACATTGTGTGAAACCGCTTAATTATATTTCACCCCCAAGAACTGAACAGAGCAGCAGTGGACACAGCAAAAATTAAAAATGCAAAACTCAACTTTAGAGTAAAAGAAATAAAAAAAAAACAAAAGAACAAAAAAAAAAAAACACACACACACACAAAAGAAAATACAACAACAAAAAAATGCAAAGAACAACCTTCATTTGCCACACATTGTCCAACATTTTAATGAAGTCGACCAAGAGAAGAATAGACAAAAGACAACGAATAAATAAAAATGCAACAACAACAACAACAAAAAAAAGTAAAAATAATAATAATCTCCCTCTATTCTTACATTCTTATCCGAAAGGATATTATGTCTGGTCTGATCCTTATTCTATATGATATATTCTATGCGCTCTGGTTTCAAATAGTACAAGACATTCACATACACATAAGCTAGAATGAATCAAAACAACAACAAAAAAAAAACGAAAAAAATAATACGCATACGCCCCGTATAACCACCCGGCAACATTTATATAGGAGTTGAAATACCACAATAAAACAACCATATGGCTCTGCATACTAAAGAGTCTTTGCTGAAGCTCTAGAGCATACATTTTGTGTGGTGGAAAAGGAAAACCACTTAAAGGATATAAATCGTTCATCTGGCATTAGTTCGTATATTCCACCAACTCTACCGTTTTATACTTGTTCGTTTCTCTTCTAATGTGTGATTTTTTGTCTGTAGATGGTAAAAAAAAAATAAACCAAGGGTGGATTTGTTGATTTTTGATGTTTTTAAATGTGTAAGGAGAGATGGGGTTTTGGGTATCCCATTCTGTCAATATCTTAAAACTGGAGGGAGATATTGGCTTTTTTGAGATTATGTAAATCTTTTTAGGTATTTTTTTTTATCTAAAAATCTCTTAATAATTCAGTTCAAAATGCTTATTATGACTAATACATTTGGAAGACTTTGCAATTGGAGATATTAGGATGTTTCAACTGTATGATTTTTTAAATTTCTTTTCAATTCATTGAGTTGGAGATATTGAACTTTTGTCTATTCATCGCAAGAGTCCAGACCATCTAAAAATATTAATATTTGAAATCATTTTTCGGACCATAACGTCTAATACCTCTTTCTTTTAGTAACATTTTTTTCTAAAATCTTCTTTAATAAATTTGGAGATATTAGAATATTTCCGACAAATCAAGATTTTTTGAATTGGAATGCATTTAATTTTCTTTTAAAATTCTTTTCAATGAATTGAGTTGGAGATATTGAACTTTTGTCTTTTCATCTCACAAGACTATCTAAAAATATGTATAAACATTTGATAACATTTTTTGGTTCGTAACGACTAATACCTCTTCCTTTTAGAACCCTTTTTTGAAAGAGTCACACATTAAGTTGGAGATATTGGAATTGAAATCAATTTATTTTTCTTACACATTTCTTTTTGTTTCAATTCATTAATTTGGAGATATTGAACTTTTTACATGAACTTATCCGTACAAATTAATCCTTAATTGATCCTTACGTTCCGAAACTTTTCTATTTTATATTTTCTATAAAAGAGTACACATTTGGAAGTACACATTTACTTGCAATTTGTAAAAAAAATTAGGTCCTGCAAATCAAATACCTCTTTTTTAACGCTATGTTATTAATGAAGATGGAGATATTGACATTTTTTGAATTGATCACACAGAGTTCTTCAAAGGCCTTGATTCTGACGAGCGTATACACATATTTCAGGTCTTAAATCACATTTTTCAGCTAATACCTCTTTTCTTTCTTGATCTCAATTACTTTGTTGAATATGAAGATATTCCACATTTTTCTCACATGAATATTGTTGTTAATGGATTCAACGCTTATGTGTTTGTTTTTTTTCGAAAAATTCCAAAAATGACCTTTCAAAATTCGTCCCTGAATGAGTTTCATATTCCTCCAGCCATATCTCTCTTGTGTCTACACGGTCTTTTATTTATTTTCATTTCCGCCAGCAAACAATTTTCCATTTTGGCCACAATAATTCTCTGTTTGAAAGGCGACCTCTCATAATATCCGGTTGCAATGGCTATTTTTGCGCTTGAAAAATGTGCATCGTGGAATCCTCCTAAATGATATACAACACGCGTGTGCATCAATTTTGTTGCAAAATGCAATTACACGCGCGTAACTATGCCAACATAAGGACCATCGTATCGCCTAGTGACGACAACATGATGTGGGACAAAGGAAAACGCCATCAGTTAACCATCAAACTATATCCAAATCGATATTAAATTTTGCACAAAATAACTGAAAATGCGATAAGAGATAGTCTTGTAATAAATAAAATGGTCGCTTTGCAACATCCAGATGAGAGAGAGAGAGAGAGAGAGGGAAATGGTGATGAGTTGAAGTTGGTTGCAATGAAAAGCGGATGTCGTTTTCTGTCCATCAAATTGTTTTGAAAAAAAAAAACAGCTGCAAAGACCAATATGTCAGAAACGTGTCCTTAAATAAATAAACTGTACAAAAACGTCAAGGACCTTTTAGTGACTGCATCACACAAACATACACAAAAACGGTTATTGTTATATGAGCATTTCTAATTTCAACATTTCATCAGAACATACGTACATATATTTCGTCGCACACTTTGACAACAAAACTCGCTAAAAGATCAAAAGGACCGCTTAGAGGATGAAAAGAGGTTTTTGTGATTGCAATGAATGATGCTTAAGCCCCTGGTGGCTAAACCCAGAAACGAACGACAGAAAAGAGCATCGCAGCCAAAGCTGTATGGTGGAATTTTTGAGGCAACAGCCAGCAGCGGCAGACAGCAGCCCAGAGAATGGAATATTTTCCCATCCTTAATCAGATTTCAAGCATTCAGTAGTAGTAGCATTGTGAATTCTATGCGAATGCATCTGGAATTGAGGGCACGTAGGGAAGATAATTTAAAATACAAAAAAAAAAAAAGAAAGATAAACGCGCCTCAAGTTTTGTTAAAGCGACTGAGATAATCTTTCAGGGAATTTAATTTATTCATATATATATTTTTATTCTGTGTAATTTCAAGAGGTGTATTGTGTTTTTTTTTAAATTAAGTTTTCAAAAAATTCATAAAAGACTTTCGACACACTGCTAGCTTAATTGATTTTGGAACTGAATTGTATATTCTAGGGCTTATGAGATATTCTCAAATTCTTCATTTGAATACCTTACATTTGAGAACTGTAGGTGATGTCAGTGTTCCATTTATTAAAGCTAATACCTCGCATTCTTTAGAAAGTGTTCTTTTTGAGATATTGCCATTGTTGGCCTGTAAAATTTAGCTTTTTATTGGCCTGCACATAAAACTTTCACCGGAAGCTATTAAGTTGTTCAATTTTGCTAATATCTCCATTTTCTATACACATTTCTCTTGGAAAAAGTAAAGTTAGAGATATTGAAATTTTTTTCTGTAGATAATGAGAGATATTCAAATTTTTTTCAATTTCAAAATCATTAAATTTTAATGTGTTAATATACTCATAGGGTATCATAATTTCCATCTTCTATCTAATATCTCTTAATATTCTGTTAAGTCATAAATTCCTCATAAACATTGGAGATATTGAACTTTTTTGTAGATTCGACAGGTACTAAGAGTTCTTTCTTTAAATGTTTAAGGTGAGAACTTAAAATAAATCATAAATGATTAGAAAAAAGAAAATAACTTTTGCTAGTCTTGTTTGGCAAAATATGTCCATGCAAATATTTAAGATTTTTCGTCACATCACGTTATCCTTAATCCTCCATTTTCGTTGTATAACGACTCTGACAATCTTTGTTTTTCTCTTAATGAAACCATTATCCTCTTTCTGAAAGTACCTACCATATTTTCAATGTTCATCTGTTTCAAACGACTTTCGAAACACTTTTTACTCGAATACATAAATGCATTTGAAACAAGTTCCTCCATTGTACAAGAATATAAATGACTTTCATTTGTCGCAACTCCAATCTCATATTCCATTTGTTTTTTTTTTTTTTATTATTATTATTATTTTATCGAATTCACCCACAAAACGCAATCATAATTGGATGTTTTTGATGTGTGTGTTGGAAGAAAATTCTCACACCCTATTGAAAATCCAATAAATTATAATTACACTTCACGAACAACGACGAACACCATTTCCATTAAAAGCACATATCACACCTCTATCGCACTTGGTTGGAGGCAGCACGTTTTATGCATTTCAACTACAATCCTCTGCGTCTGCACTCTCTCCCAATATGTGTCTGTATATGCACTTGTGGAAAACAGCGCCAACAAATAGCTCATTAAATTCAATTAACCCACTCTAAGTTATACCTACACATAGCACTTTGCTTGGCTTCCCGACTATACCCTACATGAAACAAAACAAAAAAAAAATGAACAAACTCCCATAAAGCTCATGTAGTTCATAGGGTATACAACCCACACTAGACCACAACCACCCAGAACTCAGACCGAAAACCATGTCAGAATGGAGGACTTTCTCGTACCTTCCGATAGCCCCCAATCCCAGACTCACACCCACCCACACATACATACTTATGTATCAGAGAAAATGTCAGCAAGCCACTTACCCAGATATTTCCAAATGCGATTCTCAAATTGCGGACTCCATCGGTGTAGGCCATTAATGCTGATTCGTAAAACATCCGGCCGCTGGTCACTGACCAATTTTCCAAATGCTATTATTTCGGTTGGTAACAGCTTAAGGATATTACTGTCGAAGCACGCCAAAGGCTCTAGGGTAGCATTTAATTGTCTGTTAATGAAAGAGCACACATAGAAATACACAATTTAATTAAAAGAATATATATTTTCCTTTTTATTTTATTGATTTTATGTAGCGCAGCATGTAAAATTAGATATTAGAAATTTCTGTTTAATTTGGGTTTAAGACCCTAAAGTCGAATAAATTAATTGCTGAATTATTGTCTAATATTGAAAAAAAAGTGGTAAAAATTGTTAATACTTTTTGACATCGGGTATTAAATTGGAATTAACGAGTAAAAAGTATCCAATAATGTTGTGAATTTCTTTTTTCCAATAAAAGTTCAAATATCAAAGTAACGAGTTGGATGATAAATGTAAAAACGAGTAGAAATGTACAATTTGTTCAGATAATTGACAGGATTATTTAAAAATGTGTACTCGCAAACTTTATTTGTTAATCGATTCGAAAAAAATAATCAAGCAAGAATAAAAATGAAACAAACGATTAAAAAAAGTAACGTGTTTGCTACCGGATCTGATTTTTTTTTTTTTTTTTTCTTTAAGTAACACGAAATGTAATTTTTATCAATTTTTGAAATGTATTCAATTCCTTCTGTTTGCATTTCGAAAAGTCTGATACCCTAAAGTAACGAGTAATAAAGTAAAGTAACGAGTATAAAAGTTTAATAAAGTAAATAGATACTTTATAATTTTGGAAAGTGAAAGAAATGTATTAAGTGCCCTGAATTTTGCAGAAAGTTTAAGTTCAAAGAATTGGCAAGCCACAAAAATGTTTGCAAATAATCCGTTTTTGAAAAACTCTACAGCTTTGTCTTAACAAAAAGTTGATAGAACATTTTTTTAGTTAATCTCTTTTATGAACCGTAACCCTTAAAAGCCAATATCATCAAAATAATCTGAGGCCCATAACACAAAACTCCAAAAACTTGTATTACAAGTGAAATCCTACAAATTTCCATACAAAATTGAGCAAATCTAAATTAAATTAAAATTGTGTATTAGTACAAAAACACCATGTTCTTAAATTAACTAAATTGTATGTACTAATTTATCATCCTAAATTCGACTTCATTTCATAAAATTGCAAATTTATTTATATAACCTTTGAAAAGAAGATAAACAAAAACAATTCAAAATTGAGTTAGAAACCTAAAAAAAATCCTTTTACAAAATTAATACTCGTATCCTTTTTTTTTTTTTTTTTAATATAAATGTTCAAACAACCTGTTAGCCTATATAAATTCTCTCGACATGGGTGTTTATAACCCAAACACATTTTATGGTAACTGTTTATTTTGTTTTCAATATTAATACGATACAAGTATCAATTTATTATTATCCTTTATCCTTTTTATATCCCATTGCCATACCATTTTCACACTATCATAAATATTCCATCCCATTAATTTATCAGTTTCATCCTAATTACAATAGTTGAGCCTTTTCTTCTGTAATGTAAATTTAATTCAAATTCATTTTGGAAAAGCCAAAAATATCAAATGCTTCCTCTTTCACAATGTTCACCATCACCGAAAGCACAATAAAATCCTTCTTAGTAAATCCTTTTCATTCTTTACGAGCATTTTGAAAAATTTTTCACACATAAAACAGGATTCATTTTGTGTTTACTTTCACTAGAGGGAGGGGTTGATTTAACAATCGAAGAGAGAGAGAGAGAAAAAAAAACAAACACATATGAGTAAACTTACATATACAAACATACACATATCTCTCAAAGGGACTATAAAATTGAATAAATATCCTTTTAAAGAACCCGAATGGAGAATGAAAATGGAATTTTCTTCATTTTCCCAGATCATATAATGTCCATTTGTCTTCAGCATCCGTGTGTAGGTATCGTTTGTCGTTATTATTGTCCCGTTGTGTGTATTTTATGCGAACTGGCAAAAGGAATGAAAGATTTTCAATTTATGTATAAATCTTCACATGGCACGCACATTATTTTTTTGAGCTACTTCATATTACTTACTTAAATTTATATGAAAAACAATAAAACAAACATGAAGTATCCTTTTGTGCTTTAAAACCTCAATCCACTTTTGTTATTTTTTTTTTTGCTTTCGTTACTTTTATGGAGCTTTTAGATTTTATTACACCTTTGTTCTGAATATAGGGTAGGTTTCGGTTTGTTTGGTTGGAGATATTGTTAATGTTTTTTTTTTTTATTGAATGTGTTTATTCATCTTTGAATGTTTTTTTTACACGTTAGAAGGTTTTTTTTAATCTTTTTTTAATATTTCGTTCAAATATTTTCTGTATATTACTGAATGGTATAAACTACATAAAAAAAATGTTCTTTGTTTTGAATATTTTTTCTATTTTCACTTTCTATCCTTTCTAAAGCCTTTTGGCTATAAATAAACGAAAATAAATTTGTTCTTCTCTTTTTTTACTGATTGGTATAAAGTGGTCTAGACAAATTAAAAATAATCAATCCCACATATAAATATCTTTTGTTCTAGTTACACATGCAAATTACGTATGTATCTTCTTTTGGAACAATAAACTTAAGTTAGGGCAATTTCAAGCAGTTATTGACTGATTTTCCCTGAATGGTATAAAAATATAGCAGTCTAGCTTCAAAAGCAAATAAATTCTGATAAATAATGTTATTATTTCAGTATGGATGCAAGGGTAACTCAGATAAAAACACTGTTTTGTATTTTTGTATTGAGTCTTTCGCCTATTGGTATAAACTGGTCTAATGGGACTAAAAAAATTATAACCTTAAAAATATTTGCTCGATTTTAATTTAAATTAATGGTGTTTAAATATTTTCAATGTGCTTTTGGATGGTATAAACCACTGACTCTGTTTCAAATAAGTTCTTAATGAAGTAACAGGATACTTAACTTTTTGAATTTATAAAAACAATATTTATTGGTTTTAATTGGTATAATACACATTATTAAAAGAATTGCAGAAAAAAAACATTACTCGTATCTTAAAAGAAAAATTTCAAATTAACTTCTAAACTTATAGTTGTTATTGGTGAATAAGAAGGTTTTAGTGGTAACCGGATCTGATTGGTATAAAAATACTGAGTTACTGACTTCACATACAAACTCTATGCCTACCACTTTTTCAACAAAGTGAAACTATATTCCAACAAAGATACTTTTTAATTGGTATAAACTGGTCGAAAGCACAATACAAAAGAGATTCTTTTACCTATATCACATTTTCTGATATCAAATTATTGTGAAAACCTTAAATCAAATATCAATACAGTTTGCCACTTCAATTGGCTTACTCTCCTTTTGTAATTTGGATATAACCTTCAAAAGCTCAAGTGATTGTGGTAAATACAGACAACAACAACAATAATATTGTGTTATCAATTTTCATATTTACCAAACTTATTTCTTTTATAGAAAAAGAAAACAAAGAAAAGATCCTTGCACAAACACACACAGACAGAACATTTTCTATCTCATGCTTGAAATAATTCACACTGCTTGAAATTTTGCTTAATTTCAACACTGATGGGATTGCCAATTCTATTCAAAACCATCGAGGTGTGATATGGCCCTACAGGGAGAACTGCTATGGGTTTTTCGGTCTAGGATTAGGTTGGGTATGCATGTGTGTATATGTATATGTATGGCTGGTGTATGTAAATGTGTCTATCATTTGGATTTGAGTTTTATGGGTGTCGGTTGTTCATCCTCCAATCCTCCCTTTTATGGTCTAATCCAGGCAGCTGTCAAGTTCTTCTTCTTCCATCGTGGAATTAATTTAATTGGCTTTTGAAAGAAGAAGACTTTTCACACACACACACACGTAGCCAATACAGCAACCTGCCTCTTCTATTTGCTGATATTTGTTGAATGTTACAGATATTTAGATGCTTTGGTATGTGGTTTGTATAAATGCACACTTTGTGCTGACACAAGTGTCTTGTTTTGTTTGTAAAGTGAAGCCTTATACACGACATAACCAACGAGGCTTATAACTTTACATGCATATATTGGCTCTTCTTGTCTATGGCGCGCTCCTGTTAAAAAAAAAATGTTCATGTTAAGAGATTATCCTTAATATGGGCACTGCTGGTTGTTATAAATATATCAAAGTGAGTTTACAATTTCACAAAATACAAATGACTTACGAATGGGCTTTGATGACGGAATGAAATGGGCTTAAGAGGTATCTAATGACAAAGGATATGACGACACGGGAAGAATGGGAAAATGAATTTTACATCAAGAAATTTTTATTAAAATCTGAGCTGTTAATAGGACTTTCCGGAGTTCAAACCAAATTTTTGCTTTACTTAAGTCTTAAAAATTTGAAAAATCAATCTGAAATCTTGAAAATTAACGGATGAAGTCGGCAAATCATCAGATGAATTCGAAAAATGAACAGGTGAGCTTGGAAAACTGACGGACAAATCGATAAACGAACAGGTGAAGAAGATAAATTGACAGATTCTGCAAATCTACAAGTCAACCTGGTGAATCATTAGATGAATTGGACAAATTCATGGATGAATCCTAAATTCAACAAGTGAATCAGAAAATTAACAGATGGTACATCGGCAAATAAAAAAATGAATTCGTTCGACTAAAATGCGAATCTAAAACATTGATGAACAAATCCTATTGATAAACATGCGAAGTTGCTAAAAAATCAACGAGTGAACCAAGTGAATCATGAATTTGACAAGTGAGCGGATCTATCCATCAAATGAACATAGGTAAAGCTGACACTTCAACGTACAAATTTAATGAATTAACAGACCACTCTAGTAAATCAACGAAAGAATCCGGAAAACCAATAGACAAATCTGGTAAATCACTGGAAGGATTTTGCAAATAAATCGGTCATCCTGGCAAATCAACGGATGAATTCCCAACACAAATAGTTAAATTTGGGAAATAAGCGAATATACCCAGCCAATCAACAATCAGGCTGACAAAATAACCAAGGAACTAGAAAATTACCGGACTTTTCTGGCAAATGAACAAACAGCCAAAGTTATCAAATGAACTGACAAACCCAGGCCACTTTCTAACAATAAGCCATTTACATGCAAAAAATTATTTATCAGAACTTTCTAAGTTCAAATTTTCTATTCAATCAGTATCAGAATCAGTACAGTCACTTAGACAAAAAACGGTAAATTATACAGACAGACTATACAATTACAGGCAGATAGGCAGAATTAATGACCCACTTTGTTCAACTTCTTCTTTGATTAATATCTCGACCTCCATTTCAGACTTATAACTCTTCTTTATAGTTTTTATTTTTTTTTTTATATTGTTAAGGCGAATAAAGAACACAAAAATTCCTCTATTCTTCGTTGGGGATATTTATGATTGAAAATTTTCCACTCGATATGATAATTTATCAATTTATTTCCATTAAAAGCTTTGAGTGAATTTGCTCCCGACTGCGTGTGTCCTTGGTTATTTTTTCTTTTCTTTTTTATTTCTATAAATGATGATGCGTATACCCACCATCATGCTGATACTGAACAAAAAAAAAAAAAACAACAATATAAAAAAAAACCAAGCTCCAGCACAATGACTGGCCTTTCCGGAAACACTGCACTTGACTGCTACTGTTACTGATGTGGATTTCTTTTTTTTTTTTTTTTTGAGCAATATAACACAACAGCAGCAGTAGCAGATGTGTGTTGAGCCAAAGCCATCACCATCATCATCATCAAACGCCTTTAGCGAAAAATGCTAGCAATTGTATTTCAATTCAAAAAAGGATAATAACAACGCACGCAATCAGGCGGCAAGCTACTGTTCCTCCTGTGGTGTGGCATCGTTGTCCTAGTGAATGACATAGTCTGGGAAATACTGTTATAAATAGAAGCTCTACTTTTCCGTTTTACTATTTTTTTCATGATTTCATGAGATTTGACTAAACCATTCAATTATCACTTCATGACTGTCACCTACATTTGAACATTTTTGTTGTTGTAATTTCTCTCAACACTCATAATTTCATAAAAAAATTATTCCCTAATGTGAGGACCCCCTAATGGTGAACAAACATCAGCTAGTTTCATTGTTTGATTGAACGGCGAGCGATAGCAAAAATATCGCAAACACGAAAAAAATATTACGTATACGCCACAGTGACCCATTTCGATAATAGATTAATGAATCAATTGTATCTTTGACAATTCCCTTTCGATTTCTAAGATTGAGGTATCAAATGAAAGCAGATACAACAAGCATGAGGTCGGATTTCTCAGTACTTTGGAAATTGCATTAGGAAAGTCAAATTCAACACGTGTTATTGCAATCAATAGCTTTAATTTATTTCTTCAAAATCTTTAGAAATTACTTCGCCTTTGACTATCATTTCCGCTAAAATAAAATTAAATCATTCAGCAACTTTCCCATCCCAAACTATACCTAATGGATTTTGTGAAACAAATTACCGCTAAATGTGGATGAAAAGCTTTATAGTGAATGGAACAATTTCCCTCGCGTAACAGTTAAAATTGATGAAATTGGTAAATTTTTGCTGACTTACCAATATATATTATATTGAATTTTGTTGAGGTACCAATATAATAGGAGGTGTTGTGTAGGGAGGAGAAAGAGGGAAAAAATCTTTTTTTTTTTTTTTTGTTGTATAACAAAATACTTAACGCAACGTTACACTGAACCGGAAATTAATGACGTTCACTGTGTGAGGCGAAGTGAATTAAGAGTGTCTGAGCATAATAGAAAGCAAATGTCGGGCTTTTATTTTGTATTTTTTTTTTTTTTTTTTGTGGTGGTTGGGCCAATCAATAAATTAATCGACTTATTTTGTGTATAACCAAAATAAATAAAAAAAAATCAGCATGTGTTGGATGAATTAACTATTTAAGTGGCTGACGTTAACAGATTTTGGAGTGATTTTGACATACAAAAGCTTCGTGTGATTAGTTTTTAATTGTTTATTGGGGTTTTTCTATTTTTTATTTATTGTTTTTATAGTGACAGCAACGTGAGATAATAAAAGGAAAACAAGACACTTTAACAGATGCCTGCCAATAAAGCAAAAAAAAAACTGAAAACATTTCGAACCGTCAAAAAATTACAAATCGATCAAACTTGAAAGGCAAACTGTTTTATAATTATAAAATTTAAATCAGTGCTAAAAAAACATTAAAACCCTAAATTTTTCAAAGCAGTCAAAAGGCTATAAAAAAAGGCATAAAAAAAATTGTTAAATATCAACTTTTGGTGTCCGCCAAAACACTACAAAAACAGTCAATTCCTTTAAAGTTTCAAAAAATCTCTATGCCTTTATAAGAAATTTCCATTCAGTCAAAATATTTAAACCATTTAAAACCTTTTAAAGCTCAAAGCAGTCAAAATTGTTTTTAAGGATCAAAAATGTCAAAGCAATCTGACTTCCAAATTCGTTAAACAAATATTTCAAGTTTGAAAAACTCATTCATTTGATTAATACAGTCAAAAGATTTTTAAAATCTTCAAAGCAGTCAAACTACTTAAAGTATCAAAAATCTTTCAGTTTATACAAAAAAGACTTAAACCAGTGAATCGTCTTTAAGTATCGAAAGGTGAAAAGCCGTGCAAAAAACTTTTAGCAGTTAAAATACATTTAGCAGTCAAAAGTTTTCAAAGCAGTCAAGCTTTTTGAAGTGTCAAAAGAATTTGATGTGTCGAAAACCTCGTTTTGCGCTTAGTCTAAGTTTCAGTCCTCATGCAACTGGTTTAAGAATAACTTTCCTGTTCATGAGAACTCTTACCACTGTGGTACAGTGGACCCTACAAAATAAAATAAAATTAAACTTAACAAAATTTGTCAATACTTTTTTACTTTCATGCTGGTTAAGCTTATTTTTGTTCATCAAATCCATTTTTTGCCATTGAACGTGTTATAATTCACACTTGCTTCCAACTCACCCTTGGTTGTAGCTTAAAATACTATAGATATAGGAGAGGTATTAGTTACAACCAAGTGTGAATTATAACACATTAAATGGAAAAAACAAACTACACAAGCTGGTTGTTGTTAAATGAATTTGTAACCGTCAGTCCTTAAAATATTTAGTAAGCCCTTAATTTGGCAACCTTGCACTAACCCAAACACAATATCCATTCTTGTAAGCAAACCTGTAAATCGTACATAAAATTTTGGTTTTTGCAAACATTTTTTTTATTTGGGTATCTCTGTCATCCTTTTTTTTATCTCTCTCGCAGTCAAGTCAGTTAACTTAGTTTTTCCTAAATCCTGTGATGACTTTTATTTTATCTATCGACAGCTTAACTTCACTGCCAAAACACTTCGTCGACACAATCGGTGCTGGTGGTTGGTGGTGGTGGTGGTGATGGTGGGTAGCATTGCAAGTGTAGGTATTTTGGTTGATGCTGGGACTATTCAAACTTAACGAGAAGGAAAGAATTACTTTTTTTTACGGTCAGTTGACTGACAGTTAAATTGTCAATATTCCTGAATGAGACAGAGACAACTGGCTGTCTTTTTTTTTTATTTTTTCTGTATTTGAGCCAAAAGCAACGATATCGGTAGCTACTAGCTGGTGGAGCAATTGAAGTAACCAGCATTGGGAATATCAAAGCGAGGTCCTTGCTGCTGCTGAGTTTGAAAATTCTGAGGTTTCATATAAAAATTTTGTTGACCAAACAGAAAATCAAATCACAACCCATAATAAGAATGAGATGAGAGCGGGGCAAGCATATTATGATATTTTTTTTTTTTTACTTTTTTTTATATTTTTTATCGGAAATTAAAGAATAAAAAAAAATCAACCACCAGAATGGGGCAGGACCACCCTTCATCATCGATCGACCGTCTTCAGCACCTTTGGTCGTCCCCCGAAGTGTTGGGCGAGTCCTGTGGTTGATAGAATTTCGGGCAGATTCTTTTTGTGTGAATATTCTCTAAGGGGACGCATTTGTTCGGGTGCCATCATCATCAGAAACATCAGAGGAGTGGAAACCTATGCGTATGCAAATTTTTTGCTGAGCAAGGATGAAAATGCAAATTGCTGTCGTCCTTGTTGTCGGTTTCCACTTCCAGCACACACAAATTGAATTTCTGCGTATTTTGCGTGGGTTTATGTGTGTGTGTGTGTGTGTTTCTATACTTCGATGTGGTATTATATGCTCGATGACAATTTATACGTGATGGCTATAGCACACAGCAACCAACCGGGTATATCCTTTATATTCTGTATATTCTGGTTTTGGCTTTTATACTCGCCCTTGTGTGTCTTGTATGGAATTTCAAGCCATAGAAGATTAAGTCGGTGTTTAGTTTTGTTATTTCGGGAATGTCAGCTGGGACTTTATGGTAATACCGAAACTTAACGATCATATAATGGAACGTAATTCTACATGCGTTCCACAGGTGCTTTTTTTCTTCATTTTATTTCTTTTTGTTTTCTGTTGTTTGTGTGTAGTGGTGGTTGAAGCGCTTACATGAGTTTTGTAAGGATATCTGCGGCATTCTGGGATTCTGGGAGATGAAATTGATTATGACGTCGTTAAGATAAAGCAAATATGGGTCGTATAAAGATGATGGCATCTGTTATGGGTTTGGTTTATTGTCAATAAAATATTGGATTGTCAATATAAAGAGTTTGAAAAGTCTTTTTACTTCCAACAAAGATATGGAGATGAAGATGAAATGTCTGAAATGAGAGAGTTCATTATTATGGATATTCTTATATGAAGTCTTCTTCATTTATTCATTTTGTTTTTCTGCTTCGGTTCAGCTTGTTTTTTCCTTTTTTTCATTTTTATTTGATTTTTCCTTAAACTTTTTACTTGGAAAGTTGTTATAAGTTTATATGAGACTTTTCGGTTCGTCGTGTTTTTCTTCTTGGTTCGTTCATTTTTTTTACTACCTTTGCTATATGGTAGAGGTACCTTCTTTATACATATATTTTTTTCTTTTTTTGAATTTTTGTATCCCTCTTTATTTTTTATTGAAGTAGCAAGATAGCACTTTTGACACGTTTTATACGGGAAAAGTTTGTTCATTGAAGTTACAGAGGGTTTGTGTGTGTGTTTTTTTTTATGATGAGTATTTTACTACAACTGGTGGTTAAATGTATTCCACTTCTGATTTTATATTTATTCATTTGTGTAATGGTTGAAGAAGGTTTGAATGAAAAAAAAAAAACAAAATTACAAGAAAAAAATAGTAGGTACGTTTACCAATTTATTCAAGATAAAAATTAAACTAAAATGGTTATATAAAGACGAATAAAAAAGTTTTATTGTTTTATCGAATTTAAGAGAGCTCAGAGTTCTTATTCCTTTGAGAGAAATCTAATTTTAATAAATTTGTGTAGAGTTTAGATTGATAATATAGTCAACATAAGTTCCCCCTGTCTCCCGGCCATTTAAAAATTTCCCAAATATTAGTGTTTTTTATTTTATTATATTTTTAAGCGATTTGCAAACTGTAATGAAACTGCTTACATACTGTTTGTAAACTCCTTACAAACTATATGCAAACTATAAGCAATCGTTTGAAAATATTATGCAAGCTTTATGCAATCTGTTTTCAACCTCGATGATAAATCTATGCGAATTTTAAACAAACCCAATCCAAACTTTATGAAAAGTGAATACAAATAGTTTGCAAACTGTTTGCAAATCATATGGAAACTGTTTACAAATTGTATGTTAAATCCTTATAATCACTTGGAAATGCATATAATGGAAGCTGTATTCAAATAGTTAGGAAACTTTATACAAACTCTATGGAAACTGTCTAAGAATTGAATGCAAATTGTCAAATGCGCTTGCCAATATCCAAACATATGTTTTTCTACGTTTTAACAAAAACTTTTTCATCACTTGTCTTTTTAGCTTAGCCAAAAAGTAGTTAGTCCAGTAAAATAAGTAAAATATAGTAAATAGTAGCCTCGAAATTATGGTTTACCAACTTCAATTCATATTGTTTGGTTGCCTTTCACACAAAAAAAAATGTAACAACCTGCCATTTTTGTTATCATCGCTCAATTCAACTTGTTCAACCTACTGTTTGTACTTTAGAATAAAAATAAATGATAACATAATTGAAAAAAAAAAAAACTCACTCTTCATATTGATAAGATGATTCACTGGCGCTGTTCATTCCATCGGGCTGTTGGGTAACTTTCAATACCGACGCACCCTTGTATATCGTCACAGGCGTTAATGTGATAAGTGTCGATGTCAACTCACCGCCAGCAGCTCCAGCACCCATAGCAGCCCATTGACTTCCACCATCAAAAGTTGTCCCTGTCAGCACAGACTCATCCGATAAAGAAACATCATCATCTTCGTTATCATCATCCAGATGATTGCCGCTGCTTCTACTGCTCCAACTACTGCTACCATCACTCCTTGTATCACTGGCAATGCTGCTACTGCTGCTGCTCCTTCTGTTTGCTGCTGCTGCCGCTATCACCGCTGCTGCTGGCACATCCCTTTGTTGTTGAGCCTTCAATATGAGCTCTTCGGTGATTTCAATGTCATCCTGGAATGGATAGCTTTCGTAATCGGTGAATATTCGTGCACCGAGCGCTTTTAGGATCACCGGACTTGACTTAATTAAATCTGGAATGCTGTCATGTTCGCATTGTGACAATTCGCTTGGGGTTTCGAATGCTTGGACAAGAACAAATGACAGCAACAAGAGCAGCAGCCATTGCCATTGACTTTTTGGATGAACAATGGACATTTTGTGGAAGTTAAAGTTTGCTTGGAATCTCTGTCCTCTTGTCGATGATGGGATGGTGTTTATAGCTCTCTTGCCTGGTATATGGAACCAAGCTACCAGCAAACCAGCAGGTATAGTAAAGGTGCTGCCTTGAATTCGGAGGAACTGATAGACCGTGAATTTGTCGATTTAACCAAAAACGAAGGCAGACAGCAGCAGCAGTGCCTTGAAGTCACGTCGATTGTTGATGATGGTGATGTTCATGGATGGTTGGCATTTTTGGTGTGTTGTTTCCCTTTGATAAATAATAATGAATGTCAGTTGTTGTAATAGCTCCAGTGATCTGGAATGAGACAAAAGACAAAAGAACAATCAATGAAATGAAGATGTTAAAAGGTTAAATTCTTGTCAGCTGCAAATGAAGAATTTTTGGAAATTAAAAAATTTGATATCAATAAATGCAATTTTCGGGAAATAAATTTCAAAAAGAGGTTTTTGTAGGAATTAGTTCATGTAAATGAAAGGAAGGCAGGTCACAGTTTCATAGATAACCTTGTTCTGGGTTATTGTCTTCCAATATTCTTATATTATGGCGGAGACTATTGTACACCTTTGTCTTGGAAGGAGATTAAATAGTTTGCATTTAAGTTGTTTTACCACAAACATGAACTTAAACTTGTTGAACAATACGATTACTGTCAAAGTGACTTTATACCACATTGTTCACTCATTTTTCGAAAACGATTATTTTAATATTTAAAGTGCAGTTACGAATCTACAATTATGGTCTCAAAAATGATCCCCCTATCTGTTGAAATTCTTAAATACAAATCTACTTTTAAAATTCCCATAAACTGACAAATATGTTTGTGCACGATTTTCCTAAAACTTGTGTTTGGATTTAAAGTAAGAGATCATTAAATTTCCCACAAAATGAGTGCCATAATCGATATTTTAGCTTTTAATTAGCCAAAAGTATAGCCAGTTTTACTCTCACTCTTAACAATATAACCAATTAGTCAGTTCCAGGTATACTTATTATTATGGGATACTCAAATTTCATGAAATTATTTATTTCCCAGAAATTCAATACCAACAAAAACTGTCTGAATATCAAGAAGTTCAATTTAAGGATAACCTCAAAGTGATGATTAACCAGCTTCCAATAATTTTGCAAAATGCCCAAATCCCATGATAATAATTTCGATAACACTTTATTCTTTCTTCTTATACAACACCAATATTGAGAATTTATAAGCTTGCCATATTCAGTTTGTATGGAATTCAATTTGCATTTCAGTAGAAAAAAAGTACGTAAGGAAGATGAGAATTGGTGAATTAAATATTATGATGCCAGCACTTCGTCCTTTCTGCGAATGCACCATGTATCCATCGTATATCCATGGAATCCTTGCGTGCTTCCATTTACGAATGGGAACAAGTTGTTGAAGAATTATAGCAGTGGCTGAACAAGCTTTTATTTATTTTCTCAAAAAAAAAAAGGGGTTCACAAGTTTTGTAGATCACAATTGTTTGAGGGTTTTCAACAAAATTCGGGGACCCCATGATCCCCAATGAGGTGCCGTCGTCTCAGCGGAAATTAATATCGCAGGCAAATTCGGCAAATCTGAGTCAAAATTGATAAATCGCATGAAAAGTTGGTTTATCTTAGCCAAAAACTAGTAAATATGGCAGCTTAAGATGTTAATTTCGAATAGAAGTGTCGGAAAAACTCTTATTTAACAAAATAAGCCGTGTTTTTAGAGATTCTAGGTTGTTTCGAACTTTGGACCTATCTTCCTCTGATACTTTTAAGAGATTAAGTGCCAAGCAACATTTATCATCGTTCTCTTTAAGTAATAGTAACGTCTCTGAGACGATTTATCACTTCTAAAATAAACAAATTAGAAAAAAACATCTCGTGGAAAACCGTTCCTTTCTATATAAGCTGTTAGTTGGCCAGAAGGTAAGAGACTTCCAATTTTCTACCTAAGAGAAACATTAAGAGGGTTTGTAAATTCATTATCATGGCAACCCAAACAAAAGGTGGTTTGAACCCAGACGGCCAGACCTCTAATATTTTAGTCCAACGCCAAAAGGTTCTTCTTGTATCTCTTCCGTTCCAATGGAGGAACTCTCTGTACCCAAATCCCCCACTCTTTAATCCGTCACTGGTCATCTCTTTGTACCAGAAAGAGAGTCTACTGAACAAGGCAGTAGCAGCAACAGCAGCACCAATCATTTGGATAATTTTAATGACGATCCTTATGAGATGCTGGATGTTTAATATGCGATGATTGTTGAATTGAAGTTTCTTTGCAACCAAAGAGTAGAAAAGAGTAGGTGTATGCATGTACGAGTATAAAAGTTTGTAGGTACACATTGTACACAAATAAATGTTCATTTCAGTTCTTCTTTTGAATTTTTAATGCTATTACCGTACCTACCTATCGTTCCTAGGGGTTGCCATGCTTGTGCGTTCCTTATACCTACCACAGGTAGGTAAATTGCTATAAATTGCTCTCAACCATTATTATTGTATGGAAATTGCAACAGACACGTTGTAGTCGTATACCTACTTGATTATAATTGTTGAATGAGTTCTTTTGAGAGCTAATTAACTGTTGCTCTCTTTTTTTCTGATTTGTTGATTTTATAAGAGCATCAGACTTATGGAACAACAAGTTGAAATTTGTTGCAAAAAAAGTTTAAGCTGTACAATTTGTGTGTTTCCATTGGGGAAATTGCATTTGCTTTAATCCTTAGAACTTAAATTAGATACTAGAACTTTAAGAACAATGTCAATTGAGGTTAGTTCTTTAGAAAGAAAAAAAGCAACCTTATAGAACTCTTTCACAAGCCTTATAGAAGCGCAAAAAAGAAACTCGTCTGACATTGCTCTAAATGTTGAAGAGTTGTCATTCACACACAAACAATGGAGTATCCTTAAAATTGATTCGACTTAAAAATTCTGTGATCCGTTAATCCAGGATTTTTTTTTTAAGAAGATTTCCCATTCGACCCAACTTCAAAAACCATCCAGTTTATGATGGAAAATTGTGCATAAGCCTCACAGCTAAAGCACACAAAAGCCATCAAAAATTTAATTGAATCTCTAAATTTTACCGAACAAGTCAACAATAGCTGCTAACAAAGAAAAGCCCTTCATAAATCCCAACAATCGATGCAAAAAAAATTCTAATAGATAAAAAGACGACGCTAACGTTGAAAAAAAAAATAAATTCCAATTCACTTAAAATTCTAAAAAGCGCCTTCCGCACATAGAAAGGATGTTTTTTTTTCATTTTTTTTTTTGCTCTCATCCTATGGAGAGGATTTTTTTCGCTAATCTAAACACATTTACCACGTAACATCTGTCGTTATTTTTTTTCTAAGCTTTATGTCAGAAAAAGAAGTTAAAAGACGAAAAGAATACAAAAAAAAAATCCAGCGAATTGAAAACCTATTTCACACTTTATTGATCGGATAGGAAATTTATTCGGCCTCCACCAGTGACGCCCTCTTTGTCGTCCTTCGATGAGGAGTATCAAAAACCACAGCGAATAAAAATAATGAATTCCAAAATAAAAAAATAAAACCAGCAACGCAGGAAGGTAAAAATTTATGAATGAATTCCTTTTGCCAAAGAAAAGGAAAAAAAAAATACTTTTCAAAGTCATTGACGGAAGTCCGTGCGATATCCTTTTTTCCATTCGATTTTTGACTTTGAAATATCGATATGTGTATGTTCGCTATTTGCAAACCTCTGAATAAAGTTTATATATGCGAATGGCCTTGCTATATGGCAAGGATCGAAACGGAAAGGTAACCCGAAGCAGTGGAAGCAATCCTTTTCTGATTATTATTTTTTTTTTTCTACCTTTGATAGTCCTTGGTTCTTCTTTTCAAGGAAAAAAAAAAGTGAGGACTGTAAGTGAGTTTTTCCTTCCCATCAATGGATTAAGTCACTTTTAAGTCCTTGACAACTAACATTTTTATTTTTTGTTTAACGGATAAGTTTTGGATTATTTAAATAAAAATCGATGTGAGTGTATTGAGAGCGTGGAAAACTTCTTCATTCACATTGATACAATTTCGTCCTTGAACTGAATAAGGTCCATTTATATTGTTGGAAGACAACATCATCAAACTAATCATTCACCAGGAACTTGTTTATTAAAACCAGATTGTTTTTTTTTTCCTCTCTCTGAGTCATTCAAATCATTCTTCGATATTTTTGTATTTTAAGAAACCCGAACCCTTCTATTGCATCATTCAGGTCATGCTTATTCTTTGAGTTCAAACTTAAAATATGAACTTGAACAATTGTTTGTTTTTGATTTTTTTGAAGAGTGATTTTCATGGATAAAATTAGGCGAATTAATTATTTTGCGATCATCCGAAGCTTAAGAAATATTCTCCTGGACGTCAAAAACATCCACATAATCTACCCCCTCGCTAGGGACTACCATCTGATGGCAGCTACCGATGATTACGCAGATCCCAATGCAAACACCAGGATGCCAAAGTTTAATACTGATACACTAAGGAATTTCTCAGTGTGCCAAGAACTATGGAACCACCTTTGTCAAGGACGAAAAATAATCGAAAGCACTACTTCTCCATAGACAACAACTGGTAGGCTGTGATTTTTTTTCATAACAGAGGCTGATGGAATAGTCGGTGGAATAGTTATCCGTAGAAACTTGGCCAAAGATCGACGAAATAAAACAACTTTAAGCTTGTATTGCGGGTACTCAAGCAGCAGAAGAGCCTGCAAATCAGTGCGACTACAGAACTGTTTATAGGATCACGTTTTTCTTCTCCATTCGGATGAGAGCCAGCTCAGAAAATGGAAGAAACTCTTCAATTCGATCTTAAACACTGGCCCTGATGACTCGTCCGAAGTATGTAAATATAACAAATACCCGAATACGCACAGTACTTCCCAGTAAAGAATAGATCATTTCCGCTATAACACTAAAGAATAATAAGGCAAAAGGACTTGACAGTATTCCCGAAAAGCTTTTAAAAGCAGTTGCCAAAATAAAAAAAAAAGATGGATGCAAGGTTGTCAGGTGAATTTGAAGTCCAATGTGGAGTCAGGCAAGGTGGCATACTATCGCCAGTACTATTCTTGTTAGTGATGATGTGATTAAGAATGTGCTGCATGCACGAAATCAATGGTTTCTGACATCCCTAGATTCCGCAGATGATGAATGCTTAAACTCTTACAGGATCATGGACCTCTATCAAATGACAACAAGAAGGTGGAAGCGTGAAGCAGAAATCGTGGGGCTGAAGATTACTATGGAAACGAATAAATGATCTGCCTTGGAAGAAGAAGTTAGATGGAAGTAAAAATGGATTGGTCACATGCTTCGAAAAGTCAGCGATTGCATTTCAAGCCGATCGATTCAGTAGAACCCACTCAAACTGGCAGGTAAAAGAGTGGAGTGGAAGTCGAATGGGAACCGTACATAATAGCGCTTAGGAGAAATGGAGGCCCTGTGCATTTGAAGATTTAAAGCAATCACCACGGACCTATGTATCTTAGTTTTAAGTAAATATTTGAGCTTTGTGTTGGCCAAAACCTCAGGATTACCAAAAATTAGGTTTGAAGTTAAAGATTTACTCATTTTTAATAATAGGTGTGTTTTTTTGGAAAAGCTATCTGCAGTAAAATAGCATCTAACACGTATTACGGAAATAACATCGTGCCAATAGATTTTTCGAACTAATGTTAAAAATCTATTAGCGGCTAGATTCAACTTCTCCGTTTATCAGCTGTTCGGTGTTGTTTGTGTAATACGTGTTAGATTCTACTTTACTGCAGATAAGTTTAGAATCACCAATTAAATTCTTTTTTTTTTTTCATTACCTTAGACGTAACTTATTTTGCAAAAACAATTACCATCACTTCTGGGCTTTAATTTAAAAAAAACTCCAAAAAAGGATCAACAGCAATACAAAGCATATGCCTATGAGTAAATTTCTCCATTCTTTTTACACATGATTGCTGTTTTTGCCTGTATGTTCCAAAGGTTCTACCATAAATTTTCGTAAAAATAAAAAAAAAGTATTAAAAAAAAAATGCTTCTGTAAAGAAAATATTCAATTAATCCCAATTTGCACTTTTTGTTAAAAAAAACATCCCTCCAATCAAAAACAAAATAAAATCCATATTCATATTATGTAAGTTTTTTTTGTTTCTTTGTAAAGAGGTAAGCTTGTTGGAGTATCAACCAAACACCCGACCGACCAAAAAATCATAACCATAAACCATAATTCATCAACCTTTAAATTTTGTTCGTTTCGTTTGTGAACGCACCCAGAGAAAAAACCTTACATCCGGCCCATGTACACCGGAAATACTTTATCCACCATATATACAAACCTACGCATAATAACCCTTTATATGGTGAATTCGTTTGAGAAAACACAAAATAAATAAATATAATGAGTAAAAAAAAGTAGTAAAAAGATCCTCCCCGCAAGCTTCCTTATTCGCAATAATCTTTCATCTTTTCCGATCATTTACAACTTTCCTTTTAAAATAACAAAAAAAAAAAAAGGTTTATTGGGTTATTGGCAAGCAGCAAAAATAATGACCTCATAACTCTAAGTTTTTTTTTTTTTACCCTCAAACATATCGAAAGTAGGTACAAAAAAAAAACCACCAAGGAAACGGAATATAAATAAAAAAATCCATTTCTCTCAAGATAATATGCCGAACGTGATATTTTATTTTACTCGAAACGGATGGCATTTCACCGAATTGATGAAAGTTTATTTTTTTTTCCTTTTGTGGAGAGAATAAATTCCAGGTTTTTCATATTATGTTTTATGAGTTGTGTTATGAATTCAAGCAGACGTTATGTCTTTTATGGAAGAAATTGTACGATTCAAAAGCATGTTTTTGTTAATCTCCATCTCCATGTCTTTAAATTGACGTGAGGGTCTTAAAAATTGACCAAAAACAATAGAAATCGAATTGAAAATAAGTTTTTTCGTGTTTTTTTCTTTCAAATGGTTCACCACTTCTTCATATTGCTTGTATAGGTATGTTTGATGATATCGATAAAGTGGAACTCGATAGGAGGAAGTCTAGAAAGGACCCTCAGCATCATCAACTCGAACAAAACTAATCAAATTCATAGACCAATTAAATTCAAGAATTCAACTAATATCCTGCCATTTATTTATTCCCAAACTGATTGGTCTCCAAGCAAAGCCAATTTATTCAATATTTGACCAAAGGGAAATCGAAACCAAATTTCGATGTCCCCCTTTATTTCGGAAAACAATTGTTGTTTGCTTTTTTCTATTTTTTATCAGGATTTTTCATTTAATTTTTTTTTTTTTTTTGGTTCTTTCTTTTTCTCATTTCACCAAAAGTCAACACATTTTCGATTCCCTTAAATGAAAATCAACAAAGCCGCAGTATTAAATGGTTTTCCCGTCCGATACTGATTCTTCGAACAGAAAATCAAAAAAAAAACTACGAAAGGACTCAAACAACTTCAACCTGAGAGCTTGAGGGAGTTTATATCATCCTCATCGTCGTCGTTTCGGTCGTAGTCATGGTCTTCTCGTCGTCACTTGTCCTCGGTTCAGTGGCATATTTAACAAAAAAAAAAAAAAAAAAAAAACTCCTGTCTATACACAAACACATCTATATAGAAGGCGCAGCAACAATTTCATTTTCTAGCTTCTTAATTGCCTTCCAGATTTCTCTCTCTTTATAACCCCGAGTAGGTACATATAGAGAGGTCCCTAGCTTATACAATTGCTAGACCAAAAGCAAATCTCAGCTTATCCGGCGAGATATTCATTTGGAATCACCCTCCGTTTAACCTTCTGTGATATGCTCTTCACAGGACCTGGAGAGTCGAAAAATATCAGGCAAACATAAAAAAGGACTCGTCGACGTCCATCGTCGTCATCGTCGTTCGTGGGTGGTGTTCTCCTTCCAAAAAAAAAAAAAAGTAATAAAATGCAGACTGGAGTTGCTGTTTCAATCAGATTTAGCTTTTCTAGGAAACAATGCGGCAGCGGCGGTGGCAGCTGGGCAATGATAAAAGGATACACTGATCCTTATTTGGCATTGCTACTGCTGCTGTTGCAAGAATTTCTTAACTCGGTGTGTACCTATGAGTGTGTTTGTGTGTTGTTGTATCATCGACCGACCGCGTGACGTCCATATTCCAGGATGAATTTCCATTCTCGGTGTGTTTTTGTTCACAATTGCCAATAAATTTCTACAAGGACGCATGAAATCCATGCTGTTGGGTTTGTTTTTTTTTTTTCTCTTGTTTTCTCTTTTCTTTGCTCACAGAAAGAATATCTTCACAAACTGTCCATATCCCTATTATTCTAGGCTCCTCTAGAACTCTTTCTATTTTCTCTGGGGTATCTGTATATGCCCCGTATATCTATATAAAACGGTTAGAGGACAAAAGCGGATTCTAGATTACGATCTGGTGCCATAGGTGTAGCCACCATGTCAAATTGGATACTATGTGAACGTTTGCCATTTCGTTTACCCCATCACTTCCTGCCACTATACCTACCACTGCTGCCCTGCTATACAGGGTATATAGGGAGCTCTTCTTCATCTCATTTGGTTCACTGTCCTGTTTAATGTTCTTTTTCTCCTAAGGTTAGATGAGGATTTGTGTCCTTTCTTTATTTTTTTTTATGTTTTTTGTTCGCAATGCCGCATGTGTGTGTGAAAGCTATACGGACGTTTTTTTTATCCAGGGACGGATTTTGAAAAGGGCAAAGAGTATAGTAGAGAAGGGCTCTGAGGAATTAATTAAGGGCCCACAAAATTTAAAACTTTAGAAAAGATTTCAAAAGATCGAGGACGTTCTTAAGAAGTAGTTTTCTTCTATTTTGAAAAAAAGTCAACTCAAAAACTACTTGAGGGTAGGACCCTACTACAAAAAAAAAAACAAGGAAAGAAAAGATTCATTAATTTTGTTAAATACTATTAAAAAATAATCTTTTTGAGAATGCCTCAGGTTCAATATATTTGTTGGGTCACAAAGTTTCAAAAAAAGCTAAGGTCTTAAATATCTATAAAAGTTTTCGTCTTGGAACTAAATATGAAACACCATTTTCAAGGACCTTATTTATGATATTGACTCTGAACAATATTATTTGAGTCCAAATTATTAAGGTTTTGCTATTTTAGGAGGTCTTAAAATAAATATTTTTAAGATTTTTCCTTTAGATTATCATGGAAAATAAAATATTCGCCTTCATTTGAGTTATTATGTCAATTTCGTAGGAAATGACATGAGACCCTAGAAACTTGTATCATCGAAAAAAAATAAATAAATCCACTCCTGTCTTTTGTTCTACATATCCTCAAAGAATAGAGATTTGAGTCTATTTTTTTTTTTTTTTTTTTTTTTTTATTAAGGAGCCAAACGCATCTCAGATCGGATGTAGTATATTTCAATTTGAATCCCTTTTGTTTATGATTTTGTTAAATTGAAATCCCTCAAGCGCAAAAAGGTCCTTAAACTATACTATAACACACATGCCTACCTTAATACATGTATAATTTATGCAAAAATAAAATTTAAAGAAGGAAATGACTCAGGGAGACAAAAAAAAACCTTGTAGGATATGATCATGATGATGTACCATCATTGAGAGAGAACAGGAAGGGAGAGAGTGGAAAGATGTTTATTCATAATAATTGGAATTAAATTGATAAACGAACTTGATACGAAGGAGGTTGGGATTTCTGTATCTGACACCTGATATGATTTTATCATTTTTTGAAGATTCCTGAAGAGTTTTTTAATAAAAATTTTTACATTCACTTTTAATCGAATGTTTTTTTTTTTTTTTTTTGTTGCTTTGTCTAACTTGATTAAAAATGTCACCAATAGACAAAATGACATTTATATAAAATTAATAACTTGTCAAGAGTGTACACAATTGATTTTGAATTAATTGTGATAAATTAATAGATTTTTGGGTTTTGGGAAATGGAATTTTATGCAATTTAAAGTTTTTGATTTGGCAGTTATCTTATGGAAATTAGGAAACAGGAAATAAGGCCCGAAATGCAAAAAATTAAATAAGGCCCCAAATAGGTGTAGTTCTTCATAATGAAATGATTCCCCATTTACCAAAATGAAAAAAAAAATCCCCCAAAAATAAATGAAATAAGGCTCCAACTTGTTTTGGCTTTTTTTCATATCGAACACAATTCCCCTAAAATTGTTCCTCAAGGACTTTTTGAACAGCTGTTGGTTATCTTCACAGAATATTTTGACGTGGTAAAATTAATTTTTAATGCGCAAATGCAATGATTCTGCTGTAAACCATTTTTTTGCAGCTATTCTGTCAGTCTCTGATGGCTTGCAGCACGATCTTAACATTAAAAAGCATTACTAAGAAACAGAATACCAGCTCTGGGTCTCTAGCGGATTTTCACAAAACCTTTTTTGAAAGACAATGCTCTTTTAGGATTTTCATTTTTTTGTTTTAATAATTCTATTTTAAACCCCAAAACTATAGTGTTGGGTTTTAATTTCATTATCTCATAATCAAATTATTCCTCACAAAAAAAATTAAACAAAGCCCCAAAAAATTAAAAATAACACCACAAAATTTGATAAATTACGTTGTTCCCACATTATACCATTCTTTTCTGCATTTCATATGAAGTCTTGAAAACGCTTATAGCAACGCTTTCTGTTTTTTCGTCAAGTGTGTTTTTTTTTTAAGTTTCATTCCTTTGAATTCGGTTGAACTGTTGATTTCTCTTAAAACTGTTGAGTGACTTGCGTCTAATTTTTTGATGTACTTCTTAAAATTTCTTGTCTCTCAGCGGCAATTGCTGTGGTTTTTTTGCCTCCCATCATTTTTTTTTTCGATACGAATCTTTATTTTTCAAGTAAGAATAAACTACATTAAAAACTCGGTCAATTTTATCAGCTATTGTATTTCCGGTTAGGTTTTGGTATCCAAGCAAATCAATTGAGTAAATGATTGAGGTCAATCAAGAATTGAATTTCACTGAAAACACTAAAATTGTTGATTTAAACTATCACAAACTACAAAGAAAATGGTGTAGTACCTAAACAGTTGACTCAAAAATAATTTCTATTTTGGGTATGAACCATTTTGCAAATGGGCGAAAGAAAAACTCGCGGTTAAATTTTGATAAATTCTTTTAGAATTCTTTTCTAAGCATCTTAAGGGCACATTAAGCATCAACAGACGGCACAATAACCATCAATGTTCCCAAAAAAATTGGAGAAAGTATCTTCTAAAATTTTTGTGCGTATATTCAGATGACGACTTTAATCCTTCCAGTTGTTGTTATTCTTGTAATAATTTTTTTTTAATTGTTAGATGTCTTTTTGAATATTATTTTAAATTTTCAAAATTTTTAAAAATTTTTGACATTTAAAAAGTACGTTCAACAAAATTTCCTTTCACTCAGAAAAATTCAATGGGCTCATTTCATTCTTGGTTTTAAATAGGTAATGGGTACCTACTACACTTTTTTAAACATACTTTAATCATTTGTTTCTTGAAACTAATTAAATATTCTCTTATATTCTGAAAAAAACACCCTTTCACTTTCATCTTATATAATTTTAAGAACTCTTAACTTTAGGTTCTTGATTCCAATGGCAAAAGCATCAATTTGACCAAATTTCAACAGGGTAACATTTTTATCATAGGTTTTTGGCTATATTTTCGTTATCCTTTGAAAAAAAAAACACCCTTTCTCTCAAAATTTTTTTTATGGACTCTTTTCAGACTCTTGGTTTTTATGTATCTAAGATATAACATTTTAACCAAGTTTCATGTATCATTTTTTAAGTCAGATGCTGTTGAATTTATATTTCGCATACCTTTCCCGCTAAATTAAAAAGGACTGGATAGTTTCATTGTCCTTGCTTCAAATGAAACCCTCTCATCGAATTTAATCAGTATTTTATCTTTTTTGCATGGATCTTTGTTTATATTTTACCTGTTGTAACAAAATTATAGATTACTCTACTTTCACTGCATAAGATAAAACTCACGTCTCTGAACCACCACTTTATCCACCCCTACATTATTATTGCATTTCACATAATTCTAAAAATTTCAAAAATCAATTTTCTCAAAGGATACTTTAAAATGATAAAAACTTGAAAAAACCATTTGACCATAATAATAATTTATCGACATCACAAACTTTGTTTGTAACAAAAAACCTCTAACTCCCATATATAGTTTTTGATACCCCATTTGGCTTTATAAGTTGTCTTTTCAAAACATAACTTTTCTCTGCATTTCCATTAGTTTGATCTTTCCTCAAAGTTATCATGAATTTAATTTCAATTTTACTCATTTCCTAGTAAAGTTGCATGTTTATTTCTTGCATTAAATCGAAATCCATTCCACACACACTTTCAATAACAAAAATCTTCTGACCCAGTTCTTTGTACAAAAAATAAGCTTTCTTGTTTTGTTACTTATCATAAACAGTCTTGAAAGTAGAGTTGACAGTTTAGTAGCAGAGAAGCGGTTGGGTTACCTAGCCGCCATATAGAATTTATTTTTAGTTTTCAAGTATCTCATTTTAAGTCTTGGAAGACAAAATTGTTAAGTAAAACATAAAATTTCCTCGGATTTGATCTCAAAGCCAAAGGACTTCTCAATATTTTTGATGTTTAAAACATTTTCAGAACTTGTTGAGAATTTAAAGAAGAAATAAAAGGATCTACTTCCCCCAGACTATAGAAAATTGAAATCATACAAGATACAATATATACCATTCTTCCATCACCTTACTGCTCGAAAGCATACCTATTCGTTCTTGAAAATGTTCATATGGGAATTCTTGAACTTTCTACCAACGAAAACGAAAAAAGTCCTTCTTCGAAATTTGACTTTTTCTGTTCAAATAAATTCGTAGAAACACTTCGTTATCAATTTCCATAAGAAAATGTAAAATTTAAGAAATGTTTGAAGAAGATATTACAAAGAGAACAAATTTCATCTTTTTGAGAACAAAAAAAAGAAGACAGAAGATATAAAAGAAAGAGAAAATTGTTTATGGAAAAGATATAACAAGAAAAAAAATAACTATTTGGAAAACATTAAAATATTTTCATTCGATTGGAAAAGTTTTTATTTATTTTTTTTTGTATTACTATTATTTCGTTCTGCGAAAATCCATTCTGACTGACTCTTCTATTTATGTATTCTCCGAAGTCTTCAACACTTTAAGAGCAAGTCGATCATAATATGGGCCATGTGTTACGTATCGAGCTCTTTCAAATGTTTTATTTCTTTCTTTTTTTTTTGTTGTTTTGTGTGGCAGGATAAATTCTATCGAGTTTAACCACCCCCTAGAGTGTCATGGTTGCCAAATGAGGTCAAAAGTATGACATTTTGTTACATCTTATAATTGAATCGATGAGTGGTAAGAACAGTACAAGTCAAATTTCTTAGTTTAAAAAAAAAAAAAAATATGAAAGAGTTTTAATTCCTATACATTATTTTTCATAAAATTTGTAAGTTTTTCTGTAAAACTTTCTTATATGTGTTTTTTCTCCAAAGTCAAATTTTAGACTTTTAGTGTCCAGTCTTGTGTTCTACTGCGGTCTCCTCGTCTTTTTGTTGAGTTTGGTTATGAAGTTTTCTCCTATTCAGGTGTATGGATCGGGTTCCATAAGAGGAGCCATTTCTCTAGCTTTTGGTTAGGAGTTCGGCTCCTCATTTCTCTGGACTCCTACGTGTCCAAGGTACCCAGTGAAGATTGACTTAACGAATCTTGCCAGGTTCGTTAAGTTTTTCTATTGACTTTAGCTTGGATTTTGCACATTAGTCAAGTATTTTTTGGGCAGCATAAATGTCAGACATATAATGGCGATATGTTTTTGCTGTTTTGGGCAATTAACAATGGCTTTTAACTTAAGCCTGAAAGATACTTGGACATTGGCCCATTGGTAGGGAACTTTGGTACTACACCCCAATTATTCCTGCACCTGTATCTTCCGCTTTCCTCCACCGATCTGTATACCATTTGATGGTGATTTTTTTAAGTTAGTAGTTTTTGTATTAGCTTAAGTTTTTTTACTAAAAAAATTAATAAAAATATTTTGTGGCAGTTTCTGACTCTCAACAATTTCCTGTGTGCTTGTTGTTTAGCAGTAATGGAGGAAATCTTCAATTTTCTGCAGATTCCGAACCTCTAGTTAGAGGGAACTTCAGTTAATTTTACTTCTGGAGACTTGGAAAGAAAAACTTTTTCCCTCTTGTTTATGCGTTTCTAGTCCCAGTTCCTTCCTTGAAAAATTTTTAAATGAATTCCTTATTCGCAGCACTTTCAACTTCTAAGTTAAGTGGAATAACCTCCATTCCTGCTGCAGGGCAGGTTCTCCTTGTCCATGTGATGCAGAGGCATCTGAGTAAATGCTCTTTATCTAGTGATTTCTTTGAAGTTGCAAGATGAGTTCTTTTGTGCCAAAAAACCGCACAATAGTAGGTAAAAAAAGGTCTTGGTTTGCAGTTTTCATGACCGTCTTTTGAATATCATTAAGGCTTACGTGGAAACTTTATTATAACATTGTTTCGTCTTCTTGTTCTTAATACTGTTTCAAGTTACATGAATCTACATAGTTCATAGCAAATTAAGTAACGAACCGATTGCAGTAATTTAAACCCTACATCAGTTTAACCGAACCTGGCAACCATGTGCTCTTTTGAAATACCAAACAAATGAAAACTATTTGCGGCAGCTTTACTCGAATGCTATTTTCCAGGAATTCCGAATGGCACGTGCGAATGTGTGGAAATAACTTTTTAAATAGAAGGGCATATATATGTATGTACGGTACATACACACAATATTTCCCCCCACTCTCAATTTTATACCCAATCCCTAAAATCGAATTCGAATGATGGTGATGCTGCAGGTGTAATGTAGGAGGGTGCTGAAGCATACAGCAAGCAAAGGCAATGTGTAAAACTTTTTCACTTTCCAACATCTGTTTGACGGGAATAGTATAGTTTTTCCCATAATAATTCATAAGGATTCGCCGTTCCGAGTCCTGTGGCAATCTATATAGCAATGCTGGCATGGCACCCACTAGTGGGGCAAGCAAAAAAAGGCCAACTTTCTATAACAACTGTGTGCGCGCTTATTGGGAGTGAGTTTTTGTATATTCGAGAGATTTATACAACTGAATTTTGGAAAAAGTTTTCATTGAAATATTCTCTTCGTTTAATCCTTAAATGAAATTTATTTCCTGTGATTCGATGAAGAACTAATCCATCATATAATCCTGGGTACATCCTCCTCTGTATGTTCAGTTTTTGTTTCAATTTTTTTTGTTTTACTTTTGATTTTTGAAATAAAATTAAAATCTCCAAATCTAGAGTAGGAATTCCTTGTGTTTTTTTGTGTATTTATAATTGTATCCTTTCTTTTCTCTCAATTAATTAATGAAAATTGAATTTGAAGAATCTCTGCTGTGGATGAGCGTGCGAAATGATGTTTTATCAAAAAAGACAAAGGAGAGAGATGTTTAAAGCTCAATTCCATGGATGAAGTGTTGGGATTGAGAAAAAAAGGTTGTAGATTAAGATGCAGAGAGTGTGAATTGAAAAGGATATTTGATTATTGCTTGAATGAATGGAGTGAGTATTGCTTGAAAAAAAAAATATTTAAAAAATTAGAAATGTAATAGTTTCACACAGATAATGGATTTGGGTAGGAAAATATTGACATAAAGAAAATATTTCACTTAGCACGTTTCTATTTGGTTTAAGGAAAACTTTTAGATTTAAGAGAAGGCTAATAAAGCATGATGTGACTCAAAGGATTTGCAAAGTTTTATTCAGAATTGTGTTCAATTATCCAATTCACAAAAAGGAAATATGTGTATCTTTTGAAATTCCTGAAAGAAACATGCTTTGAATATTAATTAAGTAGGCCAATGTCTATATTTCGTTTAACAGCTAGTTTATGAGAAAAAAAAGTAGATACTACTTTTTACCATCATAAAAAAAGAATGACACAGTTTTCCCAACCGTTGCTAGAATTTCAGTTTCACTCTTTTGTTTTTCTATTTTAATGTTTTCTTAAAAATTGCTCGATTGAAATAAGAATACAAAAATCTTAAAATAAGCCTGCTCGTTCTTGAATTTAGCATGCCTTTTTTTCCTCAGTGCATTTAGCTAGCCACGATTCAACATCAACGTTTGTATCAATTTTCAATCAGTATTCGACAGGGAATCGATTCAAATGTATACTAGTGAAGGGAATTCATGAAAAAAACACCCAACATCGTGGGAAAAAGCAAAAAATACCTCGGAGACCACCAACAAATGTTGCGGATAAAAGCCTAGCAAGTCGCGGAAAAAAACATTTCAAGTAGCGGAATTTTCCATTTGACGTGGAATAAAGTGAAAAAAAGCGAACAAGCTTTTTTTTCACTTCTTTTCAAGCTATTTTCCGCTATATTTTTTCACGACCCCCAACATTTTTATCGGATATTTCACACTTTTTCTTGACTTTTCACGTTTTTTTCCGCGGTTTTCCAAGTCTCATGAAAAATTTTATTTGTCTATCCTCCAGTTGGAAACACCGTGTATATCAAAAAATGCTTTAATAAAAAGATTTGAAATACTAAATTATTATTTTTAAAACTAAGGGATTTAAAAATAAAATCCCATATTTGTTTGTCCTCTATGGACTCCAAGACTTATGCCAAAATGTTGAAGAGTGGTTGTGCGTAGGTCTCCAATACTTTTTGAGAAGTTAATAGATGGCGCTGTAATCAGATTGTAAAGGAATTAAATATTAATGAACCAAAATGATGCGTATTTGAACTTAAGATAAGTCTGTCTTTACAAAACTTTTGGCCTATATGCAATTCTAACAAATATTTTCATGTTTACAAATTCTAAACGATGACGAAGAGGACAACGGGTGTGCGAACATGAAAATTTCCTAAAAACATATTTTCCTTACGTTGCATGACTTTTAATAAAATATAGACTAATTCCATAAAAAAAACATTCTGAAAAAGTCGCTATATTTTCCCTTTACACAACATAAACCTACGAAAAAGTAATATTACAGTAAGAAGCTATAAACTTTTTCTCCAACTTAAAAGTTTCGTAATCATATGCAAAGGATTCATTTCGTAAAACGTTTTTTTTTCGGTTCGTTGAAAATTCGTTTGATTCGGTTAGTTTGTCTAATTAGATAATTTGAACCCTTTTTTTGTTTTCTTCAACAAATCTTTAACCCAAATAAAAAAAGAAGAAATCCTTAAACTTATCAAGGGTCAAGGTTTAATTTGAAAAATTAGTCAAATGGAGAATAAGACATTTTTTCCGCAATTCTTTTTTTATTTAAATCTCAAAATCTCCCTCCAGTCATTATTGTTGCCAGTTGTAGTTATTTGTGTGCCTTCCATTGTCATGCTCTGCGAGTCACGTAAATTAAATTTTGTATTTTTCCAAGATATCTTGTATCCTTCGATTTATACTTGACCATTTAAATGCGCCATTCTTGCAAAAAAATTAAATCATAAGTCCCAACTTGCAAAAAAAAAGAAGAAAAAATCTACTACATTGCTGTCAATTACATGAATAATATTCGAGGCTAACGAAATTGATCCAATTATAAAAAATTTTCTTCTTCGTTCGATTTCTTTCGCATTTCGCATTTCTTTTTGTTTAAGGATTCAAAGGAAAAAGGATACCAAATGCTGTTTTTAATACACGGAGAGAAAATAAAAACTTTCAAATGAAGGAAAGGAAATCGATGAGTGAAAATATATTTTTTTAGTTTTTTTTTTTAAACTTAAATAAAAGAAAAAACTTTAAAACTAATTCAAACGTTTTATATTTGATTGGCCTTTAAAAAACTACTCTTTTCGCCATAAATACATCTTTTCGCCATGAAACATCTTCATCCAAAGTTAGTTTTAAGTATACAACTTGGTATTGAAAAATTTCGACTACCAGACCTTTTAGAATAATTTTATTCCCATATTCGAATACAACAAGTTCAGACCTTTCTTTTGATATCTGTCCCAAGTTGTTTCTCAAACATTTTTGAAAATAAAACTTAAACACTTGAAAAACCCTTTTGAAAAACTGAATTGCAAAATATTTCTAGTAAAATCCCATCGAGACTTGGAATTACCAAGAGTATTTAAACTCTTAACTGTCAAACTTTAAGAGTATCAATGTCACTACTTGAGATGTTGATAATCTTAGGTAGTTCAAAAGTTCTTTTTTTTTTGTGTGTTTCTACTCAGGGCGCTGGCTGTTACCAGTAAAAACATTTCCACTAGACATTTTTTTCTCAAGTGTAGGTACTTACTCAACAGAACACTTTCAATTCTGTTCTTCCTGGCCTTAATTAAACTTCTCTAAGCTGTGACAGACTGTCATCACACAGGAAGAGAAAATGAGAAAAATCAACAACAACAAAAAAAAAATGCAGTAAACCATTCAGTAGATATACCTATAGATACCTAGTTAACTAAAACCCATAACCAAGTTCTAGTTTACTTGAAACTCTCATCATGGCCGTCCGTCCATTCATTTTTCCAACAACCGACAGTCCATCGTAGCCTGTCAGTCAATTGAATGGTGCTCCAGCTACAGCTCCAGCTCCAGCTAGTATTCTACTGTAGTTGGCCTTATCTTCTATTTCATTAAAATGCAATCTTAATTTGTTGCCCTCTTCACATTCACATCCGTATCCGGTAATGGTTGGTTTTGGTTTGGTTGGTGTCTTACAGTTACTTCACCAAAATGGCGAATGGAGCGAGAGTAATTAAATGTATAAAGCTTTTGCTCGTTAACGGGTTCGGTTCGGGTGATGCTGATGGTGTTGATGTTGATGGCGATTGCTAGCGGTTGGTTATGGTGTTCTTTTTTTTTTTTTTTTTGTTTTAGTGCGGTTGGCTCGGTTTACTTTTTTTTTTTTTTTTTTTTTTTTTTTACTTTTGCTTGGTTGAGTAAAAGTTGTTTTGCCAACAAAATGGTAACAAGAGTGCATACCAGGCGCTCTTCTCTCCATCTCTAGAGAATACCAACGATGTGACAGATAAAGTGACAGGTAGATACAGAGGACTAAGTAAATGTGTAACTTTTGCCTCTTTAAACTTTATTTTTTTTTTTGGTTTTTCATTCATAGAAAATGTGAATAGAAAAAAAAAAAACTAAAAAGTTACCCTCATTGAAACAAGTAGTACCTACGGCACATTCCTGACAAATTTAATATTTTACTGAAATTAAAAAAAAAAAAAAAAAAACAAAATAACAGCAAAAAAAAGGTACATTCTAAATTAAATGTAACAGTTTGCATTTTGAGGTCCAACTTTACTAATTAAATTGTGTTGCTAGCTTTTAACTACATGGGCCAGACTTGATTTGTAGGGGCCGACAGTTTTCACGGACAGCCAAAAGGCTTTTATTGTTGTCTAGTTGTCTAAACAGTTTTCGCTGGCAATGAAATGTCTTTCGTCGACTGTAAAATCACTTACATGGACAGGTAGCCGATTTTTTACGACAATCAACCGCATTTCACCGGAAATTAAATAGCTTTCACTAGTTACCGGCAATCAAACATTTTTAACCGAAAGTTAAACAACTTTTTCACTTAATCCAAAGCGCCAAGACGATCAAACAGCTTTCGGAGGCAAACAGCCTTCGCTAACAACTAAACGTCCTTTACTGCCAATGGATGGGCTTGCTCTAAGAATCAACAGTTTTTTATCGGCAGTTAAATAGCTTGAGCTGTTGTTAAACGGCAATCAAATATTTTTCACTGCACTGCCTTGCTTGCAATCAGACAAATTTCGCCAACAATCTATAGGTTTTCATCGTCGAGCTTACAACTTTCACTTTCACGAAATCTTCTTAACGACCGACAGTACGGCTTTTGAAGCAATAGGTTAATGGTGGCATACGTCACTGATCAGTTTAACAAATCTTTACATCGCTTTGGAGAAAGTACAATTATTGCACTTGATATTTCCAAAGCGTTTGATAGAGTTTGACATCAAGCTCTCTTATCGAAAATGCGTGCATTCAGTTTCGATGATTTTCTTCTTCGCTGCATTACGAGCTAACTTTTAAATCGTTCAATACAAGTTGTATTAGACAGATTCAAGTCTGAAACATTTAAAATAAATGCTGGTGTACCCCAGGGCTCCGTTCTGTCTCCGACTCTCTTCCTCATTTTTATTACTGATCACCTGTCTGAAACTTCTAATTCACTTAATCGTTTCGCTGATGATAGTACCCCCAGCTTTTCATATTCGTTTGTGGATTCATACCCATGTTCTTCGGATGTGGAATTTTAACGGCAAAATATGATAAGCTCATTAAATTCGGATTTTGATAGCATTGTCTAATGGAAAAATAAAACCCGCGTTTAATTTAATGCTTCAAAAACTCAATGCTCTTTACTATCGTTAAAACGAAACCTACCCCCTATGTCACTGTCCATGAGTGGTACTTGCATTGAGGAAACTGGTCAGCTTTCCATACTCGGTATGTGCGTTTATAACCACCTCCTGTGGAACGAACATTCTGCTGGCAATTTTACGGAGCGGCAAATATTGCTCCAATTTTCATCAGAAGTGAAACGGTTTACACTGGCCATTAAACTTTTTTGTGAACTTCAATTAGTTTGCAATGGCAATCAATTTTCGCGGGAAGGCAAGGTTTTCATTGACTTGTAATTAGTCAAACGAATTGGCCAATTTCCTTGGGCATACAATTTTTTTCACCGTGAATCAACCATTTTTTGCTGACAGCCAAACAATTTTTGTAAGAATCGCCTTACTTATTACCTTCCATGAAATCCGCTCCTTTTCAAATGAGGTGTTTGATATAAACACGAGTAGTTTATATTAGTTTTTGTTGAATTTAATCAACAAGCGACGAACTGGATTTAACAAATGAAACATAAAATTAAAGTTGAACATATATGTTTGGGGTTTTTGGTTAGTGTACTGTACTATGCCTGACAATATTTTGGAAAGAGGTGTTTAGATTTTATTCTGATTAAAATGTTTGTTGCCATTTATTTACCTTTTAGCCAAAGTTTGTAAATTGGATTAGCGTTTCAATTATATTTCGTATGTTTTTCCTCTATTTAATGGAAAAGTTCCCTAAATGAAGGTAATGTAAAGTTTCATTTATATGTTAAAAAAATAAATGATACCTAGTGTATGTTTTGATTAATTAAGCTTATAAGTTCTTTTTTTATGATTTAAAAACAAAAAACAACAAAATATTCTAACAGAGTGATTTTTGTTTTTATTTCATAAAGTTTGATTGGTGGGACTGGGGGAGGGCATTTTCCTCAACAAGAACCCATATAAAAAAAAATACAATACATACCGAGTACTACAAACTCATACCTACAATATAGATTCAAGAATTGATTAACGTTGACAGACTTTTTAATTAGAAAAACATCAGTTTCGCTTGTTGTTTTAATAATACAACAACAACAACAAAAAAAACTCACTATTGATTGCATGACAGTGGCAGCGTTGTGATTGTTAATGTGCATTCATTGTTCTAGTCACTTTTTTTTCCATATTGAAATGGTTTTCAGTTGCTGGGGAAAAAATCACTTCGTTTTGATTTTGAAATATGTCAGAAAAATCCAGTCCTTCAATGCCATTTGATATTTCAATTTATATTCTAGATTGTCTTTCAACTCTAATGAAACAAAATAGATTGAATTGGGGTTAACAA
Organism: Meliscaeva auricollis; assembly: GCA_948107695.1. Lineage (NCBI taxonomy): Eukaryota > Metazoa > Arthropoda > Insecta > Diptera > Syrphidae > Meliscaeva > Meliscaeva auricollis. Next base: position 52,212,863 of record OX403619.1, on the reverse strand, counting down.
ATACAAAGCGAATTGGTACAAATCCCACATTAAAAAATGGGTTTATAAGCATCAAAATGATAATTTTAACGAGGTTTTAAGTTTAAGTATCGACTTACCAATAAGCAGTCCGTAGTTTTGTGTTAGCATTACGTTAATGGGAAAAATTTAATTGATAACACTACAATGTTCAGTTGTAGGTAGTGTAGGTCACAGAAAAAAACTAAAATTCCTCACATAACTTTAGTAAAGGTTCGACTACAGCATGCAAAAATTAACTTTTCTACTTCTTTATTCAAAATTCTTTATTTACCTCAAAAATTCTTGCATTGTAATTTAAAAGTCCTTCATGAGGATCGGTCACAAAAATCATTTCAAAACTTTGTATAAACTGAAAGGCTTAGATAATTCAAGTTGATGAAACTTTGAAGCAAGTCACGTGCTACCAAGTCGTGCATTTTATTTTAATAAAATTTGTAAATTAAAGCACCCTTCAGGAAAGAACCATTTGAAGAAAAAAATTCGTTCCAGCAAAAAAAATTCTACCACTCTCATATTTTACATATTCAAAATCTTTAAATCATTGTTGTCCCTTCCCCGGAATACCATCCTAAAAGGGTTGGGTTTTTGTCAATATTTTTTGGGTTGAAATGTATCTTGAGTATAGGTCACATTGTCACTAGATTTGAATTTTTTTTCTTCAATTCTTTTGTTGACACACAGAAACTTTTTATCCCTCAATGGTCAGTCAGTAAAATTTATCGGATATTCGTCGTTATTTTATCCCAAATGAACTTCCTTTTTTTTTTGCAGGCTAATCTGCATGTAAATTTTGTTGATCATCCTGTTAGGTTATCCTTTTGTTACCAAAGAAGAAAAAAAAAATAAAATTTCTTCCCTAACCCTTATTCAAGGCACCTTACATTGAAAATAAAAACTAAGTGTTCATATACCCCTTGGAGCATATTTAATATAGGAAATAGACTTTTATATTGCCTTGTAATCTTCTTTGAACAAATTACCGTATCTACAAGTGTAATGAAAACCTTTGACCTACCATAAAATTTCACTGACTCTCTAAATTACGTATATACACTTGGCTCGCTCTTAATTCAATTGAATAATATCTCACTTTTGGCAAAATTACCCAAATTACTTTTAACCCACAAAGCCATGTCCTAAAAGATAAAGTATCTATCCACCTAAGAAAACAAAAAAAAAAAAAACAAAATACAGATTAAAATGCAAAGAAATAAAACCAAAAATACTTTTAACTCCAAAAATACTTTCCCTTACTTGGCATGGAGCGTGGTTTATAGCTCAGAAGTGGGATGTACCCGATGAGGAGAAGAAAATAACTTTTAAAAGAGATTAGCATAATTGCTAAATAAAATTCATATCGCACTTAGCCAGACCATAAAACGGATCTCTTCCAATACCTGGGTTTGAATTTTCTATATATAAATCCTCATTGCCGTATTTTCTACCAACAACAACAACAACAACAACAAACACCAAAAAAAAACAAATTAAACTATAAAATTCAGATCCGCATCTCTGCTCTGGATAAGGATATACACACAGACATAGTAGCTCTTACAACATCAAAGTTAATCATTTAGAAGATTTTAGACTTGAGCCTAAAGAAACCTCAAAAGTTAACCTTCCATATCTGGTATATATCCAATCCATCCGCTCCGCTCGGCTCCGCATCTATCTATCTTTCTATCTCTATCTAGATCTGTTGTACACGTTTTAATGAATTTACATATATAATTAAAATTTATTACGTCTCACCTGCAATTAAACGAACGCTTAATGATACTCTAGATCCCTTTTAATTCAACTACTCTCGAGAGGTTTAAATAAATTTATATCAGCCCATGCAATGCAAATAGGAGGTTTGGTAGCATAAAGACCTCTTCGTTTTCGTTTTCGTTTCCTTCCTTCCGTTTTATCTTTGGTCTCTTATCTAAAATTATAGGGTCTTTCGTATGTGACGATGCAAATTAACGTGCGGTAGATTTATGCGGGAATTCATTCCCAAAATTTACCTCATACCGGTGCGGTGGTGTGGTGATTATTTGAGTTTAACTTTGGGGTTTTTTTTTATCGCTTTAACCTTTAAAGTTAGCATATACACCTAACCATTCAGGATTTTTGTTTACTTTCATTCTTTCCATATTTTTAGTTAGTATTTTGTGTGCATGTATGAGTGTGTGTGTGTGAGAGAATGATGGGCTGCTGAATTTATATAAAATTCCAATAAAACTGTTAAAAAAAAAAGTTCTTTAATCTTAACGTCTGTTTAAAAAGTCCAATTCCCCAAGTTGGTTTTTATTTCTAAGGACTCTCAAAGGACCTTGAAACTTTATTTCTTACGTTTTCTTTTTTCGATAAGAATTAATTTTGAAAGTAATTTCATTTAATAGCAGTGAGAGTGGAAAATTATACCCTAAAGTCTGCGAAAAGAAAATATAATTTTTAAAGCCAGCCCGCTCCTATACCTTTTTGAAGGAGTCTAATTTTAAAAAGAAGCAATTTTTCTTTGTAAATTGCAACTATCAGAAATCAAAAGTAAAGTTCTCCTGCTTCACTCTAATTTTGTGTAACTGCTTGACCGTAGGTCCTCTTCTTTGTTTTCTTAAAACCCCCTTCAGACCATAAAGGTACTGAAACAGAATTTTGACCGAAATGGCTGCTCAAGAAAACATGTTAACTCAGCAACACAAATGCTATTGTGAGGAATCTTCTTGAAATTTTAATCTTGCCCTGGTAGACCATGAAAGCAAGTTGAGACCCTACTGCCGTAAAGCCATTTTTCATATGAAAAAGTTCCTATTTGAGTTCAGTTATAGAAATTGTAATTTGAAAAATGTCCAGTTTATTAAGATCTGGAATTTCTTACATGCAAGTTGAGACCCTAGTATTATACAAACGTCTATTTCAAGGGAAAAGCTACTGTTCAAGGCTGAAACTGACCCAGTTTTAGGTTAAATTTCTTTGTAGGAAATCAATTTCCTAAGTGCTCAATCAATTTCCGGTCTTCTTTGCAGCCGAGTTGAGACCCTAATAGTTGAGACCCTACAGCTATTCAATAACCTCGTTAAAAAAAAGGTCTTATGGAGAACAGAAACTGACTCAGTCACAAATGTATACTAATTTGCTAAGTACCTTTTTAATACTTTTAAATTTGATTCGTCTCTGTTATACTTTGCAGATAAGTTGAGACCCTATAACCAAACAAAACGACCTTCGGGCTGACGAAAAAGTTCCTTTTAAAAGCAGACACTGACCCTACTTCATTCATTTTTTTTTAAGAAAGACTTTGGAATATATTTCCATGCAGGTAAATTGAGACCCTTAAAAATTGAAATTTCTTCTGACCTTGGTACTCTTTGTAACCAAATTAAGACCCTATTGCCACACATTCTTTTGAACCAAAATAAATCAAAGGTCAGTAATGTGCCAAGGTGCTTTAATCAACTCGTAAAAAAAGTTACCCTTGTTTTTTTTCTAGAACCCTCGAGGTCCCAAGCAAATCAGTCTTCAGCTGAACATTATCTTATTCCATTTCCTTGGCTTTTAAATAAAAAAGCAATGTTTGCAAAATTAAAAGGTCCTGGACAGGACATGTTTAACTTCTCAGAAATTCATTCATGCCCTTAGTTTAGGTTGGCAGTCCTTAAGATTCTTGAGTGTAAAAGAGCACCCAAATCACAAAATGACCTCATAATCTCAAAAAAAAAAAAAAAAAAACTACACATGACATACAGCAGTGAGATATGTACATAAGAAGCCCTTGATGGATGTAAACACGATTGCTTAACCCAGGGCTTTAAAACTTCAATAAAAAATGTAAACCTGCAATATATATAAAACCTTTCAACCCTCAAGGACTTTGCCAAACAGAAGTCCAATTCGAAATTTAACAACAAAAAAGATTCAACCACTCAAAAAAAAAAAAAGAACTCAGAATCACCAATATCAGTTGCTTTCAAACAAAACAGTCTCAGTCGTCGTTATATCCCAAGACAAAGGTAATATCTCGGTTCCATCTATTTCAAAGCTTGGGTGAATACCCTTCAGGATGGGAGACTTCTTAAGTGTTAAATGTCCTTTTGGGGATTGTTTTTTTTCTTTTTATTTTTTATTTTTTATTTTCCATCCATGGATGGGTTCTGGGCAGAAATTGAGTGAAAACCAGAGAACTGAATTGTGTTCAAGTGGTCTGGGAGTTGAAACTCAAAAATTCACAAAAAAAAAAGAAGACCCATCAGTGAGGAGTATACTTATGGAGGAGTTTAAGGAGTAGATGATAAGAAAGACACAAATACATAAAAAAAAAACACGAGACGTATGCATAGAGAAAAAGATATTAAAACATTCCTTTCCAGCCCGAAGATATTTTTGTCAAACATCGAATGGAAAATGTAAAAATATTCACTGAGGGACAAAATTTGCTACAATTTTATCGTTAGACGACGACTTATTTTTTGTTTTAAATTTTTGTTATTTCATTGTTTTATTTGTCGTCAGGATGGGATGGGAGGGAAGGAGAAAACACTTAAAAGGACAATTGAACAGTGTGTTGAATGAATGAGTCTGGATGGAATTCTACAGACGAGGCGTCTGTCTGTCGAATGGACGGTGGGTTGCCTTGTCACGTTTCATTTTATCCTGCAGTATATAGTTGTCGTTGGTTGTTTTGGGAGAGAGTTTTTTTTTTGGGGGGATTAATTTTAATTCAAATCTGATGGGATTGAGTGTATTTAATCTAAAAGAGAGATCCAGTTATAATATAGCAGCAGCATTCAGTAGTTGGTGTTGGTGTTGGAGGTTTGAATTTTAAAATGAAAAATCATAACAAAAATTAATGAATGAAATAGTTTTGTTAAATTTTTTAAAGAAGGGATATTCTAAAGGATTATGTAATAATAAATATTAAAACTGCATTCGTACATGTTTTTTTGTTGAATTTTCATTTTAAAAATGAGGTGTTTTTTTATAACAAAAGGGAGAATCTTTTTCACTAGAATAGTCATCATATAAAATAGTTATAGAAAGCTTATCGGAGTATCTGTTGTTTCTTTACAGCCTATTGTTCTAAAGTTCTGAAACAATATGTATTATAAAATACTTGATAGATCACGGAATTAAAATTACTTGCAGTTCGCTAGTTTTTAGTTCTTTTAAGAATTTTTTAATATTTTTTAAAGGAAATTTGACTGATTTAGTTATTTTTATCAACATTTTGAAGTAAAAAATAAATATCACCGAAAATTGAAAACTAAACAAAAGTTTAATGATTATTTCAATTTTTTGGGTAAATACAAAAGTAATTTTTTGGTTCATTTCAATGCTGGCAAATCAAAAACCACACAACGGAATTTCAAGATTATACTTTTAAAATGTTGCCATTGTAATAACAAAATATATGTTTTATTCTAGTTTACATAGCTATTCAAATAAGCGAGTATGAACGCTGACAAGAATTTGTCGTTCAATTAGAAATAAAATTAAAGGAAATTTCACTGATTTAGTTATTTTTTTTAACATTTTGGAGTAAAATATGACCGAAAATTAAAAACTAAACAAAAGTTTTATGATTATTTCAATTTTTTGGGTAAATAAAAAAATTATTTGTTGGTTCATTTCAATTCTGGCTACTCAAAAACCACACAACGGAATTTCAAGATTATACTTTTAAAATGTTGCCATGGTAATAACAAAATATATGTTTTATTCTAGTTTACATAGCTATTCAAATAAGCGAGTATGAACGCTGACAAGAATTTGTCGTTCAATTAGAAATAAAATTAAAGGAAATTTCACTGATTTAGTTATTTTTTTTAACATTTTGGAGTAAAATATGACCGAAAATTAAAAACTAAACAAAAGTTTTATGATTATTTCAATTTTTTGGGTAAATAAAAAAATTATTTGTTGGTTCATTTCAATTCTGGCTACTCAAAAACCACACAACGGAATTTCAAGATTATACTTTTAAAATGTTGCCATTGTAATAACAAAATATATGTTTTATTCTAGTTTCCATTGCTATTCAAATAAGCGAGTATGAACGCTGACAAGAATTTGTCGTTCAATTAGAAATAAAATTAAAATTTCTCCAAACGCTTCGATATGTTTTTTATGTGTTAGGTATTATATCAGTTGACCTATTGCTACAATAGCAGTATTTACCGAAACTTTTGGTATGTTTCTTTATCTGATTATTTATTTTTTTGATTAGTTATTTTCTTTTGAATATCAAAAGCTAAGCTTCTACAAAGCAAAGTTTTAACGCAAGTAAAACAAATCGCAATAATTTGCAATAGTTTCTGAAAGCACTTTTCAGATCGAACATTCGATCATTATCATACAAAAAATTAATGATACTATAGAACCCAATCCTGCCAAAAGCTAGAAGACATATTTTTCGGGAAGAAATGTCACACTTTACAAGAAGAATTCTACACAGAGAAAAATAATACCACCTAAATAACAAGATTATTGAGCTCTTTTACTATAAAAACTTATTGAAACGTTTCAATAGTAAGATATTTCCATGGAGAAACTTTCTTGATTTGATGAAGAAAATCTGATTAAAAATTCAGTTAGATTTTCATATTTTGTTTAACTTGGCATTTGAACTAAAATTATCGCTCATTTCAAATAGCAGGCTAGCCTATTGGTAAGGTGTCCACCAGGTAGTCTAAACTTCTAGATTCAATTTTTTTTTTAATAAGGTTTCCTACTAAAATTTAGAAGGCAATAGTCTTGAATAGAAACCATAAGGAAATCTTATAGTTTTTCTTCTATTTTATTTGGTATATTTTTATCAGTGTAGAAACTAAGGGCCTTCAATAGAGAGTTTCCCAATAAATCCCTTACTATTACTATTTTTGTTCTTCTACCATTTTTGTTTGTTGTTTAGAAGGAACTTTTTTCATGAGCCTCCGTTTTAACGCAGCTGGTAGGTTGAATTTAATATCGATTTGGGAAGAAAATAAGCAAGAAAGAAATGGACACCATGTGAAATGACAAGGGTCGAAAAATACTTTGGTATTTGAAACTTCTAGATAAAGATTCAGTTTAAAATTGAGTAAGTGGCACTTTATTGCCATTTTTCTAGCTAAAATACTATTTGTGGTAATTTTTAAAAAAATAGTCTTTTCTCCACCTACTTCGAAAGTGTACTGATAAGTTTATTTCAGAGTATCAGTTCAATCAGTGTCAGTTTTAAATAGATACACTCTTCTGTCAACAAAATAAAACCCACACAGGAATTAAAGTAAACATCAGTTGCATTAACCCACACACAACACACCCATCACCAATATAACCAATTAAGCCTACTCAGCTTAAATGTAACAATTTCAAATCGCTTATATTCGAATCCCTCCACCCATCTTAGCCCCTATATAATTGAGCTTACCCTTATTTAATCATCCCTCAAATTGTATGTCCACAAAATCATCCTCTTTCTCCTCAAAACTTTTAGTTTAGTCATCAGCGGCATTCATCATCATCCAGACAGCAGCGTGAATCCAACAAAAATTTCTGCCAAACAATTATCCCTTTTTATTGTATATTTGTTTTTACCGTTGTTGTAGATACAGATAGTGTGTGTGTGTGTGTGTGTGTGCTCTCCAGGAGATACACCTGTCAAATTGAAATAATTAATATTCATTCACACCGCACCCGCACATCGCCCATTAAAAATGTAATAGAAACGAACAAAGCGAAACTTCATTAAAAAAACCCACTTCGTCACTGAAAAAGAGCACCACTACTGAAAACCAAGAATCAAATTTGCAATTTTTAGCCACAGCACTAAAAATAGCCAGCCACTCGCACTCAATGATACTCGGGATTTATAATCACTGACGAATAACGAGTTGAAATTATATACACACAGTCCAGTCCACAACACTGGCAGGATGGGTTTAGACCTAAAAATTAAGCGACCGACGTTTTGTCTAGGCTAAAGGGGACTAAATATTAAATAACAAGGACACACCGAGACCGCATTTATGTGTGTATATAAATCCTACAAACGTCAATCAGGATTTAAAAGGACAACTTTTTCAGAGAAGTGCTGCTTGGAGTCGCAACACGTGTACCTAGTTGTCTATTTTCGTGTACACACAAACTGTAGGTTCACAATATTAACTAGTTATTCCCACAGGACCAGATGACGACACGACACCGAGTATGCCACCACCACCATCACCACCACCGACAAACGTCAACGACAACGGCGAGGACCAAGGACACGACGACGACAATATAATTGGGCGGCTGGGTGTGAATGCTTCACGTATAACTGGAGGGAATGGGTTTTGTTTTCAGTTCGCGAGAAACGCAATTAAATCTAAATAACCCTCCAGCACGCTTCTAATGAAAACAGTTGGAGAGTAGTCTCTCTTATTCCCGATTCCCGCACCAAAAGGACTCTATTTGTATCTCACTATATCGCATTCGGCTGGATCTCAAGAACAACAACACTTTATTTTTATCTCAAAAACACACACAATTTTCTGAAGATACTACGTTCACCTTCATGAATAATGTAAAGGAATTTTTGTTTATTTTTTTTTATTTTTCTCTCTAAAAGGATATTCGTATCCTTTTCTGTCTCTATATTTCGAGGGAAGAATACCGCTTCGAGTTTGAGATGAAATTATCAACTGAAACTTATCAAATGGATGCTGTTGACTTTTATAGAAAAACCGTTACAAGTGGAAAGCTTCATTCGGATAAAAGCTTTCTATTGAGTCTGCGCGGATAAGGCCCACTTGTTTACCATCTCGCCTGAATCATATGGCAGTCGGTGGTTTTTGGTTTCTTTTGCTTTATAATTGAATTAAAAGTGTGCGGTAGGGTTTTTTCATCCAAGTTTTCATTTTTTTTCCTTCCAGCTTTAGGTTTTGAAGTTATTTTGCCTTTGCATATCTTGTAGTACTACTTGCTCTCGAGATCCTTCACATACACAAATGGATTTCAAAACCGAAAATTGGAATCTTACGAGCTATGGGTGATATGTGTTTTTTTTGTCTTCTTCTTCTGATTCTTCTGCTTTCTAGATGAAGCACCTGTTACCTAGGTTGCGCCCACGTCATCATGAGAAATCAAAAGAGGCATCATAATACGAGACACAGACAGAGCAAAGACTGACAGGTGGTTTTTTGCTGAAATATTGGTGATGTTTGTATGATATTTTCAGTTGATTTTTTTATACTTTTGATGTGACTTTTTTTTTAACATACATTATTTTTATTGTGGAATGTGTTGGGAATTTTTATTTAAACTTGACGTCAATGTCAATATGTGTGCTGAGCCGATGCCAAACAACAAACACATGTGTGTGTGTGTGTGTGTTTGTCAAGTGGCATGTTTTTGAGGTGTAGAATTGGCTTGGAGGCGTATATCGATAAGCATTTGAAAATTGATATGGAATTTTATTGATGTCCTTTATATGGGTATGAATTTGATTTTTTTTTTTTTGCCGTTTTTAGGGGTAGGTAATGGAAATGTGTAGTTACGTCATGAATATTTTGAAAGTTGTCTGTTGGAAAATGAGGCATTAAGTTTGTATTTGGATGAAACATTGTTAAGGAGCTGAGGTGAGATATTTCTCCATGTTCCATCAGAAAGAGTGAGAGTGAATTAGAAAACTTTGAATTTTACCTACATACGTATGAAGGAACCAACATATTAACCGTTAAACTTGATTTTAAAAATATGCCTTCTCAAAAATGTAATTTTTAGTGCACAAAAAGTAGTTGTGTGAAATATATGCAGTGGTCAAATTGAACTGAACTCTTTCGACTCTTGGTACCAGTGGCAAGTAAAACTTTCATGCCAATTTCAACCATATTCCAATTCTTAAAATTTTTTATTTTGAAAAATTAACAAGAACTTTAGAAAACTTCTTTATTTAATTTTTAAAAACGAAATACATACAATTTATCTTTCAAAATGTTCAGATTCTCGAAAATTACTTATTTAAATTTTTAGCAACCATATTTAAATTTTTTTCAAATAATAATTTCAAAATTTCACACTAATTTTCGAAAACTAATTTATTTAATTTGCAAAATAGAATTTTTTGAAAAATTAAAATATTGTTTCTAAAAATTTAATTAAGTAATTTTTAAAAATTCGCGCGAATTTTTGAACTTTACTTTATTAAGTTTTAAAAAATCATATTTCAATTTTTAAAAATAATACCTTTCAAAAAATGAATTTTTTACAAATTATTTTTTTAAAAAATTGATTTTTTTAAAAATTAATTAAAATAATTTTCGAAAATTCGCTCGAATTTTTTAAAATACCTTAATTTAATTTTACAAAAAACAAATTTCACACTAATTTTCGAAAATTTCTTTGTTTAATTTTCAAAAACGATATTTATATAAAGCATCTTTCAAAGGGGGTGAGTAGAGCTCGAAACACGACAACTTGACTTATATGAAAAAAGTTAGATATGTGTGGTGGGGAATGCTGCCCCGGCAACCCCCCTGCTTACCATCACTATTTCTAAGATTTGGGGTAGTTTGAGGTGGGGTGTATGCAAAGTTTAACCGTAATAGTTCTGAAAAAACAAATAAAACTTAAAAGATGTACGATCGCCTGAGTCGAGTTGCCATGAGCCGGGCTATCTTGACACCCTTCTAAAGCATATTACTTGTAAGATTTAAATTCACACAATTTTCGAAAATTACTCTATTAAATTGCTTTTATAAAAAAAATTTTTTTTTGTCTAAATTTGACCACTTATGATGGTTTTTCGGACAAAACAAATAATTTTTTTCACAGTTTTTATGCAGTGTAAATTCGAAAAATATGGTATTAACATACATTTTTCAGCTTAGATAAACCATCTTTTCCTTGAACTCGGCACAAAAAAAAAAAAAAGGCAATAGGGGGATTTTGAAGGACTTTCAACCTGTCATAGAGGGTACATTTCGGGTCAATACAAATCATAAAAAGTCATGAATAGGTTTTTCTGAATCTATCTTTCTTAGACTAAAAGGATTAAATGTTTAAAATACTCAAACGAAAGTTGAATTGACGCTATCTTTCTCTCCCACTTCCAATTATATCTTTTAAACCATCAATATTTCCACAACCCTACCCGCCATCGCACCCAATTAAGGAGATTATCCTCTCTTATTTATTCCGCAGTGTCACTGATACGCGATTAAACATCTGATTTAACTCTCAGTAATCAGGATTTCCTCATTAAATACCAGAACATCCCATTTCACCAATTTTAATGCTCATTTTCATTATAATTAAAAAAAATTCAAAGAAATTATTTCTGAATTTCAATTAAAGTCACCTTCAATTATAATAATTTGTAAATAAAAATAAATTCCCAAAACTTAATTCAATTAAAATTTATTTAAGTTAGTTCATCAAAGTTAATAAATTTCATCGAAATATTTTTTGAGTCCTTTATTTCTTTTTTTTTTTTGTTTTGTAAAAATAAGTTGACATCGGTGTGAAGTGAAGTGATAAATCATTATCCTGTTATTGACGGATTTTTTTTTTTAATTCTTTCCCATCAAAGCTTATCATTCCAGAGATAATATGATTTAAGAGAATTTTTTTTTTTTCATCATCAAATCTATCGTTTCTGTGGAGGGGATGGATGGAAGGACGTGATCCCATTCGTCCTTAAAGGAAATAATAAATTTTCAATTAAAATTGTTTTCCAATTCGACACCATCAACATCGTCGAGACGATACCGGAACACACAATTTTGTGTAGGTTTTTTCTAAATAATGTTATTTTTTTATTAGAAAATTCGTTCAAGAATTCTTTCAAGGTTTATTTTTGTTTGCTTTTTTTTCTACGACAACAACAACAAAATTCTCTTGAAAAAGAGTTAAACTTTTGTGCTGAAGTCTTATAACTTTAAATCGAAAAAGTTGTAATAAATCTTCTTAATCAATATTTTGGGATAAGAAAATCAAACAAAAAAATTACAGATTTCTAAGGATGACGAGTCCTTTGGATTCTTTAACTTGTTTTTCATTATTATTTTTGTTTTTTTTTTCTTCTTAAAGTTAAGGAAGACTTTTTTAAAGGTGCGTTTCGAAGATATTACAAAGCAATCAATATCAATTATGTTACTATTTTTTGTGGAAAAGACAAGAAATATTTCTCACAAATAATAATGCTAATTATATAGGCCAACGATTTAATAAAGCTGTTCATCAGTCTTTCTATTTCTACACATTAAGTTGCTGAATTCTCAAAACAAAAGGACATTTTCTTCACCTTTTGTATTTATATGGTCATTTGAACAATAATAAGTCCCCCTCTGACATTATCATTATTTTGATTGCCATGATGTAATCACTCAACCTTTATCCTCAAATAAATGTTGGTAGCTTTACCTTCAATAGCAACTAAAATAGATTATATGGCATTATCCTGTCCTTCCTTGATGCCCTCTACCTGGTACCATCGAACAAAGGGATATTCTAATGCTTTGCTCAGCAATATGCGTTTGTGCGTAATATTATGTTCCTTGCCATCTATAATTTGATAGTTTTGTACCTTAAGGGGTTAAGTAGAGATTCACTCAATTATGAGAGAGATACATAGGTTGAATGATTTAATAAAGTACATATAATTAAGAGATACAAGACTATACACTTATACAGGTGAGTTCACATAAATGTTAAACATTTTAGAAAACATTTAAGAATATTTTGTGAGAAAACATGACGAATTGTTTGAAAACATTTCAATTAGTGCAGCAACACATTATAGGGAAAAATTCTTCAATTTTTATGTAGTTACCACAGCGAATACCATACAAGTGTTAAAAAAAACTGTTTCCGAAATATTTAAAGTATGTTTCTTCATGTTTATAAACATTCTTCGAACTTGTTTATAACTTTTTTTCTAAAATAAATTTAGGTTTGTTTTTACAAATGAAAATTTAGTACTTTTTATTTCTTTAAATCGTTACTTCAATGTTTTTAAAATGTAAATTCGAAAATATTTCCTTTTTGTGGACACACCTTAATCAAATGTTTCAGCCTAATTTTTCTTTGGAAGAAAAATCTCCTTTGTTGTCCCTAAAACAATACAAAACGGAACTTAAATCCCACTTAAATTACTGGTGGATTTGCCAACAGGATATTTTTATTCATTTTATTCAGTGACAGTGAATCTCTCGTCTCTGTATGTATGTCGGCTCTATACTGGCTATCATTATTCCTTCGTTTTGCTCATTTATTCAAGGATTACAGCTTTCATCACGATTTCACTAAGAAAGCACGCATTTTTTTTCTCCGGGAATCTATATACAATCCGGGTATCCTATACAATATCCTGTACAAGTATCTACCTACACACAAACATATACTATATAAATTTCCATTTGATTTGTTATTTGCTAAAACAAAAAAAAAAAACAACAACAACAACAACAAAAAAATTATTAAGAGATGTCTAAATTACTTTGAGCTTAGAAACACGTCTATTCTGGGAATAGTAGTCACTTAATTAATATGCTACACGGCATGTTTCTATATATATACAGTTACATATATCTACATTTTAATGGTGGGTTAGAAAATATATAAATAAATATCTCAAATATTCATCTTGCCTGTAAGATATGCCATTTGCATTAATATAATGTTTCATGTTTCTTGAAACGATACTTGGGGGAATTAATTAATCATATCAAACTTTTTTTTTTTACTGTTGTTGTTGTCGTTGTTTTACGTATACCTACTCTTAAAGTGACGTGCTTTAATTGACATGATATAATAAAGGACTTCATTGATAGGGTGTTTGATAATTGTGTTGGAAATAATTAACTTAAACCAATATGTTAAGTTGTTTTCTATTAGTTAAGAATTTAATAAGGACGAACTGGCATACAATTATAAACAAAGCAAACAGAAATTGAAGAAGTTTGGCAACACTATTAATAGATTTGGGGTGAATCTCCGAATGTATTATATTAACTTTATTTTAAACAGAGTTAGTTTCTGTTTTATTCGATCTAATATACCCGAAAAATCATTCCGGGAACGCTTCTAAAACTCACAATCTGAAATTTAAGTGGCAAAAAGACACTAAAATCAATTAAATTTAGCTACTTGAAGTCTTAGCATTATTAAGATAAACTTTTATTCAAGAATTTTCAAATGCTTTTAAAAAAAAACTTCGAAACATCGTAATTTCTATTTCAATAAGAGTTGTCCAAAGAAATACCTATGGCTCAATGTAGTTACAGTGACAAAATATCAATTTTTTATTCATTTAACGTTCAGATATCGCTACAAATGGAATGTCATGGAGTTGGTCTATCTTTTCATAAGTAATTTTCTGCATTTTACTACCTTAAATTAAATTAAGGTAGTAATTGAAGTTCAAGGATAGTACACCAACTAAGCGTCATTCTGGGAACGCCTGTTTTGTGATGAAAAAAGATTACAATTATAATTTTGCGTCAATATTTTGATGTTAAATAGAGACCACTACAACAAAATCTCAAAAATATTTCGTTTGATTTTGTTAGAAAGACAATAAACGATAATAATGATCAAAATGTCATTTCTGGGAACGCTTTTAGTCTATGAATGAGTTATACATTATTCTCGAAACAAATCTGAATACTTGTAATATTTCAAGTTAGAATCTAAATGCTGGAATACAATGTTTTATCATAAAATTAGTTACAAAAACTTGAAAAAAAAAGTTGAAAAAATTATGTATTTCGTAGGTATTTTGGAATAGCAGAAAAACGTATTTTTTTAAGGAATTAAACATAGACAAACCGAAAGAATATCATATTCGATTAATAAAGGTATAAAATAGGGCATAATTCAGATTAATATAGTTTTAAGACCACCACAGTCGTTTGAGGAACGCTATTTAATGATTTTTTAAAAGCAAATCTTAAATTTTTAATGAAGTGAATTGAAATAATATTATTAAATTAAAATTCTATATGAAATCCACATATTTTTGTAAATACGCATCATAAAACTCAGAAAAAAATTACATATAAATATCCAATTTTTTTTTTTTTAGTTTAGTTGGAAACATTATTCAATTGAATTTTAACAACTTATACTGATTTTGGCTTATTTATTTGAATTTATCCACTTTTTAAATGAATCTACACTTGAATTTCAATATTTTGCGATCAATTAAAAAATAAATAATTTTGAGCTCTGTCCGTTTAGGAACTGCCTAATTATAACTAAATTCAATATGTGAGCGTAAAAACTTTACTATTTAAGAAAGTTGATTTTTTTAATAATTTGGACAGTAAAATTTCCCACTCCCATGTTTTTGGCCCATATTTGTAATGAAATTACGCCATATTATTGATACCACAACTAAGATGATAAAAAAATATGTGTAAATCGTGTTTTAAGTCATTTGCTGTCATCCAATTTGTGGTTCAGATAATTTTGTACATTTTTATGACAAAAACATACAAATTTACATATGTATGTACAAAATTTCGTGTTTACACAAAACGTGTGATACTTATAAGTTTTAGAAACGGAAATCTTTAGATCAAATGCCCAAATTCGTGAACTAATTTTCTTCAAATTTGGTACAAATTTTAATTGTTACGTAATTTGGAAAAATTTTGTTTTTGTTTTTGAATATTTCATCTAAAATGAGTAGGTACTAAGGTATAGGCACCTCTTATCTAACATTTTCAGATTATTCTAAATTTCTCAAAAACGGCTCTAACCATTTTGATTAAAATTTGTGTAGGTAGTAGGTAATTAGAGAAAAAAAAACTCGGAAAAATGAAAAATGTCACAATATTTTTATTTATATTTATTTTTTTTTACATCTTTAAAAAACGACTTAACTGAATTTAATTTAAATTTTTGAAAAGATATTTTCATTTAAAATTGTATAACATTTTCGAAAAAAATACGTAGAAAATAAAAAAAATTAACAATTTTTTGTATTTTAGATATTTTTCCAATTTTCATTTCAATATACCACATAGCCAAAAGCTTTAATTTTCAAGCTAAGTTAATAAAAATAACCTTGGATTACATGAGCAAGTTCTTGCGACCGAGTTGTTATTTTGTTAAGTTAATTTCTTATAGAAATTAAGTCTTATAAGTTATCTTATAACCCATTTAAGAGTCAAAGAAAAAATACAGAAAAAAAACCATGGATACTTCAATTATGCGTTTTGGTCTTAGTTTTACAAAAATTAATAGTAGACTGCCATTTTGTTGACGAATCGAATACAGTTAGTTTCTTTATTTCAAAGAAAACGACACCATTATTTTGATTGCCATTCCATCACTCACCTTTATCCCCAAAGGACATTAAGACGCAAAAAAAAAAAAAACCAACACAAATAAACGCTCATAGTTAACTTGAAGTTGAAGGATATAACACAAAATAACATATATTATAACATTTCTCAGCTGAAAGGATTAAGGCTTTAATATAAGTTATTATCACAAACAAACACTGTATACCTAAATATACGAGAATATATGTGATGTGTGTTTATTTTAAGGGGGAGAGTCATTTAATTTGATGACTCTGCCCCAAGGGGTCATTATATGACTTAGTCCATATAAAAAGGATTTAACTAAACTAAACGCAAAAGATATAAATCGCTTTCATATAAAAGACAAAGAGCTTTTTCCTCATACACATTATTTCTATGGATGGTTTATAAAGAATGTCTAGAGTTAAAGCAGCTTAACAAATAAATGACAAGAGGATAAACTATATATCCTTCTAGTCCATTTTATTCATATTTTTTTGTTCCTTCATTTTATAGATATAGACCACACGCTCATTTATCCCTTCTCCTCAAGGATTATATCTTTCATCATGATATTTCTTTTTTTTTTTTTTTTTGAAAGGATATGAAAATTTCGTGAGAAATTGTGTTAGACATATCATATATCGTAGCTGGATCAACATATCCTTTGTCATCTGTATAGAAATATATGCGTTGTCTAATAATAATAATGTCAAAAAGTAATTAATATATGTAAAGGTACATCCAAGGATGAATGTGGCTACATTGTTTGATAAATTCTAAAGAGAATATATGTATTAGATTACTGCATTTTACCTGTCATTTCATTATTTCATAAGCAGATTATTTTCTTTATTTTCATATTGTTAAGAAACAAGAATAATTAAGAAGAAATATGACTAATACAGACACCTTGGAGGACAAATTAAGTCTTGGATTCTCTTACTAATACTCGCACATTCTTCCTGATATTAAAGTTTTAAAAATATTCCTTATTTTTATGAGAATAAATCATAATTTTGGCTGGGGCTGCATTATATAGTTTTCATAAACGTTTTGTTTTTTTTTTTTTTTTGTTTTTTTAGTCATTTTATGGTTAAAAAAGTCGCACGAACTCATAGAGTCAAATACGTTGAAGCTTCTTATGTAAAGATTTTTAAAAAATAAATAATTTTATAAGAAATGCTAAAAAAAATTACATTCATGACTCAAATAACAACTACTTCTTGTTTTGAGCTTTAAACTATGAATACCATTTGATAATTGAGAAAGAAAAAGAAATTAACATCATTAAAGTCCTTTTATAAACAAATAATTTTTTGTATATACAAATTCTCAATCCTTGTAAAAATAAACGGTATGCAATTTTCAAGAAAATTTTAATGAACATCCACAAAAGTCTAAAATTTTAAACAAATTTACTGATTCATTTTCAAAAAAAAATTAATTTTTCAAAAAAAAAGGTTGAATCATTTTCTAAAAATCGAAAAAAAAATTGTTTGAAAATTTTAATATGAGATAATATAAAAATTGCTAAATACCTTTTGTATTAGAATTTTCATGGAAATATGTTGAGTTATTAACTGATGGAAAATGTTTTTTTTTCATTTTAAAAATGGTCTTGTGTCTGAAAATAAAATCTCTCTTTGGCCAAAATATCACAAAAATAGTGCTTTTGGGAAGTTTAAAATACACGATAAAGCAATTCTGATACTAGATTTGAGTTCAAAGAGTCAAAATATTTCTCAAAAAAGTTTAAAAGTTTAGTTTGGTTATTGTTACCACTTCTCGCTGGCAAATATTACTATCATCTACCGAAAAATTGATCTTAAAAATATTTTCAATTTTTGAAACAGTTTTCCACAATAACTGTGTTGTTTTTTTACTCAATCTTAAATATCAAGATTTAACCAAAAAGAATCCATCTCAACATTTTCATAAATCTAAAACTCGGTCTTCAACTTTTTTTTTTTTTTTGAAAATTCTAGGCTATTTTTTTAAAATAAATTCGTCAAAAACACAAAAATTTATACTTTGCACAAAAAAAATATATTATAAATAGAAAACATAGCAACTTTACACTCAAAATATACGCGGACGGAGGCCTATAAGCTTGTTGCACTGATTACAAAACGGTATGTTAAATCTCCGTAAAACCCCCAAAATCTGCAGTTAGGGGCAAAAAACGTTTTTTTAGACTTTTATTCATTTAAAAATAAAATCTAGCTTTGTCAAATATTTACCCATTTTTTATTGTTTTGGAAAGAAGACATTTAGACCTTTTTAACAATGTAAAAACATGTGGTTTAGTTAATTGTCACACAGTGTTATTAAATTGTAATTCTTTTTTTTCCACAAAATTATTGGCACTAGTCTAAAAGAAAAAAGAGCGAATTCAAGACTAAAAGATGCTTATACTGTCACTATATTTCATTGTGAATTCAAACACCTAATATGAACGACATTTTTCATCTTGCAATTTCTCCTTTCAAAATTGAGTAGCAACACTTTTTATATGAAATCTGCAACACATACCCTCGAGTTAACTCAAAAAAACTCACAAAAAAAAAATATGATGTTCCTTTCCAAGTCACTGGAGAGACAGATATAATATGAAGGAAGGTGAAGGCATGTTTCTCTATAACACAAATAAAGTATCATAAGGTCCTCGTATAAAACTCATATAAGCATCATATTAAATACATATCATCGGCATATGTTCGCGATTGAATGCATTTTTCTATTAAAGAAACGAAATGTCATTTCTTCGAAAGGACTTCAAAAATATTTGTTTCTCTTTTTTTTTTTTGTTGCCTCTCTTACTTTATTGCTCACATGATAGTATGTTACCTTTAAATGTAGTACATATTGAGCCTGTCTGGGTGATGGAACATATGGGACAATGATATAGGGACAAACAACGTCATCGTTGTCGATGACAGAATAAAGTAAAAGGAGTCTGCTTAAATTCAAGGACGGATCTTTGATTAAAAATAAGAAGGGGTGTCATGGTTTGGGGACAGGTGGCGTATCAGTATTAACTAGTCATTAGCTGTGTAGTTTTGCTTCATTCTTTAGTGGGGCTTAGCATAGGTAAGTCCTTCGTTACAATTTATTCAGTATGCAGTTTGGTCTTTATCAGCCCTCACAGTTTTGTCTTTATCAACTGCCTAAAGTCCCTCATGAGCCGAGTTATTGGACAGCTTTAGTGTGGCATTTTTTACAGAAAAAGGTGGTTAGAAGACAGTATCAAGCTGCGTCTGATTTGGAATCTTCTCTTCTGCAGGAAATTACTGCTGGAGGCACATTATTGAGATTACGCCTACTTCGTCCGGATATGGTGGTAAATAGCTTATTTAACTTGACAACGGGGTTTTACTTAAGAAAGACCAGACTCTCTATTTTCTGCAGAAATGCTTCGTTTCGAAACTTTTCGTCCATTTTTCATAAGTATTCGTTTTTAGTGAATTCGGTCTTGTCCGAACTATGTTAGTAATTCTTTCAGATTGAATAAGCTTCAAGGGCTTGACCAGGAGCTTGTTACACTAATTCGTGCCCAACAAGTGATATCTTCAAATTTCTGTAACATAAAGCGAAAAGTCTGTAATGTATTACAGCTTACAGACCTCAGGTCACTTTAAAAATAATAATTCTTCTAAACTAACTTCTTTAATGTGACTTCGAGTCTATAGGAACAGTGACTTGGAAGCAGCTACTTTTCATGTAATCAACTCTAAACAAGCTTCTTTAAAGTATTAAAGCCTTATCTGCAGTTGATCACTAGCAGGGATTTTTTTAATTTTTTCAGGCAACAATTGTGTATCTGATTAAAAAATGGTGACTAGTTTCCTGGTCCCGCTCCCTCCTACCCCCACCCAATTAAGTATATGTACGCCCTTTGTTTTCATTCATAACCCAACGGGACACACACAAGTCACTGAAAAATATTATGTGTACATTCCCAATGAGTGATGACGTGGAAGATATGAAAAGCCAAGAAAGATATTTCCCTTCAAGCCAAAAGGCAGCCAAAGAGGACTTATTCTGTATCAATTCGAAAAAGGATGCTATGTCCTTTAGAAAATGCATATAACTCATAATTTCACGTTTGCCTTTTGGAGAATTCTTTGACAGTGAGCCAAAGTTATTTTTTTCACTATTTTCTTATTTTTTCTTCAAAAATAAGGATATTTTAACTTTTGTTACAGTTCCAAAAGAAAGAACAAGATCCCTTGGAATCCTATAAAGCAAAAGAACTAAAAAGTCAAGAATAGGCGACACTATAGCATTAGAGTAGAGGAAACTATAAGTTTCCCTAAAAGACAAAGAGACAAAAGAATTTTAGCTTTGTTCTTAGGTTTTTTTTTTTTTGTTTTGTTTTCTTCATTTTATTTTGTGTTAATATCCTTGGTGCACACAGGATTTATATGCACAGTCATTTGCTGTCCATTCAGGTTTTTTGAAGTCATTTATTTTTATTAAAGTCTACAAAATCAAGAGTCATATCATATTAAAATGTTTGTTTGTCTTTTTTTTTTCTTGAAAATAAGAAATAATAATTAAAAAGCTATTATCCTTTTTTTCCCGTAAAAAGACAAAAAAAAATCCACCTATGATGTGCAATTTCCAATATGATTGGTTTTCTACTTTTGTTTTCTCTGGAACTTGCAATTCAAATTCCCCACGATGCTTGGATATCTTTTCTAAAGCAATCCATCCAATGTCCTAGTTTCCTTCGTGTGTAAGTGTTAGCGTGGGATAGAGGAAAGGAATTGCATTAGTAAATTTCGAACAAGAACAAAAAAAAAAATACATATAAAATGGGAAATAGCTTTAGCCTCTAACTTATACCGAATGCCATGGCAATAGGAATAAGAAATATCGAAGAACAACGCGTATAACGTTTTAAACGAGACAGGAATAAGGAACCACAGTTGAAAGCTGAATAATAAGGACCTTTTGCAAAAGTATAAAAAGAAGCAGAAAAAAAAACAAGAACACCGACCGACATCACAGAGAGAACCCACAATTTACTTTAATCCAATTCAAGGAATTCTTATAAATTCTTTAACCATCATCATCATCATCATTATCGTCGTCGTCTCCTAAAGGAGAAAACTTTAGCATACTTTCTTGTTGAGAAGCAAAAAAAAAAAAAAATAAATAATAAAAAAGGATTCTTGTTCGTTGTTGGGTTTTATTCGAATTGCATAGGATGTGAAAGCAAACGATGAATCAATAAACGAAGGAATTGCTGGGTGCTGCTGCTGCTTCTGCTGCTGCAACGTAAATTAAAAATTCCTTTTTACTGCTCACGACACAAGGCAGGAGGCAAAGGCGGAGGAGTATATAGAAAAAGAAGGTAGGTCTGATATAATAATTGAAGGATAAGAAATCAATCGAAGTTCAGGATGCTGGCTGATGCTGGTTCATCCTGATGGAAGTGGAAAGGTATTATTATGAGATGACGAATGCATTTGGAAATAGTTTTTTCCTCTCTTAACAATAGAAAAGGAGAGGAAAATGTGTAAAATGTTTTGATAATGATGTTGGTTGGGACATGTCAAATTATTCTCTGTGTGTTGTGGCAATTTTGATAAAGACAGAAGATGTGACTTAAAAGTTTTTTGAACAAAGTAATGACAAGGTGAAATGTTGTGGAATTATTCATTAGGGTGGGCCGAATAAATCGTAAAGAGAATGCAGCAACTCATGTATAAAATCTGGTACGAGGAAAGCGATAAATGGAACCTGGATATAGTGTGTCCCATCCCCAAAAAAAGGAGACGTTCTGAGATGTGCCAACC
This sequence comes from Meliscaeva auricollis, assembly GCA_948107695.1. Taxonomy (NCBI): domain Eukaryota; kingdom Metazoa; phylum Arthropoda; class Insecta; order Diptera; family Syrphidae; genus Meliscaeva; species Meliscaeva auricollis. The sequence goes on along the minus strand of OX403619.1, from coordinate 52,190,773 downwards.
TGTCTTCAATAATGTGTGATCGGTGATCGCCTAAAACCTTTTTTCAACGATCTGACTGGCCCCTAACAAGCAAATCAACTGTCGATCAACACTACGACAGATTTTGGAATAAAAAAACAGGAGCTCCAGATTGATACACACCACTTGTTTATCGATTTTAAAGTCGCGTATGATAGCGTGGATAGGGGCAAGTAATGCAGATGCCATATCTCAGCATCTCTGTCAGGCTCGTTCGCTTGTCCAGGATGACAATAGAGAAATCTCGCTGAACCTTTAAAGTTCGTAGGAACACTACACCACTGAATCGAACGCTATACAAAATCTTGATTATCCCAAGCATCTGCCTTAAAAGATTCGAATGAAAACTAGCTTTGGTTGCTTTGAGAGGAGGATTCTGCAAGTGATTTGGTCCTATGTATATCGAATGAGTATGAAGAAGTAGATTTAACGACGAACAGGCTGTAAGTGTACAGCGACGTTGACCTAGTTAAGAAGCAGGTGATACATACAAGTCAAAGAAGACCTCAACAAAATTGCCGTGCGTAACTGGAAGCGGTTAGCTATGAAAACAGCCGGATGGAGAGGCATGTTGGTTGAGGCCATAGCCCATCCTGGATTGTAAGCGCCATCTTAAGTGAAGTAAAGAAAGATTTCATTGAAAAGCAAAAACTTCTCTGTGCAACATATCAGTCTCTAAATAGCGATGAAAGTCAATGTTCTACCATTCAGCAGAGTAAGGGGCAGTTGTACAAATATTTGAACCATAGTTCAGCAATAGAATCTTCTAAAATTGCCATTATACCTCAGGCTTAGCTTGATCCACAGCCCTTAACAACTTTGTTTGTACAACTGGGCCGTAAGTAAGTGCTTTTTTCCACTAAAGAGTAGTTTTCTTCGTTCTAACTAGCGATTTGAAACTAAGATCGATAACACTGAATATTCTTAAATAAAATTTATCAAATTTTAAGACAATAGCAACTCTAAGTTTGTAATGGAACCAAAGGTACTCGTTTATAAAAATTAACAAACGAAAAACACCGCTGAAAGTCATTCAGCAAAAACCTTCAAAAAACACGTTCCAAAATCATTAACAGCTGCCATATGCTGGCAAATCATCACGTAGGTACACTTGCCATCAAATCTCGTTGGGTTTCCATTACTCTGTGTCATGCCAAAAATCATTTTTTTTTTGTTTCGAAACAAAAAAGCAAGCTGACAATTATTAAATTTTGCCAAATTGACAGAAACAATCCAATCAACAGGTTATCACAATATTCACCCTCCCATTTATCCCATCCACATTAAAGACAAAAAATAAAAAGAACAAAAAAAAAAAAAACAAACCTGCACAACAAGCTAAATCAGCAGAAACAATACCAAGAGCAGAGCAGAGCAGCAGTGGTAGTAAATCCTGAACCAAGTCAAGTTGAACTTTCTGATATTCCATTAAACACCGCAAAGCAGAAACAGCTTGTTGCCTTGTACAACAACAAAAGAAAAAAAAAATCCACCCACCCAACTCACTCTTTGGTTTCTGGTGAACCATGTCTGGAGTCTGGAGTTTATGGATACACCTGAATTCCTGGTTGGTTTGTATGTGGGTGTAAGTGTGGGTATGTTTGTGCTCACGGTAATTTCCGCTTCTTTCAATCCTTGCAATCTTGCCTCGTATATAGTGCCACGATCAAAAACAAAAGCAACGATGGTGACGCGACGGCTGGCGATTTGGAATACCAGCATCGTTGTTCAAAAAGGACATGCCACACCAGGATTCCTCTTCTTCTTCCGGATGGTTTTTTTTTTGCAGGTGCTACTGCGGCTTTCATTATTGCTCCCGATAAATGCGATATGAAGTATGGCTGGCTGATGGTTTGGTGGTGGTGGTGCTGCTGCACAGAATTATAAAGGACTGAGGAAGGGACTCGATTGAAAGTTCGTGTGCTATTATTGTCCTTGTTTCTTCAGGCTCTTGTTTTTTTTTTTATCAATTCGAATTTTGATTCTGTGGATAGAAAAGTCGAGTTGGTTTTTTTGTTTAACGGTGTGCGAAACACTATACCTGCCCACAACGAAAGGTTTGGCACAATGTTGTTTTTATTGTCCTCGGTGAGCTTAGGTAAAAGCTGGATGCCTTTCTCGTGGATGCCCTCGTAAAATGGTGTCACATAAAATCGCATTAAATTTTGAAATTATATTAAAAACCATAGCAATGACTTCAACCGACGACGACGACGACGACGACGATGATGATGATGATGATGACGTGGACGGTAAAGCAAAAACCATTCGTTTTTATGACGTAAAAATTGTTTTTTTTTTTCTGAACATCTTTGATTATGGATTTCTCGTGCACCAATGACTCTTTTAAACTTCTAGTTTACAGTCGTGAAAAGAGCAACAACAGAGGGTCAGTTTTATATAGTCGTTATATTTCGAAACAGTTATGGGTCTTTTTTTTATATTTTGAAATATCGATTTCTCGGGAAACATTGAGAGGAAACACTTGTAGTTTTATGTTTGGAAAAGAAGGTAAATAGGTTCTTACTTTTGTTCATGGTTTTTATTTTTATTTACAAATAGAGTTGGTTGGAAATCAAATTCTCGACAAGTAAAGTTTTGTAGAAAATTTTTACTTTCAGACTTAAAAAAGCCATAAATCAGTTTTAGATTTTGTATTGGCTTTGTGCACGTTTTTAGACACCCTTTCTTTTTAGAAATCCACATTCATTAAAAACAACCTCCATTCTAATAAAACCATTTGCCTTTACTTCCAAATCTATAAGTAACTTTACAAAATATTCATATGCTATGAGTTTGGCTTCTTCAACCATTAAAATATCATTTTGTTTCAAAGAGAATACACTCTTAGCGTTATCCTTTTTTTATCCCTCATACAGACATGAAAAACACTATTGCTTTGCAACTTGTAACCCCACACATAAGAGAAGAACTCTTATCTCTTCACTTTATCATAAGTACCAAAGTAGATTGTAGTAGGTTGTTATGGTCCTTCATAATGAAAGTATTCCATTTTACTTTTGGTTCTCTAAAGCACCGACAAGACAAGCTCCAACCTATAATCAGGTATTAGATTTTATCGACAAACTAAAATCTTTATAACATTATTTTGTCGTTATAAACTGAAAACTTTTCAATAAAGGGTTCGGATTTAAGAAAATATAGTATTGGAATAGAATTAGTTTTGTTAGTTTCGTTTACGGCTAATGAATATCTTTTAAATTGAATAAAAATCATTTGCTGCAAAGTTAATACAATCCCCGCAAAAGTTTTTCATCCGTACTAACTGTATTACATTTGACCCAAATTATTATTCTATTCCATCAAACATAATACAAAACAACCCATTTGTTTGGAGCTGATTTTTATGAGTTGTTTGCAGCAAATGAAAATGCTTCTCTCACACCTAAACACTTTTTCGTTTACTAGTAGATTTTATTGTTTGCAGCAAACGAATGAATAGTTTGCAAAGAACCTCCTCAGAAAGTAGTTTGTTACAACAAACTTCACTTTTGGTGTAAATATAGAATTCATTAACAACAAATGTGTGCAACAAACAAATTTTCTCAATAATAGACTCTATATTTGTGGTGTTCATTCTTTGCAACACGAAAGGTATCTAGATCGTGGCGAGATAACAACAGTATTGAGTCGAGGTCGCAGGTTCAATCGCCGTTGTTTCACTGTACTTTCTTTTTGTTTATCTAGTTTATCTAGTCGTTCGCAATAAATTGTTTCATAGAAACGAATTTAAGATTTTGCTGCAAACGAAGTTGAAGTAAAAAAAAAATACTATCCAACAAATGAAAAGTCATTTGACGCAAACTATTCGTTCTCTCATTTGTTTACATGCGTTCTACCCCTATCATAAATTTTACAGTCCGAAGCAGAATGACAAGATACTCGCTTAGTAAGGGGGAGGTCGTCGGCCGGTTCTATTGCCCTAACCCTTTTTCAATCGTTCGCAGAAAGTGTTTAACCCAAACTAATTTACCAATTTGTGGCAAACGAAGTCGAAAAATTGGCCAGCAAACGAAAAAGTCGTTTTTGCATTTTTTTTTTTTATGTGTTTTCTCAGTGTAAGGTTAAAGTGGCTTCCATTTTAATGCTCTGATGCACTTATACCAGCTGCGAAGCGGTCCATTGTGGTAACACGAACTTTAACAAACAAAAGTTTCCCTACTAGTAAAAACCAATTGACATTTGGAACTTCTGATAAAGCGAAGGAGACTATAAATGTCAGTGTTCATGAGATCACTTGGTTCATTATAGAAATAGTCTCGTTAATGAAGTTTGTGTCTTTTAAAGAGATAAGATACTGTCTCTTCATCTTTCTCGTCAATGCAACTCCTATAGAAATCATTAGATAGTCCACACGTGGTGAGCGACTAAAAATGTTTGTACTATCCGTTGAACATTTTTATTAAAATATATATTACGTATACGCCACAGTGACCCAGCTCGATAATGGTTTATACTATTGGCTGTATCTTTAACAATTCTCATCCGATTTTAAAAATTGAGATATCAAACGAAAGGAAATATAACAAACTAAGCTTCAATATATCCAAATACTGTTGACCAAATAATTATACCATTCACTGGCCTTTCAAATGATAAAATTGGTCATGTTTCTTAACATTATAAGTGATCTAAATGGCCTTGAAAAAATCTTTATGATAAAAAGCAAATAGGTACCACAACTTGAATTTACTACAATTGAAATTAAATCCGATCCCTAGCAAGAAAAGTTTTCGCCATGACATCATCACCTCTGACCTCCTTACCATTCTAAAGAAAAACAAACACAAAAAAAAAAAAAAACATGAAAATAAATACCTCACCATCAATACCCATGTTAGATTTTCACATTAAAAGTTACCATCGTTTTATAATCCTGTTTTTATGAAAATATTTAGTTAATCCTTTATCCTCCCAAAGCAAAAAACAACAATCATTTGAAGTGAAAAGCATCAACAAGGCAACAAAATCAAAATTTACATACATAGTAGGAAGCTTCCAAAAAAAACTATATAGTTACCTTCGAAACCTTACTACCTCAATATCATTCCCCCTGCGCTTGCCATAAACGTTTCTGAAAAAGGATTTAATTTTGAAAAAGGATGTGCTATATGGTTATCGGGCAGGAACTTACATCCCAAAGTATTCAAAAGTAATGAGTTTACAAGAATTAAAAAGAAGCAAAATAAAAACCGTACGACAGGGATATCCTTTTTAAAAGCTACCTATGTTTTTAATGAGAACCAGAACTGCAAGGATATGCCAAAGAGAATATACTTTTATGTATTTGCATAAGCACATTATTGCTAAGTTATTTTTTTTTTTCGTCTTGTCCTGGGTGATGCTTGCTTAGGTGAATGTGGAGGTATTAAGAAGGATGAGATAAAAATATCCTTTAAAACATTGAAATGAGTTTTTTTTTTTTTTAATTTTTCCTTTTATTATTGGGAGATCAAACAAAAAGGACGAAATAATTTTTGCTTTTAATTTGACTTTTTATTTTTTGTTTATTCAAGTTTGACGATGTACTACGACCAGATAAACAATTTTTTTGTCAGAAAATCTACGCGGATTTTTTTTCATTTAATCCAATTTTGGTCCTTAAATGAAAAATACAAAATTAAATACACGAATAAACAATCGAATACATTAAAATATTTATTTAAAGGACATTTTTTTCAAACAATTTCGATATACCCAAAACATTTAAAGCGATAGAAAGAAAGATTACAAAAAAGTAAAGCAAAAAAAAAAAAAATTAAAATTTATTTACTCACCATGACAGGAGTTGTCCTGGATAGGGAAAATATTTTAGCAAAACGATATTACACAACTTTTTTTTTTGTCCATTTCTCCAATTTCACTGTGTCCCTATATTATGCTGTGTACATTGTGCTGTGTACATTGTACACATATTAAAGACTTGACGGAATAATTTACGAAAATAATTCAAATGGAAAAATGGTCAGTGAGAAAGAAAGAGAGTGGGAGAGTGTAGGAGTGTGTAGGTATTTTGGACATTTTGGGGGAGGCGGGCGATTTAAGCTTTGGAATTTATTTGTATTTCCAATTGAATTCAGTTTTTGTTCTTTGTTTGATTCAGAACGGGATGTCCTGTTCTGTGTTGTAACTCACATGTCATTCATTCAATTTGGGTGAGCAGAGCTGCTAGAAATAAAGGAAAGGTAGGTATGTGCTATGCCGAAACGAATTTTAGCTGAAATTTGTATAAAAGGCTACAAAACAAGGACGACATATACGTAACATAGTAATTCCGGGTCAATTGTCTATGACGGTGAATTGTGAATTACACACATTTTTTTTCCGCTTCATTCAAAATCATGAGTCTATACAATGCTAACTTGCAGAGAACAACAACAACAGCAAAAACAAAACAAAAAACAGGAAAAAGGACTCTCGGTGAATGATTGATGTGTAGCAAATAGGTGTAAGGACATTGATCCAAGGCTGTATTTATGGAATTTTTTTCTACAATGTTGGGTCATTTGATAAAATAGTCTCTTTATTGGTTCGTTTTTTTTTTCTAATTTTGTGATGTTTTGCAATATTCTTTTACGGTTCAATGAGTTACTTGTCAAAATTCTTTCCAAAAGCAAGACAAATTTCCATTTGATTTAAACTGATTGCCTTTTGTTTTGTTTAAGGTAATCGAATATTAGTCGGAGAGCTGACTTTGTTTCTTTTTGGTCTGATGGAACAAAAAAAAAAGAAAAGGCATTTTAAAAAAAAAAATAAATTAAAAGTTAGAATGTAAGTCAAGGAATGTGGTAACCTCCTAAAAAACATATTTCGCGGTATTAGTCTTGATATAATATTAGCAAATAAAGTGTAGGTCCTAGAACATTGCCTTGTGGAACACCGGCTTCAATTTTATTTAGTTTCAAATATTCTTGGTCGTACCCTTCCTACTTTAAAGAGTCGGTTTGTGATTTACAATTTTTGCATTTCTTAATATCTACTGTTTGGATAAAACACTTTGCATTATTATCCCAAAACCCTAATTCCAAATCCTTGTAATCGCTTTAGCGAGTAGCAAAGTCAAAAATAATTGTTTTCCTGCTAGTATTTTTGTCATATCAGTTTCACAATGGATAAATTTTCTAATATCAGGCCTTTGCCTACAATGAAGGTAAATTCGCTCATGCTACAAAAAAGTTCTACAGAATTTTTGTTTTCTGCCTATACACGTGTAGGTACAAAATGATTTGTTTCGTTCGTCTGTTGATTACTGTTTTGTGTGTTAAATGAATGAAAGCAAATGATTACAATGTTCAACTTCATATGAACAACAGAAAAAAAAAAATGATGATGATGTTGATGGAATTCATAGAAATGGTTTATTGACTTTTTTTTCGAAAAGCTATGCTGTATAACAAGTTGACATAAAGAGTCTCTCTTTGCATGATGCATATATTTTCTATGATTTGTGATTTGAATATAATAAGGATTGATTGTCAATAAAACAATGTCGTCCCTCGAGTGTTTTTTATTTTCTTTTTATTTTTATGTTGAAAATGTTAATATTTTGTATTTTTTGAATTTCAAATTGATGATGGAATTGATGAAGGTAGACTGTTATAGGTATGCTGATGAGTATAAGAGTACAGAAGACAAGTGAATCTTTTGCATTGGCGAGGGGGTTTGTTAAAATTCAAAAACATGTCATCGTTGATACACATCTTCCATTATTATTTTATGCAATCAGTGTTTGCTTCTTTACATTTCAAACAAACAAAAATATAAATTCTGGTGAGTTTTTTTGCTGATTTGAAGCTGATTAATATTTCGAAGATAATAGAAATTTCTTTGCAATTGAAGAGTTTCCATACCGTTAGTAATAAGGTATTAACATTCATATATTGTTATAACAAGAATTGTTAAGAGATTGTAGTACTAAAGGGGCTCTTTTCACTATAATTTTTTTGAAACAACTAACTACTTTACTTTTTAAACTACTTTACTTTTTTTATCATTTATTGAAATTTATAATTTTTTTCATTTGCACTTGAGCTTGTGACGTACCTACTAAGACACATAATTGTAAGTTTTTTTCTGTAATCTATTCTTTCGTAAAATTTAGCATACCAAAGCTGCTTACTAAGTATAGGCTATTTTGATTTTGTTGCTTCTTTATAATGTGTGTTATCCTAGATTTGTATTGCTTGACTTGAATGTTTCGCTAAGTTCATATCAAGTTAGCGAAACATTTTTCTTTTATCAATTCGAAATGTGGTTTATATATTGTTGCTAATTTGCTGCTTATTAATAGAAGGAATTTTTAATTTGGTGCTCTATAATTTTTTATTTTTTGGTTGCTTTTCTCACTTCATATGAACTCAGCGAAGAACTTGAGAAAAATAGTACAAATAAATTTAAGATAATACAAAATGAAGGGGCAACAGAATCAAAATTGCCTTGAGTTTCAAATAACAAATTGTGGAATCGATTTAGGTTGGCGAATGGTACAGCTCAAGAGCATAAGCCATCCTAATAATTGGAGAAAAATTGTTTTTACCCTATTTTAGTAAGATTTTCAAGACCCTGAGTCGCAGTTGAGATCTTCTGAGAATATGTTGTATTCACCTACTTCTAATATTTTGTTACCAAATTACAGTGGCGTATATCAGGGACTCTTAAACATTAACCAAATAACAGTGGCGTCTGTAAGGGGCTCTTTAAAAGTTTTTGTTATTCTTCATAAAAATACATGTATGAGCAATTTGTGTATATCTTATCATATGTCCTGATATTTTGACATTTACCTTTTCTTAAGCTCAACAAATGTATCAGTAACACAGAATTATATTTCCTTATTGCCCAAAAAATTTGATTTAATTTCAAATGTCGTTGCAAAAATTTAAAAAAAAACCTCAAATATGCTTATAAACTCAATGAAAACAGCTCAGCATTAATCTCCCTCACACCTTAAATATTTTAACGTCAGAAAAAAACAAAACAAATAGTTCCTCCCTGACATCAAAATATTGAGATATGCGCTTCTCTTTTCATAAATTTTTCTTCAACATTCTTTTATTACTTTAAACAATGTATTTGAACAGGTTATAGTTAAATACCCTTTGACGAGTCTAACAACTAGAAACACACCATTTCAAATAAATATTAATTTTAGTCTTAAAAACGCCAAATTTTCCGAAATTTTCTTTGTTTTTTTTTACCTTTTTAATAACTTTTCGCTTAATTTATATGACGACAGCAAAGAATTTCCTAAACTTGGTTAATGCTAATCGAAAATAGTTTATTGCATACTTTATTGTGGCTAATTTGATTTTTTTGTTGTTTTGTTTTTAGAGTAATTCGTTTAATTCATATGAAATTAGCAAAAATACCCTCACTTCTTTTCCCCTAAAGTATTGGGTTCTATAAATATTAGTTTCTTATAAGTTACGGCAGCTATTATTTTTTCGCTTTAGTTTTATTGTTTCGCTAAGTTCATATGAGAATAGCGAATCATTCCGTTTAGTTAAAATTGGGTTCTGACTAATCAAAATGCAGTTAGTAATTCATTTATTATTAGTTAAGTTTTGATCTTGTTGTTTTTTGCTTGTTTTTGAGGGTAATTCACTTAGTTCATATGAAGTTAGCGAAAAATCGTAAGAAATATAAAATATAAAGAAACTACATGTAAAGTTAAATTACTAAAACTAACTTGCTTGTAACTTTATGGATAGTTTCAATTAAGAAAATTAGATTTTCGTGAAATGGAGTTTCAGTTTTTTTTGCATAACTGTGCTGCCAGTTTTCTTTAAACTTCGAACATAGCTTTTTTAACGAAATCATTTTTCATACAATCTAAAAGAGCGTAAACAGCTTACAAACTAATTCAGTATTTAATTTTGTATAACTATTTTAAAACCAAATCACACAACTATTAGCTCATCCATTTTTAGGGTTGCCATTCTAAAGTTTTATGATATTTTTTTATTAAGTCGTGTTTTCAAATTAAAACTTTTTAAGCTTCGTTTTCTGTGAAAAAAAAAAATTCAAAAATTAAATTAAACTAAAAAAAGTAAAGTAATAATACATAAATGCGCTATTAGACCATCCAAAAACTTTGATGCTATCTACTTTCTTGATAATATTATGAAAACTTTTTTGTTTGAGAAATAAATTCTCGCTTTTCTTTTTGTCATCCAAAATAAACTTTTTCATTTTAAACGCTAAGAAATTAGCCGAACAAAAATGTAATTCCATTACATTTCCCACTAAAGTTCAACTCATATAATGGCTGCTGACTGTGTGTGCGATGTGGTATGGTATGGTCTACTTGGTCACAGGCTACAATGTTCTTCCTTTCGGTGCCGTTCATTTTATAATACTTCTTCCACTTGCAAGAGTGTTGTCAACGTCATCGTTGTCGTCGTCGTCGACTATGACGACGACGACCAGTCTTGCTTTAAACTTTTTAACAGGCATCACACAACTCTTAAAAGTTTTTTTTTCCATTCTAGAAAGGACATTTCAGGCCAAAAAAACAACAAGACAAAGAATTTCATAAGAAAATCAAAAAAACAAAAAAAAAATACCGAGGAAGAAGAAAAACCCAAAGTTTGTACTAAGAATTTAGCGCAATTTGCTGGAAGGATATGTACGATATCTGTCCAATTGTCCTGCAAATTCAAAAGTGTAGAGCATAGAGACATAAGATATAAGACAAGCAAAAGGATCTGCAAAGGATGTACCCGTATGTTTTTTTTTTTTTTTGTATTTTTTCTGTCTTTGGGGAATGGCAAAGCTTGTATTCTCTGGTATCCGAAAAAAAAGAAGTAAAAAAGACAGAGACAGACACAAAAGTGAAGACATCTTTTAATGGTTAATTCTTTGTTGTGTTTTATTTTAAATTTTATTCCATGCAGCAATTGCATTTGCTTGTAGACAAAAAGAAAGGAAAATTCTGCATCAGGACATCACCACCATGTCCATATCTATCTACCAGTAGCATCAGAGAGTATAGTGTAGTTGCTCTTACCACTGCAATATATTTGTGATCTGTAGGCGGACGAACACCATCTCAAGTGCAGAGAGATATCATAGCCAAAGACCAACGACGACGATGACGACGACTAGAGAGCCTTGTCAACAAGATTCCTATTTTGTATGTCCATTTTTTGTGAAGAAAAGGAAAGAAGGAAGTAGAACACAACATCCTGAATGAGTTTTGAGGGTCGAACCAATGAGTGTCGGTTGCATGTTTTGCGGAGTAGGTATATCCCATGCAAAGGCTATATTAAACTGGGAACACTGCCAAAGCTATTTATTTAGAAACTCTGCACTTGTCATAATCAGGTCATTATCTTCTTTTATAGTTGCTACATTTTTTTTTTTTTAATGAAGACATTGAATTTTTCAAGATTTCTGCTGATGCAGTTCGTTTTCTTTTCTTTCATGAAAATAACGAAATGCACACACGAAGATGAATAAAATATGCAAACGAGAAGAATTGAAGATAATTTGTGAGTCTTTTCTTTCTTTTTTCTGGGGGACTAAGGAGAGATCTTGATGGGACAGATTCATTTTCTTATTTTTGAAAAACTCTAAAGATTGAATGTTTAAAATAAAACTTCCTTGTAGTCTAAAATCCCGTCATGCATCCATCTTCCCTCAAAGAGTTACCCTTTTAAAATATGTTCGTGTGCAACAATGGTGTAGGTATGCTAAACGTGATAGGCGCCTCCAGTTTTCCACTAATTATTACGGATTTCCCTGGTACATTCCATTGATTTCTCTGTTAAGCATCAGGTTGCTGCAGTATCATGGATTTTTTCGATAAGTATCACGGATTTTTCCCGTACTAATCAGTATCAGTTTTTCTTCGGTATGTATTTCCTTTAGTATCACGGACTGCTCCGGTAACTATCAAGGATATCTGCGATAAGATAAGGACTTCTACAGTAAATATCATGGATTACTCCGGTTAGTATCACGGTATTCTCCGGTATATTTCATGAATTTTTGTGATATGCATCAAGGATTTGTCTGGAAAGCATCACAATTTCTCTGGCAAGTACCTACCTATTAGGATTCCTCCCGTAAGAATTACCAATATTTCGGGTAAGTATTAGGAATTTCTCTGGTAAGTATCACGGATTTGAATATCATGGATTTCTCTGGTAAGTGTCATGGATTTCACTGATAAGTACCAGGATTCTTCAGTTATGTATCACGGATTATTTTGGTTAGTATCACGGATTTCTTCGATAAGTATAAGGATTTCTCCGGTAAGTATTACGTATTTCTCCGGTATATATCATAGATTTTTCCGGTTAGAATCACGGATCACCGGTAAGTATCAGAAATTTGTAAGGTCAGTAACATGGATTTCCTCGCTAAGATTTTTCTGGTAAGTTCTGGTATCTGGTATCAAGGATTATTTCGGTAAGTATCACGGTTTTCTCCCATAAGATTTATCAGGTATTTTTCGGGTAAATATCATGGGCTTTTTCCGAAAGTATCACGGCTTTCTTCAGTAAATATCACGGATTACTCCGGAATTTATTACGGATTTTTCCGTTATGTATCAAGATTTCTCCTTTGTTTACTACAGTAGGTGGTTTGCTAGCTTGAAGCATACACAAATTCTCTTAACCTTAAAATTGTGTTATTCTTGGAATTCGATTTAATGAAATTATCCTTTATTCCCTCCCCCCCCCCCCTTTTCCCCCACATAATCAATTTTCGATGTTATATCGCGGTATTTTCATGAATTCATTTCAAAAACTTGCACTATACCAAAAAAAAAAAAATATCCTTGAAACAAAATTAATAAAATAGAAGAATATCGAAAAATTAAGATGAAATTCTTGGTTAACCAAGGGATGTTGTCTCACATCATGCCTTGCTTCCTCCACAAAATGAAACTTTTTTTCAACAAGTCTGTTCAGACGGAATTTCGAAAGTAAAATCTTTTTCTCTTTTCACAAATATTTATCCTGTAAATTAAAATTACACACATCCTGAATTCTGGTGTGTGACCAAATATTTCCTCAAATTATCTAAACTTCCGCATAAAATCAAATTGAAAGAAAAATAATAAAAATAAAAAAAAAATACCCATCTCATCGCCTTTCTCGATTCGTGATGCGAAAAGATTTCAGGAGAAACGAAAGTAAAATCCAAGGATGCTCAAATTAAATCCGAAACCTAATTGAGTTTAAGGATTCTCCTTCCCGATGGAACGTATCAAAAGTGAAATACCAAAATGAATTGAGTTTTCGATCGACCGTATAACCGAAACCGACCAACTGACTATGACCGACCGGACATGTCTAACCGTCACAATGGATGTAGTTCGTGTTTTCACTGTGGAAATACAATTTACACGGAGAAAAATGTCGGTACATTCAAAAAAATTTAATTTTTCAAGCTACCAGTTGCGTGTGATTAGTGGATTTCATTCAAAAATGAATTTGGAGATAAATTTTCAGAGTAGAAACTTTAACTTAAGACAGTTTAACACTTGGCGAGCGCTCTGTTACACCAACTTCTATATTTTAAAGAAATTTTAAAGAAATTTAAAAGAAAGTTACCTACCAGCAACTAGTTCTCAACTAGTTTGCAACAAAACGTTTTCTAACTAAAGGACCAAAAAACCCTTTTTAAAGTATTTTTCTCAGTGGAGAAGTCACAATGTCAAAGGTCAGCAGAACAACACGCTACCCGGCTACGTGCTAAATGATATTCAATTTAAAAACTTTTTTTTTTATTTTTTTATTTATGTTTGTTCTTGTTGCTTTAACTGTTGTGGCTCGTCCGAATTTCTTTTGTGTCTTCGTCTTCGGCCATCCATTTGGGTTTAATGAATTTTGTTGGCTTGTTTTTTTTCCCCTTTTTTTGTGTGGTTTCTCATTTGAAGAGGGTTGATGCGCCGGATACGAATTTGGTGGTTGAATGATATTGCCACTAGAAGAAGGTCCTGTGCGAGGAGAATGAGGAAAACTTTATGAAAATAAGGATACGAAATAAAGTTTTTCTTCTTCTCTTCTGATGATGGTCTATCGGAGATTTTCGAGTGGTTTCCAGTGAAATGTAGAATCTTGATTGTAGGTCAAGGAAAATCGAAAAGATATTATGGAAATTTGATTAAAAACGTCTTTGGCAAAGAACATATTTTGCGAGTGTACAATTCGGAGCCAAAAAGAAGCCTGATGGTGTAAAAGGTTTCAAGGGCACAATAATTACGTGCCATTAAATGAGCTCTTATTTGTTGAGGGCATACTACAGAAATCGAGAGGTTATAATATGTTTCAGACTGCTAATTGATTTTATGAATACATATTCATTTAGTTATTTTTTTTTTTCTTTTTATCTGTGGGAGTTTAATATCTATCAGTAATTTCTTACTTTTCGTATTGAAATAATTTAATGGTGGGAAAACTTATCATAAATATATCTACAACAAATTTTCACTGTTGAATGGTCAAGGTGTTGGGTACTACAGAGAATATATATTGAACAACTCAAAATGTTCACTTTGCAATTCCTTTGCGTGGAAAACGTATTTTAAAAAGATTTAAAATGATTTAGAAAAAAATAAAACGCAGTTCTTCCACATCCCATTAATAGTTTCGTAATAAATTGTTTTCTAGTAAAGAAATTTGACGGTAACCAAAAAAAAAGGATTTTTGACATGTTTTTGTTATCATATCTCAAAAACGTGACGTGCTAAAGTATTTTTAACGTCAGATTCGAGTTCCAAATGTTTTTGAAAAGTATATTTTGGTTTGAAGGCGATTTTTGCTGCAGGCCAGTGTAATCTATTCAGTTTCTGCCAAAAGTGGTCGTCGTCTTCGGAAAAACAAAAAAAAAAACGGCCAAACAGTATATACAAAACTATGGATACTGAAAGGACACAGGAAACACGCCGCTATATGACACTTCATCATAGACCTTATCGAGAAATGGGTCTTGAATTTAATAGTTCAATCCTATAAAATCAACGACATTCGTAGTTTTTTATTAATTTTGCAAGGTTTTGATGACTTGACGTTGCGTTGGTTTCCCGAAGTAATCTTCTACTTACTATCTGAGTTCTGCTTTTACGTGTAATCTGTGATTTGCCAGGAAATCAAGTGATGACGTTCCATAATGATCTTTGAGTTTTTGTTGAGTTATCTGTGACTTTTCAAACAAATTTGTAATCTGCAATGTATAGTCCTTTTATTCTTTCAAGCTGTTTGATTCTGCAGTGGTTGACCAATCGCATAAGGCTCGGTGATATTATTGATATTTTTGTTGACAGGACCTAAGCATTTAAAACAACGGTTTACTCGGTCAAAGATGTTCTCAAAATCCATGAATTGTGATAAAGCGGTGATTCAAATTTCGCAGACTGCTGAGCGTTCTTATGATCCAACACACGATCGATCATAATGGATCTTTTTCCGCTCGGAAATTATAAAATAATTAAAAACAGCTTTTGACGCGATTAGTTCACGAAGAACCATAGTCTAGTGACTCGACACTCCCAGCTATTCCTGAGTACGTGTCAGTATTCATGAATGAAAGATACCTTTAATTGTCTGCCTAGCCCGAACGGCTAAAGTGAGATGGAATATTTCATGACAAGATACGTCTTTTCAATTCTAGATAGAGGCAGTACCTATCTTAAAAAAAAACACGTTGCACTTACCATTACGTCAAAGGAACTACTTGAGAATGACGGTTTCCATTTCCGCTACTGAAGGAAGTTCCATTCCAATATCATAACAGGACCTGTGCTTCTTGATTAGCTGGGTCACTTAAGCACTCTGCTAAACAGAATCGCATGGGGAAAGGATTTTTTTCAAATTTTTGTGACTTACCAGTGAGTTACATGACTTGCCATCAAAATAATTTGTGACATTGCCTACCATGGAAACATTTTTTCACAGTAATCTTTGATTATCCAGATTTAAATAAGTTTAAGTATGAAACCCTTTTATTAATCTATAATTTTCCTCTAAAATTGTTGGATTCGAAATCAAAGTATGTACATTAAGTTTATGTTCCTTCTCAAATAGTTTCGCAGGCAAATTCGAAACAATTTTACTTACCAACATATTTACAAATCACACAACAAACAAACTTATATTAACTGAAATTAACCAGAATTTCAATTTCCTTGTCACATGTCAATAGTTTTGCAGAAACCCTACAAGAAACTTAAGATAGTCTAAGAACACACATAATGTATCCACTAATAGCTTTCAGTAAATGTCTGGAGTTTAATTCCTCTCTCTCTCTTTGCCGGAACTTCTATATTTGCTGATTGAGTGGTATGCCGCTGCCAACCACACCACAACCGAAGCAACTACGGAAATTGCGGTTTACCACATTTTGTGTAGTTATATAGGTACATAATTTCTCCAATGGTTGAGGTGCATCACTGTTGGAATGAGGGAGAAATAGGTCAATGATGAAATGAAAAAAAAAGTTATGGTGCAATAATCCTTAAACTGTTTTTTTTTCTATTTTTTTTTATAGGTAGGTTATTCGTACCTTGATTTGGTTTGAGAAAACAAAACCATAAAGTTAAGGGAAGAATGGCAGTGACTTAATTATTGTTTTCTCGTTGAATTCTTAAAAGATTTCTATGAAAGCTAAGAAATTCCTGTTTCCTTTATTCTTTGGGTCTTTATCTAGAATTATTTGTAAAAGTTTCTTACTTTGTCTGTGGTATAAAAGTCATGACTCTTTTCGAAAATCAATAAGTTCAAAAGGAATGCAACGAGTAAAAACGACTATGCTGTCATTGATTTTCGAAAAAAATCACAACTTTTGCTTCACTGTGTAATAGATGACTTTGCAAAGTTAAAAATTACAAAGAGAGAACATAGTCGGTACAAAAACGTCGTGCAGCTTTCATTCCGAACATTAGAATTCGTACTACAAGGATCTATTAAACTTATTTACCTCCGACCATGAAAATTGGTCGTCAAAAAATAAGCATTTAAGTTGACATTAGAAGCATTGCGTTTGACGAACGACAAACATTTAACATCAAATCTGCTAGGGAGTGTAGTATTCGATGATCCATTTCATCACTCATTCTATCATCATGAAGATGTGGCGACATTCAAAAGTGGATCATCCGACTTAAAATGTTCAACTTCAAACAACACACAACATAAATACTTGGAAGCATTTATTTCGAAACCATAATTTAACAATACTTTACCCTTTTGCTGATGTCATTATTTTCCTATTTATAATAATCTGTCAAAAAACTTCTTCTTCTGTCAGAACAATTTCCATATTTCCAAAAATAACAAGAAAATTTCGAAAATTCAGGAAAGCCAAGACAGGATAAAACAAAAACGTGTTCGAATCATTCATTCATGGGCCGCAAAAGTTGCATGTTGCTGATGGTGATGATGATGATGATGATGATGAAGAAATTGAATCATTATTGCGATTATATATCCCAGCACGATTGAATTATTAAGCCTTTGCAATTAATATCACATTAAATCAAGTCACGGAGTAAAAGGAAACTATACGACAGAGGACTATAATACTACTACCGGTGGAGAAGGGAAGTAGTAGTATTTTGTGTGTGTTAAGAGTCCATCTTGAATGACGAGAAATATGAAATAATTACTGCGATCCTGATTGTCATTAATTTCTCGTTAGCAGAAATTTCAATTTGTTTCTGATGTTGGCCTAGAGCAGCGATATAGCGGTAGAGCATCGAGCATCTTTCGCCGCCCGCCACCGCACACAGCGACACAACTACTGACAACTGATTACAAATGAGGCCTTAATTTAGTGACACAGTGGGTGGTGTGACAGCGAACATAACCACACAATTGACACACTTTGCCATAATCAAACCACGAAAACCAAAACTCCATAGGACCCATCTCTCAGCATCTCATCCATTTCGCATCACTTCTCACCCGCCTATATGGTCATGACACATTTTCAGCAAGTGATTTGATAATATCCTTATGGGAATTGGGGGTTTCTGGGAGGATTTTTGGATACCTACTGATGAAGCTTGCCAAGGTGGCAACTGTTTTGATTTTGCTGATGATACAAGTTTCTTTTGGGATTCTGTGGGAATTTATTTTTGGCAACGACCGACCCACCGACGACAGACGATGAAATACGAAAGGAACTGTTGATTGCTGTTTGGTTATTTAGTTTTTTTTTTTTTGTCGTTTTATACTTACCTTGAATTTGGCTCAGGAAGACATCAAGGGGTCATTAGGCGAGGTATACGGTTAAGTGATAGCGTCGGTGTCTATTTTCAAGAAGCAGTTTGGAAGGTAGGTAGGTATACCTCCAACACTCTTGACAAATATTTATCGTGTGGTACTTATCTTAAGTGGAGGACCCAATTGCCATTGCTTGCAGAAAATGGAATATTAAATTCGAAATAATTACCCAGTCCAGAGATTTCATTAGAATATTTGTTGTTTTTGTTTTGTATACTTGGAGAAGGTATTTAAAAGACATGGGAGTGTTGAATTTAAAGTGATTTGTTATTATTTTTGCTATAAGAATTCGGAATGGCAAATATTATATTTATTGAATCAAAAAAACGTTTTCACTTGCAGGTACACGTTCTCCATCTAGTGCTCGTTTGCAGATATCATTAGCATGTTTCCGGATAAAATCGATACTTTGTTTTAGGTAGACAGTGCTTTTTTGCTGGAGATTTAAAAAATGCGATGAGTAAATATCAGCGGACTGCTTCTTTAAAGAAAACAAAAATTGCTCCTAGCAAATGAACCCGTTTACTTACCTTCCCTGCTCAATCACCTTTGCTTCTTTCAGAACTTATGATTTCAGCTTTCTAAGAATAACCTCTTTCATTGCAGATTGGGAACCATACATGGAACGAAATACGGAACAGATTTGATGACCATTTGATGAAGAACCTCCGCCTTGGAAACATCACGCTGTTTTAATGGAAAACAGAAAACTTAACAAACAAAATGCCCTTTTTAGGGCACAAATGGTTTCTTTAAAGAGATAAAAACTTCACTTTTAATTATTAGCTTCTGATAAAACTCATTCAGTTCTGTGCAAAAGATTTTTTTTTTTAATAAATCAATTAGCAAAAGTATTAAAAAGTAGCAGACAAACAAGAGAAGACAGCACTAATTTTGTGCATACATGTGTTTTTATTTTGTATAAAATTTCTCTGAAGAAGAAAGAGTATGAATGGTGAGTATTGCAATATAGGAGTTTTTTTTTAAACGATTATTTCCCAAACAACAAAAAATATGAATCATTTTCATACAAAATTCTCAGCAAAGCACCAGGCGATCATGTTTAAGAAACAGGTGCCTTCAATCGTACATATAAAATCGACTATTTGTTGTTTATGTGATTGTGAAAGCAAAAACAACCGTTTTTAGAAGGAGGAGCTAAAATACATTGAGCAAAACAAAAGAAAGCAAGCAAAAGAAAAAGGTTAAATAAAATGATCATGGCTTTCTCTTCTTCACATTTTGTGGAACAAATGAATACATTTTCATACAAAATTCCAGACGAACTACCAGGCGATCATGCTCAATAGCAAGACATCTTTCGTTTTACCAGTCACGGTTCTTTTCTTTTTTCTGTTCTCTATTTTCTATTTTCATTTGTAGTGCACTTTCGCCATGATGGCTTAAAGATTGAAATTTTTCCATGCAAAATTCATAGCAAGATACCAGGCGATCATGTTGGAGAAACAGGTGCCTGGAATGGTATGGCTTAAAAATTACTTTTTTCTGTTCTTTATTTTTTTTTTTTTTGCTGTGATTGTGAAAGAAAGGCAAACACAATCGTTATTTGAAGGAGGAGTTAAATACACTCAAACATATGCAAACTCAGGAACTAAAAACATGAAAACAAGAAAAACAAAACTCCGTCCTTTTCTTTTTTCTCCCTTTCCACCAATTTATTTGCCAACATTTTTCCCCAACAAGTGAAACAAATGTTCATACAAAATTCATGCCGATCCACCAGGCAATCATGCGCATAAGCAAGCAAGATATTGTTTTTTTTTTATCTATCTCTTCCCTATTCCTTTTTTTTCTTCTTCTTTATTTTTTCTATTTTTTTCTAGTGCATTTTGATTAGAATCGCTTAAAATTCACAACCTAAATTCAACTAAACTACCAGGCGAGCATGCGGGAGCAGTAGGTAAAGGCTGAGATTAACATTCTTGTGGGTTTGTTTTTTACTCTTTCGCATAACTCACACCATTTATATATAAAAACCGCGTTTTGTTAAGCTCCGCCTTCAAACAACGTTACATTTGATCTACATAGTTTCTCTTCCCAAATTCTTCGTCAAGCCAGTCACACAGACAAATTATTTCTCCATTTTAAGCTGGGCTAAGACGAGCAATCATGTATGTGTTTGCATGTGTGAATGGCTGAAAAAAAACCTATTTATTTCCAGTAACCTATTTTTTGTCTCTCTCAGCAAAATGGAATAAAGGCAGCAAATAATTTATTTTTCGTCTGTACCTTTTTTGTATACGTGTAAGTAGAAGGAATTTGAGATTTTCATATTTTCTTCCATTGTTTTTTTTTTTCTTCTCATAAGAAACTATTCCATCTCTGTTGGATTTGATTTTTCTCCATATGTGAAGCCGCCATAGAAATTTATATTCAACAGAAAAAAAAACAATGCGCAGTAAGTAAGAATGGAAAAAACAAAAATTTTAAACACTATCGTCGATCTACTCTTTGCATTTCACACCAAACCCGCAATTTTTCTTTTATTTAATGGCGAAAATATGACAGAAATGACAGATCTTTGAAAGAACGGAGAACACATTCTACCTAATCGGTCGCACCCGTCTAGCAAAGTTCATTCATTCTTACACATTTTAAGCTCCTTCTCCCGATAACTCCAAGATTTGCTTGTCACTAAAAATAAACACTTGATTTCTTTGTTACACAATTTGGCACAATTAAAAAAAAAAAAATAGTTTACCCACTTCTAGTGGCAAGAAAGAACTTTACAAAGTCTAGAATATAATAGAAAACATCCAGAACTACGTGATTTTACATACAAAAAGTACCTAAACACAAAATATAAGTAAGGTGCCACTGTCTCCAGAGAGCCGAGCCGAAACTAAGCCAAGATGAACGAATAATTTTGCTGTGTTGGTGCGATCGATGCGAACAAAACGAAACCTGTTTATTATTGTTTGTCGTTGTTTTGATAAAATAAAATGTTGAAAAGAAAAAACATATCCTCCTGTTTTTTTGTTCGCATCGATAGCACCAACACGGCAAAACTACATATTCACTAATTCTGGCTTAGGTTTCGGCTCGGCTCTCTGGTGCCAACTTATATTTTTTGTTCACTTTTTTTATGTAATATTACGTTGTTTTGGATGTTTTCTTTTATATTGTAGACGGAAAGTACTTGCTTGCAACAAGAAATATGTAAAACTGTTTTTATTTTTCCAATTGTGGCAGAAACAAAGAAATCAAGTGTTTATTTTCAGTGACAAGCAAATCTTGCCGTTATCGGGAGAAAGGAGCTTAAATTATGTTAGACTGAATGAACTTTGCTAGAACAGTGCAACCGATTAGGTAGAATGTGTTTCTCATTTCTTCCAAAGATATGTCATTTCTGTCATATTTTCGCCATTAAATAGAAGAGAAATGATGGGTTTGGTGTGAAGCAAAGAGTAGATCGACGATAGTGTTTAAAATTTTTGTTTTCTCCATTCTTACCTACTTACTGCGCATTGTTTTTTTTTCTGTTGAAGAGAAATTTCTATGGCGGCTACACACATGGAAAAAAAATCAAGTCCAACAGAGATGGAATAGTTTCTTATGAAAAGAAAAAAACAATGGACGAAAATATGAAAATCGCTAATTCTTTCTACTTACACGTATACAAAAAAGGTACAGGCGAAAAATAAATTTGATGCCTTTATTCCATTTTGCTGAGAGAGACAAAAAATAGGTTACTGGAAATAAATAGGTTTTTTTTTTTTCAGCCATTCACACATGCAAACACATACATGATTGCTCGTTTAAGCCCTGCTTAAAATGGAGAAATAATTTGTTTGTGTGACTGGCTTGACGAAGAATTTGGGAAGAGAAACTAGATCAAATGTAACGTTATTTGAGGGCGGAGCTTAACAAAACGCGGTTTTTATATATGAATGTGTAAGTTATGCGAAAGAGTAAAAAACAAACCCACAAGAATGTTAATCTCAGCCTTTACCTACTGCTCCCGCATGCTCGCCTGGTAGTTTAGTTGAATTTAGGTTGTGAATTTGAAGCGATTCTAACGAAAATGCACTAGAAAAAAAAAATAGAAAAAATAAAGAAGAAGAAAAAAAAGAATAGGGAAGAGATAGATAAAAAAAAAAACAATATCTTGCTTGCTTATGCGCATGATTGCCTGGTGGATCGGCATGAATTTTGTATGAAAATTTGTTTCACTTGTTAAAAGGGTAAAAAGGAAGAAAAAAGAAAGACTCTTTTAAAAAAATGTTGACGTAGAATGAATTTGAGAACAAAAAAAAGGACAGAGTTTTGTTTTTCTTCTTTCTCATGTTTTTAGTTTCTGAGTTTCCATGTGTGTATTTAACTCCTCCTTCAAATTGCTGTTGTTTTTGCCTTTCATTTACAATCACAGCCAAAAAAAAGGAAGAAAGAAAAGAAAAAAAGTAAGTTTTAAGTCATACTATTACCGGCACCTGTTTCTCCAGCATGATCGCCTGGTGCTTTGCATAGAATTTTGTATGGAAATATCAATTTTAAGCGATCGTGATGCGAAAGCTATGTACAAAAAATAGAAATTAGAGAAAAAGAAAAGAAAAGAAAATACAAGAACCATATGGCTGGTAGATTAATAAAACGAAAAACTTGTTGCTGGTGAGCATGATCGCCTGGTGGATCATCGAGAATATTGTATGAAAATTTAACCTATTTCTAAATGATTGAAGGGTGAAGAAAGAAAGAAGTAACCAAGTGTTTTTTTTTATATGGTTCCCTCCTTTTTCGTTCTTTCTGTTTTTGTGTGTATTTTATTTTCGTTTTTGCTTTTACAAACACGTCAAGGGTTTTTTTTTAATATAATACAGGTACCTGCTTTAAACATGATCGCCTGGTGTTTTTCTGAGAATTTTGTTTAAATTGAAACTTTTGTATGAGCTCGTCTGCACGAACATGGCAACAAATTTATTATTTTTATTGGTGTTTGCTTACCTTTCTTTCCTTTTTAAAACTTCCTAACATCTGGCAAAAACTAAATTCCTATACAAAATTCTCAATGCTCCACCAGACGACCATGTAGAAAGCAGGTCGCCTTTTAGGTTAAAACTTAGTTTGGCACTCATTTGCTACCAATACTTACAGCTGATTATTATCAATTTGATACTTTTGAATTCCTTTCAATCAATTACGGTCTTTTCTTGATTTTAAATTCAGAACTACTTACTTTTGATAAGAATGATTGAATGAACTACCGCATCTGATAATAAGTCAATTACTTACCCATTCATATATTTACTTTAAATAGAACCATGTAAAAGAAATTATTCATATGGCCAGTGTGTTGCTCTCTTTTCAAGTGTACAAGTCGGGAGGGGCTTCAAATATTTAAATTCATAATGAGAATTTGAGGTTCGTACGCAGTGAAAAACCTCGTTGAACGAACTGATGCGTCATTATTAGTTTAAGAGCTAGCTTTTCCTCTCATAAACCAAAGGTACTCAATAGAAATCTGTTTTTAGTACTGAATTAACCATAAACACACAATACACCTTGACTTTGTATCTATTCGTACATTTACAAGGAAGCATCATAAAATCGTTTCACAGGAATAAATGCAATTAATGTTTCTGAAAAAACCATTGACAACACAAAAATTACAGAGAATTCAAAAACATACTCGTATATATCCAATGTAGATCTTTATTATTTCACCAGAAACTATGTAGGACACCAAACAAAACTCTTCTCCCATGCTTAATCCACCAAATTCCCCAAACAACATGCAAATTAATCAAAAAATAAAATTGCCAATAATCCACCGCCAACATGCTTCAGCAGAAACGATTCTCTGTTAGAAGCTTAAAAACGTTAAAAACAAAAACTCTCTTCAAAAACTTGCATAGGTCGACGATATCTCTTCTATATATATCACATTCAGGAATTCCCAAATGAAGCAATCAAGAATTCGATGTAATAAAAATGCTGCAAATGCAATAGCCGAACAGAGCCATACACTAAGGTACTTCCTCTATCGGTTCTCTGTGTTAGCTTTACCAAAGCAAGACATTATATGGAGACTTGGCAAAGCACACACAAGAAATAACAAAAATTCCATCGAATGCGGGAATATTCACTTTTAGTAAGCAAAGGATACGACGAATAGTCATGGTTCTTTTGGCTTAGAAATGGAGAGTTCAGGAACGGATTTACTTCAGAAATTAAACTGGAATCACATTTCAAATACTTTTAACTTCAACACATTGTTTTTAAAGCCAGCAAAAATGGTGCCAGTACCATCCTATTCCAACTACACTTACTTACATCTTGCGAAGTACTTTTTGTTGTCAAAATATGACAGTAGGAAGACTAAGCTTGCAGTAGTTTGATGAGAAAAAGTCCTCAGAGTCGTTTCTTCCTGGATACGGTCCTGGTCAGAGACTGTGTGGGGAGTTCTACAGGAAACCATAGAATCGGAATGCATATCTAGTTCCTTCGAAACTTAGCTCGTTGACACGCTAAAGAATTCGATTCTTTTCCATAAAGAACCCAGAAGTGATGACTGATGAGTGTGGGGTTGTTGTTTGAGAATCTTGTATTTGCCTCATCGTTTGTCTCTTTCCCCGGGAGGCTTAAGTTCTTCGAAGTACACCTTTTTCTCATAGACATGCGGTGTATTGTGGTATAATTGAACTCGTGTGCTGTTTCATCCTTCTCTGCAGATTAGACCATAAAATTGCGAAGGGAGTATATGGTCGCTGGGAAACATTGAAATGTGTTGGAATTCAATTGTGAACTGGGTGGAACACAAACACACAATCATGGTAGTTCATGGGACTTGTTAATCCTTCGGTTTTTCTTCAATTTGTATTCTTCTTTGCTGGCATTCTTCTTCGTTCGCACAATTGCATGATGTTGTAGGACGAGTATATATTGCATATCTTCCTTGTTGTCTTGGTTTAATCCACTAAGGAGACTTCATAGCTTTATTTTTTCATCCCTCTACAAGGAGCAGTATAATAGCAGTGTGGATGCAACTTCCTTTTGCAGCAGCACTACAGGTCTTAGCGATGAACAAGAAGAATGTTCTTCTATTATTTTCGGTGTAAGTGAGGAATTTGTGACGCGCCGAGGAGGATAAAAATATTAGATTTAAGATGGGGGAAAAGCTGCAGAGAAATGTGAGACGCATCTGTGGGAGATTTTATTAAGTGAATGAGGTTAAATCCAGTTTGGTTGAATTGAATTCTGAAATGTTTTAGAGGATTTAAGGGAAAATTAATGATGTGCGTTCAATGCTGGGACCAACCCTTTTCAATGCCTAACCAATGAACTAGTTTTTCTAAGTCTGTTTAATACTGTGTGCTTCTTGGTCCTTCTACTCTTCTGTCTACTTATGTGATTGGCTCACACAATGCAGTCCTGGACTTTTGGAAGACCCCCAAGACGGAATCTACCAGATGGTGGATGTTAGAATGCGCTTGGTAGCATTTCTTTTATTCCAAAAGCTCAGTGATTGATCAAGAAGTTATAAAATTCACGTTTTAGAGAGAAACCTGAACTTGACAAGTGGATTATGTTGACCGTCAGTCGACATCGCTTAATCGAATATGTTGGAGGACCTAATCTCGACGAGCCCTTGGAGATTTGGCAGGTAATAATTAAATTAAAAAGATACAATCACTTAACCTCAATACCCAAGATACAATTCCATTAACCATTCATTAACCAAGTAGGTGCCTACTTTTCCCTCCCATTTCTCAACAATATTCCAATAAATATAATTGAAAACACATCTTCATCCCGAGGAAAGTAAAATAAAGGGTTTCAAGGAAAAACGCACCCATCTTCTTTTTTTTTTTTTTTGTTTCTAATTTCTATGCGAAAACAATTCACAATTATTATTATTTTTAGCCTCCTCAAGAATGAGTCATGATGACTGATTTACAAGTCACCACCACTCATTTGATGCAGAAACCTCTAAGCCCCTCTCACATTCGTTTGATCCTTTTTCCCATCATTCACTCGCTTCCAGACTCGATAATGATGATGATGATGATGATGGAGATGACTGTAAAGAATCCGCAATTGTTTCCCTGCAACAATTGTACAAATAGGACGACAGGAGGCTATGCGGCTGCAAAGGGTTTCGTTATTTTATATTTTTTCACCATCATGCCGAGTGAATTCTATTGTGTGGCAGATAACAATAGGCTCGGTCAGGTAACAACATCGTCGTCGTCATCCTTATCGTTTCATCAGGAGCAGGAGTATCATCATCGTCATCATCGCATCGCAGTCGTTGTCAAATGATTCAAACTTGAAGATATAGTTATGCATTGAATAGCTTGGCCATGCTGTGTATGATGGGTAAAGAAGATTCGGTGAGCGAATGAAAAGTATTATAGTTGGCATGCAAAAGCATTCATGAGTACTCAGTCTATATATAGAGATGCTCTATCTCCAACCTGGAGTAGTTAGTTGATGTGTGTGAGATGAAAAGTTAGAGAATAGATTTTTGTACATCATTTTTACGAGACGTTGGCTCCTCTCTGGTGTAGCTTTTGGAATTATTCTCAGTCAATGACTTTACAAGCTTCATACTAGAAACAAATGTAATTTTAGTGATGGGATCTCTTCAAGAGTCGAGTATGGTGTAGATATAGTTGGATGCAGGTTGTGTAGGAGTATGTTATTTTTCTTTTTTATCGTACCAATTCTAACCTATATATTTCTACCCAATGATTTTGTTCCCTTACAAACAAAATTCAACAATATAAGAGGCTTTGCGGAAGTTCATTTATGGCTATGGGTCGGTGGTTATGGAGATAGTGAAAGGAGAACACTTCAAAAAATATTATCAATTCTATTGAAGGTTTTCCCCATCAGCATAGAAAAGCTTCTTTAACAATAAATCACAATCTAACCTGATGTTTTGTGTGTTCCAAAGCAGCTTAGCGAATTATTCAAAAAATCAAAGAACCTGCAAAAAGATTTGTAAAGGAAGATTACTATACAATTTACATAGTTATGTTAAATATATATGGTACCTGCATTTTCATTAGGTTGTATTTGTAACTCTAAAAGTCTTCTGACTCTCTGAACTTTTTGAATGTTGCTTCCTGTTAAATCTTTGTTCTTTTCTGTTGAACTTCGATGCATGCTTTGTTTTTAGAATATCTGCCAATGACTTCGGGTGACAACTATGCTAGACGTTGGTTTCTGTGACCTAAATAGGATTAACAAAATAAAAATATTATATAAATTGATCTCACCTGAATGGAGTTTCCAAAACGTTTAGATGCAATTGTTTTTCTGTCAGGTATCATTATTTAATGACTGTAAGCCTCCGTTTATGGTAAATTTAGCATGACCACTGTCCACGCTTTTATTTGGGATGTAAGTGAGTGATTGGTGGTTGAAGACACAATTATTGTAGTTAAATGAGAAATATTTTTTCTTTTGATATTTTTTCTTGAAATGTTCACACATCTTTCACATCTCAATGACACTAAGGCGACGATAAAAATCCATTTTTTTCTTCTATCATGTCCCACTTTGCAATCACTTTCTCAACAGAAATTATATGAGAGTCGAAATAAAACACCACGATGTATCCTTCCCCATAACATAACCATAATTATTATTATTCTTATTCAAATCCGGATTCAATTATTGCCATTTTTGAAAAAAAAACCTTATATCCGCTTGTTTTTAATTTCATCCTCACATACCAAAAGCTTATGGTTTGCGTCAAGGATTAACACAAATTCTAAACAGGTTCAAATATTAGCTAAAGCAGCCATACGTCGGCAGGGCAGTAGTATAGAAATGTTGACAAAGTGATGCAAAAGCTTTTAATGGTTAGTTCACACTACCTACAAAAAAATCTATCCCAAATCTTAATTAATTTATAAGTTGTAGGCCGTTTTCAAGTAAAAGATTTCAAATTTAAAACTAAGACCTTAAAACTTACTCCAATTAAATATTGCTGAAATTTCTTGTGGGGTTAGATGACATTGACAACTAGGTACTAAAATGAAAAAAATATGTTTACATAAGTATTTTTAATCACTTGACCACAAAGTGAGTGATCTGTATTTGTAGTCTGTATGTACTGTTCGTGTGTTATTACAGGGGACTCCTGTTTGCTCTCGGGGTCAAAATGATGAGTTCATGCTTCACCACCAAGTTATTGTTCGATCGAAAATTTGTCTTTCACTGCAGAGTTACAAAAATCACAGGGCGGGCGGTGGTCAATATTAACCTTCTTACATAATTAGTCAATATTATTCCAACATTATATGCAGATGGCGGCTAGGAGAAGAAGTGGTCCTTTGTCCCTTAAGGGGATTTCTACAAACATAAAGCCTGTGGACATTAGTAAGTATTTCAACAGCAACCCGATACCAAACTCTACTCAAAAATTCTAACTATCGTAAATTAGTGACAAGCATTCTCCTACAATTTTCTACAAAATTTTTTTTTTGACAAATTCAAAAACAATATACCAACACCCAAAATATTTATTTTTACATTTCTAAATAATTTTATTTTCTTGCTTGAATTTTGTTTTACATTGTGTGTGTGTGTTTGTGTTAAATTCATAATTTTTTATTTTATTATAATTTATACATTTTTTTTTTGTTGTTGTATGATTTTTACTGCCTACTATACCTGCTATTAAATTTATACACTTTTTTATACTTAAATATAAATATATATATATTTTTTTTTAATTTTAGTTACTACAAGTTCAACAAGCTTATTAATTAATAATATAGTTTGTTTGTTCTACATAAATAAAATTAAATAAATTTGTTATTTTTATTTCCGTTTTATAATTTTATGTAAAAATAAAATTTGTATTTCCACAAATTTTATAATTTGATTTTCTTATTATTCATATTTGTTTTTTTTTTTTATTATGCGAATCAAAAAAACAATAATTATTTTAAGGTGAAGAAAGTGTGTGCTTTTTGTAAAAAAAAAAGAAATAAGAAAAAAAATGTGTTTTTGGATGATGTGAATTATAAATTGTGTTTTAGTTAGCAATAATTCTATGTATTCCTATTTTTTTTTTTCTTTTTACACAAAGTTTGGAATTTGAAATTATAGCATTGGAACATTTATTTAACCTAAAAGCCAATGACAAATAAATTTAACCCAAATACAAATATGTTTCAACTTTTAGCAAATAAATTAAACCCATGTTCAAATGACTCAATTCAAAAAGGGAATTTGTTATATTCACTCTTATTCCAAAAAAGCGTTTGTACTAAAACGCCAAGCTCTAGAAACTACAATTGACGTTTCTGTGAAAAGACCACACGGTTATGGCGAGCTGGATACGGAATTGTAACTCATAAAGCGTGGAATTTTAGAAGAAATGTTTTAAGGAATAGGCGTGATTAAGTAAGTAAATGATAATAATTAAAATATATTTTCTTTTGGTTTTAATGGATTTTCTTTAGTGTTTTATTTTATTGTTAAAAGCAAAAATATACATATTTGCGTTTGGGAAAAAAGTATTTGTCATTTGGAGTATTCAAAAAAGTGCGAATAATATGTCACAAATCCACATCTTATGAAAATTTGTGGAGTGAATACGAAAAAAATACGCTTCTGTTTTCCTTTAAATTCATAATTTTTCTATAACCTAGATTACAATATCTTTTTAAATTTTGTTTCTTATGTTTGCATTGTTTTTTTTTATTTTTTTTGTTTAATAAGACAATTGGATCCTGAATTTTATTTTATCCGTTTTGATATATGTATTATTTATTGCTATTTTGTTTGCATTTAATGTATGTATATAGTAAAAATTGTTATAAGTTGAGAATTATGTAAAGATTTTTTGTATTGTATTCATATTTCTTTACAATATTATTTATACATAATTTTGATTGAAAATTCATTTAAATGGGAGTGAAGAGATATTTTGTATGAGTTTGTTTATAGCTACTATTTATTTTACTATATTTGTTATTTTCCTGTTATTTTTGTATATGAGGTTATATGTTTTTTTCATTTTTTTTTTGTTTGTGTTATGCACCCTTTTTTGCAATTGTCAACCATCAATAAATAATTATTGATAAAAATGGAAAAACGATATCTTATTATTTAATTGGTAAGTTTTTAAAGTACCAAATTTCAATATTTATCAACTATTAATTATTCATAGTTGATGATCGCAATAGGGGTGATGTTTTATGTTTTATTTTTTGAAAATATAAATGAAATTCAATTTAAAGTCTAATGAAAGTGAATGTAATTGATAATGGAATTATTTTTGTATTGAAACTTTTTCCGGCTCAGCAAGTTCTATTAAGCGGATCACAGAAAGCGAGACTTTTATGCGTTTTCCTAAAGTCTAATGAAAGTGAATGTAATTGATAATGGAATTATTTTTGTATTGAAACTTTTTCCGGCTCAGCAAGTTCTATTAAGCGGATCACAGAAAGCGAGACTTTTATGCGTTTTCCTACGTAAAGTCGCATCCAAGTCAATAAAAAAATTGAGCTGTGCGCTCTGTTCGCTGTAAATATTTGTGTAGGCGCCTTTGTTAGTCACATTCAACGCACGCTTACCGGCTCTGATGCATTTATAAAACAATTTGTGGGTTGGGGCACATAAGTGCTTTGATTTGGAAGTTATAAAATGTTTAAATTAATTAATAGAATTTTAAAAAAGGTCGATAATAAAAAAAAACACACTCCATTTATAAAAAGGAAAGTGTATTGAAGTGGCAACATTTTGTGGTTTTTTTTTTTTTTTTTAACTGCAAAGATATTGCACTTTTATTTCGAAACTAGAACAGAATATCAGAAGACATTTCTTGTTTCTACATATCTATATGTACATAAATAAGTGTATAAATTGGAGAAAGGGTGTGGCAATAATTAATATACTAACTTGCATTATAATCGCCCTAAAAATAAGAAAGAAAGCAAACATAAGCAAATATATTAGATCTCAAATGGAATCGGATTCAAACCTTTATAAATGTTTATTCTGATTTCTGTAACAGAATAGTGTAGGGGTAGGAGTGTGCTGATATGGGAAATCAAAAAATTAAAAAGGTGAAAAAAAAATAACAAGAAAATGAAGCAAAAACAGAAAAAACTATCACACAAATATAATAATTTAAGAATTTAACAGCCAATTTCTTCATACACCTATTATGGTTGTCAAAGTTCAAATTTATCATTGATAAATATTGAAATTTCGTACATTAAACTTCAATTTTTAGGTATAGAATTTTAATATTTATCAATGATCAATAACCCTTAGACTAGTGCAAGTAATTGGCCTTAAGGTCGTCGGTGTTTATTTGAGATAACATATTGATGCGTGTCGTTTTCAAGCTTCCTGAAAGATGAATTATTTCCAATCAGGAAGCTTGATGACTGCACTCGCAGTTCAGATACTTATGTATGATTCTGTGAAGAAAATCGATAGAATCTGAAAACAAAAAATAAATAATAATAAAAAAAAAATAAAACAAAAAGAGATTATACGTGGAGGAATAATTTATTATTATCTTGTGCACATGGTAATATATATTTTTTATCATAATTTAATTCTTTGTTTTTTTTATAACTTCAAAACTTTATAATATTTTTGTTATTATTTTTTTTTTTTTTTCAAAATTCCTTTTCCAAAAAGTTGTACACACGCTTAAAATGATAAATTTATTCTTTTTTGTATTAATTTTATTACTATTATGTTACATTTACATGTTTTTGAAACAAACCTTTTAAAGATAAAATTAAATAATACCTTATTACAGAAAATGCTTCAAAGAAATCTTTCAAAAATTATAAAAAAAATAATAATAATAATATGTAAAACAAAATATAATAAAAACACAAGATAAAATAATTGTTGTAGTCCATTAAAATTGGATGCATAAAATTTAAACTCAGTATTTTTTTTTTTGTATTTAGTATTCTATGGATTACAACACAATTTTTAAGTCTTCTTTTAACTTTGTAATAATCATTTTTTTTTTGTTCCATTTGTTTGTTTGTTTTGTTTTTGTTTTGCTTTTATTTAATTGTTAATGCACAATTAAATATGCTTCATAGTTTTATTATGTGTAGATTTATATTATTTCATTCGTGATTATAATTTATTTATTTCGATTTCTTGTTTTTATATTTTATTTTTATTTTATTTTATTTATTACTCATAGCATAATATATAATTTCGATTTGTTTGTTTCTTTTTGTTTTTCATTTTTTATAACCGCAGTTTTGGTACCTACATACATTATTTATATAGGATCTTCTATACAGGTAAAACTTGTAGTTTTTTTTTTTTTGTTAATGTTAAATTAAAATTAAATTTGTATTTTAAGTTATTTCTTAAAATGTTTTTGCTTTTTTTTTTGTTTGTTTTTGTGTGGATTCTATTCATTTTTTTTTTTTTTGTTTTTTTTTTATCTATAACCTAAACTAAATTAATATTTTTTTCTTTTATTTTTTTTTGTTTATTATTATTTACAGAGATACGTTGTTACGACGTCCATTAACTTTATTTACTAGATTGCAAATTTTTAAGGCTGGCCCTAATTTGAGGCCCATGTACTTCATCATCATTTCAGACGTTAGAAGCAGAAGTGCTTTACCATCGATTTCCTAATAATAAAAAAATAATAACAAATGAACAATTTATTTCAATTATAAGTAACAATCTGTGTGTGATAAAAAAAAATAATAAAAATGAATTGATGACGTATGAGGTGGTCTTCAGTTGGTTATGAATATTTTTTTTTAATTGGTTTGATTGGTGTTTGATTATTATTTTGTTTTGTTTATATTTTTGTTCTTGAATTTAGTTGAAATCACTTTGTCACTCAAAACTCAATGACTCACAATAATACTTAAGTATACCAACAGTACGTTGCGGTATTTTAACAACAACAAAAAATGAAGAATTCAACATTCAACTGCTTTCATGAGACCACATACTTCCAGCCAGAGCTCTTGTTTCGATTTTCAATTTGTACCTTTTTGTCGAAGTGCCTGCGAAGAAAATCCACTTCATCTGGTACAAATGCCGCGTAAATTGATAGCTCTATTGCTATTTAAGTGAAATAGTTACTATTACACTAGTCAGAGTGGGTTGTGGTTCATACATGCATTTTGCGAACCGGCACTGCTAGTTAAGGTCAGGTTAAACTTTTTGACAGTAAGCGTTCGACACACTTAGACCAAAGGTGGGATTCTGTAAGGCAAAAACGGACAAACGTTTTCGTGTGTACGAGCAGTTTTCTTCATATAACTTGAAAAACGAAAGAATTTGCTCTTAATTTGTCACACAATGTCTTTTGTTTTTAAAAAGTAGAATGTGTTCCCAGTATTGGTCAATTGTGGTGCCAAAAACTATAAGGAAACAGGAATTCCCTGCTAGTTAAACCATCTGGAGCCCCTGATGCAGTGAAAGAGATCATAATTTAATTTAAATGATTATAAGGAACAGTCTATAATTAAAACTGTTAGAAATTTTGCATATTTTGAATTCTAAAGGGTTTTTTTCTTGAGAACTCTGTGCCTCGGCACCCAATCTATGGTTAGTATTAAATTGTTTTGTTTAGACGATTGACAATCTTGGAATGTGAAAGACTTTGAGGAGGCAGCCGATTATAAGAAGAAGAAGACATCCAAGCAGGATATCACGTTTTCTGTTATCCAGAAATAACGGATAGAGAGACTTATATTTAGTCTTTCTGATACCACCGACTTCGTCTTCAGTTTTCGATAAATCTGTAGTGATTCATCTTCTGTGAAAGTTCTTTACTTCCAACCGGACCTAGAGAGAATGGTGACTTGAAAGTTTTTATGAAAAACTAGCTGAGGCGTGATGTGGTCGAAGTGACTTTGGGTTCATTCAAACGAGTACGAAATGTGTAGCGGTGGCCACTAAAGTTATTGGTCCATTTAGACAAAAAGGCGGCCATAATCTTTTTTGGATATCAGCAAACGGCCCTAAGGAGTATATTTAGCTTCCACCATACAGCCACCGCAAAGTTTGTCTGATGACCGCAGTTCAGAGCCTTTGTTATGGTTTTTTTGTCCTCTTTTCCATAAATTGGTTTACTTTTGGAAAGAGAGTGAAACTACTTCAGAGGCACGAGTTGTGGAATTTATACTTCTTCGTGAAGAGGACAATTTCAGTTTTGTGAAGTTTTACACCAAATCCACATCGATCTGCCCTGCTGTGAGGGATTCATATGTATCATATTAATCACATTGTAAATGACAACCAGTATCAAAATGGTCAGAAGTCAAAAAGATAACATTGACTCTGGCTCGTCATAGTATCTTTCTATCAAAGATTTTTCCCAAAACCTTTGGACAGCTGCATCGTAAGAGTTTTTTGTACACAGTCTTATTCATTTAATTCATCAAAACTTTTATATTTCCTAAATGTATGGTTTGAAACGAAGAATCGGCAAGAACATGAAGCTTTAAACAAGAGCTCTGTAGTTCTAATGCACTCCGAGATCAACAGCAGCAATGAACGCTGCTGTTCTTCAGGAATGAAAGCTTTTGTTGCTAGTGCTCTTTAAATATTAACATATAATTTGTAATTTTATGTCAATAAATAATAATAATAATAATAATAATATAATAAATACGATATCGAGGTTGAGCAGGAATAACGCAGCGGTAAAAGAGAAACTGTCAAAACCATACAGAAGGGAATCAGGGAATTGGGACATGGGAATAGAATTTGTATCGAACACCTCCAATTGTGGTAAAATAAATTTAAAAAAAATAATAATAACAAAAAAAGACTTACATGTTTTCTAAATAGATCTCCATGAACCGCCAGTGTAATATCATTCGTCTCAATAAACTGAATCACCTCCTCAATGGACCAATCGCCAGGATGTGTCCGTAGGGGCGTTGTTGCCACAGGTGTTGTTGCTGCTGCCGACGAACCAATCGCAGCCGATGTCAGTACATTCATGGAAGCCACAGCCGATGCCGACGCAGAAGACGATGTCGGCGTTACAGCCGAACTTACAGCAGCCATCGAAGCCGCCGAAGGTGATGCCATTGACATTTTACTATGACCCCCGCCACCACCACTGCCGCCAACCTGTGGCGCATGCGGAGTTGCCATGGATGATGTTGTCGTTGTCACAGTCGCATTGTGATTTGAATTCTGCATTTTGATATTGCTATTGTTGTAGACATTCGATTGTTCGGGATGCACTTCGGCCACCAGTGGAGAATGAAATTTAGCATTGGTTGGCGATATAAGCTCTGCCGATCGTGACGTCGCTGTATTTTCAATTTTGATTGTCGGCACAACAGGCGCTATGGTCACCATAGTGACATTCGAGGAAACAGAGGAGGAGGAAGTCGACGATGATGAGGTGGAATTGGTTGAATCTTTGCGAGAGGAATTATTGCTGATGCTATTGTTATTGTTGTTGATGATGCTGCTACTGCTGGAGTGATGGTGACGATGTTGATGTTTCTCACCATCTGCATGGTGTTTTTCCGAATGGTGTTTATCCGAATGATGTTTCTCTGAATGCTGATGCTTCTCTGAGTGGTGTTTTTCTGAATGGTGTTTTCGCTTTTCGGCAACAGGTGGCGGGGACTGGGATGCATGGCGTCTCTTGAGGCTCTGTGAACATTTTTCACACTCTTCGGTGTCGGCAACCAACGAGATCAAATTCGGACATGCTCTGCATGTTGAACAGAGCGTTTCAATAAATGTCGCCAGACTTTCATCGTCTTTCATGCGCAGCTGGGATGGAATTTTTACCTAGAAATTATAAAAAAAGAAAATTAATTAGTATAAAAAAAAACGGATAGAAAAATATAAATTTAAACTTACTGTAAAATTCTTCCCAGCTGCAGTCACAATATGCACATCCCCATCCAAAGCGAAGAGAAGCTTCGACAACTGTGACGTGTCTGTACTCGCTGCGAGTACTTCTTGCAGGCACAGCTTGGCCAGTGTTTGATGTGTCGGCCCCGTTACCATCGATGGAAGCTTCGAACTATTCACAAACGGACCACCTTTGCAGTTCATTTTGAAATGAGCAGTTACCGGCGATGCCGGTACCATTGCATCCGATTCTTGTATAAATGTATACCTCTGCCGAGGACTACGATGCTTATTCGAACTCGAATCCATGCGACATTTATTGCCTGGCGGTTGCATTGGATGACAACTCCTGGCACACCAGCCAGCTGGGAAAATATCTCGCGACTTGTAACTACACCAGTAGTCAAAGGCGCCCCGCCACCCATCGAACGTCACATGAATCTGATCGTCCTTGATGGCATTCACTGTTGCACAGCAAATCAATTGTGGATTCTTCTTGTCGACTGCCTCGAGCTTCTGACCAACTTGAAATAGATTCTCCGAAGGCCCATCCGGTTCTGGTTGGAATATATCCTCTGGAGCCACTAGAGCGTTGTTTAGAATTTTGCATAAATAACCGGGCCAGCTGCTGGCATTCATGCGAAATCCCAATGGCGGTTGCAACATTCCCCCGTTCTTCTCACAATGGCCGATTGCATGGATTTCATTTGAATCGACCAGACGCCAGAAATCATTCTGACTATCACTGCCATCCAAGCGCAGTCGCAAACGTGAACCCAAGACCCCGACAACGGTCGCAATGCAGGTGGAGGTTACGTTGCGCGGATCGAGGGCTTCCAGTTTCATGCCAATTTTAAAGTCATTCGATGGGGGATTTGGAGCTTGTTTGAAGCATTCAGCTGGAGCTGCTTCACTTCCAGATTCCTGTAAGAGAAAGAGAGAGAGACAAAGAACGAGAATGAATAAAAGTTATTAGTTTGAATAAATATTTCAAATCCAAGTTGAACAACTGGGAACTCTGAACGTAGAAGTTCGGCCTAGAGATTTGGAAATTACATACTCTGCTAAAACGACAACTAATAAATTCACTTTACATAAGGATCTGGTCCTAATGACAATTCCCAGCTGTGTCACTTGAAGTGAAACTTTGGCATTCATTTTATGAAGAAAAATTGATTTACGGATATTTGGTGCAAATGGAGGAGTAGGATTTGATATCATTTGAACGGTACCAAGAAGAAGTGGATGCAAAAGAGGATTTATTGATCCCTGACCCCATGTCCGAGGAGACAATGAAGTCAGATAAACATTCATAATTGACTTCTAAAAAGCTTTTAGCATAACATTAAACAGAAGATCCTTGAAATTTAATTCCCCCCAATTGAAATATCTAAACTAATTAATAAAATGACTACCCAACGGGCAAACTATCTACCCAAGACAGGAGTTGCTTTAGAAACGGATTATTAAAAGATTAGAGATTAAAAACTATCTGCACTTGGAATGATTGGAACCTTTAAATAAAAAAAAAAAATATTCCTGACGAATTATAAAACTTTTTTTATATAGAAAACCCTTTGAAGTGGTACTTGAAACTATTCCGTAAACTTTTTAGAATATTCAATTAAAAAAAAAAAAAACAACAACATCAAAGTCAAGACACTTCGTTATATTAAATCAGCGTAACTTGAATTCACCCTCGACTCAACCACCCACGTGTACCTTCATACGTTTACGAAGGAATACTTCAAATTTCCATAAGTCTTGGTGTACCTTTTCATCCCTTGTCGCGTGCGTCGTGCGTCAACAACTGTGTGTCCCGAAAGGGAATTTAAATTCGAGTATCCATACTGAACACATCGTAGAGCATGATTTTGAGTTTTGTATTAATTTTATTATTAGATTCTTGGCATTTTAAATTGGATGTCGATTTCGTTATGGGGTGGTCTCGTGTTTGTTATCTTTTTTGGGCAAACTCGACACTCGTCACAGAGCTTGCTGTGTTTGTGGTCATGATGTTGGCTTCTTCGCAGATATCATTTTTTTTGTTTTTTTATTATCAATTTACTCTCAATAAGACTTGTTAGAGATTTTGATTGTGTTGTTTGTTTTTTTGTATAGCATTTTGTAGATGTATACAAAAAATGTTTCTCTCCAGAAGCTAATCGGCTTACTAGCCAACTCACAGCATGAGATTATGAAATCTTTCAACAGAGTTATTTGCTGGTGTTGGCAGCAGGCGCTACGCTTCATTGAATAAAAACGAAAGATGATTAATGGCTGGACTTTTTGTTTTTTTTGCTGTTGTTGTTGTTTTTGGAAAGTTCATGAAAATGTTAAATACTAATTATATGAGTCTGACAATTAATTATTTTGATTGCAGCTGATTCAGATATTTCCGCACGATTTTAAATTAATATGCCAATTATATTTATTTATTTTATTATTATTATTATTATTTTTGTTTAAAAAGACTTAAATAGAGCGTAAATGAATCTATCAGTGACGCAGTGAGAGATAAAATGAGTTGGAACTATTTTTATTTGTTTGATGTTTGAGTAGACAAGCTATTTTCCTACAAAAATAATTCAAAGCCTAATTGCTTTTTACATTAGATAGTTTTTGATGGATTGGAGTTTTTACAAAATGATATACACGGTCATCTCTCTAAGTGGGTTATTGCTTGTAATTGTCTGAACGTCTCAGATTGTTTTCTGTTGGTTTCAATGGCTTCAGACTACCAAATTGTTACACTGTGACAGAACCGGAATAAGACTCGTCAATTTATGTTAAAGCTGATTATGATAGTGTGAAACTTTTGTTGAGATATGTCGCTGGAAAATGCTCGCTACCCCGTACAAATTGGAAGAGATTCTACCGAAACATTTTAAAGGAGCAGAGAACTGCGACTAGAAGATACACTGCCATATAGCTACTTTAGTACTGTTCTAGAGAAAAAGGTCCCCTAGATCCAGGTTACCTAAAGCGGAAATTTCTTCTAACAATTCAAGGATTTGCTGATTATATCGGTGTGAAGGGAACACTAACCAAAAACAGCAGTTACTAGTTCTTTTTCAATCATGGACCCAAAAGGCAAACAAAGTGGGTCATCTCATTTACGAGAAGAAGACAAAAAATATGTTATCCTAAAGGGCGAGTTGTTGAAAGATGAGTCGCTACATATTAAAGGGAAAGAATGGTTGGAACATTTAGTGTGAATTTTCATTGACGATTGAGGTCGTAATGCCTTCAAACCCAGAAGGAAGATCTGGGTGACAAGGTTAATGTTGATTTTCAATGACTAAAATCTCAAATTTGAAGACGTTTTGCTAATATGATACTTTATGGTGAACATAAACGCTTATGATCTACTTTTTCTTCTGCATAGACTGTCACAAAGGACTTTATGTTGGACATAGAAGCTCAAGTTTCGTGATATGAATAAAACGGAGCACATGCTCAGAGTAGGAACTCAGCGTAATAAGAAGAGTAGGTACTCATGAAAATGTATGTGTTCAAGAATTTTATTTGTACCAAATTGAGTATCTGCTCCGAAAATCGGGATTTGAGTAGGATCTCATTTTTAATTCATACTCGTATCATCCAATGACATAAAATTAAATGTGAATTTGATACAAAATTGATTATATGGTAGAGTATTACAAAACGATTACTAAAGTAAGAGACAACCCAGATTTAAATGAGTCCTGCTGATCGGCATCGATGACAAGTCATAAAAATAAATTAAATAAATAAGAAAGAGGCTTAATGACTGGCATTCTCAACCATTTCCTTTGTGTTTGTTGTTTGCAGGAATGGAGGGACCTATGAAAACCAAGTTGGTTTTGTCAATTCCTCGCAAGAAGCATTACCCATAAAAAAAAAATTCAATGTAGCATAGGCTGGCAAGCGAGCTCAGACCTCCGGCGTAATAGTAGATTCTCCTGACCATTACGCTAAGATGTACTTCAGGCCATGACATGAACTAAACTATAAATTCGCAAAAAAAACCATCACTACCTAAGAGCCTGAAAAACCAGCGCCCATAGAGATCATAGAAGAAGCAACTCCCGTTGTTTCACTTTTCACGACCATTATACGCCCAAACCGTTTTCAAACAAACAAGCAATTATACAAAGCACCTCAACAACCTCTTCTGCTAACATCCATTCCATTCTTACTAACCACACAACAGCCAGCCAGGCAGTCACTGGCCCTCATGGAAATCGTTCTATTAGGCGAAGAAACAGAGGGTAAGGACCTCTTTTTGAGTCAAACCGGGTCAAAAGTGCTTCCAAATGACGAGGAAAAAAATCATCTGCTTGCAGATAAGTGGGGCTAATAGAACCCATCTGTGGAATGGGATGAACAGACATGGAAATCTTCAAACTAGCCCAAGTAAACCTCCATCACACAAAAGTATCCTAGTAAGAAAGTCTACCAAAGACTACTTGGAGCTAGCACTGAAACAAGAACCCTGAACCTACAAGGTCAATAGTAACTCTAGTTTAGTATGGGACACATAGCAATATGACATTCAGAATTTATGACGAGAGCTTTGGTACTGCTCCGGACCCAAATTGAAATTGATGGTAATCGTCAAACTCTGGTTTCAGCGGCGGCTTACTTCCCAGTTGACGAGTTTAATATTCCACCGATTGAGGTACAAAACAGCTGGTTGAATACGCAAATGACCAAAAGCTATTGTTTTATAAATAGCCATCTCAATGATTTGTGAAGAGTAAAAGAAGGGAAAAAGAAGAATTAAGGCCTTAAAGTTCTGCTGGGTATAATTGGGCAATCTTTGCAAAAGCCGTATTCATAGACGCTGTCCAAGTCGTGTTACTTAAAAAAGACAGGGGCTTATGTAATTCAAATAACATTGGATAAACTTCAGTCTAAGGATAAACTGTAGTTTACAAACGACTATGAATACGCCTTATTGAACCTACAAACCTGTCATTAAGTTAAAATTATGGGAAAAATTGAAGAAAAAGTCCTTAAAATACCGAGATCTGTCAAGCAGTTAGCAGTTAGCACATGTCTACTGTTGATGTCTATCTGAACAACTTCCCAAAAGCCCAAGACAGTGCAAAACCTGTCCTATTTTTCTAGGAATAATCCAAAAAGTTTTAAACTTAGCATTTCTTTTGCGTTTGAGGCGATTTCACTTTTAATTACCTATCTGTGTTCTTTTTCCGAACGATGACGTAATAAAGCTATAACGGCGCCAAGGTCCTTGCGTCACAACTTTCCTAGGTAGGTATTATTTTTTTACAATAATCGCCTTGATGTTTTTTATTCAATTGGTGTTAGTAAAATTTAATTACTGCCTTCTATTCGTCAAGAACTTAAAAGTAGTGCCATAAAAAAAAAAACAGCGGCCTGGTACAGGTACCTAGGTGCCTACTTGAAAGCAATTTGCACCCGTTTGTTCCATAATAAAAAAAAATAGAAGCACTTTGTTTTTTTTTATTCCGTAGTTATCCTTTTTTTACCTCTCATTCAATTGCGTTTTATCTAGGTAGGAATGACTGTCAGGCTCAGCAATAAAATGCTGCAATTTTATACTTTTGAGTAAATCATCCTCAGAGATCATTGACCTATCCAACCCGAATTTAGGTGTAACACTGTTTTTTTAAGAAAATATACAAGACTTATAAGAAAAAGAAGAATCTTTCAGAGATCTAGAAAAGTTTTAATCAAATTCTAAAACAAAACTCTATGAACTCTCTTCTTCGCCATTGGCACAATGTTCAAGGTCACGCATGACTTCTTTCAAACTTCTCAGATACCATATACTGCCGATGGCATGTTTACCTCAAATTAATCCCACAACAAAACCCACCCAAACCTCTAAAACCCTCTTTTGCTAGAATAAAGTTGAGAGAAAACTAGGTACACATAAGGAAATAGAATGACGCAGTTAAATGGATGAACTCACCTGCAAATAAGCATCCCAATCGAACACATGAAAACTCTCGTACTGAAACGGCCCAGTCGGAGTACACGATCCTGGACTCATTTTATGATTACGCTCCTGTTCGCCCCGATTGTTGTTGTTTTGCTGCTGTTGACTCGGTTGCTGTTGTTGCTGCTGCTGCTGTTGCTGTGTGGCCCGATTGCTGTTCTTCTTCTGGTTCTTATTCATGCACATCATCGAACAGAATTCACGACTGGGAGCGGACTCCTTGATGACATTGTCGCACTGGACACACGCTCCCTTGCTGTAGGCTTTGCGGAACTCGGAGATGCACATCTCCGAGCAGAATTCCTTCTTGCCATTTTGCGTGGGCAAGACATATTGCAGCGGCTGTTTGCTCTCACCGCACCAGGTGCAGGTGGCTGGCTTCTTAGCCGGTCGGCCACGCGACCGGTGGCCATTCACCGGAGGTGTTGCCATTCCATTACTGCCATTGCTGCTGCTACTGCTGGAAGAACCTGCCGATCCATTGGACGATGAGGATTCCCTTCCGCCTCCTGACATTTTACGGCCGCTTCCGCTTTCGATTTGGGATGTGTTTTTTTTTTTTTTTTATTTCCGTGTTTATTTTTTATTCTTCCGAGAGCCACGGGATCGCGTAATTTATTTCGATTCACTTCATTGCCCTTTTTGCCGGCAAGCGGGCACAAAACTTTTGAACAGAAAATTTAACTTACACACAATTTCGGAATTTCAATGAATTGAAAATTTTATTCAATTTTTTTCCTTTGGATTTTCAATTACAAAAAAAAAAAATTATAAAATTCCAAATCCACTCTCAAAAAAGGAGCGGAGAAAAAGAGAAAACCAAAGGATTTCTTTTTCACACGC
Organism: Meliscaeva auricollis; assembly: GCA_948107695.1. Classification (NCBI taxonomy): domain Eukaryota; kingdom Metazoa; phylum Arthropoda; class Insecta; order Diptera; family Syrphidae; genus Meliscaeva; species Meliscaeva auricollis. Next base: position 52,147,861 of record OX403619.1, on the reverse strand, counting down.
ACGCAACGCACTCCTCGTCTTGCTCTCACTTGAGATTTGTCAAAAAAAAAAAAAAAAAATCTGAAAAATGACGACGAGTCACACAATTTGTTTTTTTTTTTTCTCAAATTTTCTTTGCAGCGCACTTTTTTCACAACGAAATTACACACTTATTCACTTGTAATTGATAATATTTGTTAAATATATTAATTATATTTTTTATCACTGAATAATTTGATTGAGAAATTTATAAAGTTTTCCGACTTTTTGTATAAATATTTTCCAATTAATTGTGGATTATGTCTTCATGTCGTACACAACATTTCCGCCATTTTTATTTTTTTCGCAACCAAACAAACAAAAGTGGTATTTCTTCTTCGAATGCAAGGTGTTCAGAAAATAGGGGGAATATTGTTTTTTTAAATAGATGTAGCGATATCTAGTGGGAAAAAAGAGAACGAAGCAATAATTTATGATTTGGAGGGAAAAATTAATGTTTTAAATTGAATTTCATATTAAAAAAAATCAAATGAAATAATTTGAGTTCATTTTATGTTGATTTTATCGGAAAAAGATTAAATAATTTGAAATTAGCTTCGATTTGAATGGAAAGGGTGCGTTTAGAAAATGGATATGAATAAAAGCAACGAAACATTTAGATGGGCGTATTGGTAGATTTATTTAAGTTCTTAACAAAATGATGAATGGAATTCAGTACGCATGTGATGTGCTAGAAGTTTCTATTCAAAATGAATGCGACACGACAACAGGGGTTTTGATAAGAAAAATGCTTTGTCGCGCTGGTGTCCACTATGTAAATAAATTGTTATTTCGTGTCGCTTTGTCGTTAGGCACTGTCACGCGACGGTGTTTAGTGGTAATTTTGACATGAAATATATTATAGACGACTTCGCTAACTAACATGTTTGAATGCAGCTATAATGAGTTCTAAGATTTAACATATGGGGCCCATATTTTATTTTTAATTTGTTAAGCTTGGTCATAAGGTCTCAAATATCACGATCCGGGGTCTTTGTGGTACAAGGGGCTCCAAAAGTTATACAAAATTCGATGTTGCGAAATATTTTTTTTTAATGAAATATTGTAGCGTCATATCTTGCTCGGATTAAGAGTTAGAGACCATAAAAAAAGTATTACACACAAAAATGCTGCTTATGACATTTTCAATCAAATCTGAGTGGACTTTAAAACTTCCATATGTGATTGAACGTTGCAAACTCTATACACTGTTGTTAGAAAGATAAAGAAAGAACCCCTTAAATTTGTCGTCCCCAAGGGCCCCAGCTATACATCGCCCGCCCCTGGGTATAGACAAACAGTTTTTTGTATTTTGGGACTTGAACCCAGACCTCTGACGCACTAAGCATTTCACCAATAATACAACAACAGAGATTTGACGAAAATCATAAGAAAATATAAGCCAAACGCAAGTGGACCAATGGTCTAGGAAATTGATAAAAAATAAATCAAATAAAATTTGTGGTGTTACACAGTGAAAATCCTTTCTAATCACAAAAAGAGACATTTTCCCCCATTTTATGTTTTATGTTTTTTTTTCAAACGACATTAACAAAAGGTCAAGGACAACTCGGCTGTTATTATGACTATAGAAGACATTTTCATTTGATTTTATTTGTTTCAAACATAAAGTCCTTCCCTTAATTATTGTAACCTCTATTTGAAGGAAGAAAAATAACAAATAATTGGACGTGCTCCGAATTTCAGAGAGGGAGACCTGTCCTATACACCAAATCTAGCTCTTAACTATTATTCATTAAACTTAAATTGGCCAGCATAACGCGTGCTGCCTGAAGCAACAATTAGATAAAAAAACATCAACTTTTACTTTATTTTTTTTTACAACAAACATTGTTAAAGTTAGAACTTGTATTGATTAATGGTTGTTAAAGCTACCAAAAGTCTGGAACTGGAACTGGAATATAAATTTGTAATTAGGGACATCATTGTCGTGTTTCTATGGAAAAGGTGTGTAACACGAGCTGTAAAGGGAACAACCGAAAGTAAATTACATTCAACTCATTTCCTGCTTGGGTGGTTACATCTGTACCACATCAGGGTCTTCGTGGGTCTTCTTTATGACAACAAGTCAACAATAACTTCACGATGTTAAAGTTTAAACACTCTGATTAATGATAACTTTTTTGTTTTCTGATTAAAGAGTTTTAATCCTTTTAAGCTCAAAGGAGTTATCTACTTTAGAAGTAGTAAGACATGACTTAAAAAAAATCAAAGCAACTTATAAAGCAAAAATGACATTTTCATTGAGTGATGAGTCATTTATGGCGAAGGTTGCATTCTATCATTAATTAAAATGAAGAAGATATAAGAAGGTCAAGCTTAGGTATATCAATTAAGTGGGAAATGAGGGGCTTCGAAAGAGTCGAACCCAAACAAGAAGTGTTTGTTTAAAGTTCACATAATGTACTTCTGATTTACAGGTCAAGGGATTATGAAAAACGTTAAATATTGTGGTTTTCTATGTGGACAAGTTAGAATACCTTTTAGGTAGGGATAACGCATAAGTAAGATTAATTACGTCTTATGTTAATCCTATAGAAGTTACAGTTACACTATAGACGTGCTTTGGGTTAAAAGCACCTGTACATAATGTACAAACTACAAAATTGACCCGCAAAAAACTAAAATAAATCAAAATAAAAGTAAAATAAAAGAATTAGATACCGGAAGTTGTTAACTTAGAGAGACTAAATGCGTAAGTTGTAAGACATCCGTAAGTTTTTGAAAATGATTTTTCCCGGCTTAAATTGCAACTAACAAAGGGTTACAAAATTAACTGTAAGTTACAAACAGAAGTCATTTACCTAAGTAGACTTACGTAAGTAAATCCAACGTGTAAAATCTTAGCCTTATGCTTTTGGATAATCGTTGGAAGCTATAATTAAAGTAAAGTAAACGAAAAAAGAACGAAAACTGGACGAAATGTAGCAATTTATCATTTCTTAAATGTACTACCACTTAAGTGTACCAGTGCCTAAATGTATCTACCAAAGTTTCAAATTACAACTTAAATCATGGAAGCGAACAAGCGACAATCCCCATCGACTATTTCCACCAAAATACTATGTGCGCTTTTAAATTAATTTTAAATATTTTCTAAAAATCATTTGCATTCGTTTCAAACCATGTTTAATGGACATGTGGTTATATAGTATTAGGTCATTAAAATTCTGTCATTCTACAACACAAAAAGAACAATTCCCACCATATAAAACCACAGCAGCTTTAAATCTCAACAAGTCGCACATTTCAAACAAAAAAAAAAAAAAAAAAAGGTGGCGATGCATCGACGACGACTAAAACTGCCATCAGAGGATTTAAAAGATTAGTGGTCAACATTTATGTAACATTTAGATGTGTCAGCCTATAAATGTGGTTACAGTTATAATGTTTGAGGAATTTAGAGCTCAAATCAGTTTCCCCACGCAAAACACAAAAGAGTGTTGGAAATTTAATTCACAACGAATATATACCAACATTATCCTGTACATATCTCATTTAAATTGCTTTGTATTTGCACTAAAATGCGTAGGTAATAATGTCATTCCAACCGGGTTGTCAATTAGCTTATGTCCTGGCATGCGTTTCCTCACCATTTCCCTGGCTATGCAATACTCTATCCTGAAAATGTGCGGTCGCGAATGTTTGAGGTTAATTTGAATTACCACCAAATGGAGGGGTTATTGTGGCATCAATGATGACAAAAATATTGCATAAGATTAAAATCGCATAAACATATAAGAAGCAAACGCGGATTTCGTATATATGGTTTGGTTATGCAAATTTTAATGAGCATTAATGTTGAATTTATACACTATAACAGTAGATCTAATCGATTTAAGATAAAATCTTATTTAAATTGTATTTATATATTTTATACGCTAATTAGTATCAAATTGATGGAATTTCAAAGATACATAACCTTTGATGTTTAAATGGGAATTTTAAATTTAAGTGTTAAGTTTTAAGAAATACAATTTTAAAATCTTAAAAAATCAAATTATTAACACAAACAAAAAAAATACGAGCTATGAATGTGGAAGAAAATGCAACAAAAATGTTGCATTTCTACTTTTCGTCAAATTTTAGTACAGTTTTCGTTCACTTTTGGTTTTGAATTTAAAAAGCGCTTTGGGACAATAGTCAAACAAAATTGGAAGTTTATGTCAAAAGTACTGGTGAAGTAATGGTTAGTGGAATGGACTATCATGCCAGAGGTCTATGATCAAAACCAACATTTCGTCAGTCTGTGCGTCTCTTGGTCCATCTGTACAATGCGTGAACAGATTTTCCTCAAATTTGGTCCAGATGGTTTTTATGTAATTTCTAAAGTTTTTTTTTTGTTAACATCTCGGTAATCGGTTTTGCTCGAAAACAACTTTAACGATTTTGATTAAAATTTGTGCAGGTAATACTGAAAGAGTGCATTGCAATAAAACTGCATTAAGTTATTCTCAAAAATCTCGAATAACGCAAAAACAGTGTTGCCATTCAATAAAAATATTTGTGTAGTTATGTCTTGTAAACGTTTTAACCGATTTTGATCAAAATATGTTCACAGATAATTTTTGTAACCCCCATATATCTGGATTTTCAGCTTTAGAGATTTTGAACTTGAGCATTATGAATTTGTGGATTTTTCAAAGTTTTTGGATTTTATTTTTAAGTATTTTGAACTTTGGAATTCCGTGGGTATATTTTAAAACGTCAAACATCAAATTCACTCAATTATGAAGCTCTCACGCATCTATGATGAATGGGAGATGATTTCTTTAGAATTCGCAATTTTAAAACAGACCTTAAGCAATGATATTAAACCGAATGAAATTTAACATCATTCTATTATTAAATAGATTCTATAATGTAGGTAGGATGAAAGTTTATTTTTAAGTTAATTTATACCTTTTAAGGGCTATTTAATTTGAAAATGAAATTTTAAGCCATAAGCTATATTTTTAAATGATTTAACCTCATAAACGTTAACTCATTTTATCCTCATTTCAATTAAATAGACAGTTGAAATCATCATAATTATGCCAATTGGATTAATGTGGATGATTGAAAATGCACGTCATTATTGAAAACAAAATCAGGTGAATGACGGTATAGAAAATGATTCCAAATAAAAATGCTATGTCATAATGTTAAGCGAATGAAAGGTTCGAAAGAGTTCGGTTCGGATATAATATAATTTAAAGGAACCGAAGATAATTTTCAGTTTTAAAAACTATTAAAATAAGAACTGACGTGTTTTTTTTTTGTGGGTTTTTTTATGTATACAAAATTTAATATTAGTTTTTAGATTGAGTTCGTAGCTTCGGTGCACCAAAAACCACTAAATTTTCGTCCTTTTTTTTTAGGTTTTAGCTTATTTATTATAAAAGATGCATTCTATAGAAAAAGTCACCAGACAAGAGATGAGAAAGACACTTTTCTAAAATTTAAGTACAACAGAAGCTCTGTAGGCCCTTCAAAAGTTTTCGAGATTTTTGGAACACATAATCTTAAAATCATGCTATCCTAGTCCCTTTTCATAGTAACTCCATTTTGTTTGTAATAATAAAAGGATGATTTCCAAAGCCACTTCGATATCAATTCCTTTTTGAAAAATAAAAGAGACTTCTGTACTGAAAAACTCCTTCTAAATTCAGAGGTGACTTAACAAATTCAAGGTCTTATATCTTTTCTGATTAAATATTTCAACAAAAATTAAATTTTTAATCTTTTTTGTGTAAAACGTTTTTTACTTTAACCAATATTTCAAGGACTTTCTAATAATGATGTCTTATTATATATACGATTGACTACCAAACGATTGTATAAGCTTTGTAATTTATGATCAAAGCATTCAAAAATCATAAACCACTAACCCCAAATGAAAATTTCCTAGCATTTCATCTTTATCACCTCCCTAAACCCAAATTCAGTTTGTAAATTTACATTTACAATTGAGCTAGGGAATTATTACTTCTTGTGATAAGCAAATAATAAATTGAAAAAGGAGAAACTTTTCTTTTAGCTTTTGTTTTGCTTAATGATGTGAAATCTCAAATGGTGATGATGGTTTCAAACTTATTTTAACAACAACACGTTGTTTTAATTTATAATCAATTATAATTTTCTTAATAATAATTAAACCTTAAATAAATGAAACATAAGGATAAGGAAGGATTAAAGTTTGTGTGTGTGTGTTTTTTTTTTTTGTAAAAAAATAAAATAAAATAAAAACTTCATAACTTTCAAGGTACTTGAACTCTATAAACTTGGCGGGGTACTTAAAAAGTTTATATAGGCGTTTAAATAAAATCAACTTAACTTTGCCACGTTGGTATTTAATTTAAAATTTAATGAAGTTCTTAATGTTTTGTTTGAGTTTTAAGGAGTTAAGGATGCTGTTTGTGTAAATATTATTTTTCAAAAACACTATGTTGTGTAATTTTTTAAAACAAAGCCTTTAGGGGTATGTAGTTCTGAGAGTTACTATCCCTTTAAGAATGAAACCTTCCATCGTATTCTTCAAAAAAAAATAAAAAGAAATTGGAGATGTTTTCTTGATCTTAATCGATACGGATAATGAAACCTTCACAACAAATTGTATCACATTGATGATGACGATGATGACTATAAACTCTTTATGTTTTTTTTTTTCCTAATGATGTGGCACCCAATAATAATACAACACATCATTCTTGAACTTAAACTTTATATTATATTTCGTCCAACTAATGTTTGTTTTTTGTTCTTCTTTTTTGGTTTTTGATGTTTTTTTTTGTTTTTTTTTTTTCTAGAGAATAAAAAAAGACGTTAAAGATACAAGAGCAATAAATCGATTTGAAGAACATGAAGATTCTTTTTTATTAGTAATGAATTAGCACTCAAAATAAATACAAATAATGTGTGGAGGTCACAGCCGTAGTCAAGAAAATACAAACTGAGGGAGGGGCTATTTAAAAACAATAAGTTGTTTATTTAATTTTATTTGTTTATGTACTTTGGAGAGAAAAAAAAAACTAAAAACTGTCAAATTTTGAAAATAGGGCTTAAATTCTATCAAACAAATTAATACTTTCAAAATATAACTAATTTAAATAGACACTAGGGGGGGGGGGATATAAATAAATGCGAGCATTAAGTATGCATAAAATTCTTAAACTCAAACATTTCTATGAGCACTTGCTCAATTTTTAACGCTGAGTACCTGCTCTGAGCATATGCTCCGTTTTATTCGAAACAACCACTATTTCCATATATCCCAACTACAGCCCCTTTTCACATGAGAGCGACCAACGAATGAGCAAATGAACGAATAAATGAGATTTGATTAATTTCTTAAGCTAATTTTTTAACTTAAATTATGGTAAATGGTAAGAAACTAACGTTAAGAAACTAGATTTCAGAATTCCGAAGTCATATTTCAATGAAATTCGAAAACAAAAGTCTTATTTTCATGTTCTTTTTTGCAGTAACTTCGATAAGACTTATATTTTATTCGTAAAGAAACACTACCGAAGTCGTTTGTCCAAGGAGGCTACAACATTGAACATGTCCAGTGAAATTCCGGCATCCGGATAACCTGGCCCGGTTTCAGTTGTCATATGTAAAAGCTCTTATAAGACTTATAGTACCAATAACTGGATAGTTTGATTGTTTTTTTTATAAATCCATCTTGCAAGAGTTCAACACCCCTCTGACCCCCACCCGTTGCTGCGGACCTATTCCTTTTAGTTTCCTTCCTCAGATGGAGGATAGAATTTGTAGAAGAAAGTTTATATTTTCTTATAATGTACATCCACCCAAGCTTAGGATAGCATGAATTGGCTTTATACGATGTTGTTTGTTGGGGCAGTAAATTGTCAAGACATACGCTAATGTACTCCCAGATGGCTTTTGAACAAGAAAACAACTACAAAAAAAAAATCTACAAGAAAAAACACCACCCACCATCCACTTATATGCTCTAGAGATTGTCTCGTGTGGCTAATAAGAGCGAGTATTATTATTATTATTATGTGGGAACTTTTGGTTAGCCAGATATTATGATGAGACAATGACAGACAGAGCCAGGGATAAGCACAGGATGAACAAGTTGGTTGAATATTTATCTTTAATAAAGCTCAAAGTTTAGTGATCGATATAATATGAGTTTTTCAAACAAGTTTATTTTCGTTTTTCGGATAAATTATTGCCGAATATTAGTTAGTTAGTCATGTGTAAGGTCAAGGTATGTAGTTAAAGTTTGACCTTTAAAGATGATAAAGTTGGTCTTCATGGGTTAAGTAGGGAGAGGCTTTTTTTTTGGGCAAATAAATATAAAGTCAAAGTGTAAATTGGTTATAAGTAAAGTAATTTTATGAGTTATCGTCTAGTTTTATGTGAACTCTTTTCAGATATTCCGTTCAAATGACGAATTAGTAGTACATATGCAAAAATGTGGGTTACAAACGTCTTTGGTATTTTTTGAATGATAAACTTTAGACTTAAATAGAATAGGTTGACAAAGAAACATTGGATAAAAGATATAACTGCCAAAAAAGAAGGGATATGAAATACATTTAATTATTGAAATATACCGGAATAAGGTAGCAGAATACAGAAAACAATTTGGTGAAATAGATAAATTTATCATGGAGAAAGTACGAAAAAAATTAAAACATAACATACGAGAATATTACTGGCATAAATAGGCACTACGTCATGTGAAATCTATATAATTCAAGCCATGTCCATGTTCATCCATTTATTTTATTTCAAGTCGAAAATTAGCAATTATAAAATCGATTTTGATGTAGTTTGTTTTTTTTTTCTTCTCTTTTTCTAAATGGTCACTGTGGCGTATGAGTAACTTTTTTGTATATTGTCAACTTTAAAGGTTAATACAGTTTTTTTCGATTTCTCAGCAAATAGTCAGACGATTTTACATGCTTCATACTTAAAGATCTTGGAGTCAAAGATTTGATTTTTGGTATGTAGTAAGATAAAAGTTAACCAACTTAAGAAAATTGACAAATGGCGGAGTTAAAAAAGAAAAGAGTTTTATTTCGAGTTGTAATAGGGTAATGGAGAAGAGCAATTCTATTGTTTCGGGTGCTACATTTCTACTCTTCAATTGATGTTATTTGGAAGCTTATTGTTAGAAAACCATGAATGTTTTATGATTATTATAGAACATCAATGAACTTCTTCCACCTTATTCTTTTGGATGACAAGAAAATAAAAAAAAGGTTATAAAAGACGCGTTTCGGGTGCTATATTTTTTTTTCTAGGGCGGAATATAGAAATATAGAATTATAGAAAGTCAATACGAGAAACATAAAAACGTTTCGGGCGCAACGAGAAAAAAATCAAGAATATTTTGCTCAAACAAAAAATCTCGTTTTTCTCATACACATTTGATTATAGGGCTTCTTTTTTTAATATAAAACATAAAACCAATGACAGAATGAAGATGAAAGAATATAGGATTCATAATATATAATCTAATATTTTCAAAAAAAAAAAAAAATGTTAATTGTTTTCGGTAAGGTTTGCTATTGAATCGATCGTTACCTAAATGCTACTTCCTTCTAGTTTGCTATTCCAATTATCGTTCTTAAGGGAATTTTAATTTTTAAATTAATTTGTTTTGTTATCTAGGTCTAGGCACTTTAAAGTTAGTCAATTAATAATCTTTGTTATATTCTTTGAAACTAATTACCATTTTTCTTTCCCTGTCTTCTATTCAATTTTGTCATTATTTAAAAATTAAGTGATTTATCAGTTTTTTTCCTGAAAGGCTATTTATAAAACAAAACAAAAACCTAAATTTACTTTGTCTCTGATCGATTCTTTTCTTTCTAAACATTTTACGTTGAATGATAAATATTTGTATATATTTCGCTGTCGTCATTGGACTGCATCATCTTTTCATCAACAAAAAAACAAAAAAAAACTTTACCATCCAGAAAAACACTTCTTGTCCAAGAGGTTGTATTTTAGTTTTTTTTTTTTTTTTGTTTTACTTTCTTTTCATCACATCTCCTTGTGCATATAATCTAGAGAGGATTTAATAACTTCTCCGACACTTGGACGCAAATCTCTAAAACTTTTGACATCATCTGATATAATAAAAATGTGAATAAGAGATTTCTTTTATAAAAAAAAAATATAAAACAAAGAAGCGAACAAAAAAAAAACCTACTCCATAGTCAATGATGATGTCCTCCTGTCCATTGGCGCTTCTTTCATCAGAAAAAGAGCAACACAATGATGATGAACACTTCATCAATATTAAACATTGTTTGTAATTTGAAATTAATTGCTGGGAGAAGCGACAAGAAATTGTCGGTGATGGTTATCATCTTTGAAGAAAGACCGCCTCCATAATACTCCTACAACAATGCTTAGGCTCACCTTACCCATACCAAAGATATTACACGTTGTCGTTTTGCCTTGTCATTTAGACATCAGAACTATTCTAGAAGCGATAATTGAAGACTCCCATTGCACGCTCATTGCTCCCATTCTTGATGTTCATCTTTCAACCCATCTAATCCTCAACGGTTTTCCATTGAGTTCAAATGACTGACTTTAATTGCAAAACTGTTCTTTGAGATAAGGAAATATCCTTTGTGACTTAAAATGTAATTAATAGAATTTGTAAAAAATGTAAAAAAAAACTCGATTAATAAAAGAGTCCAACACATACTTATATAATATAATGTTTCCACTCAATTAAACAGTTAATATAGTCGCGAAGGACTTGGTCATCACACACAGGATTAAAATATACACCAACAATAATTGACAAAAAAAAAATCTCATTATTACACCTGAGGGATGTTTAATCGAAAGTGTCTCTTCGATTTACATGTGAAAAGTTATTTTTTTTTTTTTTGGGAATAAATCCAAGAAAGGACATCAATGTGTAATATCCTTGTACCTAAAATAAGGTTCTCCATGTTGCTGGACACATAATTTTCATTCAAAACCGTTTGCATGTGAAATTCTCCAGCAACATGCTCTGTTTATTAGATGAAGTTTGTGTGTTCTTTTTTTTTTTTTTTGTTGTGACGCATGCTCTTGGCAACACAAGGATTTCCATAAAAACAACTGTAGATCCTTTTCAATTCAGAGTTGTATACAAGTCGTTAGCCTGTTGCGTTCTCAAAGCAGCAGCAGAACATTAAATAAGTCCTCAAGGATATTCCTATACATCCATTATCAACAAGCAAAAGTTTATCTTTCGTGTTAAAAAGGACGAAAAGGATACTTTGTCCTATTTATTGTATATTTTTTTTTTCTTGTGTCTAACTGAGAGAAATAGATTTAAGTGTGTTCGTGTTAAAGTTCACACTTCCGGTGGTTTATTTTCAAAATAAAGTATAAAAAGTGAAAGGATTTTTTTGTTTGTTGCTTCCTTATTCAATAAAACAACAACAACAAAAACAACGGCAACAACGAAAACGAAATCGACGACAAAGACAACGGGAGGTTTTATTTTGTTTTGTGAAAACGGGGTTGTGATAAAAATACGATTACATTTTACGGTTAACCAGAGAATTATTGTTCCGGCAACGAAGTTCCATTTCCGCTTTTATCCTTTTTGAACCCAATTGAATTAAGTTTGCTCTTATATTTATTCGTGTTATAAAAATAGTTTTTGTTTCTAGTTTCTTTGTGTTTTTCAATTCTGATTTTATCTGTGACAAAAGTGTTAATAAAGTGATTTAAAAAAAATTAAAACAACAAAAATTACAAGAATTTTTTTTTTTTGAAAAAGTGTAAACTTTTCTTTTGTGTGCTACCAGCTCTAAACCGTTTAAATTGGTAATTTAAATTTGTTTAAAAAATAATAAATTATTTTATAACAAAATATAAAGTGAGCTATAGTGATGGTTAATGGTTGTTCAATCATTTATACAAAAATAAAGGATATTTTCAATTGTTTGCTGATAAGTACCTCTGTTTTATAAAATTTGTACAAATGTCTTGCGAATTATTTAGATTTTTGATTTTTTTAAATTTATTTTTGTATTTTTTATTTGAAAAATTTAATAAAAAGTATTGAATAGGAATTTCTATACAAAAATCAATTAATCATTTTATGAACCTTCAATTTTATTTTTTTTTCTCAATAAAAAATAAACTTAAAAAAATGTAATTAGAATAAAATTTCTTGTTAAAAAAAACAATTTTACGAAATTTTATGTAATCTCTTGATTTTTAAGTAAAATTTTTGTTGAAAAAAAAAAATGAATAAAAAAGGTCAAAAGCATTTTACAAAATTGAAACCTAATTTAAAATGTAATGACAGCTATAAGCTCCTATGGAATGACTGTCTCTACAATCTTAAGACTATTTTGTAAAGTTCGGGCGTAGGCATTTTTTTTTAATATTTCAAAATGTATGCAATAGCAGATTTTCTATGACCGTTTTTTAAGTGCATATTTGTATTTGTTGTTGTTATCGTTTCAAGTTTCGTTTAACTGGAAAACTCTGTCCTTTTTCCGACACAATTAGAACTATTAAAAAAAATTGTCACATGTATGTTAATGGCGATTTACTTTCAAAATTACGACGTTAACCCTTTTTAGATTTTCATTTTCAAATATTGAGGACAATAAAAATTAAATTTAGTAACATTTAAACCTTTAACCTTTGGTTAAGTGAAGCAGAACAAGGGACAATTTTTCAATATGAGTTGAAAAAAAAAAAAAAAATATGAGAGCAGAATATTAACCTTTTTATGTAAGCTCCCAAACTCATCATAATCTATAAGATGATTTTTTATGGGGTGTCTATGATATGCATGTGTAGGCAGGCAAGTGTCCTCAAAGTCTATACATATATTCTTATCTATTTTTAGTTCTTAATATCTCAAAACTAAATACGCATAAGATAAGATGAAAACCCAATTAAACACCAGGAGATGTGTGTCCTTTTTTTTTGTTTGTATCCTTTTCACCTTAATTGAATGCTTTATTTTAAGTTTTAAACAAGCTTATATAGGATTTTATAAGGAAAATGAACATAAAAAACAACAACAACAAACAAGAAAGGTCATTTAAACATATCAACACAGGATTTATATTGTTCCTTTAAATCAAACTTTAATGAAACAATTTTCCAGACATTTGACCCTAAATAGGGCTTTTTTGTTTTCTTTAATTTATTTAATCTTTGATATTAAATTTAAATGTATACGGGTTAAGTCTTGTTAGTGAATTTTCGAATATGCTGGTCAAATATTATTATGTATTTAAAATTTTCTATGAATTTATTGAATTTTATCTCACATAAACATGACAATAGGTTTATTGTCAATAAATTAATAATCAAGCTGCAGGTGGTTACAAAAACTTAAACTTCAAAGACAGTTTCAAAATCCTTTCTATTTTCGATAGATAAAAAGAAACTAAGAAATTTCTTTTCGTTTAATTTATTAGAAAAAAATAATCTTTGGAGAATGTATCTATGCGACGGCTTAGAAATTTTTAAATTTTTGTTGAACTTTAAATAAATTTAATATATAAAACAACTTTTTGAAGTCGTTAAACTTAAAAATTAAAATAAACAACCAATCTTAAGGTTACAAAAAATCTACTTGACCAGAATCTTGGGAGACGCAAGATCGAATACCGTGTAGTAGATTTATTTGTTTTCGTATTTCGTTTAAGTTAAAATAATTTGTTTTAAGGATGGACAGTTTAATCGATTTATTTCAGAAGGAGAAACTTAAAATTAGTGCCTAGAAATGAAGTAGACCATTTAAAGCAAAGCTGAAAGCAAACACAAAAAGAATCGAACTCATCAGTGAAACGATTGTGTTTTAATTTAGGGCAGATATTTTTTGTACTAGATTTACATACACATGAGTATCTTTTTTTGGAAAAATATATTTTTTTTTACCTTACACATATCCTTTTTAATGCCTATGAAGTTGCTATTAGGTATTAATTTGCAAAAAAATGTTTTGAGATAAAATATTAGGAAAAATCGGTTTTTCGAAAATGAATTGTTGATTTTATAGAAATTTTTGACTCCAAAATAAAAAACAAATAATAATTAAAAAAACAATGTTATAGCAGAGAGAAACTAAATCAATCAAATTCGCCTTGAACCGTGGTCCGAATTGCTACAATTTCAAACGAAGAATTGTTTTTGGGAAAAATTTTGTTAAAATAATATAAAACAAACTATACACAGAAACCTCTTTTTCTATTTCTTTTTAAAATCAAGTTAGCCAGATGAAAAATTTTATAAAAAATATACATAATTTCCAATCAAAATAATATTTCGAACAAAAATTTAGACTGATTTTATAAAAACAATAAGATTTTGATAATGCTTCGACTGTATGAAAGAATTATTAATTAGTGAAGAAGAAAATAAGAATAAAAAACTTTTCTGTTTTCGTTGCCAGAACTTTCTATACAAACAAGTGCAATATTTTTTGCGGTTTCTTATGTAAGAAACTTAAAATATTGATTTTTACTATAACTTTTGAGATCCGTATATAAATCAATTGCATTGGAACATTAAAAACAACAAAAATTTAACAGAAATTTAACTTAAGTTTAGCTAATACTTAACTTTTGGCTTTCAGAGATTCCAATTATCTTGATTCTAACAAAAGTTAGTACGGCAAAGTAAAGCGGATCAAATGATTTTTTTCTAAAAACGTATACTAAAAGACGAATTGAAATAGTAGCTCAAATCATTATTGTTCTGAATGCAACATTTGAAATATTGCATTATATTTATCTTTTTCATTATAAATTACTAAAAACTAAAAGCTTTAAAGAAGGTCACCCTTAGTTTTGTTATCCATTTGAACAAATCTTAATTAACCACATGAAATTGTGTAACATAAATAATATTTTAAGCTGATTCGTACATCAAAGAAAACTTTCCTCTCATCGACTTAAAAGAACCATTATTAAACAGCACAAAAATCTATTCCTTAATAAACTCACTAATATGACACAAAAAGATTACATTCTGTCTTCCTTAACGACTGGGGATTGATATTTATGTTTTTGAGTTGAATCTTTTTTTTTTCCTTTCAAGGATTAATCATTTTTCCTACACTCGCATTGTTTTCACTTAAAGTTAGTAAAATAAAATTTCACAATATGACATTTTTATGAGTGCTAGCAATTTATCAAAACATTTTCATATAAGCTAAAAAAGTTTTCTCAACAAAATTTAGTTTTAGCTTATATGAACAGCTGGAATACTTTGAATTTCTAATTAAAATCTAAACGAAATAATCATTGTTATAACTTTTTTTGGATATGTTAATGAATATTTTGTAGCTAATTGAATAAATTAATGTAATTTAATGTTTCTTTTTTAATAATAAACATCGTTTATCAGAATTACTACACTACACACTAATTAACCACTTTCCTTTAGAAGAACATAAAATAAATAAAATTGATTGATATCTAATGTAGCTGAAATGTTATTTCACTGGATGTAATATTTTATTAAACGATTTTAATTTCAATCAAATATGGTCATGGGAGTCCAATTCCCAGAGAAGAGCATAAAACCTTCGACCATACTTTCACAGTTTAATCGTGATTCAATAAAAACCAACAAAATATTGGGGCCAGATGAGCTTTCAAATTATTTGTTTTTATTAAAGACAAAACCACATACATAATATTTTGGATAAATGCTTTGAAGTGTGATTTTGGGTGCTTAATACTTTGTCTCTATTTATCGTTATTCATCTACCAAATCATTTTATCAATTTAATATTTTATTTTGTGGGTTTGACCCTTTTTTGTGAAAGAAATATTTTTGGGTATTTTATTATCAAAAATTTGAAATTTGATACAAAATTTCTTAAATTTTCTAAGCATGGTTACCACTTGGTAGGTTTTTGGTTAGGAGTGACATTTCTTTCACTTACTGGCACTTAATGTTTTATGAAATTTATAAATGCTGGACTCTTAAGCAACCACCGCGGTTAAGAAGCCTCAGCCACAATTGTCAAACTGAAGAAGTTGGAAAAATATAAGAAAACCAAATTTTTCAACAGTTCGATTACGTCTGGCTTAGAAAAAAAAAAAAAATAAGTAATGAAAAGATGAACTTAAAAAATGCAAATTATAGTGAAATAATGACTTTTCTAGTATAAAATGAACTATTTTACAAGAAATTTGTACTAAGTTTGGATAACTTTGAGTTTTAATTAAACATAAAATAAAGTATCCGAAATTTTATTTCAAAATCTACCTCGAACAAATTTTAAACTGTAAACACCAAAAGTTTGGTTTTCTTGAAACTAGGGTTTAAGTTTAAGACATTTCCAATTGGGCCTTCTTGTACTTATCAAATAAAAAAACCATCAAAAATGATACTTTTGAATTATAGTAACACAAATTTAAATGTTTTGGTTTAATTTTCTAAAAAAAATGTAGGTCTGCAAAAAGGAATTTTAGACTCTACATTAAATTCGGTGGAAAATTAAGATTTTCTAATATTTCAATTTTGTTTACTATAATTTTTTATGTAAAAAATGTTTTATTTTTGTTTGCATTAAATATTTGCCAAGAAATTTAGTGAAAAACTGAATTTGTTTCATAGAAAACAGGTGGCAACAGTGTTTCTATATAAAACGTGTAGCTAATATCCAAAGTTATTTTTATTTTGTTTTATAAATATAATAAAATAAAATTAAAAAAAAAAAAAAAAAAACAAGAATACAATGGACTGGAACACTTTACTTCTCTCATAATATCTGACCTTCAGTCTACACTGTGCAATAACAGGACATAGAATATAGACATAGCATGGTCATGGTCTGAACAAAAAGGATGCTGTAGGTACCTTCATTCTTTTGTGTTTCAATTTACACACAAGAGTGGTCTATCTCCTCACACACTATTATACAACAACTTTACACACAACTAAAACACCTCTCAGAATGTTTCTATAATAAATGTGCAATAGAAGATAGAAAGTGTTATACGATGTGTTGTGTTGTGCTAACTTTAGAAAATATTATGTAATTTTGTATTTTACGAGTTACTACAGATAAAAATGGTGTGTATGGACTGAGTATACAAAAAAAAAACACATCTAATAAAATACCCCAAGAATAAACTTCCTGCAAATGACATGATGTACGCTAGGAGTTGAAATTACAAATTTCAGGATGTCTTTCATATTCTTCTTCCTACACACACACACAAACATCACAAACATCACAAACTAACAAGACAACATACTAACTGATGTATTTATTTTTTGTTACTCAAAGGAAGTGAAAGTATTTAATTTTTTTTTATTTTTATTTTTGAAATCTCCTTAGAAATTCTGAATTTTAGTTGACATCACTATTTCCTGCCAAAATGTAATTACACTTTTGTAAGAGTATTTTTCGAAGGTATTTTCAACCTCATAACTGGTTTTAAGAACGGAAGGAATTTATTTGATGGCAAGGAAAATTATATTATTTGTTAGAGATCAAAGGATTCATAACTTTTTGTAATTTTTGAGTTGTCACTCTTATAAAATGATAATCGGTTTATAAAAAAAAGTCACAAGAATAGTTTGTAATCTAAATCGGCTCAAATTTGTACAGAAATGGCATTTTTGTCAATTTTATCGTTGTGGAATTAAGAAAACCAAAAGATTTTGGGCAATTTTCTAATGTTTGATAATTTTCAATAAAACGATTTTTGAATTAAAGCCAGTAATGTATTTGGTTTTAAACATGGAGAAAAATATTTAAGAAGACGTTGAATCTAATCTATCTCGTCTGTTGAAATCATTAAATGTCCAAGAAATAGTAGAATTGGCTGATCTCTTCATTGAAGTTTTTTTACTTGCGATATTGGTACTACAGTGCATGTTTAAAATTCATAAACAAAAAAATCGTACTCGAGATATCAATCAAACGTGACTTTACGATGATAGAGAATGCAAGGAAAGTGGTTCTAGGATCCAGGAATTCTGTCTTCAGCCTAAGCAATTTTGTATTTCAACAGTTGACTTTATTTTTTTTTTGGGACCAAAACCTGCCATATAGCCATAACCGATAGGGAAAAACTAATTTTTCTAAAAACAACTCTAACTTTATTTTGAAGGAGTTTTGTAGGTTTACTCTTGATCTTTTGAAATAATGATTATGAAGCAATTTTTAACAAACAAGACTTTAAGAAATTTAAATATTGAATATCAAAGTTTTCAAAAAAAAAAAAACATTTTTCGAACATGGGTTAGAAATTTCTTTCAATTTTGTTCTTGGATGTCTTTTTTATATTTTCTTCAAATGACATACCAGATTACCAGCCGGTTTCTAACTTCTAACTGAAATGAGAACTAGTAGGTATTCTTGGAGATTTTGTCAATTTTTCGAAAGAGGCAGTATCCCTCAAGATGGCAGAGGCTGATAATCGAATCCAGACCTCCAGCGTGATAGTCCATCTCACTAATTATTATGCCATATTTTAACTTTCTTAGTTAAGCCCGGATATCATGATAATAAATGTATGATTTTCTTTGAACGTATTTTTAAAGAATTATTAGTATTAGATCACATATCTTGAGTTATAAACTCTTGTATACAAAATTTGCTACAAACGCAGTTTTTCGCATTTTTTTCAAAAATCGCTTTCCTGAAGAAAATTTGAGATAGAAAGGAATAATCAAAACAGTAAAATTATTTTCAGTTTTGCACATTTTACTGCATGTTTCTTGGTGAAAAAAAACAAGGCACCTACTTTTGCAAAAAAATCTATAGATAGATTATTAAATAATGATCAATTTTGAAAATATACGAAAACTTGAAAAATTCGTTTTTTTTTTCATAAATGTATCCAAAGAATAAAGGTCGAAGATAAGACTATTGAAGTTCTTGCGTCCCAGTACTATTTAAACCACTTTCGTAACTTCTAAGACAAAAATTATGTCAGACAACATTTAAAACAATTTAAATAAAAATAAAAAAAAATAACTCCGAACGCATTAAAATTTTATTTAAGTTTGTATGACTTGCTCCTATTAGCCACTTCCAAGAATCGCTGGTTAATGATGGTTGTTTTATCACAGAATTATTTTGCCTTAATTCTGAAGAAATACCACACACCAGACAATGAAAAACAAGCAAAAATATTACAAAAAAAAAAAAAAAAAAATTAAAGCTCAAAAGATAAAACAAAATCCTCCCTGGCCTTGTCATCCAACTAACCATGAAACACCTAAAACATTCTAAAAGAAGAAATAAAAACATTCTGTAAACTTTATATTACAAATTGACCTTTTAATTTCCTCAAAGGAAATCTCCTTCTTTGTTTTATTACAAACAACAAAGTAATAATTTATCCAACACTACACCTTATAACCATTACCCATTCCCTGCTGATGAACTGAATAATATAAGAAGCCAAGCCCATCACACCTTTTATTCTGCATTTATACTAAACTAAACCTCATGAAATTGATTCTGACAAATTTACTCGCAGAATGTTGTGTCTTCTAAATATTTAATCAAGAACTTGTCTGATTTATTAAATGAAACAATTTAAGAACAAACATCCTTAATAAAAACAGAAACACAGAGAATGAATAAAAATGTCCACTGGCACGGGGCGGGGCGGGACGGGGCGGCCGGCGACGCACGATGGCAGCAGGACATACGGTCATGTTGGTTTACATTAAGTTGTCTCACGATTATGGAACTTCCCATGAATAAAATATACAGTTTCTCTACTGTCTTTAATATTTTTTATTTTTTTTTTTCAAAGAAAGGGAATAAATGGAGAAAATATTACGATGCTAAGAGCGTTATTCGTGTCAAAAACATTTAGTATCCTTTTTTAGCAAAATAGCAAGCACTTATTGATGATCGGTGAACTTTATTATTTTCTGGACGTTTCAAATTTACACGTAGAAACTAAAATCAGGGTTGGTTGGGCAGATAAAGTAGTTTATTGGCTGTCTGTGGGCTCCAGGAAACCTAGAGGGCCCTAAGTTCGAAATATACTAAATGGAGGCTTCATATCAACTCCTTGTAAGCTTCTGAAATTCATGGAGCCAAGAGGTTTGAGCAATTGATATTTAAAATTGAAAATGAAAAACTGTCTATTCTTCCCAAAGCACTGAACATTTTTTTTTTTAACAAAATCGTTAATGAAAAATGAAAAAATTATGTTTACTCAAATACTTCAGAATACTTCACATTCTGTTATTCGAAATACCTTGTATGTGTGAACTATATCCGCAGCAAAATGGGCGCTTCCTTTCTTCAGAGAAGATTTCCCTAGACCAAATCCATCCCTGACTAGTAAACTGAATAGTATCATATATCCTCTTGCTATTTTTTCCATCATGAAGAACCAAAAAAAACCAAGACAACGATAAATGAATTTGATGCATTTTTGGACATTCCCAAAGGATATCAGTGGGATTAATGGATCTTTTTTATGAGCGATGAAGTGGTGAATGTGCCACTTTAGGTTCGCAGCACTCAATCCTCAAGTCTTACATTTTTTTTTTTCATTTTGTTTTCTTTTTTTTATTATGAAGAATTTTTTCGATACCTTCTGGATTGCGCACATCCAGAAAAAAAAATTTAATAAAATATTTAACAATCTCACTTTACTGTAGAAAATTAAACCGAGAGGCTCCAATTGAGCGCGGGAAAAATAATCTCTGATCGAATTAAATATTCAGTTGTAATTGCATTTAATCTCAGAATGAATAAGAGGAATTATTATATATTTCGAAAAGCAATCTATGCTATATGTACATTTATGTGGGAGAGGTGAAAAATGCTGACGAAATATCGCAAGGAAGAATGCATCGGATTAATGTCCTGTGGAAATTGTCGTCGTCGGTTGTTGATTGGATATAATTTACAGTGGAATCTATTTGTACAGTGAACTGCTTTTCTATTTTCCTTGACAATAAATTGAAATATAACTAGTCAATAATTTTATATCACTTTTGAAGCACATAAGCCAAAAAAATGAGCACCATCGTTAATTATTTTTCATGGAAACTTGAGTTTTTTGAAAGTTTTGAGCATTCATTAGAAGAAGATTACAAATTTAAATCTTGAATGACGTTGTGTTATTAGCAGATGCATAATTATTGTTATGATTCAGTATTTTCATAACAAATTTTAACAATAAGAGCCTTGTATTTTATTTAATTTGAAATACACAACAAATATGCAAATTCAAATCCTTATAATGTGAAGTTGATTTTATTTTGTATTTTTTTATTCTTTCGTCAAAACATTTTATACAAATTTGCTTTACTTCACTGGGATTTGATTAAAATTTGCATCAATTTACAAAATAAATATATCTTTACTTTAAAAATGTAAACAATCTGTTTTTTGTTTGTTTCAAGAAATTGTTTTCATAAATATTTTAGCAAGTTAGACTGCATTTTTATTAGCAAACTATAATTGCAATGCAAAACTGAAAGTTTCAGATAAAAACAAATTATTTTAATGGAAATTGCATACCAGTTTTAGTTTGAAATTATTTGAATAAAGTTTAACTGGAATAAAATAAATTTGTTTGGAAGAAAGACTGCGTTATAATTTATACAAACAAAAAAAAAATGACAATCAAATCTGGTTTTAAGTGAAAAGAAAATAAGACGAAGAACTGTGCGGTGCCGCATGAAAAGGAAAATGGTTTTAAAACGTTGTCGTCGCAGGTGTTGGAAATTTTGAAAGATGATAACTTTTATTAGGGATAAGATAATATTTTCAAATTTAAGCCATTTTTAATGAAGCCTTCGTACTTTTCATTTAAAAATCCCCCACAAATGTCTTTTGTTAATTTTTTTTTTTCGTATTAATTTTTTTGAAAACATGATGTTATTTAATATTGGTAAGAAATTCAAATCTTAATGTCACCTTAATTAAATTTGCTACTTATCCAATCTTTAAGTAACTCAAGTTTTCTTGAAACCTTATTTCAATTGGATAGTTCGAGAGTTGAACAGAGTTTATGTATAATTTTTGTTTGAGTATTTTTTTTGCTCAATTTTTTTTCTTTTTCGCACATCTTAAATAGAACCACAGAAATTTTAATAAAATAATTATAATTTTACTAGTCAGTTACTAGAGTTGTTAGTTAAAGTTAAAGTTAAAGTCGAAATAAAAAAAAAAAGGTAAAAACATAATTTTTTTTTAATTTAAAGCCTAAAATACTAGTTTTTGGAATGAAGAGCTGCATAATACGATGTCGACAGCGACACGATACGAATATAATTGATTAAATGTAAAATTTTCTCCGAATAAATACGATATACCTATACTCTAAATATAATTGCAAACTTTTTCGTCCACGTAAAGAAAACATGTTTTCGAGACATTTTTATGTGCGTGCGCCATTGTTGTTGTGGATGTCGGCATTGGAAATTTGTAAACACTATAACTTTTGTTAGAGTTAAGATCATTTTGAAATTTTGAATAAGACATTGTAATTTTCATACAAAAACTACAAATTTGTACTTTTTTTATTGTTCAAATGAACAATGCTGTTGATCTTCAAAATAATGGAGATGTCCAAAAACTAGAACGCTTAATTCTCAAAAGTTTTGGTCAAAATCAATATTTAACACTTTTTGTCAACGACATTTTTTGCAACGACAATGGTACGGAAAAGTTTGGAATTATCTTTAGGTGCACAAGAGACCACCCCTAAACACCCTCTTTCATTGTGATATGTTAATTATATTATTGATGGTTATGTGGAAGGACCTCGTAGGAGAAATATTTTTTAATGAACTTGGGATACTTAAAATTAAGGATACCCACCTAAAATTCATTGGTTCTAAGGAAAAAGGAAACAGCTTGAAAACCAATTTGTAATTTTGGTATCACCATTGATATGTTCATTCTAAAGTAGGTAATTTAAGTTATTGAAAGAACTCCCAATTAAAGAACTCCTATTATTATTCTTAAAACCTACATTCCAAATTTTATTTTCTATTCAACAAGTTAAAGCAGCAAAATTCATCACAACTCTCCACATGCCATTTCAATTTCAATTAAAATTAAACAAACAACTGATTAAACAACTGTGAAACTTTTTTCAATCATAATAAAATTGTGCTAAAACAATTAAGTTTTTAATATGATTATTATTATATAATATTAATATTTTAACTATTATAGATAAATAAATTTAATTTATCAAAAAAAAAAAAAAAAAAAACTTCAAAAACAATTACCAAAGCTCATGTTTCATATCAAAATAATAATAATGAATAAATTTAAATATATAACAATATCAACCAATTACTAACCCTCTCAGAACCATTTTCCACTACCATATGACCACAACGACAACCATTTAAACCACAACTATGCCACTATAAGACCATATATTGTGCATTCAACTGAAATTGTCAATTTTAATTAAACCTGATACACTTTCTATCCACCATCCATGAAATCCCATCATCAATTCCATGTATGAAACTTTTCATATCACACCAATTATTATCACTATACTATACCATAACATTTCATCTGAACTTTCTATATTCTATGGGGTAACTATATCAATAAAGTTTTTCTTTTTTTTTTTTTTTTTCTTTGCAGAAATATGAAAGCTACCGCGTTGCTCTGCCCGGTCATAACGTTACTTTGCGCTAGTCGGTTTGTATGCACAGCTCAACGAGGATACCATGAATATAATGCCATAGATTCACCCAGCAGTATGATTCAGGTAAATTAGTTGTTGAATAGTAATTTTTTCGATTTGATTGGTTTTTTTTTTGATTTTTTATTTGATAACAGAAATGTACGCTATGCAGGTAGTATCTATTCCCATGAATGTATTTGATTTTTATTTACTTTTTTAGTTTCTGATTGTTTTTTTCAAAGAGAGAATTCACAAGCAATTTGAGATCGAAGTAGATATTTGTTTAAGGGCAAGTTATGCGTAGTACAAAAATCGAAGAAAAACTTCTCAATACTCAATCTATTAAAATTCTGTAAGACCCAATACAGTAATTGGTGTTTTCTGAGATCATATAGCGGACATTCCTTATTATCTTATGTCACTCTCCTTGAAATAGAGAATGTTTTGAAAACAAATTCATAATCAATGAAGAATTTTCTGCAATACCATCTAACAAACAGATACATTAGTTTTCTAATGAAATTAAAAATGACACCTTTTTAATCAATTCAATAGCCAAGAGCAACAACGTGCGACTCTTTTTTATTAACAATTATTACAAAATATTTCTTCTTCTCTTTCTTGACTGGACTTTGTATTGTAAAATTTAACAACTCAAGTTGCATTTGCAACAAGTGGCATCAGCAATTTTATTGACATTCACACAAAACGAGATATTGTTTTCCTTTGAAAGAGTAAAGTCATTTCGAATTCCAATAAATTCATCCCTCCAATCGGGTGTCATTCAAATATGCAATTCAATGCGCGAAGAATACGATAAAATTACATAATTCGTGGGGTCTTGTCGTGTAATGAAATGCTTAAATAAGTCGTTACGTCAAATTAACTACACCATTCTCAAATGAATTGAGAATATCCTTGTTACTATTATAGTTTATAGGTATAGGTACCCTGCAGTTATTGATTTGACGAACGACAATGACGACGACAACGACAACGACTAAACCTAAACGATATAAAGTACAAAGGATGCAACCACAATATGGTGCTTCAAGCCACAAGGATAATATTTAACAAAATGTCACATACACACACAGTTCACACCTTGTTGCATGCATGAAATTGTAAATTCAAAAAAAAAAACACACACAAAAACTATACAACAAGGATAACAAAGTAGGAAGGACTCGTATAAAATGTGTAACTATGGTACCTACACAATTATGCGTTTGCTATTAATGTCGATTAATTTGTCAGTAAATTTCACACACCGCCATGTGATGTTGTTTAATGTATATGATGGTGAAAAATATATAGGGATGCATACCACACACGTGATTAAATAATACAGGATGACCTTTTTCTCATTGCTCCTATCGTCATCCGTGTCAACGCAGTCCCCGTGACACATTTAAATTTACAATTCTTTCTTTCGAAACGAAGTATACACTGATGGAAAAAATTCATTTCTAATTGGTCGAAAAAGGAACAAAAATTGTATTTACTTAGATGGAGAGTAGAATCCTTGAAGAAACTACAGAAACTTTAACAATTAACAATTTGATTTGTTGGGGACTGTGTGGATAGGCTAAACGAACTGGGCTAAAAGAACAAAGTAACACTGTACGAAGATTTCAGAGAGATGACCACAATGTCTGGAAGTATTCCAAACACTTAGACTCCTTTAAGAAACTAACTTGGAGGCATAGCTGTCAAAAAAATCACCTTTAACTCCGAAGAAAACAAAATAAACTTTCAGATCGCAGTGAAATTCCCCAAATTACACAGGGTACAAAAACATGATTTTTCAATCTTTTTAGAAAATGATTTGATTTTCGAAGAGAGAAAGACAAGTACAAAAAATATTTTTAGGGTTTCTGGATTCAGATTTTACAAAGCTGCTTTACTGCATCAAAATAGCACGATACAAGTGAAAGTTATAAGACATTAAGAGCAGGCAGACCATTTTATTTTAGTATTTTTTCATACTAAAACAGGGTCGTTAAATCGGAGAAAAGTACCATATTGTCCGTCGCAACCATCTGAAATGTTCATGTTTTTTGCTGATATCTCGAAAACGCTTCTTTCAAAAAATAAATTAATGTCATTTTCATGTTCAGCGACCCAAAATTAATCTGAAAAATACTTTTTTGTGCAGGTATGCGATATGCACTGAAAACTTGTGAGCTAGTGTTATCACTAGCTATTTCCCACATCTGACTAAATGTCAAAGTTTGGAGGTTCCGATCACGTCAACTGATCAGCCAATCCAAAGTATGAACTTTCTCATAATAAAAAATATTGGAAAACCTGCAGTTCTTTCAGCGTATCAGAGGTTTCGGTAGACTATTTAAATTTCAAAAATTTCTACAAAAAGATTACCAATCGCAGAATATTGAATTTTATCATTATTTCTCTGCTGGTATCTCACAAGAAGTTAAACATTGACTTTTAGTTCTATACACCCCAGGGAACAGAATAATTAGTGAATGTTTTCGACATTTGGAAATCCAATTTCAACCAACCGACTAATGACGGAAAGTTGACTACTTCGGGCGACCGACACACACTTGACGCGGATTGATTGAATGCGGTTTTAAGGTATTTCGAGTTAATGGTAGTTTAAAAGCGCATTAGACCGACCATGGTGTCTGATATCAGAAAAGAAAGAAGCGAGAAAGTACTTCCTTCACAACAGGGTAACTGCTGTTCTACCAAACACTTCTTTGTCAATTAAAAATTGAAAAGTAAATAAAGTTAGTATGATTTTAAGTTCTTGTAAATGCGACAATTTTTTCCAAGTGTATACATATAACAAAACATTGTTATGTGGAAATGAGTATTTGGCTCACCTGTGGGAACACCATCACAGCTCAGAAGTAATAAAGGTAAAATTTACTGTATCACTGGTATAAATGTTTGTGATAAAACATCGAAGGTCTTTTGTTAAACCAAATGCTATTTCCTGGAATATAATTTCATTACCCACAAATAACAACCACCATTATCATCATCATCATCAACAACAACATCAACAAGTGTTACTAGGTATATACTCTTTTTGCTACTATGTACTATTCTTTATTTATTTATATAAAACGTAACCTAAATACGATTTCATTTCAAATTAAAATAGCAAAAGGTAAAGGTAATTTAATTCATGTAATTATTATCGTTGTGATATTGAGGTGTGGGTAAGCTTTTCTTTAATGTTTATTTTGTAAATAGTAATAAAAGGTTGTTTAGAGATTGGATGTATTATAAATAAATTAAATAAAAACCCACCCCTATACTTGTACAAATAAACATTCAAAATGATATGGATTGTAAATAGCTATATCTACCTATAAAGTGTGCATAAGACCGAATAATTAATTTTTCTGCTATTCCCTATTTTATGTACTTTTAATAATGTGAATGAGAAGGATTTTTCATTTAAATGAAAATCAAAATAAGCCCTCTACGTTGGTACGAGTAAATAAGTCTTTGGAAAAAAAAAATGTCCTGTCTGTGAAATAAAAAAAAACAAGGAATTTAATCTCAATGTCTTTTGGTTGTCGTACATGAATATTTTTGTTGGTGACATTTCTTTCTTTATCTTATCTAAGACTGAAAAGAATTTGGTCATTTAATTTTTGAGACTTTAAAAGGAAAATCTCAAAAATTACTTCTTTAAGGAGGTATTTTGTATATCAAGTTGAAGTAAATTGAGCTTTTAACAGCAACCATTAAAGATTAAACAAACAACATGAGTCTTTAAGAATTGTTGAAGTGAAAAGTTTTAGCAAACACAATTTTGTGCATATCTTGGGAATAAGGCAAATACCTATAACTATTCTAACGCAGATGCAGAAGCACTAAAGGAACAGAATCGGAATACTTCTCAATATAATTTGAACATGAATAAATATTTTATGACACTTTTGTAAAGATAATTTCTGGCAACAACGGTACGAACAAAATTGACACTTTTAGTGTAATTTCTTGTATTTCTTTATATTTTTG
This sequence comes from Meliscaeva auricollis, assembly GCA_948107695.1. Lineage (NCBI taxonomy): Eukaryota > Metazoa > Arthropoda > Insecta > Diptera > Syrphidae > Meliscaeva > Meliscaeva auricollis. The sequence continues at coordinate 52,120,208 of OX403619.1, read as the reverse complement.
AAAAGTGATTTCTTAAGTCATAGAACGTTTCGAATTCGCGATTCTTAAATCAAAATCATCGCTTTTTAATTTAGTTTGTACCAACTTAGGTCCTCAAACCTTTACGTCCGTGAATGATCCCTTTTAAAGGCACAGACCCTCCATTACTCCTTAAGGCCATTGTGTTATTTAGGATGGTTTCCGGAAATTTCTTCAGTTGTGCAGATTCTTATTCTACAGCTCTCCGTCAATTGCTTTTTGGTCAACCCCTTCCTCGTCCACTGCATCACTTTACTTGCAATGTAATCGTTGCCTATTGGAACCGTTTGTCCAATCCATTGCCACTTACGTCTTCATAATAAAACCATGTATTAATTCCTGTTCCCGTCCGTTCTCTTATGAAGTTTACGGATTAGCGAAAAAATCCTTAAGATGATGCTATCCACGAGCGATTGCAGCTTTCTTCTGAAATATTGACTCAAACCGATGAGTAACTTCCGAGGCTGGTCAGTTTGTTGCCATATTTTAGCAGATCTCTTGTCTTCTGAACCTTTTCCCTCTTCTCTGGGAAGCACATGGAGTTGCTCATTCAAAGTCGTTTTTGCTGCTTGTAGTTGCTCTGGGGGAATATTTTCAAGTCGTACCACCTGGTTGTTTTTCAGTGATTTCATGATATTTTCTATGCTAGAAGGTGCAATGCCTTTTCTGGAATTTGTTTCTTTGGACGAGTCATTAGATATTGAATATTCTGAGCTATTGCTTATCCAAATGAAGAAGAGAACCATCATCTTTCACCGGATGTTTTTTTTAAATTTTGTACACCTTTCAGCTCTTGAGTGCATCATCTTCTTCTTCATCTTCAACTAATGCCTTAATGAAATTAAGTTTATCAGTTCGCACGCTACAAAAAACTTGTCTCATCTTCGTTCTTCCTGCATGCTTGTTAAAGTTGGTTTCTTGAGTCAATCTTTGTCTAAGTTTCTTCGAACAGCCAAGCAATTTTTCAGCCATGTTTATGGAAACATTTTTACAGCACACCATTGGTTTTCCATGGAAACAGAGGTTCTGCGCTGCTGATTTGTTCTCAGTCCTTAAGAAAGGTGGTCTTCTAGTTGTTGGCTCGTTCAGGGGTCCTTTAATCTGTGGGTATTAAACTTGGGCATTAAGGTGCTTGGGATCTCCAAACTGCTGCTGTAAGTAATCTTACCATCAGGTACCCAGTGAATATAAGAAACGTTCACAAGAAGAGGGATTTGTTGAAGTGGGTGCATTTTTCAAAGAACCTTAACACTTACAGGCATCTGATTCTCGGTTCTTGAGAGCTTCCAAGTATATTACACCAACAAATGAAATATTTCTCTCGTACAAAAGTAATCAACTTTTTCCTTTCCACTAAATAATGATTAAAGATGCACTTTCATATAATTTATAAACATCTCACGAAAATCCAGACATCATAAAATAATGAGAAAACTACAAACCATATATGTGTCTAGTGCATGTCTCAATGAAATGAATGCACACCAAGTGCAGCAATTCATCCAACTTCGATTAAACTTTCAAACAAGTTAATAATCTTTTTGGTTTTAATCAAATGCAAATAATAATAATTATTCCAAAGTTTTACTTCTCACAAGAGGAGCTGTATAGTTTATGACAGATTCCTATGATGCTGATGATGATCAAAATGATGATGCACAAACTTAATTTTCTTTGCTGTTAGAAGACACAAACAGCATCTTTCCATATCACCTAAGACATTACATTTCTGCCAGAAGGTGTTCCATCTTCTATATAGAAGTTCTACTTCTCTTTCAACACGTGCATAATATTGTTATCTTGGAAATTGCCAGCAGGCGATTTATGTGTTTTTGTGTGTGTATTTGTGCATTCCTCAATCTTCAACTTATAGATAGACTATGCTATTAGATTGTCGAGACTACACAATGAATCTTTTGTTTTCCAAACTATAACTATCTCTTAATGTCATCGTGTTGTCTTCGGTCATGTTGCCGTTACGAAATGATACACTTGTAATCTGATTGTTTCATCAGGCATAAAACTTTTTCAATCATTTTTGCTCGAAACCAAAGTTTTGTCTCCTTTTTTACTTGTTTCCTGTGGTTCTAGTCCTTTTTCTTTCTCGCGGCATATTTGTACCGTTTTCCAAAGACACATTTGCACACTTGTTGACCAGTCAATTAACATTTAATGGTGGAGATTCAAACAATTAACCCTTGAAATTGGATTTTTTTCCAACCGAAAAAAAAACAAAGGTCTTTAACATGACCCTTAAAACAAACGAGTACCTTTCTTACTGATGACGTCAAAAAAGTGTTTTGATTCGTTAATTTCTTCGGTTGATAATTTTGCCGCACGTTCGCACTCTTTTATTCTATAAAACTTTTTCTGTTTTAACCTTAAAGTTACATTGAGGCGTGAGTGACATACGTCGTCGTCTTGTTAAAACGTTGATTTCTCATTTGTTTAACAAATAAACGTGCCATTCTCTTCCAAATATTCTCCAATTTTCGGATTCTGTTGTTTTTTCCTTGTGTATCACTCTTCAGCTTGAAATAAACTTTATTTTCAGTTTATCCTAGAATTGTTCGCAGTACACATATTAACACAATGTTTACCCATACGAAGGGAAAGGTTCTGTGTGCCTACATTAAAAAGGGATTCTTCTATTTAGGTACCTATACTCGTAAGTCGGAAGGCAGGAAAAGTTTAAATTATTATATGAAAATGTTCTTCTAGGAAATTCTAAAGAATTTTATTGTTCTCGTTAAGATGCAATAGGTTTTAAGGAGAAAGGAATGATTGATATTTTCTCTGAGAAATAACATTTCATCAAAGATTATAGAATTCGATAAGTTGACATCAAGTTAATTGAAAGAAGTTTAATAGCCTAAAGTTTCTATAGTAAATATTTAAATGGAACAATAAAGTATTTTAAAGCTCTTCAATAATTTGTATTTGTTTTTGTCACAAAGGAAAACAAACTTGTTTCATTTTCATTGCAAGAAAGAAAAAAATCATTTCTATTTCTGTTGACTGTTTTTATGATTTCTCTTGAATTCTACTACAATCTTTTTTGTTAAATATAAAATCATTGTTGCGCATCAATAGCTTACACAAATAAAATATTCTTTTATTTTATTGATAGGTTTTTTTAATATTGTGAGAAAAAAAATCAACAAAAAACAAACAGAACAAAATTAAACCTACAGGAAGATTCTATTTTAGTGTAAATAAAGGAAATAAACGCATTCTCTCTCTCTCTCACTCAATCTCTATTCAATAAACATCATTATCCTAAGTAGATATTTTTCCACTTTGTTGAAAAATAAATTTATCACCCAATTTTCTCTTGTTTTTTTCTAAGCAAATCAATTGTAAGTTTAGCATCAGTTTTTAAAGAACATTCCATCCATTGTCAAAAAATAAATTAAACATTTTTTTTATTTGACTTCAGGATTACTGAATAGTAGCATGCTCATTAAAAAGCTGTTTCACGAACAACTTGTATAGCTGTTCTATGACAAACCAAAACAAAAGGCACCCTTAAACTGATGGTTATTTATTACAAGCTAATGGTCTTTGAAATTGACAAGAATCCATAAGAAAGTTATCTCAATCCTAATTCGTTCAACACCCACACACTCAAAGGAAAAATCCTTAAGGACAGGAGGACTTGCTGGCATGATTGCCAACAAAATAGTTAAAGAAAGCAAATTATTGCCGAAAGGTACTTTGAACTGGTAGCAAATCAATACATACGATAGAAGAATAGTTGTTAGCAATATTTTGTTTTTGGAATCGATTCTGGTTAGAAACTGTTTTTGCACAAAATCAAATGAAGGAATAAGCTTATCACCAAAAACTACTTCAAATTGAGATCAAATCAAGAAAAACAAGTTACTAGTAACGAACTTTGAGACATGGCAAGTTGTCAATATTTGTTTATTATGTCGGTTTTGACTAGAAACTATTCCTGATCTAAGAAAATGAAGAGAATATGCTCGTCACCGAAAGCTACATCAAATTGGAAGCAAATCAAGAATAAAAAAGTTGCTACCAACCGATTACCAAGTTTGAAATGGAGTAGTGTCAATATCTTTTTCTAGTTTGAAACTATTTCTGGTAAAAGAAAAAACAAATAAAATAAATAAGTTTATCACCGAAAATCACCTTTTATAACAGTTATTGAAATGGATTGCCTATTTAATAATCCAAAACTGAGTTAAAGGAAGAAATTTATCACAGAAACGTGGTTTGAACTCTCAGTTTGAATCAAAAAATAGTAAAAAAGGTAGAAGCAACCAAGTTCGAGGAATGTATTGTCAATATTTTCATTTTGTCGCCGATTCTTCCTAAAAAAACAAATGAAGGGAATGAATTTTTCACCCAAGGGTACTTCAAACTGAAAGCAAATCAAAAAATAAAAAGTTTCTAGCAACCGATTTCGAGGATTGCATTGATTTAGTTTCAATATTTTTGTTTTTGTTGCTAATTCTGGCTAGAAACTATTTTTGGCTAAAAACAAAGCAGGGAATAAGCTTGTTGCAGAAAGCTTAGTCGTTTTGTTATAGTTGTTGTGAGTTGCTAAGACAATAGCCAAAAAATGATTTAAAGGAAGAAACTTGTAGCAGAAAGGTGCTTCGGAAGCAAAACAAAAGAAGGACTTGCTTACACGATAAATTACTAACAAAAGATGATGAGTGTCCTTTCCGTTTCAGCAATGTTGGCAACAATACCCAAAACCAACCATCTTCTCGTCTAAATAATGACACAAATTACTTTCACTTTATATAAATCATTCTCACACTTATAAGGACATAAAATTGAATTCTGTCTACAGAATCAACGATAAATTGCAATCTATATTTTTGGTCTTTAGCAAAGGATAACTCATTAGTTTAACGCTTTGCTTCTTTTTCTTTTATGATGTTTTTTGAAACAAAAAAAAATAAATTATATAAAAAATTTATTTAAATTTACTTTCCAACACTTTCTCATGTTTTAATGTGAGTTTTTTTTTTCAGGACGATTATTTGCTTGAAAAACGAACAAAACCTTCATTGTCAATAGTGAACCCACTAGATGTGCTCCGGCAAAGACTTTTACTAGAAATCGCCCGAAGACAAATGAAGGAGAACACGAGGCAGGTAAGAATTAAAAAAAAAAAAAAAAAACCATAAGGTATAAAGATGAAGATGAAGAACAAAAAAAAAAAAAAAAAGATTAAAAATCATGAAAAATGTTTGAATTACGCGAAAATGTAAACTTTTCTTTCTGTTTCTGTGGTTGTGTTTCTGCTTGTAGAAAATGTTGAATACTTTTTTGTAGATATAGGACTAAAAACGAACAAATGAAAATGAAAATGACTGATGATGAAAAAGTGAAAATGTAAGAAATTTCATCAAAATGAAAAGTTACTACCTTCTACTACAAACATATAATATGTATACCTCGAGGAAAAGTCTCTAAAGTAAAGAAAAAATGATCATTTGGAAACAAAATCTTTTTATATTTATTTTCTAAGGAATTTGCATCAAAAGAACTTAACTTTTGACATTGCACAGACATTTATTTGAATTTCATGAAATGTACGTGTATTTTTCTGTATTAAATGTAAAATGTATATTTGACCTTTTTGGTAGAGGGGGTTAAATAGACACTCTCAAAGGTACAATATTAGAAGCTTTTCTTTACACAAAAAAATAAGAATCTATCATTGCTTTATCATTTGTCATCATTTTTCTCCATCATTGCTTTATCATTTGTCATCATTTTTCTTCGTATCTTAAATAAAGTTTCTCATAAGTGAACCTTTAATTTATACTGTGATTCATTTGTGAACGATTTTAAAATATCTCGAACCAGATGCTCAAACGGTCAAAATATTTATATTTTGCCGCAGGCTGAAAAACCTTCAAAAGCCTTAAACGGTTCTAGAGTTTGAATTGAATTTTGTTGGACATACATCGAAAAATATTTCAGTTCAATGTAAGCAGCGTTTGTGAAGAAAATTATGGGCTTTTAAGCAAGAAGAAAATATTTAAAATTCATTCTTTCAAACTTTGGACATCTTACTTCGAAATGATATATTTTTGACGTATGCTCGAAACACACAAAATCCAACTCTTAAACATTGTCATTTAAAGTATGATGAGTTATGAGTTTTGCTCAAAAAAAAAAGAAAAATCTACCCACCAAATATTTCGGTTCTAAATTTTCAGACTTTGAGGTGACATGAACTCGACAACTCAAAAGCTGCCTCTTGAATATTTCGATTAAATAAAGATTTTTCTAGATTTTAAGAGGATGTATATAATTTTGTACTTTTTGCCATCATCAAAAGGGTCAGAATTTCACAATTGATGGGTTCATAATTTCACAGCAATTTTGTATGGAATTTCGGCCCACAAGAGTGCGTTATAGTTCAGAATATTTGTATGGACAAACCCACCCAAATAAATTAAAAGATTTTTTTTCTAATTTTACCTATTTTGTCGAATATTCTTTGGTTACATTTTATATTGACATAATTTACTTTGTCAACCTAAAACCTTAAACAAAATTTACAACAACCTCTTCTTCTCCTTATAACTTGTTCAAGAACTTTTAGAATCAAAAATAAACAAATTTATCCCATCATGTACACTTTCGAGTATAAAAGTGAAAAGGTAAAGGATATTTGTATAGGACTTAAGAGTCCTTATTTACAAAACTTACTGTTGAGTGTCTTGTGTGTCAATGTGTTATATTATTTTATTTAAGGACTTTGTTTAAATTCAAAACAATCATCTTTTTACTGTGAGGTGTAGTCAATTTGAAAAAAAAAAAAAAAAAAAATGTTCTTAAATCAAATTGAATTTAAATCCAATAAAAGTATTTACATACACTTGAGGATAATTTTTCTTATTTCGACTTTAACTAAATGAAAGTGTGAGTGTCCTTAATTTTTTTCAATTCGTCTTTTATCTCCTTTCAAGAGTTGTTGTCTTTGAAAGATTTTTCGAACGCACAGACATTTTTTTGAGTGGAAGTGAGGACATGCATAAGCATATTATTTAATTTTGTTTAATAATTCCCAACAAAAATCGCGTTTTATAAGGTGTAAAGGGACATTTTTCTCTGCCACTTTCTGCCCCTAGGCATGAGAAAGACACACGTCAAGGCTTAAGGAAAGTAAAGGACCCTAACAGATTTCCTTTTTCATTTGTGTTTATTTTGGAAGTTTTTAATGGATTTATTGTATTATTGCTGTTTGTTGAAAGACAAACAAAAAAAACACACGATAAACAAAAATGTAAATAAACAATTTTTAATGCGTTTTTATGTAAGGTGTTTCGATTTAAAGTATTACTTGAAAGATTGTAATGGAACTGGTTTGGTAGAATGCATAACATAAACTCATTATGATTATTGTTTTCCTAAATAATGGATTTATGTTTTTCGATCAAAAAGTTTTTTCAAAATTTGAACTCTTGTTTGAGAATTTCTTTTCAAAAAAAAAAGAATAAAGGGATTAACCTTTTAATGTCTCGCAACTTAAAACATAATAAGGATTAACCATACCTTAGCATCAGTTCCAAATGTTTCCATTCTAAGGTAACGTGAGGGTCGAGCCCAGAATCTGATCGCAAAATCTCGTTCGCTAAAACAGGTCCAAAAACTAAAACTAAGGCAAATTTTCTGTTTATAATAGTTAGTTTGGGTTTTTCAAAATTTTTAAGTTTCTGCATTTCAAACCTTATGAGATTTTGGTTTTTAAGAATTTTTAGGTTTCTGTCTTGTGCGTTTTCAGGAATTTTGGTTTTCGAGGTTTGCTTTTTCTGCACATTTTTCGGAATTTTAAGTTACTTACAAAAGAAATAGGTAATAAAGGTCCACGATAAAACCCATATAGTCTGTAAGAACCTGAATTTCCTTACCCATTACTTTACATTTGTTCAAAAACTCTACCAACTATCTCGAAGGGAATTTTGTTTTTTTTGAAAATTAGTTTCCGATTAATAAATCACAAAGCAAAGTTGATTCTCAATTTTCCGAAGAGGAAAGTATTCCCTATTCTGACAAAATTAACCCTTTTTGAAAATTTCAGGTCAAGCAAGAAACAAACTAAATTCAATTTGAAGATTTAAAAACGTTAGCAGCAAAGAAATTCGAATTCGAACTTCATTGGAAACATAGGAAATTCCATCGCCTTTTTTTTTTTGTTAATAAAAATCTAAGCTTTATAGCATTTTTCACCATCAGTTAAGACTTTCAACGGGTTTTGGGGAATAACATCAGACATTGGAAGCCATTTTCCGAAATTGTATTGTTTTTTTATTGCTTTTTGTTGCCTTATCATTTTCATTTCAGTCCCATTTTCATTCACAATCACAAGCCATGACTTTGCATTCATTTAAAATGTTTTCCCATCAAAGCTCTGACCAAATAAAAAATGCATGATTCTTCATATCAAATAGTTGGGGTATATTATACTCGCTGATGTTTTCATCAAATTTAACTCAGTGATGGATTTTTCTAATGACACAGTAAAGTAATTGTCTAGGGCGCCTCGAGAACATACCTGAAATAGGTACTTAAGTATCAAATTTAAGAAATGTGTAAGCTGAAAGCTTTTGGAGTCTGACTACATCCTTCAATAAGGACATGAAAGTATTATTTTTTTCGAAATATTTGATAAGTAGAAATCTTTTTCAATCAAATCCGACCCTGACCAAATCAGATATCATAAAAATCTAACGTATATCGAACATGATGTTGAATTCCAGCATTTTGCCTGTTGGGAAATTCCAAAAGCTTCTATACACATAATGTGAAGCAATACCTGCGCTGGCTGGCTTGTTCTAAGCTGGTAATATGCCTCAGGGATATCAAAAACACACTATACACATGTGTTTTGTGTGAGAAGAAAAAAAAAGAAATAAGGTTAAGTATGAGTGAATGAGATTGGCTTGGCTACACTTTCTCTCATACCCTAATCAGTTTTATATCAAAATAATGAAACCCAAACCACAGGTTTTCTATTGGTAAACTTCTCAATATAACCGACGACGACGACGACAACGATGTCGATATAGTAGGAAAGGTTTGGTAGGATATGATCGGCACGACTATACAAAAACGATATGAAGTTGGAAGGCTATACTATAGGATTTCAGTGCTCCACTCCGCTTCTAATGTGGGTGTGTTTTGAATTTAGATTTCCAATTATTCGTTCGATAATACACAAAAAAAAAATTCCATACTCGTGGGCTGGATCATTGAATTTGATGGAAAGTTAATCAGGATATAATCATTTTTAGTTGTATTTTTTGTTGCTAAAATGTTTATTCGGATTTATACTACAATGCAGCTTATCTCTTAATCGATTTTATTTTTGCTGTTTTTTTTTTTAAAGGCAACAATGTCAGACATTCAAAATACAAACAATCGATTAAGTATGAAAAACTCTTGGTGTTCAATACAAAATAGAAAAAAAAGGACAATTACCAACGAGTGGCTTGGTGTCCTGGGAGAGACACAACTATAAAAACAAAATAAGGAAGGCTAATTTTATTGTTATTTTAGGCAGGGATGAGATTTTATTTATGATTTCGTGTAAATAACTTCGAAAGGGTTTTTGTTCGTTTTTCTAATAAAAGAATAATCAAATTAATTAAGAATATTGATTCAACTAGAGTTTTATTGAGATGTTAGAGAATAAATTAGGGAAATGCGATACTAGATTTTTTTCCCCAGTGAGTACCAAGAAAGTGTACCGAACACTTTTTAAGAAACTCTTCTATTGACTCGTAAGATTCACAACCAAAAATATATAAAGACTTTTAACAACTCTAATTGATGTAGACCCTAAACATTGACTCTCGATATTTCAAAAACAAAAAAAAAATCCTTTCTCTTCTTCTTTCAGGTTGAAATAAATCGAGCAATTTTAAAGAATGTCGGAAAACGAGGCCCCGATCAACATCACCCTGGCCCGGATCCAAATAGCATTCTCTATGAATTATTACACAGTGGCGATAACATCGAAGATGAAAACTCAAAAAAAATTCAAACAATGAATCGAGAATATGCCACCACCAATGAATTAGGTGACGATGATGACAATGACTATCGCATGAGATTTCTCTATCGTTTGCACAAGAATCGTTACAATCAAAAATAAATTCCCCAAAAAACACATCCTACTGAAATTCCAAAACTAAAATCACTGTTTTTGTTATACACATAGAAAATAAAAAAAAAAAAAAAAACTAAACTCACTATTACCATAAATTTATGCTTTAAAAATCTTAATTTTTCGCAAAAAAAAAATCAAATCGCATTATAAAAAATACTGATAAATGATAAACTAAAACTAAAATAGTTCCTTAAGCTGCATTTAACTGTTATTTTTTTTTATATTTTTGCATATTTGTTTCTTTCTTTTTTAATTTAAAAGAATGCGCTAAATGCTAAGACTTTTTTTTTAATTTAATATTGTTTACTAAAAAAATATTGTATAACGAATCTTTATAAAAAAACATAAATATTTAAATATATTATATAGTGGTATTTCTTTTTTGTTTTGTTTAAAATTATAAATAAATGTATTTTTCTATTATTCAACAAAAAAAACAAAAAAAAAAAAATAAACATTATAAAAATATTCAATCAAATGTAAAATTTTTATTTAGTTTTAAATCAAAGCACAAAGTGAAAACAAAAATGTATTAAATTTAAAATTATATTGATGATAAATAAAGATAAAGAGAAAAAAACAAAGAGTAATTGCAAATTCAATCCGTGTCAAAAAAATGTATAAGGAAACTCGCCCCATCTTATGTTTGATTTTTAAATCCCTTAATCCACAGATTTTTATTTCTAATTTTTATTTTTATTCCTATCTATTTCATTATAACAAAAAAAAAAAAATAATCAAAATTTCATCTCAATTATGTAAAAAAAAAAAGAAAATCAAATACATAAATCCAAAATATACATTTTCAGAAAATATAATATAAAAAATATTTTATCTGTTACAAGAGTTCATTAAAAAAAATAAAAGATAGAAAATTTATTATCTATCCTTTAAACTTAAAAAAAAAACCAAAGACCTATTATGTATATTTGGAATAAATGTTGTTGATGCTAAATTTTAATGAAAATTAAAAGAAACAAACACAAAAAAATAAAAAAAAAAATATGAAGGAAATCCCAAAATGTATATAAATCAAAAAGTATAAAAATTTAAATAAAATGAACAAAAAATATTTAAAATAAATTATTGGAAGCATTATTTTCTTTGGATTTGTTTATTTAATAATGAAGAACTTTTAGCAAATGGTAAGTTATTTAGACTTTTGCAGATGGATTTTTTAAAGAGTTTTGAGGAAAAGTGTATTTTATCGACATGAGAAATGATAAAGAGAAAATTAAACAAAAAAATACATTTCAGATCTACGAGTTAATTTGATTTGTAAGAATTTTTTACAAACCATAAAGTTACGATTGGGCTTAAGAATATACCAAATTGACCATCGATAGATAACCCAGCAATTCCAGGAATTTTTTAAATGCGAATTTTTCACTTTTAAAGTCTAGATACATTTGTGGTACGAAAAGCTCAATTTATTTGCCGAGTCCCAACGGCTAATAGCCTATTTCGACTACGACAAATGAGATGGTTTAGATTAAATTTGCCAAATGAGATAATTTCTTATACAAATTCTCAATTCGAAATGAGATAATTTCCACCTCATTTGCATGAAATTAGCTTGAAAATTAACTCAAATATTTATGAGAACACACCCCACATATTTGTTCCATATAGGAGAGAAGGAAACAAACAGCATCTCAGAGTCAGATATATAAAAAACAGCACATGAGCTGTCAAAGGAAATGGGAAAATTTGAATGAAAACACTTTTTTTTATCAGATTTGCTAAAATATATCATTTGGGCTCGAATCCAAACAGGCTATAATATAAAATGGACTTTCTTATTATAAGAATACGCTTGGAGGATTTCCGATTCCTCGCAAGAGACAGCACTCACGGAAAAAAACGTAGAAATTATAAGTTTTAAACACACAAATTCACACGATTTGTGTAAAAAACAAAAATTTGTGCAGAAATTTGTGTATTTTTGTCATAAAAATGCATAATACAATTTGAAACAGAACTTCGATGATAGAAAATTACACACAAAGAGGATTTGTATACGCCATTTGATTTTGTCCGAATTGTGATTTATACAGTATTGTGTATTTTTATTAAAGAAATGGACAAATTTTTGTGTATAGGTACACAAAATGCGTGATACTATGCTTTTCAAAAATAATGCAGAAGCATGACTCACAAAAATTTCATCTCGTTAGAAGAGAACGTCCCAAGTGAAAAAACTTCAGTCGTTTGACGTTTGCATTATATGTGTTGTAAAATGGGTTGCAGAGCCAACTGGCCTAATAGCACAAGATCCCGCCATAAATAGACCTTCCCTCATCATTATCTATGCAATATTTTGAGGAAATAAACCAAACATGCTGCGATTGCCACCCCATATTAAAATGATTCTAAAATGTAAAAGGAGGACGTATTGTGCGCCTTTTTTAAAAATCTGTAGTTTTTGGTTTTGGAGGACAAAATAGTTCTTGAGATGTAAATAGGGGACAGTCGCCCCAAAAGGGGGACGAATGGTAACCCTAGATTAACATGAAAATACAACGAACAAAATGATACAAAAATACAAAGAATGTAACCAAAACATTATGCATGAATCAAAGATTTAAACACTTGGGATGCCACCAGGCCCCATCAGAAGGACAATTACAGTCTATGAAAATGTTCCAAATTCTAAATTTTCTGAAGGGAATTGGGTAAGAGAAGGAGCTGTAGTATTTGGAACCAACTCATCCAGCTAAATGGATTAAATTAAAAACACCGTGCACCGAATACAAGCTTTTAATTTTTCAAAAACTCATTTGAACAGTTTTTTTTTTTTTTTAAGTTTAAGTTTTTTTCAAATTCCATCATTTTGGTCAAAACAAAAAATCTATTTTTCTAGGGATTCGCCCAAAACCCTTTTAACTACCAGCTTGAAGAAAATCGCTATTGAGGCTTCGGCTGTAAGTCGTAATAGATAGACAGAATTATTGGACCCACTTTTTTCTCATTCCCATTCATTAATAAGGTCATGTTTGATTGTTATCTCGAGATTGATTTGCCCTATACTAACAATGTCGCAATTTTTTAATTCATACGAAAAACTACAAATTTGTGAAATGAAATAGAAATACAAAATTATGATGGTAATTTTCAGTGTTTGGTACACATGGGCCACTAGTTGTTTTTTTTAAGTGATCTCGGGTTGTTTTTGAAGTTCTGGTTTTGTTTTAATAAATGTTACTGACAAGACTTTCCATCGCAAAGCTAAGCACACTATATGAGAATTAATATTTCCCAAAAAATTCTCTTCAATCACTCCCAAAGGCAACTTTATAGATTCATAACTTTCATACAAAATAACTTAAAAAAAAGAAACTGCTTGATTAAAATACGGAATTAAAACTTGAAATTACATATTTTCAAAACTTTCGACTTCAAAGCAATTTTAGTTTTCTTCAGTTGCAGTTAAAACCGCTATTTTAAACTTTCAAACTTCTAAGCAAACGATTTTTGGTTTCCCATTTCATAAACTTTATTTCTACTGCATACTTTGTTTGTTCCTTTTTTATTTTGTTTTAACAAAAATATATTTAAATATGTTTCCAAAACCCCTTCAAAGCTCATTCCTCCAAAAATAAATTCATCACAGTCAACAGAGCACCCAACTGAATTATAAATACGAATTGCATACATTTAACCACAATAAAGCATTTTCCACAAAAGCCAATAAACACCCTCCGACCAAGTATGTTGCTCTCCTCATCATCGTCATCATCAACATCACCATCATCACCATCCTTATAATCCTTTTGCCACTCTTGTACTTGAATCTACTTTATATCGCAAAGCAATGCAACACCACGCAGTGTCCAATGTTTTGGATTAAAATCCGTTTCGAAATCAATCGAACCCACATACTTTGCATCGGTTCGTTGTGGTTTTCTGTAAATAGGGCATTCGTACAGCTTCGGATCCTTGCCCGCTGTAGTATTGATTGCATAAATGTATATTACTGGCATTTGTTCGTAAAGGACTTTTGGTTTTGATTCAATTAGTTTTCCGCTTCGTCGATCTAGCGAAGCACCTGCATAATAAATAACAAAAAAAAAAAAATCCAAGAGAAAAAAAGTTTTAATCATTAACCACCATTGCCGTTTTAATTGATTAAAGGAGTAGGATGTAGAGGGCGTTGTTGTGGTGTTTTGAAGTGGTGTTTTGAAGTGGTTTGGCTGTGCTGCTATTTTGTGCGCAAAAAAAAAAGGACATCAATAATAATCTTAATCGGGATAATAAATTAGCAGCAAAAATTGATAAATAATCTACTTAATTTAAAGTATAAAAAAAACTGGGTTTTGCAAATAGCTCACTTATAGCGGATATGGGTCACAAGAGAATGCTTGAACAATAATGCCCAATTAATTCTCCACAGGCAAAATTCTAGTGTGTAATCTGATGTGAACTGTGTGACCTCTGGGTAATCTTTCAATTCTCTTTATATTTTGTTTTTAAAACTATTTTTTTTTTGTTTTAGTTACGCAAGCCTTTTTTGCAACTATGCGAAGGACTTAGCGGATATCTACTTTGTTAATTTCGCAAAAATAAATTTGCGCAAATTGAGACATACTGCAATAATATTTTTTCTATGAAAGCTCGATACTTAGATTCTATGAAATTGTGGTTTGCGCATTGTGCGAAAGTAAGCTTCACAATCATTGCTTGTGCAATACGCAACTTCGCAATATTTTCAAAGCGGAAAATTATTGTTTCTCGAATTGCAAATGTCATCCCTTGAACTATGAAAAAGCATTAGCAGATATCAACTTTGTCAAGTTTGCGAAATTAATTTTGAAAAGATTCTTTAAGATTCTTGGTTGCTTATTGTGCGAAAGTTTGTATTCAAATCATCGGAACTAACCGGACAAAGATTCTGTCTCAAAATGAATATACTAGGTACACATATTTGAAATTAAAAGCTACTTTGAACACTATGCGTAAAATTGAGCAACAATTGTTGCGAAACTTAGCTATTTGTATATTTTCGCATTGACACCGTGCGCAAGCCTCTTTTCAAACCAAAATTTTTAATTTACAACGTTTTGCAAAAACAAACTTTGCAAGAGAACAAAAAGAATAGGTTGATCGAAATTTCGCTGTGTGATTTCACGAAATTCTGCTTTTGAAGATTTTTTTTGCAGTTCTGCGAAATGTTCAACATTCGGATATGTTAGTACCAAAATTGTAAAAAAAATTTTATTTGAATAGAAGTTTGCAAAGTTTGAGTTAAATATCTGCGAAGTTTGAGTAAAATATCTCCGAAAATAGTTTTACGAATTGTATGATTTGGTATGCATAGCAAATTGTAAAATGTTGGTCGACATGCTGTTCGTGTTCAATTTCTAGGGAATGCGGTGCAGCAAAGTTTATTTGCGTAATTCTGCTAAGTGACCTCAGAAAAAGTTGATTGTGCAAAATTTTGTCAAGAAAGTTATGTAAATCTACTGTGAGTGCTGTGCGATAATTTGCTGTTCAATATCTTTGAAATTTAACTTTTCTAATTAATAATTCTTTCTGCGAAAGCCTAATACACAATTTTTGCAAAATTAATAACCTAGTGACTTGTGCGAAAGTCTGATGAAGGATATATCTCACAGGCAAGTTCGAAACCCGTCTTTGCAACTGAGTTAAATGTGTTTTTATGTTACTTTGCGAAAGTCTGATGTAATAAAGTTTGTCGTGCAAAATAATTTGCGAAAATTTACTGTAAGACTATTCTTTTGGAAATATCTCGTCAAATGTGCAAGAACCAGGTACCTACCTACTCTTCATGGTAAGGAGCAAAACAAATACCATCACCTTATTGAAACATCTACAAATTGATAACCACAACTACTCTTATGCTCCCACATGAAATTTCTAGTGGTAAAAACTGTCAATAGGACATTTTAGATAAACATCGATATTAGTATTTTGTTGTTAACCCCATCAAATGGGGACAATTGTTGGCAACGAAATTTCCGCCTTTTCAATCGATGAACTTTAAAACCTACACCCTCACACAATTTGATGGCCAATTCAAAAAGAGCAATACTAGGTACACACACACACATATACAACCATACATGTGTATTTTTCGATTGTATAAAAAAGGAGGACTTTATCTTGTAAGCTCATCGAACACATGTCTCAATGAATCCTTTTTTTTTTGAAAGGATACAACAGGAGAGAAAAAAAAGAAAGAAGAATCATATTCATCCGCTTTTTGGAAGTTTTGTGTCAAATCTTAAAATCAGATTAAACTCAGGTTATTAGGTGCTTGCTTTTTTAGGGTTCAACTTTAAATGGTTTTCTCTTTAGATTTAAACAAATTCTCTCTTTTCACTGAATTATTTGGAAGGTCCTTGCTCGTGTCTATTATTGGTAGTTTAAATGTTTTTTTTAGGGTTGTCATTCTGTCCCATCAAAGTTTGTAGGTCATTATCTCTGACAATGTTTTCAGTTCAAATTGACCTTTTTTTACCCACCAGACCAAAAAGTGGTCTTAATAAATAGGAAACGTATTTATTTTATTTTTTTTTTGTTGTCATTTTTTCCGCATGGTTTGGTCGCATTTAATTTTCCGAATGAAAAAATAAAATAAATATATTTAAACAAAAAAAAGTTTTTTTTTACTCTGGTGATGGTTTTGGAAGTTGGATAGTCCTGATGGATTAGACTTAAAAAATATTCCAAATTGATTCAAGTGGAAAATATATGACAATCTGTTAAAAATTCATGAATTAAAAAAAGAACACCTGTTCTTGATGAGGGTGCGAACTGCAAAAGGTCATTTGGAAATATGTTTTAAGACATTTTGTATTGTCAATTATGGCTAAAATAATCACAAAGATATAAGTTATTATAAGGAACTCCAAAAAAAAACCGCCAGAATCCTCAGGAGAAAGTTGAGGGAGTTGTTTTTTAACAAGTGAAAAATGTATGTAATTGCGAATTATGAACTGGCAAATACAAACCTTTGGTTAATCCTATGAATTTTGGAATTTTTTTAATTAAAGGAATCGCTCAATGATAAGCAAAGGAATTAATTCAAAATTCAGTTTTGAATGAAGTAATCAAGCTTTTACTTAAATACAACTGAAATAGGTACAGCACAATAACTTTTTGACAAGATGAGCCATTAAGGAGGAAAATTTCGAAAATAAAACGTGTTCATCATACTTTCGTTATTATTTTTTTTTTTTTTTGAGAAAAACTAAAAATGCAGTACAGTAAAAAAAACCTCATCACTCATAGAAAATGCTAATAACTCATTACGGTTGTATAAGAAGTATTCCTTCTTAACCGAGATATTCAAATACAAAACAAAAACCATGAAAACCACGAATTTATAACAAATTTTCTTTATGCAAGTTAAAAATTTACAATAATTAAAGGAAAAAGAAAAAGAATTATGACCCCAACACGAATTTGAAGATGTTTTATTTGGAAATTGGTAAACACAACTTTGGAAACATAAAAAAAAGACAGAATGCCTACTCCCTTAATTTATTATGTTCGATATTGAATGTCTCGCTACTCGTTTATCATGTGGTTTCTTAAATTCAAACCAAACACAACTTTTTTTCAAGTATTGCCAAAAGCCTTTAATATTTTAAGAAACCCACAATATCCTCCAGACAAAATCAAAGTTTACTTAAGAAAACCAACAGACGCACAGACAGACACCAAAAAAAAATAAATTCAATATTCCTATTTAAACAAAAGATACTATACTCAATACTCAAATAAAAGGACTCATATATCTACGCTACCTAACCTATTTATTACTGCTAACCTTCTTCATGTTTTCCCTATCATCATCATCATATTGTATTCAATTTTGTCAGATATTGATATTCATTCTTTACTTACAAAATTGAACCCTAAAGCCCTTTTCAAATCATTTACCCTGTACAATTCCTTCTTCCTAGACTTGTTGCTGATGTTCCCTTTGATCCCACAAAAACCATTAATTTGTGGGGATTAACTCAAGCCTAGAAGGGTGTAAGGTAGCATCAATATCGGTGCGTACAATACCACCTTTTTTCTGTCAACATAGCTTTTCTTTTTTTTTTGTTTCCCGCACAAATGTTAAACAAAACAATAAGCACATCATCATTTTCTGTGTGAATGTCACCAGGATATAATAAATACAAAAAAAAAAATATATAAGCGAAAAAAGCGAAAAAAAGCGAGGCCAAAAAAAAAATATTGGAGGAAAATGGAAAATATACATAAATATAAAGGGGCACAAATATTTTCAACGACTCACCTTCAAGAAACAATCCGTGTACGTAAACTCCCTCGGCGGGATATTCAGTGATGTCTTCTTTATTGTAGCGAG
The DNA here is from genome assembly GCA_948107695.1 of Meliscaeva auricollis. Taxonomy (NCBI): domain Eukaryota; kingdom Metazoa; phylum Arthropoda; class Insecta; order Diptera; family Syrphidae; genus Meliscaeva; species Meliscaeva auricollis. The sequence continues at coordinate 52,101,681 of OX403619.1, read as the reverse complement.
TTGTTTGATTTTGCAATACGACCGAGTCAAGGGCCCATCCTTTATGTGCTCTTGTTACCTCCTATAACGAAAGATGTTTCCAAGAGATGTGTTATATTTTTTTTTATAATAAAATAGAAAGAAATGAATAAAATTCAAATATTTATGTTATAAATTGAGAATAATGTTGAGCAACACAATGAAAACAAAAATATTAAATTCAATTTTATCTTCATTCTAAAAATATAGCACCTTTACCTGGTTTTTGTTTAGAGAATGTAAACTTTTTTTTTACTCTTAAACCACACAGGAAAGCTTTTGGATTAGAGATGGGAGTAGGACGCGGGTGGACTCTCTTTAAAATTTAGAATTTAACACCTAAAAGGAATCTCACTCAACTGTTTGTCAAGATTTTGTTGAGATCCAAAAAGTGTTTAGAGTGTTCAACTCCTACGACACATTTACCAAGTTTTCTCGTTTGTGAAAAATCTTTAGTTGGATTAGGTGTGAAATGAAAATTATCGTTAACTTAGCGAATCACCCATAGCTGTAGATCACCAGTTTAAGCTAAAGTCCATCAGTTTTGTGTTGGTGATATTGAGCTTTACTAAATTTGCTTGAAATATACCAACTTCGTCTGAGATTGTAGAACTTTCGGTTGAGATTTACAATTTCGCCTAAGATTTAACAGTTCTGACTGAGAAATACCAGATACCCCTAAGATTTAACAATTTCGGAAGAGATTTATCAGTTTCAGCGGGGAGTTACCAGTATCGGCTAAAATTTGTTGGATTCGTCTCTAAAAAAGTACCAGTTTTGGCTAAAATTTACAATTTCTGTTAGGACGATCTTTAGAAGTTTAAATCAAGGATGACAAACTGAACCTCCTGGGTTCATATTTGTATGAATCAGAACAACAAAGAACCTGAAGCAGAAGCAACAAGTACGATAACTAAAAGTGGAATCCAAAAAAGGTGTGATTGAACCAGAAGCCAATCAGAATTTCCAACCAGCACCTGAAACCATTTAGGAGTTTACTACCCAGATCCTAGTAGGGTCTTAAGAAATACCCTTCGCGGAATTTGTATACCGAATTGTTGAAAAGAAGAAATTTCTTCGCTACTACCTGATTCCGACCCTGAATTTTTTATTTAGAATTTATGCCTTTTCCCGGTCACCCAAAAAAGACTCTATACACACATTTTTTGGCAGACTGCATTTGTTTAGCTTCCAAAGTTGATTTACAGCTTAGTTCCTGACACTTCGCATTATTTATTTTATTACTTAAATTTGTTGAAGCAGAACCAAAATGTACCAGCAGCATCCTAAATGTTAACATCGTCACCATCATCAACAGCATCCGTTCACACGCTTCGATGGTGCGAATTGAAAGTGTATATAAATCCCTTGCTTTGTGACCTTTTTTTCTGGATTAGGTTTAGGTTTTTTTTTTTTTTGCTTTCTTCTAAACCATAAAAGAAGATTGATACTGTTGTATAGAATAATCCTTGAAGGGGTTAATTTGAGTAAAAATATTTTATTTAACGTTAAGTTAATGGCAACGTATAGTCATGTCTTAATATGACAGGTGAAATTTTTAGGGAAAAAATTCTTCAAGTAAAAAAAACGACATTTCAATAGAAATCACTCAAGGATTTATAAAGGTCTCATTTGCATCTATGGTGGGTAGAGCTTTATGGAATTATTAAAATTTTAATAATTTTTCCCCAAAAATTCTAAGAAAACCAGGAAAAAAATTCAAAGAAAAAAGTCATACAAAGTTTTTGCACGAGTTAGAATTAAACTTTATCGTTTGAATTTGTTTTTTTTTTCTTTTTTGAATTGTAATACCCCGATAATCCTTTTTAGCCAATTGGTCTAAGTGAGATTAAATAGCTGACCTTATATTTAATATTAAGTCAAAACAATTAAAAGGGAACTGCTTAATAATTTGAAATACTTTCCACCAAAGCTTTTAATAAAAAAAAAAAATCATCTCTTTTTGGTTAAAGACGTCCATGATTATGTGTTCAAAGTTTATCATTTAGAAACTTTCCTAAAATAGTATTAATGAGGTCAAATTATATTTGTATTAGATCTTCTTAAACTGTTAATATCAGGTACCTACAATTAGTAGAAAAGGTATAGCTACAAAAGTTTTCAGACTGTCCTCAATTAAATGTGTGATTTAATTTGACAACTAAACGAGACTGGTTTATGGCATTTTAGTATGTAAACAGTGGCTTTTGTGGATAATGTTTCATTTGATGTATAAAACGTACCGTAGGGCATTTCGAAAATTAATTAGAACAAGTCAGGGAGGCTGTAATTGCTCCAGTAACAAATAATGTAAGAAGACAAAAAATAAAAACAGTTTGTCTGGGTGAAACTTTTGTGACTATTTGACTGCAGTACCTACTAGCGTGTATAACACTCTAAGTGGGATCAATGGCCAAATATATTGTAATAATTGAAACAATTCCACACCTTCCAAAAACTACCAATCAAAGATATTTTAAGCTGACTGAGCTGAAGAACTAAATATGGACTGATTGGTTGACTGACGTAAGGATAAGAATGGCAGAAAGTCAAAGTCGTTAGGTTAAGGTAGGTATGACTTTGTTACGTGTTGCATTTTTTTTTTTTTTTGATTCAAAATGGCGTTCGAATTAGTTTTTTTTTTTTTTTGTTTCTAGACAAGACACACCTTCATACAAAGAAGGGCCAAGCGAAGAAAATTCACGTCACATTATGGGTGGCAAAAAGATCTGCAACTTTTGTTCAGATAAGTTTTCAATATAACCGCAAAAATATTAAGAAAAATTCCATAAACTAATTGGGACTTGGCAGATTTATTATAATGGATTACCTTGACAGGCAACTGTGGAACCCTGCAGGAAGTAGTATTTTACTGCTTTCCAGCAAAAAGTAAGTACCTAGAAGCGAAATCACCAACAAAAACCGAAAACAACAGACCTTATGTCAAAATTTTGGTTTAATTTTGTAATACAATACCAATGCTGCACTTAAATGGAATACACCGAACCCTGTACTCCTAGACTGCAAGGTTCAAAGTTTAATTCCTATTTTTGAATATCCAATAATTAAATAGGTTCCTCCTTTTCGAAAAGATCGAAACTTTTTTGTATGGAATGCGTACACTCTTCACGATTTTTAAGGGGAAATTATAGTTAAAAGACACATTTAAAAAATCGAAAAAATAAAGTTTCCTCAACGATTGGATTTTTTTTCCATTAATTGGATAATAATGAATAAATTTCAAAGAATTTAAAAACTTTTCCGAAAGTTAAACAAAACAAATAGCCACTCGTAAGCATTATTAAATAATGAATGATTGTTGCCAAAGTCTATACTATTTATTTTGTTCCCCCATTTTCTTTTTTTTTTTTTCTTGTAAGTTCCCCAATAGCTACATGAGAGGATATTAAATTGTGCCCACCTACAACAGCTTTGTATTTACTTCAACCAAAAAAAAAAAACAACGTCAATTGATTGGCGTTTTTGTTTGTACATATCAAATGAACCGCGTAACAAAAATATTTTCAATTTATTTCGGTTATTGTTGAACTTTTTTTTTGTTTTTGTTGTTTATATTTTTATGTTTTCGACTTACCTGTCTCATGGCAGTCAAAAACCCTTGAGGATTAAAGAATCCAGTCATCCAAAAAACCTGTGAAATTATAAAAGAAAAAAAAAATTATTATAGTAAAAAAAAATAATAATAAAAATTTCATTATCGTTAATTGAGTTTGAAAAAGTAAAGTGGCGTTGTGTAACATTTTAATGACTTTGTCAGTCTCTGTTCGTTTTTTTTTTTTTTTTTTTGTTAATTTACTTTAATGTTAACACAATTTAAAAGAGACTATATTACTCTTTACTTATATTTTAATGGGCTAAAGTTTTTTTTTTGTTATTAACATCCGACCTAGAAGTGGGTCAGTTTACTAACCTTTGGTCTATCTGTTGATATCCAAGTACGAAATTGGGCGTTACGTTCAAGAAGCTCAGTATACCAAAATCCAAGGGTTGTCGATTCCCATGAAATCTAAAATAAGGGAAAATTTATTAAGATGTGGTTTTATTTGTTTAGACAAAAAAGGACACACAACACATAACAAAAAAAAAGGAGGAACACAAATTATGGAACGACATGACTTTTTCGAAGGGAAAGTTTCTAAGGGTTGTGGTTCGGGATCTTTGTTTATATGTGGAGGCGTTGATAAATATGGTTGATTTGTGTGGCTAGCAAATTGAACTTTTAAGCTGTTTTTTTTTTTAAGGTTTGCAGGTTATAAGGTGCTCAGTAAAGAGCATCTAAACTCGTCAGTTTTTTAACACTTACTTCATTATAACCTTCTCGAAATTATCTCAAACTCAAACTCTTGAAAAAAAAGATCATTAATTGAATGAATGTTTTTAAAGCAAATAAAACATTCATGTAGTTTTTTTTTTTCTCAACTTAATCATGTCGGAGAGAAAAAAACAAAATTGAAATAAATATCCTTGCCCAGAAATTTGTGTCTTGGCATCAAACTTCAACCAAATAGAAAAGATTGAAAAGATGAAAAAGTAAATAAAATAATCTTTTGATGATTTCATCAAAAAGACTATAAGACTTAAATGCTTTTTCCTATACATACACACAACAAAAAATTAAGAAAAAAAAAATTGAGGCGAATCCAAGTGAGTTATTTCATTAAAAAACAAATTGGGATACAAATGTACACAGATAAATAATAAAGATAAAGATACTCGTACATTCATAAATAAATATACCTTTCTGAGAGTATCTAGATAATATTAAAAATATTATCTACTCTTTAAATAGAAAAATTATGTTTGAAGAAAAATTTTAAATATAAAACAGCAACGTCGAATTCGAAAGGCAGTTTAACCAGTGACAAAGTGATTGGGGCATGAGATGATTCAATTGGCACCTCATCGATCAGGACTTAGTAGTTCTGCCTCCATCCAGGGTCGGATGGATATTATAAATCAAACAAGGCTGCATGCATGTACATATGTGCTAGGGCTGTTCTTCAAAATGTTTGTCTTTGATGACAAGAATTAGGTAATCCTGTCACTATTGTCATGCACTTAAAAATAAAAACCTAGTAAGATGTTCAATAAAATATTTTAATTCAATCTGTTTTCCATAAAAACTACTTTTGTGACGCTGATGACATGTTACAGTTTAGATTTATCACAAAATAGCTTTTTAATAACAAACTTTTTATTTTATTCCTTACAAACTATATTAAAACATTTTACTTATTATCCTTCAAAAGTTTAGTGACGTTTATGACTTACAATAGATTTATTTATTGAGAAAAAAGGTAAAAAAAAAAGAACAGTTTCATGAGAAACGTCAGAACAGAAAACAACAAAACTTTTGACAGTTTCATTTGAACATGTTCTGACTAACAAGTAAGTGCAGTAAATTCAGCTCGGAACAGATTTTTTTCTCATTAAACATCGAAAAGTTGTACTTTTCTGTTCCGAACATTTCAGAGGGTCGATTCTTGATTTTTAAAGCTGTGAAGTGATACAAAAAAATATCATTTCTGTTCTCATTGGTCTTATTTTTGAAAAAGAAAAACAAGGTAGGTACTCTTGCTAAAAATCCATGGTTAGATTTTTCAAACTGTTTGAATAAAGATGGCTTTCCTTAGTCCCAGTAATTTTAAAACTAACCTGAATCTGAAAATTTTACCTAAAGGTAATTGTTGATATTTTACAAAATCAAAGGTCAAAACTTTGTATACAACAAAAATTTATCCTTCAATTTATGACTCGAAAATTCTGTAAAACAAGATGTTACAAAAATGTGTCTCATCAAATCATTAGCGGATTCTGTACTTTATCCTAATGTAATATTTTTCTTTTTTTTAATAGAAAAAAATGTTACACATACGCCACAGTGACCGCTCAAGTTAAAACTTTAAAAATTGATAGAAAAATGTTCGATTGGTGAAAGAATAGTGAAACCAGATGAGTTTTGTTAGCCATACATTGATTGCACTTAAAATTATATACTAAGCTTATTCGAAATTTTGAGCAAAAGGTTTCTAACATCTCGAAACCGAGCTTTAAAAATTTATTTACGTTAAGGAAATTTTAAATGGACTTAACCTATTTATTACTGGGAGCGCCTTTTTAACAATTGTTTTGATTATCTTCTTTTGTCGGTACAAATTGAGGCTTTATAACAAAAAAAAAATCAACAAAAAATCTTGGTGATCCTAAATTTGAACTATGGAAAAGAAATGAATAATCTAGTGCCAAAACCGCTCCTTTTCCTATCAACTTTCTCACCGACTCCAATTAGTTGAAATAAGGTTTTACGTCTAAAATTTGTCTTCAAGTGTATATTTGTTATGATTCAAGAAGAGGTAATGGAATACAGACGTTTACTTTTTAAACCCCACAAAATCACTCAGCCATAACAGACTCGTCTTTTTTTTTTTTTTTTTTCTTTTAAAAAAAGTCACACATTTATTTTTAATATTTTTCAAGACCTTTTGGTTCGATGGTGGAGAAGAAAAAATTGAAGTGTGATATTATTATTTCAATTTTATTTTCAAATCAGTATAAGTAGATATTTTTTTCTTTGCTCCTTTTTTTTATCCTTTACATCTGAATGCATGGGCACCAACCAAAGGCAAGACAAGACGTGGTGTCATCCTATATAGGATTCACGTGGGTCGTTGTCGGTTGACTGACGTTGTTGTTTCTCCTTGGAAAAGGTTGTTCATCATCATCACCACTATCACTTTGGTCGAAAAGATGCTTTGATGTTGGCATTTTTTTTTTTATTTTTTTCAGATGATGCATTTTCACCAAAGGATCTTTTTTTTTTTGTGCTACCTCTACCGACAGGATTCTTGAGGTAAAAAGGACTTTTTCCCGACACGTCTTGAGTTACATTATTTCTTTCTACATGGAAATAAAACACAGCAAAAAAAAAAACAAACAAAAACGACACGGACGGGTAGAGATATGGATGAGAATATTGAAAATGAGGAGCGTATAAATCAAAGCAGACTCATATATTGAATCCTCTTTGACTAGGGAGTAAGGACGTGGGGACAAAATATTATTGTTTGAATTTGAATGTATGTCCTGTCAGTCCATTTGCGATAAAACTATTGCATTTTTTTGTTGTTGTATTAAAGTATTGCGAAAATATACACAAAAGGATTATAATTGAATTTGAATTTCACTTTTATTAAAATGCAAAGCCGAGAAAGTGCTATTTTCTATAACAACTCGACCGACGTGGTGATGACGACAACACCATCAGTGAGATGTGAATATATAAAAAAGGCTTATTCGTGTTAAAAATAATACTCGTAAGGACAATGGATAGATATTGGTGTAGGATGTAGGTGTACGGAGTTGATTGCTTGGTTAATACGTTTGAGTGCAAATGGCGTGAATTTCACTAAAAGAAGAATTAAAACAAAAAAAAAAAAAGCGACAAAAAGGAAGCAATAAATGAATCATGAGAGGGGGATATACATAAGTAGAAAGAAACAAACCTCGGAAAAGCTTTTAAAAAACTATGGGCAGAAAAAAGTAGGATAATGTTGAGGTTTTAATTAAATTTACTTTGAATAGAGATACAAAAAAAGGAAAGAAAAGAGAAATTGTTGTGATGTGCGTTGCACTTGTCGGTTGGTTCTAGAGAGTGGTATCAATTGGTTTTGCAATCCAGTATAGCACATCTGATGCATTCAAATGTACACGGTGAAGTACGGGGCCAACATTTTTGAAGGTACTTTTGAAGAGTTTTTTTTAACCGAGATTTATTTTAGTAGGCTATCCTTGGAGTAAAAACTAATAAAGAATTCGTTAAAAAAAAGAAGCACCCTTTTTTGAAAACAATTTGTTTGATTCTTAGTTAAGAGACGAAATTTTGTTTAAGACATTAACGGGCGATTTAAGCTTTAAACCATAAAAACTTTCGATGCACTTAATACTAGTCTGACTTTGTTTAAAGTGTTTATTGAAGAAGAGGCTAAATATCTATCCAAATCAATATTGTCAGAAGAAAATTGTGACACTCTCCAATTAAATTCAAATTCGATTATTTATAATTTGTTCGTAATTGTTTTTAACTGTAAAATAAACGTCTTCTAATGAAACCTTTTATATATTCTTCCCAGTCATTGGATAAAATGCATTTCAATATTCACGATTTACAATCTTTTCATCTCAAATAAATCGAAAACCTTTCTTGAACAGAAATTTAAATTCTTGTGTCATCGCAAAACAACAATGCACAATGCAAGTGAGATAAATATTGGCAATCTACCTTTTGATTTCTTATATAATATTAAAAATCTGATTTAATATTCCCTTTATAAAGAATGCATTCAAATTCAACTTTATAGGTTTTCATCTCTGCCACAACATATCATCACAACAACAAAACAACCACACAACCTCTGTCTGCCATACAAATTTCATTCCAATCATACTACACTACACTACATTTGTATACCTTCATCCAACGTTCAGGAATCCTTGCATCGTACATTGCATCTAGTGACTCCTTCAACGCCGCGCTCATAACAATTGTACCATCAATTGCCAACTTTAAATCACGCAAACACGAGAACACCGTTTTGATGACACGTTGCATTCGATCGATTTCTTGTCTGCAAAAAAATAAAGTAAACGTTTAATAACGAAAATTAATCGATCAATATCTGGATGTTTTGTGCTGTGAAATGATTTACTTGCATTTTAGGTGATAACTTACCTTAGAAATATGTTCATTGGGAGTAGGGCCCCCATTCTGGTAAGATTCTCGCGTACCTCGAACTCATTATACTGAGGCGGAAGCTTCCTTAGCATATCATCGGCTAATTGATAGACGATTGATTCTCTAGTCTCACCACCACCACCGCCACCCTCTTTCGGCTGAACACTCAAGATGGTATCCAATATGCCTTGAAAGATGAAGAAAAAAAAAATAATTAGACATTATGTCTTCTTTAAAAAAAACCATCATGATTGCCCACTGCTCTCAAATACTTAAGTAGTTTTGTTTGCAAGAAAATTAGTGGCGATTTTTTTAAACATATATTTTTAAAAAATGAAACAAATTAATAAATCACTATCCAGTTTACCTTAAAAAAAAAGAAAATAGAAGATCTAAGTACTAAAAAAGGTTTAAATATTGAAAACCAAAATCTTATACAAAACTGGCAATTTTTCCCTTCATGTAGGTAAACATTGAACACTAAAATTAATTGCTATTGCTATGCTCGTCTAGCAAAAACCATAATATGTAATGCTTAAATTGAATCATCAGGCGAGCAGCGGTTACAATAGGTATCTTGGTTTTCCTTTTTTCATATTCAATAAGCTCCTCCTTCGAATCAAGATCATCATATTTCGCAACGGAACATGTAAAAATCATTCGAAAAACTTTCTCCAACCCAATACATACGCATTTATTACTTGGCTTTGCAACAGCAAGCCAGGCTTTTATTAGCTATCTCTCTTATCTTCACGACACCATCTAACCAAATAGTTATGCTTCTTATCTCTAAAACTTTCTTTCTTTCTTTTTCCACTCCATTGTTTTCTAGTAGGAAACATATAAAAAGAAAAAACATTAATGTATTGGTTAAATTTTGCAACATTGAAAATAGAAAAATAGCTATGAATAGAATAGCTATTGCTTGCGCATGTGAGCCTCGTGATAAATCGATGATTTTTCTAAGAAAATCGTAAGCCCACGGAAAACAAAAATTATTTGAGAATGGATATGGACATGGACATTGGACAATCCTCAGATCCAACAAGATCAACGAGTTGTATTATATGTCTTTTAAAAAAATCCTAAAACAAAACTAGGAAACAGAGTAGATCACCAGGCAAACATATAAAGTAGAAAGTTCACTTTTTTTTTTACTTTTGTTTTCCATTTCTCCACTTAAGAACTTCGAAATTCGAATACGAAGAAAGATCTTAAAAAGAGAAGACACAAGACATAAATCTGATTGCTCTCCTTCAACTTCGCCATTAAAATCGAATAAGAAAACATCAGATGATGTTTGTGTTTCTGTTTCTCTAACTCACTCCAAAAATAAGAAAAAAAAATCTTTATTTAAATTAAATTTAAAATATTACAATTTATTTTTTTTTTTGTTTTTGCATGCTATTTATTACCTGCTAATAAATTATCATGTTGGAAACTAAAAATTCTTTCTCTCTTTTTTTCATCAAATCAAATCAAATAAAGATCACTAACTTGGTCATCGAACAAAGAATAGTAGTTTTTTTTTTCAAAGAAATAGTGTTCTGTTCTCTTTTCCCTTAGTATTTAATTTGTAGAAAAAAAATATCTTATATAAATTTAAAATATTAGTGATTTTCCGTTCCATTTTTTTTTTGTTTTTGAATGTTAATGGTTGAGTTTAAAATACTCTTTTCTTTTTATTTTTACATACCGAATAAGCTTCTTCTTCCTTCAAATAATGATGATATTTCGCAATGGCAGCTACATACAAAAATCATTCGGAAAGCTTACTCTTTCTAACTTTTTCATTTCCTTAGCTTAAATGTATTGGTAAGTTTTTCGTTAATCAAAAAATAGAAAGAGGTAGGTAGAACATGGAGAACACAAAAACTCCGCTTAAACTAGCTAAGTCTAGATCTAGAGTTAGAGCAGGAGGCCTTCTGCTGCCGCGTAGCATGCTGACCTGGTCATAAATTGGTGTTTCTTCTTAAGAAAACCATGCAAAACAAAACCACACAAGGAAAAAATTAAATTTGAGAATGTACGGAGTTAGCATTTAATTTCTGCAAACAAATCATAAACACAAAAAAAAATAAAAATAAACAGAATAGATCACAGAAAGTAGAGTTCAAGTTTTTATGCTTTGTTTGTTTTGTTTTGCAATTCGCTTAAGAATTTCGAATACAAGTCTTTAACATAAAAGACAAAAGATATTAATCTGTTTGCTCTCCTTCAACTTAGCCTCCAAGATAGAACAAGAAAACACGAGATGACGTTTGTGCTTCTCCAACCGTTTTTCATCAACAGTCCAAACACAAAAATTAGACGAAGGTTATTTGTTTTTATTAAATGAATAAGAAAAACACTTATTATGAAGAGAAAAAAAAATTAATTTTAATAACTTACCTATATTTCAAATATTAGTTATTTTAACTTTACAATTTTAATTTCTTTATATTTTTTTTTCTTGTAGGTAATGCATGAAAATAAATCAACATATTGGAGATTAAAAATACTTTGTCCTTTTCACAAAAAGCTTCTCCTCTAAATAAAGATCACTATATTTCCAATACATATATGTACTGTACACATTTATCGGTGTCTGGCTTAGCAACAGCATTTCTTTTTCACTCACTTTTTCTCTCATAAAAACATAATGCAAGCAAAACGAAAAACTTAAATGTATTGGTTAGTTTTTTGAAATTCGAAAGTAGAAAGAGGCATAACTTAGAAGAGCACAAAAAGTCCAACTACCAAGCTGGGGTACCCTATTTCTGCCACGTGCTAGCCTGGTGCTGAACTGGTTGTTATTTTAAGAACCCGTAAAGCAAACAATTAAAATTGAGGACGGCTCCTTCCTTCAGAGTTTGACATCAAATTTTAAGTAGACAATTCCTATAAAACTAGATATGCATCACCAGGCAATCATGAAATGCAGTAGGTGTTCAAGTTTTCATACATCGTCATATTGTTTCCTTTCCACCAACGCAAGGGACACATACGACACAATTCCCCCACACATTTGTGCTGGTTTTTATTTTTTGCATTTCTCCATTTCGAAGAAAAAGACAAAAATCCTGTTTGTAAAAGTACGTACAATACATAAAAAAGTCCACCTACGGCCACGGATCTGATACCTATTGCTGCTGCATGATAGCCTGGTGATAAATTGGTAATTCTTCTAAAAAATCGATAAAAAAACACAAATAGGAAAAATATTAGCATGGACATGATCAAATCATAAAAAAAAACATATAAATGAACAGAATAGATCACCAGGCTAACATAGAAAGTAGAAGGTTCAGGTTTTCATACTTTTTTCAGGTTTGCTTTGTGTTCTCCTTCTCCATTTCTCCGCTTAAAAAATTCGAATACAAGTTCAAAGTTAAGTCAAAGTCAAGTCAGGCTAAGCTTGTATGAACATGAACAGATGCTATCTCCCTCATTTTCACTCAATTCTCTCCTTATACATATAATACATGCAAAGCAAAGAACGTCAAGGTATTGGTAAGTTTTTTGAATATCGAAGGTAAAATGAGGCAGACAGAGCAGGAGCACACACGCAAAAAGTCGACCCACCAAGCTAGAAATAGGATACCTATTGCTGCCGCATGCTAGCCTGGTGCTGAACTGGTTGTTATTTGAAGAACCCGTAAAGCAAACAATTAAATTTGACGGCTCCTTCAGAGTTTGACATCAAATTTTAAGTAGACAATTCCTATAAAACTAGATATGCATCACCAGGCAATCATGAAATGTAGTAGGTGTTCAAGTTTTCATACATCATCATATTGTTTCCTTTCCACCAACGCAAGAATTGTAAAAGTACGTACAATACATATACATATGTAATTATTATGCAGATTAAAGTTCAATCACAGTCAAAGTCAAGTTAGGCTAAGCTTGTATGAACTGAACTGATGCTATCTCCCTCTCTACACTATTTCCCAGTTTTTTCTCATAGAAAACACAAAACAAACACTTTGATGTATTGGTAAGTTTTTTCGTATATCGAAACTAAAATGAGACAAAAGCTGAGTGAGACTGAGAACATACAAAAAGTCCACCTACGGCCACGGATCTGATACCTATTGCTGCTGCATGATAGCCTGGTGATAAATTGGTAATTCTTCTAAAAAATCGATAAAAAAACACAAATAGGAAAAATATTAGCATGGACATGATCAAATCATAAAAAAAAACATATAAATGAACAGAATAGATCACCAGGCTAACATAGAAAGTAGAAGGTTCAGGTTTTCATACTTTTTTCAGGTTTGCTTTGTGTTCTCCTTCTCCATTTCTCCGCTTAAAAAATTCGAATACAAGTTCAAAGTTAAGTCAAAGTCAAGTCAGGCTAAGCTTGTATGAACATGAACAGATGCTATCTCCCTCATTTTCACTCAATTCTCTCCTTATACATATAATACATGCAAAGCAAAGAACGTCAAGGTATTGGTAAGTTTTTTGAATATCGAAGGTAAAATGAGGCAGACAGAGCAGGAGCACACACGCAAAAAGTCGACCCACGAAGCTAGAAATAGGATACCTATTGCTGCCGCATGCTAGCCTGGTGCTGAACTGGTTGTTATTTGAAGAACCCGTAAAGCAAACAATTAAATTTGACGGGCTCCTTCAGAGTTTGACATCAAATTTTAAGTAGACAATTCCTATAAAACTAGATATGCATCACCAGGCAATCATGAAATGTAGTAGGTGTTCAAGTTTTCATACATCATCATATTGTTTCCTTTCCACCAACGCAAGAATTGTAAAAGTACGTACAATACATATACATATGTAATTATTATGCAGATTAAAGTTCAATCACAGTCAAAGTCAAGTTAGGCTAAGCTTGTATGAACTGAACTGATGCTATCTCCCTCTCTACACTATTTCCCAGTTTTTTCTCATAGAAAACACAAAACAAACACTTTGATGTATTGGTAAGTTTTTTCGTATATCGAAACTAAAATGAGACAAAAGCTGAGTGAGACTGAGAACATACAAAAAGTCCACCTACGGCCACGGATCTGATACCTATTGCTGCTGCATGATAGCCTGGTGATAAATTGGTAATTCTTCTAAAAAATCGATAAAAAAACACAAATAGGAAAAATATTAGCATGGACATGATCAAATCATAAAAAAAAACATATAAATGAACAGAATAGATCACCAGGCTAACATAGAAAGTAGAAGGTTCAGGTTTTCATACTTTTGTCAGGTTTGCTTTGTGTTCTCCTTCTCCATTTCTCCGCTTAAAAAATTCGAATACAAGTTCAAAGTTAAGTCAAAGTCAAGTCAGGCTAAGCTTGTATGAACATGAACAGATGCTATCTCCCTCATTTTCACTCAATTCTTTCCTTATATAATACATGCAAAGCAAAGAACGTCAAGGTATTGGTATGTTTTTTGAATATCGAAGGTAAAATGAGGCAGACAGAGCAGGAGCACACACGCAAAAAGTCGACCCACCAAGCTAGAAATAGGATACCTATTGCTGCCGCATGCTAGCCTGGTGTTCAACTAGTATTTTTTGTATGAAAATTATAGAAATCCACAGAAGGTAGAAATTAAGTTTGAGGGGGCAAACACACTTTCCACTTTCAAAATGCTCTGGCAGCTCAGCTAAAAAATTCTAAGAAAAAATTGTACTTCACCAGGAAAACATAAAAAGCAGAAGGTGTCTGTTCTGTTCAAGTTTTCCTTTTTATGAACGAACTCATACCTGCATACAATTGATACACTATGTATATACTTTCGCTATTTTTTGCATTTCTTCATTTTTTTCATTTCTCTGCTCATTCCATTTCTCCGCCTAAGAATTTCGAAATTCAAATACAAAGATCTTTCAAAGAAAAAAATCAGCTGTGTTTGTTCTCTTTTAACCTAGTCAAGATCGAATAAGAAAGTATGAGAGAAAGAAGATGTATCATGTATGTGTTTCTCCAACTATTCTTAAGCAACAGTCCAATTGCAAAGATTAGATCCAGTTGTTGTTTTTTGTTTATCAAATGAAAAGACTAAGAAAACACTTTTTTTAATATTTATAAGAAAAAAATATTTATTTTAATTAAATTTAAAATATTAAAGAATTACTTTCTTTTTATTTTTTTTTTATTTTCATTTTGTTTTTGTTGTTGTTGATAATGCATGCAAATAAATGACAATAGTGGAGATTAAAAATACCTTTTTTCATACTCATTTTTTTTCTCTTAATCATAAAATTATTTTTTGTTGTTGTTATAATAATTAATGCATGATGTACAAAATAATATTATTAATTAAAAATATTTACAACAATATATTTTTAATTTAAAGTTTTCTCTTTAAAATTCTCATCCATTGAGAACAAATAAAATAAGAATCAAATGGAAGCTCCAAGGAGTTGGTGTTTTTTTTTTAACCAAAATAACAAATTTTGTTATATCAAACTAAAAAAAATAAATGTAAGTATAAACAATAAGAAATGTCTGACGTTCTCAATAAAGGTCGTTGTGTGAATGAGAAAAAGTTGACATGCATTGAGATTTCTGTGTATTTTGCACTTGAAGAGGCAATTTTATTTTTCTGCCACCTCGAACACCTTCTGGCTTCCCCCACAGCCTCAATTACCCCTTGCAGGCGAAGCGACATGTGCTTATATTGCTTTTCAATAAAGAATAAGGTTAACCATTGAGTCGCACAAACGTGCTTTAAATATTTTAACATAAATTCCACAATTAAAAAAATATTTTCCAGTGGGATTTTTTTTTTATAAATTAGAACCGTTCCGTAACCGTAAAGTGAGAATACGTTCCACACATAAATATATAAAATCAGTTTTTTTTTTATAATGTGACCCGAAGGAAAAACGGCTAAGGTAATATTAGAAAACTTAACACTTTAAAATTTTCTTATCATAATTTTTTTTAAAACAATAGTTTTTGAATAAGATTTTCAATTTTTTTTTACTCCGACTCTAGGCTGTACTTAGATTCCACAAGATGTTTGGGCCCAAAATTCAAGTTTCTGAGAAGTTGACTCAAAGGGATCAAATAAAAATCAACACTTGTCAACTATTATACAAAAAAAAAAAAAATGACTGCAATGTAAAGCTCATTACTTGGGAAATAAAAAGTGAACGCGTTCTACAACATGCTATAGCTTATGTAAGCATTTTCTGTTGATACGACTTAGAAGGAACATTCCTAAAAGTGCCTCGGAGATAATGTGGATGTACTTTAAGGTAGTGTGACACAACTTAAAGTTTGCTGATCTAACAGTTATAACTCGAAATAAAAGTTGTGAATTGTAAAACTGAACATTTTACGCAATGTAAGGATATGGCATGCATTGCATTATGCAATCACTAAAATGTGTTTATGAATAAGGATGTTATTGTTAAGCTATTTTAAGCCTACTCTCGTGAAATGAAAGCTGAACGTGTTCCACAATATTTGAGGTTGTTTTCCAAAGGGAAAAAGGCCAAAGTTATAAAGATAACTTTGACATTTGTATGAAGACTTTATTTTAGAAGGAAATTTTAAGTTTTGGAAAAAACAATTTCATGCGACAAAAAAATATTAAATCTTCAACTTCTCCTTAACTTTCAGAAAAACAACCATTGGAACTCTCAAGAGATATTTTATATTATGTATATGTTTTTTTGTTGTATATTAATAAATCTACATGGTTATAAAAATATATCTCAAGACCTATGGCTATAGGCTTGCTGCTTGCCTTTTGAATAATTGAATCAATATAATAAAAAACACAAAATGAACATCACATCATACACACCAAGCATGAATATGTAAGTGCTTCTTCTGACATGGTCGTTGATGCTATTTCATCCATCAGCACAAATGAAATTTTACTCAAACAAAACCCATGCTTCCTTCCTTCAACTTCCGAAACCGAATAATGAAGTCAAAATCTATTGACGATGACTTAGTGATGAATTTTATGATATTTTCTATGTTCGGTTATGATGTGTGACGATGAAGTCGGAGATATGTCAAAAATTTTACATTATTGTATAAAAAGTATGACACAAACAACAAGCAAGTAATTGTTATGTATACAGAGGATGTCCTTCTATATAATTAATATCATGTGTGTTGACATGATGTGTTAGTGTGTATTAGACACATATTGAAATAAAATTAATAGGAAAACGTTATTTGTGAGGTATAATTAATTTTGTCTGGGTATCTAAAAAAAAAAACGTAGGTATTTTAGTGATGAAAATGACATTAATTGCTTCAAATTGACATTTCTCAAGTTGACACAAAGTGTCAAAGTAAGTTTCTTCAAAGTCATTCTGAAACAGCATTAAAATCTTAAGGGATATTTTGATTTAATTGAATTTTCGAGAGATCTTTAAGACTGAATATGAATATAGTTCTGTATTCCATGTTATGTGGAAACTTTGGACACAAATTTTTGTGTATACACAAGTCGTGTGATCTAAGAATTACTCGAAAGGTCTAAAGTTTGAACCCGTTTCTAGTATTTTCGGTACAAAAACGATATTTGACAGTAAAACTGACCACGACGAAGCTGGTATCACACGATTTGCGTAATCACTTAAATGTATACATAAAATTGTGTATTTTTATCATAAAAATGCAACAAAACATTCGAAACACAAATTAGACGACAGCCAATGCTGCCAAACACGATTTGTAAGTCAGTTTCTGTCTTCGGAATTAAGGTTCCAATGTTATTAGGTATTTTTATTTGAAAAACACACAAATGTTTGGGTATACACAAATCGTGTGATACTAGCTTAAATGTTGATCGCACTTTGTTGACTATGAGCTATCATTCGGCACAAGATTAGCTCTTCTATCATATTTTTTTGTTCATAGGAGAAGAAATTTATAAAACCAAAACAAGAATCTTAAATTGTGTAAGGAAATAATTGGTTTGGAAGTCTTTATCAATCAAAAAAAATGTTCCAGTTTATTTCGTAGGCTCCTGAAATCATTCAGACATCAACAACAACCAACTACTAATTTTTTACCAGCTAATGGCTGAGAGGTTACCACATATGAAATGTATGACCCGAAAAGTAAGTAGGTACTGAAAATGAACTCCTGCACATTGGATTTTTTAATTATTTGGATGTCTCTTTTGGATGTAAGTCTTATCCGAGGTCGGAAAGAGGAGAGCTGCATTCAAAATGCTTTCAGACTCCTGAAAACAAATCATAAAACTGTGATAAAGTTCCAAATCAGTGGTGGAATAAAGGGAAAGGGTTTCCTGTCCCAAACCGTATTTCCAGCGATGGACTTATGGCCAATGTCCAAATCGTTCGACAAAGAACACCATTTTTGTCTCACTAACCTTCAAAAAGCTACTTTCTACCAAGAACAATGAATTCCTCTTTCAAATCTCATCCGGCACAATGAAAATTAACTAGACAACCTCCCACTTACAAATCCCTTTACCACTTATTTGCCCATTTTCCCAATATCCTCCCCCAACATCCTCATTCACAACATTCTCTTGTTAAACAATCGACCACAAACACTCATTCACAAAAAACACAAAAAAAACACTCACCTTTAGCTGTATTTATCTGATACGTGATATCTGCATTCGGATGCAATCCAAACACCTCGGGGGTATCATTTGCTGGCAAACTATTTATATAGTCAACGAATCCTTGGAAACTCTTCGTCACCGGCACCCGATAACCTTTGTAGAATTCAAATGTTGACGTGAGTAGACCCTCACAAAACCAAACGGCCGTGAAAGTAGTCAAAAGTCGTTTATCGAAATCATCTGTTACCCGTCCACCGTACTGTACCTCACCCAGCATATAACAAACCGTTTGCCATGATACACCCTTCTTCGGATCCATCTCATCCAAATGATTCTGAATAAATTGCACGCTAGCGGCAAAATCAGCCTGATTGAATTCGTAGGGTACATTCCATCCAAGAGGACCAAATTTACGACGTTCTTGAATAACAGTATGCAGGAATGCTACAGTGTATAAAAGTGGCGGCCATTGTGGGGCTGAAGTGTAGTCCAGGAAATCTTGACTAAAAGCCTTTTGATTAAAAAAAAAAAAAAAAAATAAATAAAAAATAAAATTGAAAAAAGCTAAAACCAACCAACGGAAATAAACAATGTTTGCAAGGAATTACCCCTCCTCCTCAGTTGAGAGTGAAATATTCTTACCTGATAGCTTCGTTTCATGCTTGCTCGAATGCCTTGAGGTGGTTCATTGGTGAATTTTATAGCCATTTGCAATAATCCAATAGGAAATTCCGTATGTGGTTCTGTAGTTACCCACATACGAAACGAATCATCAATGTGTTCAGACTCAACCAGCAAGTCAATCACTTCTGTGCAAAATGGCAGGGAAAGATGAACATTTTGTAGCAATACCCAACCACCAGTGGCCATTGCTTCGAGAATCATCTTGCGGGCATGGAACTCTTGACCTTGCCCCATTGAGACCGATTTGAGAGCTGTTTGTTTTTTGAGAGAATATTGTGTTTTGTTTAAAATCAATCAATGCAGAGTATGGGGTAGTGTGTTAAATTTAACTCACGAATTCCCTTCTGTTTGGCTAAGATGCCTATTTGTGTAGTTGGATCTGAGCCAATTGATAAAAGGCAAACAAATGGTGTACGTGGTTCTGATTCCAACCAAGTGGCTTCTAAATCGAGAATTTGCATTTCACTGTATTCCGGACCAAGGGATTCTGTAATAATTAATTTACCTGAGTGATTTCTAGAAAATTTTCTTAAAACAGAAGAATTAGAGATGAAAATTATTGGAAAATAATGGTCTCTCCATGAATGTTTCAGAGATGAAAACCAGAATGTTATGGGAGATTCGGCTCCCTCGAAACATTATTAAATTATGAATTCAATCACTTACCTTCGATATATTTCTTTGCTTGAGAAATCGTTCTATCTGGACTCCATGAACGTACCAAGAGCAATTTTCTAAAACCATCTAGGGAAGCCTGATAACCACAAGGGATATCTTCCATTTCAGGCTTTTCAGCCTCATACCATGTCCGCCATTCCTTCTCGCTCGACTCAATCTAAAAAAAAGGAACAGAGTTTGATGAAATTCTACTCTCAACCGATCATCCATTTACTTACAATTTGCAAAACAGTTAAAAACGTATCCAGCTTACTTATCTCCACCAAATTCAACCAGGTTATGTCCAAAATCCATCTGAAAGGCTTCGGTGCCACAGCATTCAAGTCCAACGAGGCCCCACCCTTAATAAATGCCATAAACTCCTCATGGGTAATATTTCCTTTATGATAGTCAATTTTAATGGCCAACATCAATGTGAACAATTGCTTATGCCTCTCATACAAGCTGCGATTGGTAAAGGCCCAAACTTCATAAGTCAAATACCTGAGAATAATATTGATCCTCTCTTCGGTAACACTCGATTTGGTTGATTTCGTAATGGAATTATTGAAGATCACCAAAAATTGTTTCAACGAATTTTGATACATCACATTGACATTGCTCATTTCGGTGATCAAGAAGTAGAGGATTGATCCTCGAGCTGCTACAGCACGGTATTCTTCACGAGCCTTCATGATCTTCTTTTCGGTGGTCTCGGATATCTTCAATTTTTGATTGACTTCTTCGGCGGTAGATTTGGTAACACGAAGCACTTCAATTAGAGCCTCATCATCGACCAAAGAGCCTTGAGATGAACTCAAACGGTACAGAAGATTCGCTTCAAGTTCCTTCATATTTCTCTGATTCTGCATCACTGTTTCGAAGAGAGCCACTCGTTCGGCTTCAAGATCGGATTTCTCCATTAAAATCACTCTTCCCAACAGTTGATCTTCCAAACCTCTCATGGTAACAGTGAAATCGATTATCGAGGTCTTTGCACTCATTTCAGGACTGAATGCTGGATTTGGAAGCTTCGTGGTGATGTAGAGCATAAAGCCCGGCATGACATCACACTCCTTGTCTCCAACTAGAACCTTCTCGATACTTCCAGATTTGATGAAATTCTTCTCCAAAACATTGTCAATCACTGGATCAAGTTCCGTTCCCACATCCTCAATCAACAGAGGTCTCCCCAATGACAGGGAATCCTCCAGATGAGTCCTAAAGTACTTGTGATTCAATGACGTAATTTGCAACTCATTCTTATCCTCCTTGCTTTTTATCCATATCTTTCCCTGACTCTGTGGATCCACTAACAAGGGATAACTACTCGACTTGGTTGCGATTAGAGCATTCTGCACTGACAGCTCATCATTGGGTAAACCTTGCAGAGTCCACTCTGAAACTGTTGACGAGTCAACCAGCATATTTGTGATGTTCAAATTCAACGTAAACGGAATGACACGTTGCTTTAGAATTGTCATCCAGGTTTTGATCAAATTTGTCCGGAATTCCTGATTGTACGGTCCACAATAGGATAGAAATCCCGTGGCCAAAAGGACATCGCCAACAAGCTTTCCTAATTGAATTTTAAATTCCTTACTTTGATTTGTCCAGCGATGTTTTTCATCTGTCAGACCGTTGATGAGTGCCGTGGCGGCTGTCATTTTGCGCAAACAAACATTAGCTGCATCCGTTAGACGTTGCTTTTCGCCCACAGCTTTGTCATACTGATTTTTAACTTGCTGCAATGCATCCTCACGTTCGCGTAATTGTTCCTCAGCACCGGCCAAGTCATCCATGGCAAGCTGCAAAACGGATATTTATCATAAAGTTGTGGGACTGGAAACGTAGTGGGTGGGTTGGGTATAGTGAAAATATTACCTTCAATCTTGCTTCCTGCATGGTGAGATTCGCTTTTAACGGAAGGACTTCTTTGTTCACACTGTGAAAGAATCCCATAGCTTTTGTCCAAGAGAGTAAACCGGCAACGTCACCACAAACTCGTCGTGCCATGTCCATGTTGTAGTCCTCCATGCGGAAATAGGGTTGCAACAAGTCAATCATTTCATCGTTGATGGTGTCCTTGGGGTAGTTTTGCAATTGAAGGAGGAATGTTGCACTCGCCATCATCTAAAAAGAGGATTAGAGAAAAAAAAATTAAATCTTTCATGTTTTTAGGGGATACAAACAAACAAAAAACAAAATCACCTTTAATGATTCCTGCCAAGATGGTTTTGGACATGGAGTTCCGGCATCTGCAATACACGGGTGTAATTTCCTTTTGAACAAAATCAACACACAATCCATAATTCGCATAATCAAGTGTGGAGGGCGCCCCAATTTCCTTACAGTAGCTATGTGAGCTGGTTTAATGGTATTCAGCGCATTTTCAGCTTCTTCTAGAGCTGGTTTGGCAGCTTCAAGCTTCTCTTCAGCTAATGCCTTTTCATTGGCTATGCAGGCCACTAAAGCTTCGGCTTTATCTTTCACAATCATCACCTGGTTTTTCACTATTTCCGCCTGCATTGCACGCTCAGTGACTTCAACCAGCACAGATTCAGCCCTTTTCGAGGCCTCTATAAGCTCTTCTTCCATGACAGCCAAGTCTGTCTTAAGAATCTCAACTGAAGCTGAAGCTTCTTTGAGCTTCTCTAGACCTGTGTCCATTTTCTCAACACCATCACCCAATTCTTTCTGCTTCTGCTGATAGATATTCTTATAGCCAGCAATAAAGTTGAGATATGACTTGGGAGTCACATGAGTGGCTCTTCGGAATCTTTGGAAATACTCCACCGAAGTCTCAGAGACGACATCTTGTATTGATCCCAAAGCAGTAACCAATTCTTTCTTCACTTCTGCTGTGCATTCAATTTCAAAATCACTAAGAAAATGTTGAGCTACGGAAATAAGGGCGTCCTTGGGCCATGGTTGGAACCAATCTATGGTACAGCCAGAGACTAACGCTGGAAATCTTTGAACTCGAGCCCGGAAAGTCTCTCCCACGGGTGAAAAACAGAAAACCACATGAAGATTGGTGCAGACTCGAGCTAAGAAAAATTCCATAACACTTTCTGGAGTTGCAGTCTTCCGTTGATTTTCACGCTTCATAACTGGAGTCAGTTCTTGAACGATTTCAGCTTGTTCGTCGCGTGTGAACAAATTCGAAATGACACCAGACGAAAGGATGTTATTCAAATACTCCAAGAAACCTTCTTCTTTAATGTCCAAATCAGAGAAGAGGAAAGTTGTTCCCTTGCCCTGAACTCCACAGGTTCTATAGAGCAGCTTAAGATCTTCCAGAAAGTTGGCAACGTTGTATGACCTCGTCAAACTGATCTGGAAAGTTTTGTACCCAGCTATGAATGATGCCAATTTTGTAAGCGACTGTTTACCGGATCCACCAACTCCAACCAACATCACATTTCCCCGGGGATGTCTGATGACACGGGAGATCTTGACTAAATGCAACATGGCATCAGGAAAGAAGACCAAATCCATTCCAGATCCTCGAACCATTTCATTGAATTGCGCCAAAAACATAAACAACCTCTCTCGCAGAACATCATGATCGATCACGGGCTCATAGACTTTCGGCAACTCCATATCGGCATCTTCCCCCTCTTCGCCAGTTGGTTCTGGAGCATCTCGCATAAAGTCCACAAATACCGGACTTGGGATGATCATTTCGACATGACTCTCACCAAGCTCATCACGCACCAAACTTGACATCTCACTGCCAAACCATTCCTTGTCTTGAATGGTCGTAAAACGATCAGCAAACACTCTGGTGCATTCGTGTTTCCACAGCGACATAAGGACACTTTCCGCAGTAATGACGGTTGACAGGGTTCCCACCATTCCTTGCCAGATCCTAGACAGGTCCCGCAGACTGAAAACGTAGTGGAACTTAGCCGGAGTTGGTAGAAGCTTCTCCCGCGTTCTCTGCCAGATGTATCGGGTGATAAAGACCAATTTCTTCACAAGATTTCTAACCTCTGGGACGAAGCCTCGTTTGTTGTTGTAGTGACCCTCACCAACAACTCGGAATATCTTATCAATCGAGTCGTTGTCTGGGATATTGCAATTGAAAACGCTAAATTGTCTCTTCAACCTGGATGGAATATCATTCCGTCCACCACCTGGTAGCCCCATCGCTCCAACATACTGCACATCAACCACAGTCGTAAAGTCACCAGGTTTCTCCAGACTGTAAAATCCCTTCATATCCATGGTTTGCCGAACAATCTCATTGGTAATCTGGTCACCCCATTCATTGATCTCAGGTAAGTTGATATCATCGATAAAGACAATCAGTTTCCTTCCTCCCGGCGGACCAAACGTCACACCCACCCTCTTCTCCACATAGCTCTCGATGGTTCGCTGAAACTGATACGGACTCGTGGCCGATGAGAAATTGAATGACCTTCCCATATACGATTCGGGATTCATTTTTCTCATAAAATTCTTCATCATAACAGTCTTGCCGGTGCCCTGTTCACCAATCAGCATCACAGCTCTCTCTTGATTTGCAATAGTTCCAATTAGATAGTCAATCCGGACGTTATCGACTATCGGCACCAAGATGCTCAAAAAGTCTGGTGTCGATACCTCCGGATACATGTAGGGGGTGACTAGTGTCTTCCACGATTGCCATACTCCAGTGGGCGAGACGAAAAAATCAAATATTGTACTATCTTGTCCTTTCATCTTGGGATAATCGAAATGTGGAAATGTTTCTTTGACGTAGACGTCAAGCTTGCAACGGTCGACGGAGTTTAGATATGCACCGAGTCCCCAGGCAATGGAGAAAATATACAACCGGTGTAGATGTTCAGGAGTGCAGGTGTCTTCCTTTTCATCCGATTTTACTTCCTCCAATACTTCATCTGAAATAATTATAAAACCACACCACAGAGAGGGAGAGAGAGAAAGAAAAGGGAAGGAAACTATTGAATTCCAGTGGACAGAGAAGATATTAGACACAAAGACATTAAGAGAAAGAAGAGATTTTTTTTTTTTTAAGTTTGTGAAGAGAAAAACGAGATTAAAAAGTGCTTCTTAGACAAAATAAATAAGAAAACGGACGAAAGGACACACAAAAATATGAAGAGACATCACAAGACAATCACGTTTATCAACACATATAGAGTTTGAATAATTTGTTTTTTGGTGGAGGGATACTTTACCGCCCTCACTGGCGTTCGAAAGACGCCGTATTTCTTCTTTTAACTGATCCACACCACCTGGTGCTGTTGATGTGGCTTTGCCATTAGATTTATTAGCAGCGTTGGCCGTTCCTTCGGCCATTTTACCTGAAAATAAGTCATTCCCATGGTGCGGGGTAAAATTTTGAAAATTCAATCCAATTTTAAAAATGAAAATATAATCAGATTTCCCACAAGTCCCCTTCAAATATTGAAAACCATCCTTAGATTTAAGAACTTTAGAAATTCTAAGGTCTCCACGTCATTTTGAGGGACAAAAAAAACTTCTAGATCCATTTGTAATATGGTCTTCTATTAGGACGGGTTTGAAAAACATTTCTAAAACAAGCTGCGTCCTATTTTTAGACTTGTGCTTACCCCAATTTGAACAACTTACCTTCTTGACTGTCCTTGCTGGACAGGCTGACAGCGCCTTCATCGTCTTTCTTCACCGGCACCAGACCCTCCAGAATGAATAACATTTGTTGTGCAATGTTGCACTGCAATACCGTCATCAGTAGCTTTAAATTCTGTGTGCCCCAATTGAATATGGACAAGAACGATTGCTCAAAGAGGTCACTGAAGACTGTCTTCTCGCCTGGTGAACGGGCCTTGAGCCAAGCTTGAACAACTAGAAGTAGACAAATATCCATAAAATGGTTTAGTTTTTTTTTTTTTTTTTTGGGAACATCTTACTTGGTCTCCAATCGAGCCCAGAAGAACTCATATAAACCATTCCGTTTCTCGAAACCGTAGCTGGTGATGCATTATCGATGTTGTGAGGGTCAAAGATGATCTTACAAGTCGGTGCCATTACCAAACGATCTCCATTGGCCAGTGTCAAAGTTTTATTATCATCCAGGACTGAATTCAAATTCTCAATCCATATACTGTCCACTGGTCCATCCAATACCAACCAAATATTCTCTCCACTTTTACTCTTCAATGTCTTCCGCCAGAGGGCTGAGAATATTCCATCAGTCCAGTCATTAGTTGCGACATCCAATCGTCCAAACATCTGAGCTGAAGTTATAGCTTTCGGATTCATTCTCATTTCTCGATGAACTGTTCCCATCTGGGTCATAGCCTTCATTAGGGTGTGTATACAGGTGGTTTTGCCGGCACCACTTGGACCCAATGCCATGATACCATGACGAACCTTTTGTGTTTCATACAATTGAATCAATTTCAACACCCATGGCGGATGATACATCAATCCTGCTTCATCAGCTTGCTGGGCTATTGCTGCTTCCAACTCTGGGTAATTTGTCTTTTCCAAAGTCTAGATGTAAATGCATTCATCAAGAAAGGTTAAATTATAAGATTCGAAGAGTATAAAATATTTAATCCCATAACTTACCTGATTGGGGAACAAATCCGAAACAAGAGACATAAATAAAGGCTCATCTTCGTCAATCAACTTGGATAGATTCATGTCCCTCAGTACCCGCATAACAATCGTACTTTCACTGTCCTTTGAATTGCTACGCTTCGAAGCACCCAATGTTCTCAGCACAGAAAGGATATTTCTTAGACCAAAGTCATAATGTACCTGCTTGGTTAGTTGTTCCTCGCACAACTTGTACAAAGTGTAGAATTTTCTAGCGAGTGTTATGTTTTCCAAGAAACCGCAAGAAGCTAGTTTTACACGGATGATGATTTGTCGGTCGGGAACCATCATGGCAACGGTACGGAATTGAATTTTTAAATTCTCTGGTAGTTCTTTGCGACCAGCATAGCCGGGGTTCTGCAAGGAAGAGAAAAAAAGAAAAAAAAGGATGTTTATTATACAGGAAAAGTCTTTTGTCTGCTAATAAAAAAAAAAACGTTGTATTTGTGTAAAAAGATTACCGTAATTAATTGAAGATTCAAACACCCTTCTTTCTGTGGGGTTACAGTGGGGTTACATTCTTAGCAAATTTGGAAAAAAGATGAAAGAAAGTCGTGCGACAGTACGACTCGGATGTGGACTGATAACAGATTGACGACTATTGGGTATTGTACCCGGACAAATATTGGTTTCTGGAATGTTAATACTCTTTTGGACAATTACAGATAAGGGTCCTAAAACCTCAGATTCGTTTGAAGCTGCTTCATGGATACAATCTGGAAATCACGAAATTGCTGCTCCTAAACCTTACTCGTTAAACTTAAACGTGAAGTTAGCACCTCAATGGCTTTTAGGGATATATAAACTTCTTCTACATGTTTAAAATGTTTTTTTTAACCGACTTCAAAAAAGGAGAAGGTTCTCCAAATTCGACTGTATTTTTTTTTTATTATGCCACTATTTTCTAATATCCTCCCCAATGTACATATGTCTGTAATGCCTTTGCCGGAGACTGAGGACTTAAATTGGTTTGATATCAGCTCGAGCAAAATTTCTTGTCTTGTTTATTTATCGTTTTCTCAAAGGAAGATAGCTTTCCCTTGCCTTTATAAACACTCACCCACTCACCCTTTTTGATCAAAAAATCAAGATATACACATACATAGATGACAATTAATTTGGCAGCCTATATCTGTTATACTTATATACAGTCTTGTCTCATTAACCTTTTGCATTAGGCACTATGCTATAGGGGTAAGTTGTTTTAAGATGGATCTATTTTAGTGGGTAGCGGGTAGGTAGGTTTATTTAAAATTATATGTGTATAGAAGATACCTAGTTAAAAATGTATTGATACATATTTGTGCCTATATTGAAAATGTCAGGTTGTATGGCAACAACTGGCAACAAATTATTGAAATTAGAAGTTATGGTATACATTTTCTCTTATCGGAAAATTAATATTAAGCAATTAATTCATTTGAGTTTTATTTTTTAAGAGAGACAAGCCAGATTAAGGCGGATATCGAGTTTAAATAAATTTTATCATAATGGATTGGTATTGGATAGTTACCCTTAAGCGAATTTTCGTTAAAAGCTACTAATCATTTTGAATGATGGTCTTTGTTTTAAGTTTTAAGGAAGTTATCTCAGAAAATGATTTAAATTTCGAAAACTTTGGTGAATGTTCCAGGGATTTCTATCTTAAAGAAAAAATATTTTGAAATCGTTTAATTCGTTCCTTAAACTTAAATAAGTTTTGAACAATGATTTATTATTGAAAAAAAAAACAAAAAAACCTTCATACCAAAACATGATTTTTGTATGAAATCGTAGGAGCAGTTTTTGAAGAAAAAGAGATACATTATGATAGGAAGGAACCATTACTTTTTGGAGAGGTCGCTCGATTGCGATAACCCTACCTTCTATATGCAAGGTCCATAATGATTGTGGATTTTGTTTAATTCTGGTTAAGAAAAAAATCGCAGTATGGCAGGCTTGTCACTATCTTAGAGTTACCACCAAACACTTTCTCAAGATGTTTGTTATATGGCGTTGGATATTTAAAATAATAATAAAATGACCAGTTACAGAGCAAGTAGCTTTGTGGTAAAAGTTGCTGTGGAAGTTGAAACTTCGTACACGAAATTTTTAAAAATAAACAATTTAAAAAAAAAAAAACATAAATTTCATACTTATTACCATTGTAACAAATTAACATGACTTTAGCAACTTCTAAAATGGGTTTCATCTTTAAAAAAGGTATCCCATTTGATATGTTTTAGAAAGATGAATTTATGATGAATTAGAATCGTCAGAGCGATTAAAAAAAAAATCTTAAAAATATAGTGATTTTTATGATTTCTTTTTTTATATTTACAAAATAAAATGGGTCACGTCACACTCACCAAACCAACCACTAATTTATCGACAGAAAAAACCCAACACCAAACCCAAAACCCATCCCTCTTACTATAAAACTTACCATTGTAATAAAAATTCCAAACTCCTGATTCATTTCAATTGTGTCTCCATCTGTGAATACAAATGATTTCTTCTTTTCCTTTTTCGCTGTTAAAACAACAGCAACTTGTTGTGCAGCCACCGACAGGACAGGTAACTCAATACGATTAAATTCATCAAAACAACCCCAAGTTCCGGATTGCGAAAGCCCCTTGTAGATTCGTCCCAATCCCCTAAAAAAAAACGAAAAAAAAAAAAAAAAAAAGGATAAATAGCTTACACACATGTTGGAATTTATTTCTTAAAGTCTTATTTTGTGTTTTTTTTTTTTTTGTATTCCTCGCATGGGAATAGATAAAATAAAACAGACATCCAATTAGTGGAATGCAATATAATGAAGATGTGTTATAGCTTCTCAGAGGGTTTGAGTGAATTTTTTCAATTTCAAATTGCATTGCACAGTGCACAGGCACACTCTTGGAAGTATATATAATTTTACCTGTAATCCATTTGATCGGAGCAATTAAATACGACCACATATTTAGCCAACGTCTTGCCCATATCCTTGACAGTTTCTGTTTTGCCAGTTCCCGCTGGGCCACACGGACTTCCACCCATGCTAAGAGTTAATGCTTGTGCCAGAGTAATATAGCATCTGAAACGAGATGTTGAAAATGTTAAGGTATTGTACTTTTTTTTTTGTAATCTTTTTGTAGAAAATTCCATTTAGACAAAATGATGCGATAGTTATTTGTAAGATATTTCTATGATGGTAAATATTTTTTCTAAGGACTGCGAGAGAGTTATGAGAGTTAAAAAATTCCCAACGAATGCGGGTTTCAACTCTATTTAAAATATCCCTCTAGACATGGACTCTGTTTTTGTTTTTGTTTCTTTTTTTTTTTTTTTTTTGTTGTAAATAAAATTTCACTTTGAAGTTTCTCTAGAAGATATTTCATCTATCATCAGCAAGAGATGACGGTATTTTTGGTATTTACACGATGAGAAATAATATCACAAACTTATTTACCAGGGTTTAAGAAATAACATTAGGGGTATTCATGCAACCTGGTAAAATCTTGGTAAACGTGGTAAAGTACAAAATCTGTTGAGCGAACTGTCAAGGTTGCATGAATACCCCTATTGTTTTCCTACGTCTTAGCTGACAACATATTGATGTATGAAATGTAGTACCTATGCAATGCTTAGAAGACAGCCTAAACGTCTTTTTAAGGGTTCAAGAAGCTATCGTAGATCTTCAATTCATAAGGCTTACTGCTGCTTAAATATAAATGCTTTCTTAACACCACTAGTTCACAAAGAGCCAGCCAGGGCACTATCAACTATTTGTGTGTGCATGTAAATCAGTAGGAAATAAGGGAACCTACAAACAGAGGTAAAAATGCCAAAAGCGAGTTGGACGAAGTTGTTTTTAGGTATCCGAAAACAAGGTAGCGACCATCTGCGTGACAGTCGTTACAAGGACAACTACTCTACTGGGCGATGATAAACATTTAGCAACTTTCCTGCTACTAAACAAACCATTCAACTACCATTCCCATCATATATCAGTGATTACACAGTTTTTACCATTTTCGTCAGAACCAAACTTAACCATTTTACAAAAAAGAGGAACTCTAAACTTCAAATGTAGTAATTTGAACACTGAAATTGTTTTTATAACCTACGACATTAATAAATCTACTCCTCATTTAATTTTGTCTTTTTTAACAAATATTTTGTTCAGTGTATTTCTTCGCCTAACCCAATCTAACATTCTTTTCCTGTCCAAACATCCTGCCAGTAATTCAACTGGAATATCATCCTTGTCAAAGTGTATCAATCAATACTCGTATATAGGTACATTATAGTTGTTGATAGCTTTCTTGGCTGTTATGTGTGTGGAAGAAAATGTTTCCTCTTGGTGCGTCGAGACTTGAAGCACGTAAAATGCAAACTCTGCCCGAATTGAATAAAGTTCAAACTTTGTTCGTTAATTCCCAAAAGATTCCACAGAGATGATGCATCATCATACTTTTGCTTCCATCAAGAATCAACCGGGACGTATATATAGTTGATCGGAAGCTCTTGAGTAGCAGAGGTTAACATTTATCCTCTTTGACATTTTGATTCAGGTTAAAAATATTTTTCAGTTCATCATTATTTTGTCAAAATCAAGAACTTAGGTATGTTTTGTGATGTGTTGAATGCATATTTCCTTCCGTTTTTTTGAAAAAAGTTTAATTTCAAAGCAACAACAACAAAAAAACGGAAACATGTGTTCAAAGGGTATCAGGAAGGATTTGGGAAAAATTGGAATCAGTTTACTTGAATCAGTGTCAAAGATTTATTTTTTGAATTCTGATTTGCGATATCCGTTGCAGTTCTCAGAGACAGACTTTATATTATGTCACAAAATATGAAAAAGGGAAAAAGGGCCCGTCCCACCAACTTAAAAATCACTGAGAAATTGAATCCAAAATTTTTCGTCTCAGAGATTTTATGTCTAACTTAAAAAACTCGGAGCCCTCAGAGATCTCTCTTTGTGGGACACGCTTATTGTCTCAATTGAACAAAAGTTAAATTTTTGACTAATGTCAGACAGATTTACATGGAGAAAAAGTAAAAAAATGAATACTTTACGCTAAACTGTTGGCATGCAGCTATATTTTAGACAGTTTTTATGTTTTTCAGCGTAAATCCACTAGACATGTGTTAAAATTGGAAATTTCTCGTCATTTTCTTAAAAATATGTCAAAAAACTCACTCAGAAATGAGTCCAAAAATGTTTTGTCTCAGAAATCTCAGTAAATCTGCAACTCATAGTTGATATTTGTTGACCCACTTAAAAAAATCTCAGAGCCTTTAAAGATCTGTATTTGTGAGATGCTTCAATTGACTAACTTACCAGACGACCAATGCTTTCGCATTTGGCAAATATCAAAATCATTTAAAAGCCATCTGACCGATGTCAATTTGGCCATTTTGACAGTTCATCGTCATTAAAGTTAGTCAATGGGACCCAAGCTTTGTATCAATTGATTTTCAGGGCAGAACCGATTAACTGCAGTGGGAATTTTATCCATTTGCACTTTCTGTTATCTATTCATAATTTTGAACGAACATTTCATCAAAATTTTAATTTTTTTCTAAAATATTTTAAGAACTTGACTATACCGGAAAAAAAGGGTCAAAGAGTGATAAGAAGAATTTGAAAAATCGTCCATAAAAATTGTTTTTTTAAACTAATAATTCTTGTTTTCAAATCACTAACCAAACAAATGGGTAATTTACTTATTTTACCATTGGGAATTTTTAGAAAAAATCCCTCATAACACTTATCATTTATCTTTTATCTCTTATTACAAATTTGAATGTTGTTTGTTTCACTTGAAGTAGGTATACAAAAGTACTAAGTATCGCAATAAACTTTCTACCTGTCGAAATTGTTCGTATTCTTCGACAGGCATATCCTTGCGGGTTTAAGGAATCCTTTTGTGAAGTATATTTTCACTGAAAGTATCACGAAAATGATTAGGACTATATACATAAATATAAATCTATGCGCATCTGAGGGTTAAGGTATTTAACCACCGCAAGGCAATTTTGTTTGTCTCTCAACTTAGAGAGGAATTCCCAGGAAAAATAAAAAAAAAACAAAAAAAAACTCTACAAGACCGACGAAAAGTTAATGCCGCAAAACGTGGGTGTGTGGATATAATCAGACTGATTTTGGTTAAACTTTGCGTGGGAATTTTTAGATCGAATTTAAATTCTTCACGAAAAGAAACTAAATTTTGTATGTTGTGTAGATTGTGGGGAGGGATTGAAGCAGAAGAATGTTAGGCTGGTTAAGTATGTAGGTGAGAAAATTACCTTCGTGAAATTTGATTCAAGGGAAGATCATGTTTTTTTTTTGTCTCAAGGGATAAGGTATATGTACTTTGAATAAAATCAAAAGGAAAGAAAGTAGGTACGTGTTTTGAAAAAACACAAGGTATCATTGGATTTCAATTTGCTTCTCATTATTGAGGGTTCATACGACATATATGACATTACGATGCGATTTGGAATTTTAATATTTTGTGTCTGTGCGATTTGGAATGTAGAGAAGAATACTTGAAACGTTGGTAAGCCAGTTGCGGTTTTAATGGTTAACACGTGTTGGCCTATAGCCAACATGTTAACAACATCCCAAAGACATTTAACAGAAAATTGCGATGTCTAGAAACAAACTATGTATGGCAAGGTCAAAGCTCAATGCAAACTATCGCAATCTTTAGAATTTTAGGCATAAACTACCTATACAGTGTAAACATTTGAAATTGCAAACATTTGGAAATCAATGGAGACATTTAAAAAAATAATATAAGGGTTTGCTTTTTAGCAGAACTTTGCAAATTACAAACTACCGCGCAAAAACTTTGAGAACTTCTTAAGGTTTAATACTTCAGTGAAAATTATATCAATATAAGGCAAACATTTACATTGGTATTTTAGCTTGCAGGGCAAAGAACTAAAATGCAAACTAATGCAAACATTTTTTGATTAAAGTAAATTTTAACAATTTAACAACAGGCAAAGTTTTTCATATTTACCTGTCGGTCAAAGGTGTAATAACCAGCCTATCTGTGCAACCCAAATACTCATTTTGATAGGTAAATGTGACATCTGTAATGGAAATCCATGTCTTGTCCAAATCTTCTTTAAAATAGAATCTGCACTGCTTCAGCCATTCAAAATCATTTGCCGATTTGATGTTCATTCGAACCTGAAAAGAAAACAAAAAACAACAAATAATCTCACACAAATACAGTCTTCTCAACAAAGCATAAACTCTTACCAAAATATCAAAAATATCTCTCTGATGTACATGAATTGTAATTAAAGTTTCAAAATTTGTCCTCTCGATTTTTGTTAAATTCCTTGTTGTCTGATCGATGAGTGTGTTCAGCAATTCTAAAAATTTATTATTCGTTTCTGACATGACCTTCCTCTCATGCCTGGCCTGCATCAACGCCATCTCAGCATCTCGCGTCCAAATCATCTGAATCCCTAATAGACCAACTTGGGCTGGTACTTTCTCCAAAAATGCTACCAAAGCGAAATTGGGATCGTTAATGGTCGCATAGGCAGTCCTGATAATCGAGTGCAAGGATTGCTGTGCGGTAACCAGTAATTGAGTTAGCCATGTCTCGACAGAGCCTTCGGCACGTATGGCTCGATCTAGCTGAATCGATTCACCCTCACACGACATGATGGCCATCATTTTGTTGTATTCGATATCATGGAAGCGTACATGACGGGTGTTATCGAATATCGATAGAAGATGATTTTGTATGGTGTGAGAGTCTGATGCTTGTCCGAGTATCTCCAATAGAGCTGGATCAGAGACGAAGAAGAATCGAGGGAACATCATTCGCTTGCGTTCCAAATAGCCACTCAGGGACTTTTGACAAATCTCCAGTTGTTCTTGCAGATGGGGGAGCAGTTGTTTGAGAAGATCATCGCCGACACAGCAGGCAACAACACCGGGAGTTTCATGAGCCCTCTGCATAATCTTCTGCCAGGATTTGTCAATTTTCGAGAAACGTTTAGCTTCCTTGGGAAGTTGCTTGGCTATGTCACCCCCAACAAACACTGCCTCCAAATAGACCCACATATTCTGAACCAATAGCCATCGTTCAAGAATCTCATTGGAATTTGACAAATCATGGACCCATTGCTGGATTTGTTTACGGAATGGAGCATTGTATCGATTCGACAGCAGTGAGCCAAGAACCATGAGACTGTCTTCAAGTTGACCAATAGTTTCTGCTGTAGTATCACCACGCAGTAAAAGTTCTCCACGATTGTTGAAACTCATAAACTGCAACTCATGTACAGACCACTCGTTTGTCACCTGCTTTAGCTTGGCTTCAATATCCTTCTCTTTCATTGCAGAAATACAAATATCCTCGATATCTTCTTTGTGTTTCAATAAAGGAGCCTCCAAAATGTTCTTCAGGGAGAAACCTTCGCTATCAAATTCAAATATATACACAGTCACATCCATAATTCGTTGCCAATGACGTGGCTTCATAGCTTTGTTAGCCATCAACTCTAGCAGAGGACACATATCGTTGAAATCATCGATGGTCTTCTTGAGGGCATGAAAAGCTGGCCATTCCTTAAGACCTTTTGGTAGTTTTCGACAACGATTTTGAAACTCCATCAATTCATTATTGATCTCCTCAATGTCAACCTCATTCCATGGAATGTCATAATAGCTACTAACTCTGTCTATGACGTCATTGTAAAGCTTGTACAACTTTTGTAGAAGATTTAGCTCCTTCCGGATCTGCCCCAATTCAGGATAATCCGTCTGGGGTAAGCCAAATAGTTCTTCTCCACTCTGATAAGTCTGCAATCTTCGCCACATTCCTTCAAATCGATTTTGAAACAATATCAATCGATCAGAAGCTTCCCTAGGTGTCAAACCAGGTTGCATCGGTCCAGCATTTCGATACTCGTTTACGTAATCGATTTTATCCTGCCGGAAGTTCTGAAGATTCGTCTTCAAATCACCCTGGAACGTTGGTTGCATATCGAGAAGTTTAACTTGTGCTTGCAGTGCACATGCTTGGAGATTTTGAAATGTCGATCGAAGGTTATCAACCAAATCGAATTGCTCCCGTTCCACTTGGACTTCATAGCGGGTGAGAACGTTAAAAGCTTCCTAAAAAAAAAATACCAAATTGCTAGTACTTTCAAAGTTTTATATTAAGGACGGGATTTTATGTTACCTCGATGGGATCGATGCGCATCTCCATGTCAACTTCTTGCTCTCGAATTTTACCCAAAGTCTCCATAATCATACGAACATCGTCCAAGTCACGGATTGAACGATCAAGCTTACGATCCATTTCGTTGATCACAGCATAAACGTAATCCATTTCTTTCTTGTATTTTTTCTTCATGGCTTGACCGATTTTGTGGTTGCACGCTTGAAAATGAATGAAGGAGAAAATATTTGTTAGAATTTCGAGGAATATAACAACTTTAACATTATTACCAAAACTATCTAGTTTTTATGGTCATAATCGCAAGCCTAAGACTGAAAACATACCTAGATCTGCGAGAACAACAGCGAAGTTATAGCTTAAGCTCAAGGTCCGAACAAAAATCTCTTCAAAAACTTCTCCCTGAAATTTTTGGTAGCGAAAATACCTTTTCTAGGAGAATTTGGCTGACATTTCAATTGCATTGTGGGACATAGAAGGACCTGAGTCGCTTTATTTATTTGCTTTTCTTTTTGTTGGATTGGCAGAAGCACCTATGTTTACGATATACAGATATAGAGTAAGTGTCTTTTCGCAATTTAATTCCATTAGACCCCCGAAAAAACTATCGACTATTACCTAATTGCTTAGCCAAAAAAATAAATACAAGAAAAAATCCTCATAAACCATGAAATCATAGTTTATGGCGGCAGACCCCCCGCGTATTACTGCTACCTTTTTGCGCCCTGAAATTCCAGCCTTAAGTGTTCAACACTAAACCAACTTTAACTACTTACTCGTATATATGTACATACATCTCCGTCGAAGTCGATAATTCCTTTTACTTCTTATACACACTTCTGATGCCCTGCTAACCATGCCCTGGTTCCTAACCATATTATATTCTTTAAACACCTCATTCTCCCGCCAGTAGATATTATTTCAGGGATTTACTTAATCCGCCCACACAAAGACAACAACCATACACAACACACCTGGGAGCGGAAGAAAAAACCAAAACCAATCAATCGATTTTCAGGAGACCAATGAATTTTTTCCACAAAAATTTCGCGGAAAAAAGGTATTTTCTGTGTCACAGCCAGAGGATAAAATCATTATCATGCATGCGAGGCTTGAAAATATGGATACACTTCCATCCTTTTTCGCTGTGTTAATTTATGATTGTAAAAAAGAAAAAGGAAAACAGAGAATGAGAGGGGGAAAGAGAGAGAAGGAAAATTAATTTAAATGTTAATGACGGGAACTTACATTTTATTTCGATGGCAAGGCCGTATTTTAATTTCTCATTATAGACCGCTATACACTGCCCAAACACCTCAATATCAGGTTCAACCAGTAAATTAGCATCCAGTTCGGCCAGACAACGCAACGAAGTCTCAAACTCCTGCAATCCAAACTCCATCAACTGGCGAGTTGTCCTGTCATTCTTCCACAAGAAATGATATGGTTTCCAACGTTTGATGTAGGCTTGTATTTCGGGCTTAACATTTTTCGTACAGCTCGAAAGCAGTGACAAGGCTCTCACCACTTCCTTATTATCCATAATCGAACTGTAAAAGCTCTTCAACATGTGCGGCATCTGTGGACGTTCCTCAGATGCTAGACAATATATTTTTCGACGCCTACCCTTTTTGTCATCGGGCTGATGTCGACTTACTCGTGGATTCACATTATTGATATTTGTTGCCAATTGGCTATCCCTGCCACTGGTCCATTGTGCAACACCTTTGGAAATTCCGGTAATATTCTTTCCCACCGTAATTACCATCTCTTGGAGTTCATCGATGCTGGGCTTGATGGTGACATGGGGTATCATGAGAATAGCATTTAAGGCTAATATTGGTTTCTTTGACAAATCTGCTGCTGTTTCGCTATCATCCTCGGGGATGAATCTTCTTCGAATCATGTCTAAAGCAGCTCGAATAACCTTAATGAGGACATCAATTACTTTTCTGCTATAATAACGACGCATTTCCACAACCGCATTGCAAACCATATCCTTAAAAAAATTATATAGGTATACAAAATTAGAGAGGAAAAAAATAACCTTTGATTCAAATGAAAGAATATAGATTCATTTTGTCTCTCATTATAGCAAAGCACAGCACAGAACACCCACCTGCATCCCTTTGGGTAAACTCTCACTGGTCGAAAGTAGTGAAAGTGGATTCTCGAAGCATGACCACAATATACTCCAGTCTTGTTGTTGGTTACCGTCCTTTTCGCCACTGGACTTTGCCGATGATTGTTGATCTTTTGGAGTAGCTACATAATATACAACCGGAAGGATATTTATTTATAAAGGATGATTATTTTTCTACGTTTATTTTCTTGTGTGTTTCTTCTTATTGTATCATAAAAAAAAATGATAAAACTTACCATCGAATAATGTAACCACATCATTACCGGCGATTTCTTTAAATGTCGCTGTAGCTTTGTCAACCAAACTGAGGACTTCTTCCACAGCTTCGGAAACCATTTGACTTTTGCGATTTAATTCGATTGCTGCTTTTCTGTGAACATAAATTATATATGTAAATTCCTGACCAGGACTCTTATTATTCCCATGAAATAAAAGTGTTTTAGTGTGGGGAAAAAGAACTTGAGCTTAAAATTCTGTTGGATTTTTGTTTGTTAATTTTGTAAGAGGCAACAGCATTTATGATTCACCATTTTAACTCCTTATCGTTCTCCTAATTCAACTTTTAACCGAAAAGCAAGTCTTCCGTTGACGCCAACAGAGTCAAAAGAACCGGATCACTCCCTTAAAATATTTGCCGTTGAAGAAAGACAATTGGAAGTAGTCATCGCACAGTCTCTGCAAGCTATTCATAAACGCATTATAGTGAGTGCATAACTCCTTATAATGCCTCTAAATGCAACCTTATTCATAAGACTTATGAAACGTTGAATAGAAACATAATTTGCGTAGAATGTAGCTCAAGGTATTAAGCCCCAATTCATTCATTTTCTGTATTAAATTCAATTTTAGAAAATTGTAGCAACAAATTGCTTCAAAATTGCATGCAAATTGCACATGGTGACAATTAAATTGCCTCAACCAATTTTTCAACAAAATTCCCAGAAATCAACAGAATTTTCTTTTCAAAAGGAGCCCAAAGCAACAAAAATGTTCTCATCTATTTGCGAGTAGCTCAGTTATAGAAGCTAACATTGTCTCATACGAAATCTTTCAAATGGTAAAAAAAACTTAACTACTTCCCAGTTTACACATTAAAAAGGAAGAAGAAATCCCTTGAAAATTACCTGCATGCCTCTTCGCTCTTCTCTAGAAACTCATCAACTGTCCAAATCTCATCATCTATTTCGAACAAACAAAAAAATAGAAATTGATGAAAGTAAACAATCCATATAGTTTCTCTTACCACAAGGCAGTATCTGTAAGGAAACATCCTGCATCGACATTAAAACATTTAATATCCTATTCGAGTAGATGTCATGAACTCGGGCAACCAAAACTTCAAACGTTTCAATTGCTTGCTTGCAACGTTCATAGAATTCAGTCCAATTGTGATGTGTCCACTAAGGAATTTAAAATTGAAAATACACAAAAAAAAAAAAAAAAAAAAAAAAAAAAAAAAAAAAAAAAAAAAGAAAGAAAACGAAAGCGAAATGTTTGGGTTTGAAAACAAGAAATATATGTATAAGTAAATTCAAGTGCCAGACATTTATTGTGCTCAATCCGGGCTGCAGCATTGCCGTGAGGCGCACCAATTGGGGCAGAAACAATGGACGAACTTCCAGTTTAACTGCTTTCACTGTGGCTAGGAACATTTTAATGAGGCTGTGGAAGAGGGCAATAGACTGGTTATAAATGCAACATTCAATTTAGTTTTGAATTCGAACAGACATTAAGAGAATCCTGGATTGTAGTGAAATAATTCTGACGACACATTAAAGTTGCTGCAACTATTGGTAGTTCAACATCAAGCTTGGCCAGAGCCTTCGCTTCCCGAATAAGCAACGGAATTGTAGGATGTAAATTGACAAACAAACGTTCACCTTGTAAGCAGAGGACTGGTTGAATTAAACATGCATCTGCCACGCTAACCTGTAAACCAAAGAATAACTTTTTTTCTAGAAAAAAAAAACCATCAACAGATGGCGCTAATTTCAATATAATTACATCCTGATCCAGCCATATTGAAATAATATCATTTTCATACTCGATCAATATGCCCTGCACCGATTTGTACTTATTCTCCAGATCCTTTGTCAGTGGGAGTGTTTGTAGCACCAAGTGATCCGAAATTTCCATCATAAGTTCATTTAAATGACAATCCAATGCCCGACACCATCTAACCCGACCGGCAATGGGTGGGAAATTCCTCGGAACCGGTGGATCATCTCTCTGTTTGCGAAATAATTTCAAAATACGATCGATTTCCTTATCGCAATATTTCAAAATTCTCTGATATTTGTCATCCATTTTTGAGAGTGGTATCTTCTCACTGACTTTCTCAAATCTCACCAGAAATCTTATACACTGTGGTGTCTCCCACACAGTATCGAAATTTGTCTCAATCAAGCTGGCAATTGTGTCCTTCAAAGTGTCAGTTTTCCCAATGAATCTATCGAAATCATCATTGAAATCGGAATTACGATGATCTAAATAATCGTATTTTTTCGATAATATTTCTTTCTTAGCCTCTTCGAAAGCTGTTGAAGCTTCTTCGAGAGCCTCGCCAAGTAAAAGACCTTCAAGTCTGCGTTCAAATAAATGATTATAGTCATCGATTAAATTGAACATTGATATGATCTTCGATAATCGATCACAAAAAGTATCAAATTTGCCAAAAACAAAATTTTCTGAAAATCCAAATGGAGTTTGATCGGGAAGGAATGGTTGCTCACGAACGGTGTAGTAAGTTTCGTGATAGATGTGATTTAATTTAATGCAGTTACTAAGTTTTGTGCGAATAACATTGCGATCTTGAGACCAGATGGTCTCTTTGCTACGACATGTGATGTAGGATTTGCATGTTTCTATCATTTGATTAGTTATCTATAAAAAAAGATACAAAATATGTTTTTTTTGTAAAGGCAAAAAAGTGACCCATTAACTCAACGTATCATATTAGATGTGTTCATTTTAAATAGCTATTAACGAAAGTGCTTACTTCCCATAATTAAATCGATTATTTTCAAAACAATGTCAAGCCCAGTAAAAAGAAGTTTGTCTCTCAAAGACGAAAAACAGATTTGATGACATTTCTTGCAATTTTCAATTTCTGCAATTTTATTTACCCCTGCAATAACACACGTTTCTCTCTTAAAAGCTCAAACAGGATTAAAAGCAGTCAAATAATTTTTTTTATTTTGTACGGGTCACACCTAGCTGGTGCTACCCGCTGATTAGTCGCTAAAAGTTAAACATGCGGTATAAGTTATCAGCGCTGGCGAAATTAAGCCAGCCGCGGATAACTACTCACCATCAAAAACTATTTTGCATGGTCCCACCAAGTGACCCATGTTTTACTTGGGGAGTAAGAGACTGTTTGGACCCCACATAATAAACTGCAAACAAAATAACTCTCACTCTCATATGGATAACTATGCAATAAATAGAAGTATGTACCTATTTTTCTGGTTAAAAAAACTTTTCCGGAATTCCAAATTATCTTTAAGTGAAAACGTAATACTCATAGATCAACGATAATTCTGGAATCTGAACACGACTAATTATGAACATAACAAAAGTGAAATCATTCAGTCAGATATATTTCGTCTGTGTTTGTCAAATCATAAAATGGCGGAAGAAATGGATAGTATTTCGTATTTTACTTATAATGACAGAAAGACATATTATAAAAAAAATGTAGGCAACTTCTGAAAGTATATATTTATGAAAGCTTATGTATATATACTTATGAAAGCGATATTTTTGAAGAGATGGTGATGATTTTTAATGATTATGCTGAGATATTTGCTTGGTAGTTTTTGCATTTACAAGAATATGTATAGTTTAAGGTTGAAATTGTGCGTCTATTGAGAAGGTCTCATGTTTATACGTCGAGTGACAGCTTGCAACTTGCGTTTGAGCTGTTCGGCGAAAAAATTCTTGTGCAGCCGCACAAAAAAAGCGTGAGTGTGTTCGTTCGCACGCATACAAATTTTTGTATCACATTCAACGCATGCTATTCGATGGATTTTCGATGAACACATAAAAATTAACACCTCACAAAGATTTTGATGAGGACGGCAACACTATTTTATATTATACTTTAAGCAAAACCCCTAGGAATTGATAAAAATATTTCTGACCTTGATATTAAAAATGTTAAGCCGGCTTTTCGCAAGTTGATTTAGCTTGCAGCAAATTTCTTCTACTTTTCTGATAAATGGAACAAAAAATTGAAGTTACCGAATATCGCAAACAAAAACGAAATAATATTAAATTGGTCTCTCATAAGTTGTATTTTGAAAACGCAAAATGCATTCTGTTTAAGCCAGGTTTTCACGAAAAACTCAAAACCTTGAAAATCATAGTTTCGAATAAGAATGAGTTAAAACTCCTCGCACATTGTTGTTGTCTTCTTGCATTCCCAGACATGAAATGAAATTACAAATATCTACAACAATGTAAACAAACAAGTTTTTGGAAGCAAAACGAACGAAAGTTCTATCTAAAATTAATCTAAATCAAATCTAAAAAAATCAAAGTCTAAACGAAGCCTTATTTTCTTTTGTAATCCGACAATCGCCCTTTCCTAAATTCACTTTTCAAATATACAAGATTTTGTCTACTTCTGTTCTTAAATTCACTTAGCTTTTCTTTTTATCAGACATCATACCCTCCAAATATCTTCTCTCATAAACAAAATGCTGTCTTTAAATCATTAAAAATCAGTTTTATAAACTATACATGAAACCCAACTATCCCAATCCAAAATGACAGATCCCCATATCCCATTAAAATTCAATGTCAATTTTACAACCTGAATGCTTTCATTGATGTCTCGCATTTGACAGCGCGCTATGCCTGTACAAATTTTCTCTCGCTGAAATCAAACCAAACGAAAATGACAGCTTACTCTTCTCCCTGCAGCAGCAGCAGCAGCAGCAGCTGTCATTTTATAGAGTTGTGTGAGAGAGTTCGGTTGTCAAACATTTAAGGTCGCCGCGTTAAAGAAAATAAAATAATTTGCAATTTTATGAAAAACCAATAATTATAGGTTATAAAACTTTTGAAATTTAGCTTATAAACTTCAAAAAGTATCTAAATTCGTTTAATTCGCATCGATAACAACATTTTCTGGACATTTAAAATGTCTCAAATCTCAAGTAAGTAACTTCTATCTCTAGTATATGAAAAAAAAAATGACAACACCAGCCAAAAAAACCCAAGCAAAAGTGACAGCGAACTCTAACGGAGTTTGTATGTAGCTAACTTTACTTGAATCGAATACATGTTTCTTTCGTAGAGACAGCCATTTTAGCGTTGCTACGTAATATGAAATGTCTTTAAACAAAACAACAAAATAATTATGGCGCAAAATATGTAGGTATTTCGATATCTCTAGTTTGAGGTAGAGATAGCGATAGAGACATCATAGACCAGAAAAAATTAAAAAGTCCCTGGAATTAAGAGTTTGACAGTGTTGAATACATTTTTGATTGTTAAAATGCATTCTGACATTTGTTTGGGCTGATTACATTTGTGTATTAGACCACCTATAGTTTTATAATTGTGGGATAAGGATTTGGATAGGCAGGTAGAAGATGCAGTACAATAATTATTACAAGTAGGTAAATGGCACCCGCAGCTGGAACCGACTCGCGAGTTTGTAGTTCATGAACATTTTATTTTGCGCGTGAATTTGTTTTCATTCTTTTGTGGCTATGCGGGATTTTCTTTAATACATAGTCCGATGGGTTATTTTGTTTGACAAGAGTTTATTTTTGCGATGGATGGATGGTTTAAGATGATCAATTAATTTTTGACATATTTTATTTATAATGTTCAAATTCTGTTTGTTTTTATTAAACGTGGGTGTGTTCGTTTTATATTCGTAGTTTTTTGCAACTGAAATTATGTGTCAAAAAAATAAATGAACCGATAAGACATTTTTATTTTATCATAAAATGATAAAGGTACAGGAAA
This sequence comes from Meliscaeva auricollis, assembly GCA_948107695.1. Taxonomy (NCBI): domain Eukaryota; kingdom Metazoa; phylum Arthropoda; class Insecta; order Diptera; family Syrphidae; genus Meliscaeva; species Meliscaeva auricollis. Next base: position 52,058,141 of record OX403619.1, on the reverse strand, counting down.
TAAAGAAGGTGGGTAGGTAGCTTGTTCATGCATGGTGAAGTAAGACTTTAAAATAGGCTGGGTATGTAGAAAATTGTGAGGATATGAGGGTTGGGTTGGTAGAATTGTAATTTGAATTGTAGGAACAAAATTGCTTTGTTTAACTTTTAGGTTGTTTTTCGGATGAGTGTAAAAAGCATTTGAACACAAGCTGATTTTTTGGAAAATAATAAAAATGCGTTCAGGGTTGTTCAGATAAATAATTAACCCGGTAAAGTGGTAAAATAAATCTGGAAATTGAACTGTCAAATTTTCTATAGGAAATCTTTACCAGAAAATTTGCATAGAATGCCCCTAATTTATCAAGTTGCACTCTTGCACTCTTGTCCCTCTAAAGTGGGTGGGTGTGAGAACAAAAATTTTGGCGCTGCAAAATACCGGATTTCTGTTGAGGGAGTAAATAGGTAGGTACAAAAATTTTGTACTAAGGGATAAATTTAATAGTGTTTAGGCAGCAGGGACTATTTTCTAAAAAAAAAAATGAAGTGGTAACGGTAAGTCAGAGGTGTGAGTTCTATGATTTTATATAAGAAATGAACGAAACCATACAATTTGATCTTAGAATGACAAAAACAACAACAAGAGCTTTTCTAGAAATGAGAATTTTTAGAAAACGAAAAAAAAAAAATTAAAACGTTGAGCCGTTTAAATAAAAAAAAAATTACATGTACCTACTATGTAGAATTATGTATATAATATTCATTTTCACTTTCAAACTCTGAACGAGTCCATATCCGTTTTAAAGTTTGTTTAAATATTGGAGCTGTGTAGTTGAACGAAGTTATTTTAAGATACCGCCCGAAACTGTCACCGAGTTTGTCACGCGAGTAATCTATTTTAAACTTTGAACGAGTTCACTTTCACGAGCAAAATTTTAACATTTTCAAGAATATCGTTATCTCTTAGATTACACCCGACGGTGTGTATATTTACTTATCATTAAGTTTTCAAACTCTTAACGAGTTTGTCGTCACCATTTAGCACTGAACGAGTTCATCTTATTGAAACAGAAGAATTGAAATACTACTTTAAATACCGCGCCTGTTTTGTTTTCTTATTTCGAGTTCTTAGCGAGCTTTTCTTTTCGATTTCCAACTCTGAACGAGTTTTTAATCAAATTTTTAACTTGTTCGTCATCGCCATTTAGCACTAAACGAGTTCATCTTTACTCCTTTCGAACTCTTAACGAGTTTTTGTTTACATTTTTCAACTCTGAACGAATTTTTGAATAATTTTTTAACAAATTTTAAATTAATCGATACCTATTTAAAAATGCATCAAAACCAAGTTAATGTCAGAAGAGATTTAAAATTATATGAAGGGCTTCACTTGAAATTCTTATTCGGAGGTACATGCGCTGATCACGACTTAAGGGCGACCAAGGACGGTATCAACATAAGTATTTTCAGTCAAATTCCATCAAGTCTGTAAGCACTTGGGATAGGCTTTAGGTCATCAGAAAAGTGACATGCTTACTTTTACACTTTCCAGGGAGGCGCTGCGACGCTATGCCCAAACCGTCAATACGGCTCCAAGCGAAACTCTTCATATTTCTTCAAATCTTCCCCAACACAGTATTGATTGAAGTGCATGCTAGGTTCGAGGGTTTTTTTATTTCACGACTTGATTAACGAAATCGATTATTTTTTAAACGTTCTCCTGTAATTTCTTTATGAATGTTGTTAAAACTCGGGATTTACGTTATTTGCATCCGAAAATTGTATGAACACAAATTTGTTTGAACCGTTAATTTTCTTTAAAAGAAAATTTAAATTTCCCCTCTTTGGAATCACACAAATTAATTCTGTCAATCACGGAATCCAAGTATGACTCAAAACCGTCTGTCAACACCCTCCTAAGACAAATTTAATTTAATTTCAATTTTTAACTATTTGTTTAAGTGTTGCCAATTCGATTAAATACCTAAAAATTTATAAAATAAAATTATAAATTGGTAAGACTACTCTTACTCTATTCTCAAATACAAAAAAAAAACATCAAATAATAAAAACTCATTTTAGATAATAATTTCCAATATGACACCGATATGGTGGCATACAGAAACACACAAGATGACATCTCCCCATCATCCGTCTTTTCAAAATTGAATGATGATAACACACAAGAATATAAAAACCTTTGGTTGGAAGCTCCATTAAAATTAATGCTCAAACTTGTAAAACAACATATTCCGAATATTGAAAAATGTCAAGTGAATATCGAAGAGAAGAGAAAATTGTGGAAACTTGTTAAGGAAAAACTCGATGCGGCTGGCTATCATTTCAGTGCAATTCAAATTGAAAGGAAATATCAATATATCGAAAGATATTACAAAAGTATTAAATCAGCTGAAAATGTTCTTGCTTCTGTTGCTGCTACAGTTCGTGAGGAACCACAAACACCGTAAGATTATAATATTTCATCTGGTATACTTAAAAGGGAATTTTATGAATTAATTTTATTTTGTTTTCAATGTTAATTTGTATATAGGGCAATTGGATCGATCCCTGAGCCAGAAGTAGAAAACAATAAACAAAATTCAAAGGCGCGATGTAGCAAAAATTCGCAGAAAACGGATGACAAATATGGTATGTTGAAGATGTTTGTATCTTCTTCTAATCGAATAGAATAAAATGAAAATACAAAATCGAATTTTATTTTTACTAATTTCCGTTAAATTGAAATTCAGCTAGGAAATACTTTCATATCATAAAAAAAAAATCCGACGGCCGAGTTATGTGAAACAAATACTTTCTAATGATATTTTAGAATATTGCTGGGTCTCTAAAACCTTGTAGGAGAATGAAAGAGACAGTTATTTTATAAAAAAAAATCATTTATCGTTTTCATTAAACCTAATTCGAACCTTGATATCATTTATTTTCAGTTAAATTTCATATTTAAGTCAAACTTTATTTCAATACTATTTCTAAAGATAAGCTTAAACCTATTTTTGTAATTATTTTCAGGTGAAATCTTTGATCTCCTTGATGCTTGGGGCCTAGCTGAGCTTAAATCTAAGTTTAAAGGTTTGTTTGTTATATTTTTCAACCAAAAAATCAATTAAATAAAAAGTTATATTTTCTAATTCTAGCAAACTACATAGTTCTTCAGGCCTTAGATTATCTTACCGAAGCTGATATAATAGAATTGATTCCAAAAATTGGTCAGCGGGCTATATTTCGAGCAAGATTAAATCAATGGCGACAGGAAAAGACTTTACGGGCGCCGCCGCCGCCATCATCATCATCATCACCACCATCTACCAGCATAAATGTCCCAGAACCGAAGAAAATCAAAATCGAACCAGGACTTGAGGTGAAATCTCCACCACAGTTGCAATTACAACAGCCGATTGAACAACAGATTGCACCTCAAGCGCCTATCCAATTGCCTTCATCATCACAAGCAAATGGTGCTCCCAATGTTTACGGAAACCTGACCACCACAACAAAGCCCAAACCCAAGAGAGTTGTAAAGAAAAATAACAATTCAAATAATGCTCCCAACATCCAATCAAGGGTACAACAATTTTTTATTGGTTCGTCACCTTCAACAATTGTAACGACACCGCCAACAGTAACACCAACAGTAACTGGAACTGGCATTTGTCGTCTTCCTTCTCCACCGCCGTCGGCCAATACTTTTAATGGACCCAGATTGACTCTTATCAATCCTGTTACTTCTCCTTCGCTTTATTACAATATTCCATCTCATATTGAATGCAGACGTTTTCCTACTTTAGTCCCACCACGACCTGCAGCCCCTGCTCCCAAATTTTATACACCGGTCTCTACTCCGATTAGATACATAAATTCAGATAATTTAAGCACTGCCAATGCATTGCAAATTCGCAAGACTCCAACTAATACAACTGCACCAAATTTTGTAGCAGACCTTACACCATTTGCAACATCTATAATACGAGTCGAAACCAACTGTGAGACACAATATCCCAGCGCCGGAACATCGTCACCTCAAAATCCAATAACCAAATTGAAGCGTACTACAATAATTCAAAAAGTCAAGACCGATAACAAGACTTCGCCATCACAAACACAATTGGAAACAAAACCTATAATAATGCCGAAGCCCATACAAACTCTCCAAAATCCGACAAGAATTGTAAAATCTCCCGTAGTGATTTCAAAATCACCAGAAGTACCAAGACCAAAACCGTTTTTAATTCCAAAAAAAGAACCTCTCGATGAAGATGAACAAAAAGAAGAAGATAATGAAACAATGGATTGGAATGAATTTTGTGAAGCACGAAAAAGATCTGAAAAAATACCAACAGTGGTTGCGATGCAACAAGAACCAGAAGTGGAACCGGAACTCGAACCAGAACATGAAGCTGAACCTGAACCTGACCATGAACCTCAGCTAGAACATGAATCTGACGTAGAAGCAGAATTAGAATTCGATCCAGAGTCAAATCCAGAAGTCGAAGAGTTTACATTGGCAGATTCTGTTACAGAATTGCCTGATCTTATTAAAGACGAACTCTTGGATTATGATTCTCATTCTCACTCGGATCACGATCATGATGGCGGCAATGAAAACAACAAAAAGAAGAATTCACTTCTCAAGGAAATGCCAGATCCTAAGGATTCTCATGATTCTCTAGACACCCAAGACACCCAAGATACCCAAGATACTCAGGATACTCAGGATTCTCAGGATCCCAAAGGTGATTTCCAAAGACTTGTAAGTATTTTTTTGCAAAATTTTCATGTACATATAGTTTTAATTCTTTAATTTTTGTTTTAATTGAATTCAAGGATATTCGAAATATATTGATGGGTACTAAAAGTGGACGTCAAGTTATAAAGCGATATGTAGCTGAAGAAATTCTAGATGAACCAAGAAGAAAGCTCCTGATTGACACAATCGCTCAGTACTGTTTTGATAATAAAATTCATATCACTCCAACTTATTGCAAGGACATAGCTGAGGAGATAATTGAAATTTTTCCAAATGAACGGATGGTAAATTTAGTTTTAGTTTTTTTTTTGTTTTAAATTTGATGACTTTATCTTTTGTTTTTGCTCTTCAAGGAGGATTACTTTGTTCGAAAAGGAAAAAAACTACGTCCACCAATTTATAATAAATTCCATGGCATTCGAAGGGAATATTTTCGCAAAAAATCTGAAGCGAGAGAAACATTTCCGACAAACAATACAAATAAAACGAGGGAAAATATGAAAAAATCATCTTCATCATCGGTACAAGAAATGGATTACGATGATGATGATAATCTCATAATAAGTTAGATTTTATAATTTTGTTATTGCCCTATTAGCCATATAAGTACATATACCTATAACCGTTTATAACTTACTCCATAAGATGTACATATATATTTGAACTACTGAACTCATTTTAATTTATAATTTTTGTTACTTTTCTTTAATTAATTTTTAAATAAACTCACCTTAACCATAAGTGCGGATGTCCTTTCGGATGTGTTGTAAAACTGTGAAACACTGTATATTAAACGTACTGTTTGGAGTAGACTTAATATTGACTCCTTCATGCAGACCTAGAAATATAAATAAAATACAAATAGATGATTAGTTTTTTTTTTTTTAAGTAAATGAGTGATTAGTTGTTATAAGAAGTTTATTTCTATTCTTAAATAAAATAATTTTTTATTTGATTTTTTTTAAATAATTTTGTCCCATACATAAAAACCTATGAGCGGAAAAAGTATTCTTATCCTCCAGAGTACTCGTACCGTATGAAACGATTCGAAATTTGGTACTACAAGATAAAAAAGATTGAAAATAATTGTCTACGATCTAAAATTATAGGTGTTTTTAAATCCACTTCTAGTCCTATTTAAAGTTTTACGTCTAAAGGATTCAAACCGAAAGATTTGCATTTATTTTTTCCCCAAGTGTGAATGTGAATTCCGGGCGGAAAGTAGTTCATGATTTCACAAGAAAAGTTTGCCGGGGAAAACTCACTATAGGACTGTGAAAGTGATCTCGAATAATTCTTAAAGTTATTAAATCAATCAATTTCCATTATTTTTTTTATTTTTATAATTTAAGCAAATTAAAATCAAAAAATAATGGTAGACGGAGGAACAGCGACGAGAAATCAACTTTACTCGTTACAAAATGAACTGTCCTATTGCTATTCAAAAGGAATTCAAAGTGGGTCGTGCTTACATAGTTTTATTTATTTTTAAGGAATACAAAAAAGTCATCAAACTTTAAATATTTAAACAAAAAACGGTAAGGTACAAGTGTAAGGCTGAAAATTTGCAGGTACCATAATAATTTGTACTAAAATATAAAAACAAAATAATACCTTTCAAAAGTAAAACAACCTCCTCCTTTTTTGAAGTCGGTTAAAAAGAAGACACATTTGTAGATGCGTTTTCTGAAGTCCTATAGGGTTACCAGCAATCACATAAAAAAAAAAAGAAAAACTTTATAAGATGCTTAAAAATAGTTAAATCATAACTTTTACACTATTAAAAAGATACAAAAAACTCTATTTCAATGAAATATAAGAAAGAAATTTAATTTTATACAATAACTGTATTGATCAATTGAAAACGGTTTATTTTTTTGTTTTTATTTATTTATTTATACAATCACTTTAAAAGTTTGTATGTGGATTACACATATGTACATACATACATACCTTCAAGCGAAGAAGAAGAGGATAATTTGATTATTTCTTTTTTTCAACACAAAATTAAAAAAAAAAATGTTAAAACTTATACTTTCACTGACAAAACGGAAAACTGATCGCGTTCATTTTTTAATGGCAAACAACAAGAACAACCAACTGACTTAATTTAAGTTCAGTTATTTTCAGGATTGACCATGTCAAAAGAAATTAATAGTTTGTGACATTTAGCCAATCAAAGCCAACTTAATTTAAGTTAAGTTGGTTGTTCTTGAAACCTGGCAATGACAATAAAAATGAATGCGTTCAGCAAAGTCAAATCAAGTAGAATGGGTATGTTTGTTTGCCAAATTTAAGCTTTTATTTTAAGTAGATTTCAAGGAGATTAATTATTTTAATCTTGATTTGAGGAGATTAAAATATATATGTGGTAGGTGGAAACGTAGTAAAAGCTACAAAAATTGCAAAGGTAGGTATAAAATATTAAACATAATGGCCAGACTGGAGGACTTTAAAAAATGTGTTAAAAACCTTAGATTATGGTCTCTTAAACAAAAAAAAACTCACTCTTGTGCTTTTGCATCTAGAAGATTACGTTAAAGAGTTGCCCAAGCCAAAGTATCGCACTGTCGCGGGACAAACCAACAAGGGCTTTCATCGCTTTTTATGTGATCTCGTATGACGCTCTGTAAATAAATTTAAACGTTGACCTGACGCACTGTCGCGCAACAGAGCGACACTTTGGTTTGAGCAAGCCTTAAATCTAGGTTTGAGACGATTTAAACTTGTAAAAATAATGGTAGATTTGTAGAAACTTCTTAATATATTCCGATATTCATTAGAATCAAGATTACTAAAGACCAGATGAGTATCATAAGTGAAAGGGTGTTTTTTTTCCATTACACTGACCTTATATTCAATTTTTCGAGTCTTAAGCGGCCCATACACAACACTTGTGCGCGCACCAGTATCATAACACTGGTTTGGAATTCCGATATACACACGACACCATACCTGAAATGTCATTAAATTCCCATTTGTCTAATGTCTAGGCACCCCCACACAGTATACACCAAATAAAATACTTCGTTAAGTTAAACCATAAATAAAAAACTTACCGGATCATCCAAATACAAAGAATGACAGCATGATTCCATGGCTTGTATGAATTTTGAATTATCTCTTGCTTCGTTATAGCAAAAAGTTATTTTACGATCGGTAATCTTCCAATGACGCATTATTCTCGATCCAGCAAGGAACAAACAGTGTAAAGTAAATTGAACTTCTTTTTCCTACAAAACAAATTTTTTTATCAATTATGAGAAAAAAAATCTAATACAAAAAAAAATAACAAACAAACCTGTAAATGTGCTAATAACTGTGAAAATTGTGCTCCTCGCTTCTTCCAATATTCCAATTCATCTTGCGGACCACTATGATCGTTCTCCTTTCTCAATTGCTCACTCTCACCCAATATCTTCATGATTGCCTTTATCCAATTGGCAACTCTTTCTTCCAATTGTAAACAAAATTCTTGATTTTTTGCCATTTCTTTGACTTCTTCGATTTCATCGATTTTCTCAAACATTCCTAAGCCATCGGCAAAAACATTAAAATGATCACAAACTTGTTCGCAAACACGAAGGGCACTGCAAAATGATCGTAAGCCGGGTAAAAGTTGTCCCTTGATTAGGCCACAACTGATATCCTCATCATCGCCTTCGAGACTGGGAAAGGCTAGAGCCTGCATGAATACATATTCAACGATGCGCTCAATTGACGTCACCAAACCGATGTTTTTGGCATCTATGACACCACAATATCTAAGCGGAAAGAAGAACCAAAGTGCTATTTAGAAAAGAGTTTTAAGATAAACAAGAACGAAGAAAAACAAAAACTAACCGAAGATTTTTAAAGAAATAAAAGATAAGAAGAAGGTTTTTAACATTGGACGCCTTAGCGCTTCTGAAGTTGCCAGAGTCTAAAGTAACGGTTTGAGTAAGAACAGAATAAGAAACAGATCGCTCCTCACAAAAAGAACCCGCGGTATGATAATGAGTGTGTACCGGGAAAAGAGTCAGAAGGTCTTCGATACTTGGTTGGGAATCTAGTCACCGAATCAAACAGCAATCTTCGGGAGTTTATAGGGGCTTGCTTCATGCATTTGATTATCCTAGACACATTTCCACTCACTTCTAGATATACCTAAGCGTAAAAGGAATTTTTATAAGCCGTACGTTCAATTGTTTCTTACAAAGAGAAAACCTCCGTATATTCCATGAAGATACCTCTATTCTCAATTTCTTAAAAGTATTTGAAAAATTATAAGGGGAAAAAGCTTTTTTAATATGTGGGAAGTGGGAGTATGCAAAGTAGAATTAAACTTTGTATCTTCTTTTTAACACAAGAATTCTTTTCCATGAGCGGTTTTAATATGAAAAAAAAAAACTAAAAATTAAACAGAATCATATCTCAACTAAAAACTTTTCCCGCATATTCTTCATGGCATTAACTTGTCTGCTGCAATATTTACGAGCAAATAAAAACCCTATACAAACTTCACACTAAGTCTCTACCAAAAGGTTCTTCTTCTTCAAAAAAAAAAAAAGAAGTTAAGTAAAGTTAACAAACAAAACTTACAAATCCTTTTGAAATCCTTCTTCGGGCAATTGTTTTGAAGTGTTAATCCGAAAAATGTAGATGCAAACACCTGTAAAGGCACACGTCCAACCATCAGTGAGAAATAATTTCTTTGGTTTCGGATTACTGCCCGATGGTGAGACACCTTAATAAATTAAACGTAGATTTTCCAACGATAACAAAAATACAAAAAAAAATCATCAGTCCCAAACCTTGAGGAGTTTTTGAACTTGTTGAAACACCACCAGCTCTTGATGGACCTGGCTTATTTGCATCTGGGACAGGTTGAGGTTCTGGTTCGTCTACCTCTTGATAAAACCACAAAAGTTTGTTTCTCATATTGGGAAGGAAGAGTTGATTTATTTCATCCAACTATTTTGCGATATGAACATAAAAGTTTAAACAAAAATGTCCGATGAAAATGAGATAACCTACCATGTCGCCTTCAAAAATGTAGTCCATCAATTGATGTCTGGGCAAAGCTGTCCCATCAATCAACAATTGAAATGTGAATTCCAATCGAGGATCCATTTCACCTCGACGAGCTTTGCGTTCACATTCTTCACGTCGACGCTGCGCTTCATCATCGGTTTCGGCCATTTTATTGATTTGGATTTAACGGTAAGTGCGTTATCAAAAATTTTTATTTTTTTTTTTTTGTTTTATTTTGAAAATTGAGAACAAAAATCAAAAAAATCGTATCTCAATTTTTATATTTTTTTAAAAAATTTAACAAAAAAATTATATTTTTGTTTTGGTTGCTCCACAAAAATATTGGAAGCAAAAATTTTTGTTCCTTTTTACTTCTATTTTGAAATTCTAAAAAAAAATATACATGCAGTCAAGATTAAGCATATTTACAGCAAAAAATTTTGTGTAAATTGCAGTCAAAAATATTCATTTGTGCTAAAAAAAATTAGGCTTTTGGGGTGTGTATTTTGGGATTTGGGAATATTGTGGTGCAACATAATTACAGAGTGACGAAACATTTCTTTTTATTTGTTTCGATAGAGATTGTTTTTTGCTTGGCTCTGAAAATAAAATTTTGTTTAATTTAAAATTTTTAGAATTTTGTATTTACAGTATTTTTTTGTTTAATTTGTTGATTAGTTTAGTCCAAATTTGTTTAAAGCATTAACTATAAATCAGGCATCAGAGTATAATAAAATGAAAAAAAAATACAATTTAAGGGAGAAAATGGAGCTATTAATGGGACAAAATTTTTTTTTTTTTTAAGTGTTTTCTAGAATGTTTATAAGGACACTAATTGCTGGAAAATTTAACTCATGGGGTTTTGGGTCACAGTGTTCACGTTTTAATAGAACTGAAAACCCAGGCGAATTTTGTAAAAAATTAAAATTTCAATGGAAAAAAATTAAAATAAAAACAAATTGAATTTTTATTTACAGCCTAGTTTTAAGTTTAGAACGGAAAAACGGCCTTTTTGATCTCTTGTGAATTATTAGGAACTTTATTTCTATTCAGCTTCTGAAGAAATCATATGAGAGCACGCCGAGTCTTCTGGCAGCATCACCAGCTTAAGACTAGAACGCTGCTGCTGATGCGAAACGACATTTTTGACTACGAACACTCAGCGAACGAAAATATTAGCTTAGCAAAAAAAACCAGTCAGGAAACAACAACGAAAAGAACTAAAATGCAATTTTTCCATAGTTCACTATGGCGTATGCGTATTTTTTTTTCTTTTCCTAAAGAAAAACTTAAACAGTGAATAAAAATTTTTAATCGCCAATTAAATAAGTTTTCCAACAAATAAATATAAGAAAAAGATAGAAAAAATTATTTACATTAAAATTCTAAATCTGAAAGAGACATTTATATAGTTATTTTAACTTGTTTTTGAAAGAGCTCTTCTGTTCATGAAGAAGATATCAAGATTACATAATCCTTCTATATTTCTCATCATAATTACCTGTAATATGTCTCCCACTTCCTCTTCATCATCGGAACTGCCAGAATCGCCAGCTCCATGATGAGCTTTATGGACAAACATTATTATTATTTTGTCCGACACCCAATTAACCAATTATTGCACAAATGAATATTATATTTTTAAATAAATTTTCACCCTTTTTGAACTTCGTCAAACTGATGGAATTTCTTTCAAAGAATTGATTAAGTTATTGATCAAACAATTTGATTATAACTATGCGATGGCATTTTAGGATTGAGAAAAAATGTCGTTTGTTATTATTTTGGTACCAAGGATATAATCGAATGAATACAAAATAAACATTACAAGACTAGACTAGACAAAAATATTTACAATTCGTTGGAGGACAAACGGAAACTTGTTGCTGGAAAAATAAAACATTAAACAACATCACCCAGGTTACTTACGGTCGAACATGAATGGAACAGAAAAACTATCAATGAATCAAAATACCCATTGATAAAGTTCATTAGCAATTGTCAAGGCCTTTTTCATTCAAAAGACGGTATATTGCTTACAGAAGAACTTTTCACAACATTTCTAAAGCTCAATCCTTAAATACAATAACTGCTGTCAGTTATGGGGATTCTATCGCTTTGAGTGTCACTGCATTTTTGAACACACTGAACTTTTTGAAGTTGATGTTTTTGTGGGAAATTATTATAAAAAAATAATGACTGTTTTGTTGTTATTTTTGATGACAAGAAAATGAAGAAAAAATTACTATTAAAAGGATGTGTTTCGGGTGCTACACGAAACCACCTATCAATAGATAGATCTTGAAGTACTGCACTTCGAAAACTATCATTTTTTTTTAAATATTTTGACCAATAACTATGTATGTAACTTAAATCATTGTTCTAGACCTGAAAATAAACAATTGACCGGATTATTTTTTTTTTGCAATCTTTGAGCGCTCAGTAATTTCAGCAACCTAATGGGGCCATCGCACACTGGGCTAGTTAAATGATAGACCAAAGGTTATAAAATAAAGGTTGTAATTCAAAAATACATAGAAAAAAACAAGCAATGTACATATGTTCGGCTTAATAAAATGTTGCTTAAGCATTTGATAAGGCTTAGTATGAGGGTCTTCAGTTCCAACTGCAAACAGATTTACCAAGGCAGTAATACGAAATGCTAAAATCCCATATCTGAGACATTATCAGACTGAATCTTTAAAGTACGGTAAGGTAAGAACAAAAATATTCACAATAACTGAAAATTAAAAGTCGGTATTCCACAGGGAAGTGTCCACAGACCTACCCAGTATTTACTTAATACATCAAGTGGTTAGAAACATCATCATTGCTACTTTTGCATCATCAAAAAGTTCCAAAATATAATAGTTTATGCACCTTTAGTACATAAGAAATAGCAATTAATAGTAAGTATGTATATAAGTTGCAAGAAATTATGCTGTTTAGTACAATAAACTCTGAAATAAAGTTCATGTTATATATTAGAGACAAAATTCAGAGATTAGGACTCATAGCTAAAAACTATGGAAAAGTACTTAAAGTTTTGACTTCCCCAAAGGCAATTAACACAAAATTGGGATCAATCATCCATCTTTCATAACGAACAGTGTCCTTTGAAGATTTTCATCTTCAGTAACAAACCAAACCTGTAATACTATAACTTTAAATTTTATATAATTTTTCCATAAAAATATGTTCGAAAAAAAAAAAGATTTTCATTGGAACTATATTCAAAAATATGGTCACCATACAGATAAATCATAAAAAAAAATACAATATTATCATAATTATTTCTTCCTCTTATCAAAATTCAAAGACCATTTCTATATCTCTAAAATGGGTAGTACCTATTCCAATCAAACTAAAAAGATGATGATGTAGACACAATTACAAATGAAACTTATACAAAATGTAAACAAAACAAACAAAAAAAAACAAAAAAAAAAATACAACAAAACTATAACTTGAAGATACCCATTCGAATATAATATTCTCCAGTCCGCTTCTATTGATTTTCAATTTGCTCTCAAACAGAGAATAAAATGAGACAACACTAGCTACACACCCCTAGATGGAAACCTATGCCAGAAAAGCACATCCTAATTATTATTTTGTAATTTTATTGTACACAGAAAAAAACTAACTGCATAAAATTGTTCTTGCTTTGTAGAAGGTATTGTATTTCCATGGTTGAGTCTGGTAGAAGCACAAGAGTAACAAGACGACAAAAAAAAAGTACCTATTTTACAACCGGCGATAGAGTTAAATTATCAAAATCTAGCAATACAAATTGATAACAATTGAATCTAAATTGAAAAAGAAAAACATTAAAATTGTTTTACGTCTTCAACTTGTATAACTTCCCCCGGCATATAATAATTATCTTCATCAAGTGAAAAAAAAAAAAAAAAAAAACAATTTATCAATAAAATCTCCACTTAGTTTTCCCTAGTCAGGCATACAAAAGTTTTCATGTAGTAACAGTCATTTAATGATTTATAAATTATCTAGTAGTTTTTTTTTTTTTAGTGGTTGTGTGTGAGAAAATTGTGAAAAATAAATATACAATTTAAAATATTATTTTGCAAAATAAAATTTTTATTGAAGAAGGTTGCGATTTACATAGCAGAGGCATTACGGCAACGGCATGGCTGAGGAGGAAGGTAAAAATCTAAACATCAAATAGCATGCGCGGAAGAAAATATAATTTTCCATTCGAGAGAAAAAATGTATATTTGAGGTTTACAATTTATGTATCTAATAGAGCTACAACATTAAGTTGTATTTTTCTGTGTGTCTTTTATATTTTAGATTTTTGTGTTTGCCGCGCGAATTTTTTGTAAATTTACCACCCCTTGGGTGTAATAGGTGCTGTGATACAGCATTATGATTGTAAATTGACTATTCTTTTGGTGTAACAAAATGTTTCGATGTTTTTGAAGTTTTTTTTTCATTCAACTGCTGCGATGAATAATTGTGGTGGTTAGCCATATAGCCACCAAAGAGTTACAACAAGAAATATTCAATTCGTTTTTTTTTTAATAGGGGCACGGGTAAAAAGTGATAGAGTGAAAATTGCTATTACCTGGGCCTAAGAACATTCATTTTTGCTCTCGATTTAGGTAGGGAATTTATGAATTTGTAAAAAAAAAAAAACGATAAAAAGGTGGACCTCCCAATTTTTATTAGCCACACCGAAACCTAAAGGTCCACTTACAATACCAACAAACTTGGAATCTGGTGTTTATAGAAATTTTTTTAGGACCCAAAATGACGGTTTACCCTTCACACAGTGAACCAATTTTCGATTTGCTTTATTTGGTTTTTAAATTATTGATTTAAATATCATAGTAGAACTAATATTTGGTTTATTAACTTTATTTTTTAACTGTTACAAGTAGTAGTACCAAGGGCATTCGGAAGGGTGGGGGCGGAGAAAAAGGGGCGATAGCCCTCCCCCCCTCAAATTCGTATGCTTACACAATTTTATATTTTTGATCTATAAAATTCATTCCTTAATAATTTTTCCTCCCCCTTGATCAAAATTCTGAGTACGCCCTTGAGTATAGTACAGTCAAATTAGACGAAAAATAACGGTTACTTGTTGCATCATAATATTATAAGCTGTTTTTTTTTCTTTTTATTGCCAAATCTAATCGCATTGCATTAACACGTATTACAAAAACAAAATTTGATTTATCGATTTTTGAATCTAAAATGTCAAAATGTTCCGATGTTTCACAGTAGGATGTGGTTGTTATCAAAATAGATTGATAGTGCTTGTGCCTTTTTCCTTATCCCATTCAAAGCCTTGCAACTGTATTTTTGAATTAATTTAATTAATTTTAAAAACAAATTCAACCGCTTCAAAAGGAAAACTTTATGCAAATACATTGATTAGAAAGAAAGAAAGAAAACTTTATGCAAAAACATCGATTATTTCACTAATTTCTGAATTGAATTTTAACTTAAAAGTTGCGGGGCCGTTGAAGAAAAACTTAACGATTTTCGCTATGAAATTTAATCGCATGTACAACTAGCAGACCTGTACAGGCGTTGCTTTACATTTTTTTTTTTAATTTCCAAAGTTTGAAAAAAAAGGATATTCTTCTTCGGAACGAAAATAATGTTTCTACTAAGTTTTTTTTTTTTTTTTTATTACGACAAGTATTTAAGGCTTCAATCCCTTGCAAACCTATAAGCAAATTTTTACATTAATAACATTATAGAATAGATAACGTATATGTAAATCAAAAATTATATTACCAGACAATTTTTGTTCCAGAAGGATCATCTCATCATAGAAATAATATCCAACAAACTATGACGACAAATGAAAACGTTTCTAGTCTGCTATCATCGTGGGGTTTATCAGAACTTTCATCAAAATTCAAATGTTTGTAGATATCTCAATTAATTTCTATTATTTTTATTTTTTAATGAAAAATTTTATATATCAGTTCACGAGATTGAATATCGAGCTTTATTATGTCTCACGGAAAAAGATATTTGCGAACTCATACCAAAGATTGGTCGTCGGGCGATTTTTCGTTCCAGTCTTTTAGAATGGCGACGAAGAAATTCAAATATAAATAAACGAAGAGACATAATACCACCATCATCGCTTCGGATTGCTTCCACCAGAGCTGCTTCACTAAATATTAATGAAGAAACTTCAAATACAATAATACCACCGCCAGAAACTGTCATAAAAAATGAACAAATTCATTCTGATTATGAATCAGAAGAAGTAAGTGAAAATATGCAAAATCACAATGGTGATATGAATGGTATTGATGAAATGCAAACGGACGAAGAATTAGATGATGAGGAGTCTCTAGATAGATCGTCTGGAACACCAGAAGGAAAGAAATATTGTGTTGTTGTTCCAGTGCCAACAAAGAAAAATAATAACGGTAGTTGCCATGTTGTAAGTAAATTTTGTAATCTTTGTCTTCTTTTGTCATTGTGAACTAATATAAATGTGCTAGAAAAATAGTGCGATTTCGTCAGCAGTTTACCTTCAAATTCACTTGTTTCTTTTGTAACAGGATGTGAGTGGAATTTTATCCAGTACCCCTGAAGGACGGCAAATTATTGCATACTACGAAGTTCACGGTGGTTTTGATTATTCTCATCGAAGAAGACTTGTTACGGTGTTAATAAATGAGGTTGTCCGCAAGAACAGGTGGTTGGTGCAAGATGATTTTGCTAAAATATCACATGATATCATTCAATTGTTTCCCAGGGAGGATATAGTAAGATTTATAATTTTCTAAAAAAGAAAAGAAAGAAAAAACAAAAAGATCTAATACTCTTCTAGGCCACATACTACACAGCAAGAAATGGTCTTAAAAATCCTAAAGGCTGTCTCTACAACAAGTTTTTAAACTTAACAAGAAAATTACGTCAAGAAGGTGTTTTGCAATATCGAAATAACGTCCAATTAATGCCAGAACGTGTTTCAGCAAGGCATTATGGGGAAGTTAAGTCTTATAAGATGGATTATTAAAAGGACATCAAGAGTTATTTTTGTTGTGACAGTTTAAAAAAATAAGAAATAGTTTTTTAAGTTAGTTTTTACTCACATACATAGATACCTATAGTATACACACGTTTAAGGACAGGATTTCAGTAAGTCTTTCCATTTGAAATAATAAAATGAGTCATCCAAATGTATGTTTTGCAGTTAAAAAAACATTAAAGATCTCAAAATATTTTATTTATTCATAAACTTAATGAATTAAAAAAAATAAAGTTTAATTATAATTTTAATGCGTTTCATTATATATTTTTAATAAGTCCTCAGAAAAGGTAAGTAGTACATTGATAACTTCTGACTTTTATATTAAGCTGAAATTTATCTTGTTCATGGATAATTTAAAGGTTAAACAGGAGTCTTACAACTAAATTAAAAACAGGAGTGTATTAACCTAAACTTCAATTCATTTGGACTTGCGTTTTAAATATGACTATAAATATGGCCCATTGTTTTTTAAACGACCTTTTTGACTCAGTGTTGAATCACACTATTCGGGGCCTCAAGCCCCCGTTGTAACGGGAGTTGGGGTTTCTTCTAAAAGTACTTTTTTTCAAGGGCTTATATGAAATCTACAAATTGTTTTGAGTTGCTGCCAATTTATTTGGGTAAACATTTATCGAACTAATTCAAAATCATCTTGCAAAAAAATTAGGCCCGTACCCCCAAAAAAACTAACTACCTACAAAAAACAAATCGTCCTGTGCTGTGCAGTTCTTTTTCTGAACATCAAACGTGTTCAGTGTTCTGAGTTAACGCAGACAGATATTTTGGATTTCAGAAAGCTGAACTGACTTTTAAAAACACACAAAAAAATCTTGACACTTCTCTGACAGTTAAAAACGTCAAAAGTGAAAAAAAAATCTTCAGAAGGAAAACAGAACAATTTTTTCCACTGCGTTTTTCTTTTCAAGTCGAAATATTTCTAACGAAAAAGTAAAATATGATTTCCCAACTGAGTCAAAATAAAAACAGAAAATAAAACGAAAATCTTTAAAAAAAAATGTCAGAAATCGATTCACATCACGATTCCCAATTAGAACTCTTTGGCGAGCATATGGAAAACTACAATGTCGAAGTATAATCACAGCAAAAAAAAAGAAATGATCGATGAAAAGAAAAATTCTCTAAAAATTATATCCACTTATAGGCCTCAGCAATTCATCGCAAGCTTCAGAGTAAAATCGAAGCCCTGAGGATTCTAAGAAAAGAACTCGAACAATTCCGCACCGAAAGAGATCAATTTAAGCTGATGGCAGAGACATTGCAGCTACGTTACTCTGCCGTTCGCAGGAACACTGACTACAACAATTGTGGCTTCGGTGGCAAGTCGTCGGTGGCGAATATGTTGCATGAGACTAGGGAGAGAAATATCAAACTTACCACTGAGCTGGAATCAATGAAACAAAAACTTTACGAACTTCAAGGGGATATCGAAGTCTTACGGGCTAGGGGAACAGTGGGGATTTGTAAAGATATCCAACCCGCAGCATCCTCAAGTATTACAAACAAAGAGGAAGATCAATGGAAACAGGAGAAGGCAGATTTCATTTGTCATTTGGAGAATCTCAAAAAGAAGGTTACAGAAAGAGATTTTTAGTTCCAACGTAGTCGTTACTTAAAATTGATTTTCTATAGAATGCGCAACTAGCCTTCGATTTGAAGGCAATTCTTGATGAAAAAGAAGAAGCTGTAACTGAGAGAGATGCCTACAAATGTAAGGCACATCGATTGAATCATGAACTGCTACTAGCACTCAAGGCCAATGAATCACATCCAAGGGTACTTGTACTTTATTTTTATTGTCGATTTTTCGTTTAACCATCTTTGCATTAACACACACACCCCTTTAGCTTCTTGATGTCGACAGCATAATTCTAGAGAACAAGTACCTGCAGG
Source organism: Meliscaeva auricollis (assembly GCA_948107695.1). NCBI lineage: Eukaryota > Metazoa > Arthropoda > Insecta > Diptera > Syrphidae > Meliscaeva > Meliscaeva auricollis. Next base: position 52,039,444 of record OX403619.1, on the reverse strand, counting down.
AGAGACTAAAGAATTCAGAGTCCGAACTAGAATTGACCACACAATCGATGAACAAGTACAAGGTATTTTATGAATTACATCCATTCTCTAGTCTAGAGGGAGCGTGAGATTTTCTCTACAAAAATAAGCTACTAACAATGTTTTGTGTCTTAAAATCATTTTTTTTTTGTTTTGTTTGCTATCACACAATTTTGTATTCAAAGGCAATGCTGGATGCAAAACGCAAGAAAGGTATCATTAAATTAGGAAATAACAGTCAAGATATTATGTCCCATAAGCAAGGTAAATGCGCTAGTTATTTAAATGTTGGTGATTTTTTTTTTTTTGTATGTTTGCTCTGTTGTATGTATTCGATGTTGTTTTTCTTTATTTGCTTTTAACATTATTTTGTTTGTAAAAATTTATAATTTGGAAATAAGAGAAAAAGTCACAAAACTGTGCAGATAAAACGAGTCGTTAAGAGTTACAGAAGAAACTTTAAAATGTCACTTGTCAAATAGCAGACAAGGTAAATAAGAAGCGTTCTATAGTTTTTTTTCGAATCAATAGGCGCATCCCACAGAGATTCATTTAAGTCGGACAAAAAATCTCAGCTTTCAGTTTCCTGTATTTTGCGGAGATCCCTGAGATGAAAAATTTTTAAATTCAATGTCTCAGAGATTTTTTAAGTTGGCGGGATGGAAGGGCCTATGAGTTTATTACGTTTACCAAAACAATTTCAATTACCCGGTACATAAAAAGTTGAAAGCAATGCCCTTAGTCATATCCAAAAAGTCCCCATAAATCTCATTTGGGGTTTGGCCACCATCTAAAGAAAACGACAACAATATCTGTTACTGGACTATTCTTGAATTAACATTCGAATATGAAGAACAAAACTGCTACATATATTAAAAAAAAAGGTAAAACTGATTACGTATGTCGACTTTAGAAAAGGCACTCCACTTATTTACTTCATACACATAATTATGTGACTGATTTGACGGAGGGGGAAAAATGTTTTAAGCTCCTTCTCGTATTTTTTTATTGGTTTTTGAAGTGTTTTTTAGACGTGCGTATATATTATTTTTTGTTAAATGTTTTTTTTTTCAATAAACCCTTCAATTTCTTTAATACAAAAATTGATATATTTGGAATAAATTGCATTTTAAACTTACAACTTGAAACATATATTTTTATAGTGAAAAAATTACTGGATAACGGTGTTGATTTGCCTACAAAAACCGAAACGATAGCCGATTTAAAATCTCTATGTCTAGCTTTGCTGGATAATCTCAACGATAAGAATCTCGCTCTAAATCATCAAAAGAAAACGAATAAGTAATTTCATTTTTTAAATTTAACTATCTTATGATGTCAACTTTAAATGTCTGTTTCTATATTTCTCATGTAGAATTCTAGCATCGAAAATAGCCGAATTGGAACAACGAATTCATATAGTTTCTGGTTGTGAATCGGGTTCATCAGATGTTATATGTTTCTCACCATCACAAATTCTACTCAATGGTTATTGTCCTTCAAGTGTTGACACCGAACCGAAATCGCCTAACGTTACCGAAGATTCTGGCACAATGTCTTCCGAACCTGATGATTCACAAAAAACCTCTAGAGTTTCTGAAGAAGATGGCATGTCGTCATCGCTATCAACCGAATCTGGACGTAGTATTCTCTCATCTGAATATGATGTTGGCGTTGGTAGCGGCAGTAGTGGAGCTCAGTGTACCTTGCTTACAAATAATGACATTATGACATCGTTGTATCATTTACCTTCATTCAAAGATGTTATCGATATAAATGCCTCGTCAGCAATAACATCGTCCATAGCAAAGGAACGAATAGACGATCTAAAAGATTTGCCACCGGAATTGGCTGCAATGGTGCAAAAGGCATTACATGACTTGGATGTTCAAGAATTCGAAGAGTCGCTCATTGAGGATGCAGCGCATTAGTGCAAAAAAGGAGATATTTTTAAATTATTATTATTCCTTAGTTTTTCTAGCTTGTATGTATGTATTTCTAGTCAGGGAATTGATATATATAAATCGTATTGAAAGCTTAATTATGTTATCCTTAATTACTTAACCATCCTCACCCACCCAATTCTATGTGTGTATTGTATATGAAAAGTTACTGTAAAATAACTATGTAAAATTGTAAAGGAAAAAAAAAAATAGGTCGTGCTAGAGAATGAAAATAAAAAAAAAATATTCTAAACTTAATTCGAGATAATATTTTATTTTTTAAATCACAGCTAAAGTAAGGAAGTCATAAAAAGTTCTATTTTAAATACAAAATAATTGACAACGGTGGTAACTTCTTTATCAGCCAAAGACAAAGAACATCAACGAACCCAATCTGTAATAAATAAAAATTATAGGTAATACAAATTACCATATTCATTCAAAAACATGATGACTTATGTTTCTGTTTAATGAAGAATTAATCGTGACTCGTGATGCAAGCAAAGCAAAATGATTTTAGTACTTCGTTGAGTTAGTGGTCAAGCCATACAGTGAGGCGTTCTATTTTATGATCAAAATTAGAAGGTGGGGTATCTTTTAGTATTACGAATCCCGAACAGGAAAATCTTACACAAATTGGCATTTCGGATTCAATGGAACCCTTAGAGATTTTTCTTTGTGGGATGCGCCTATTGACTCAGTGCAGTGTTAATATTCAATAAGCAATATTACCACTCTAAGACCAACATTGAAAGAATAAAAACTAACTAAAATAAAGGATTCAATTCTTAAAACAGGTAAACAAGTATAACAGAAGCTGTATTTTATTTTGCCCCAAAGTTGATCCAGATTAGATTTTATTTTCAAACATCGTATAACAAAAACAACCCAAAAAAATGGATCTTGTGATTCGTATTTGAAAGAAAATCCAATCCTGATTATTGATCAGACCTTCGGGAAAATAAAATGCAGCTATTGTATATTGATGAATGAGAAGATTAGTATAAGGCTCATGCATGCCAAAGTAAAGTATTAAGTTTGATGTTGAGAACAATTTATATATGTATTTTAAATTAAGAACATTTTGGGCTTCAAGAGTAAAATTCAATACGTACATATAAGAAATTCTACCAGTGATATATAATAATGTTGTTTTCAATTGGACGTTCAGAAGACTGTTTTATTGTCATTTTTGTACCAATAAGACAGTTTCAGGAGACTTCTGGACTCTTCTGGACATCGAATCGAAAGTGACATAAATATCGCATCAAAAAAATTGGCCCTAACGAGGTATCCATTGGAGCGGTAAATCCTCCGATTGCATACGAGTCGGAGAGTTTTAGTTCCGAGGTATTCTCGTAACGTAATGACTTTGCATTACGGATAATTTTTCACTCTAAACGGATACCTCGCCAAGGTAGATAATAAACTGGAACGAAATTCATTTATTTCGTAGGTAGTAACGAAAGCCTAACAATAGCTAAATAGAAGTCGTAAGGAAAAACGATTTTTGTTATACGTAATTACAAAAGAATAGCAAAATATGGCATCAGGATGCACGAAAATACAAAACCAATTTTTGGTTATATCTTCGAAAGAATTTAACAAATAAAAAATTAGCTTTGTCTGCTTCATAGACACCGTCACATAATAAACAAAGGGGCCAACCCATAAAATCCGTCGCGTCCTTTCCGTCAAGGTCTTCGTTGTCGATGAAGTTCAAAGTTCGGCTACTTTTTGCGTCGCGTCCGTTCTTATGGGTAGCTCCTCATAAGAACGTGTTTAATTTATCGATCAATCAGTTGAAATCGCTGACGTAACAAAGGCGACGGATTCTATGGATTGGCCCCTTAAGCACATAACATAGTGCTAAAGTTATCTATTTGAAAATAATCTTACCAAAAAGTGACATATTGTCGAGGCGGCGTTAAAAGTGGAATATTTTTAACGAGACCTTTATAATACAGCTTCACAAATCTGAACTTTATAACACAAAAGGAAATAGTTTAAAAAATGAAAGACAATTTAGTTTCAAACAATAAATTTATATTATTTTTTTTTTAAATTTTAATAAAAATCTTTTATTTTCTCTCTCTAAAGTGAATGCTTTGTAATATTTTATGACTCTGTGGTGTATTGTATTATATATTTTTTTGTAATATTATTTATCATTGATTTGTGTAGCGTTTATTTTTTTTTTCATTGCTTCATTTTATTGTCACAAGATAAATAATTTATTTTAACGATATCGCTGTATAGGTTAATTATTTATTATTATTATATTTTCTTTGTCAGAAAAAAAAAACAAGAAAGAAGGAAAAATTGATAGTAAAAAATACATAGTATTATTATTTAGGAAAAAATAAATTCTTAATACACATCATATTTAAATTTAAATTTAAAGTAGAAGAATAATTTATACAACGATAAGATTTTAAATAAATTTGTAAACGCGACGTGATAGTTAAAATAAAATAGTAAAACAAAGAAAATTAATAAAATTTTCTTTAAATTTGTTTTTTTTTTAAATCTAAATATATATAAAATCTCGTATAGATAGTTTTATAATAATTAATTAAGATAAAATATTTTTAACGACTAGGTGAAATATCATTGGAAATCTTTGCTGTTTGTTTCCTTTTTTTGTGATTTTTTTTTTAAAGTAAAATCATTTTTAGGTTAAACTCACTCATTAAGCAGTCAAAGATAAATTAGTTGTTAAACAAAAAACAAAAAAAAAATTAAATAAAAAAACTTATAAATACATTTAGATTTAAAACTAGTAAAATTATTTAAAACAGTCGCACAAAATAGAAGCATAATTTTGTTTTTTTCTATAATAATTATACCTACAAAAGGATTTCTTGAACGTATACATAATGTACACATAAATAACATAATACATATATTTATATAAGTACAGCATATAATATTTAATGCAAACTCTCAACGAAAATGATTTATAATATTTTATTATGGTGTTCTCTTTGTTAGTAAGTGCATTTTAACGACAATGATTCTTTTTTAACATCTTTTTTTTTTTAAATGTACAATGAATGTATTTAAATTAAACCTTTTCACAAAGTCAATCGGCAATGGAATTCTTTCTACGAATTTCGAAAAAAAAGATATCACATTCAAGTGAGTTTTGTTTTTTTTTTTTTCAAAATTCAAAAAGAGTTCCAATTATGATGGATTTAGTGAGCAGGTTTAAATATCAATTAATTTATGAATAGTAGCTGCATAAACATGGTTGAAGAGTTAGAATTAAATATAAAAGGCAGTCTATTTTTTTTTATATAAATATTATTTAACAATTTATCATCTATAGCATTAAGCTTAAGCAATTAATTTAATAATGTAGATATTATTATTAGTAATTTTTTTTTTTTAATTAAAAATGTGTATGCTTCGATTTTAATTTTTGTAATGTTTTTTTTTTTTTTATGTATAGATACTAATCACAAACACTTAAAACTTGTGCCTTTTGCGTGCAGTCCTTGCAACAGCAGCAGCAAATGCTGCTGCTACTGTTGGTCTCTGCTTGACGAAACATCAGTTAATGAATGACATGTAATTGGTGAATAGAACGTAGTTTTCTACTAACCGAGCGCAAAGTTCTTGTCGCACAGTTGCTGTGAATTTATTAGCCAGGCAGAGAGCCGTTGTGGTTCCGAAAACCAAATTGTAAAGAAGAACAATTTGAAAATTACCCAACCATTCGATGGCACCAAAGTCACCGAGTAGATCAAAATTTGTAATACCTGAAAGAAAGATTTTAGAAGAACAAAAAAAAAAAAAAAAACAAAGTTATATGAATATTAAAATGTATCTCCACAAGTGTGAAAAACTGCTCCTATTTTTAGTTGGCACACAAGACTTGCAATTGTGGTAGAAATAAGTAAAACAAACGGATTTTATATAGGTACAAGGTGGACGACTAGTGAACTGGACAAGAGGTCGCGGGTGAACTTGCATTTCAAATTGATCGAGTTCCACACCATGTTGTGGGTCATTTGACCAATTTTTGAGAATAAGACCGCAAAGGAAAAAGTATGTGCAATTGTGCATACTTTACATTTACCAATCAAACAAATTTAGTTTGAAATAGAAACTGTAGAATGTAAAGTAAAATATTTCAAGCAGATGATTTTGAATGAAAACAAACTCCATGAAGACAATATACACCAAGGATAACTCCATAAAAAAACTTCAACAATGTGGATCTGAGCAAGTCGAAGAAATTTTGGAGAATATGATAACTTGAACGAAAAGTAACATTATTGACAAGAAAAAGCATTTTCTCTTACTGATTTTTTTTTTTTTTTTAACTGAGAAATCACAAATCAATTTTTATGGTATCAGGGAAGATAGATCTATTTTAGCGGGAACCATAATTATTTCTTAAAAATAGGAAATGTTGTTTAACTTTTTCTCGGAAACCCGTAAAATCCAAAACAGTTTAGGCATAATTCCACTTCTAAAACATTAGCGTTTATAAAGTAAAGTTACAACATATTGCAATCTGAGGGAAGATATCTTCAATCAGTTTTTTTTTTTTGGTAACGAGGCGCGTCCAACAAAGAGATATCTCTAAGCTCTCAGAGATTTTTTTAAGTGAGACAAAAATACACGAAGCGTTTGTAAGTTTTGCCGAGGTTTTGCAGACAAAAATTTTATTTCTCAGTCCGTTTTTTTTTTTAATTTGTTGGACATGTCTTTTGTCTCAGCCTCCAAAGCTGAGCCTCTAAGCTTCAGATTCATACATATTTCAAAAGCTGTGATTGGCCAGCATTTATAAAAAATAAAATGGCTTCTAACATACATTCATTACTTATGTATATGAATACAAAATATAACTATAACAAATAAAACTACAATCTTAATTCAAGTTCTTGATGTTAAAGAATGGCCGGGTTCAAGAACATTCATTTCAGGTCAGGGAATGTAACAAAAAGTTAGGCATTTGGCCAATCAAAACCTCTGAGCAAAATCTTCTTGAACCCGGGCAATGTTTCGAAAAGGTTTTAAGGCATGATGCCCTTGAGAATATATAATTTTTTTGAATAAACATCAGGCTTAAGTATGCTCGGAAATAGCACTTTTTCAATTTTTTTTATAACATTAAGCCGAATCAAAATTATAAAAAAATACTTAAGCTGGTACAATGGGATAAAATTTAAACCAGTCCAAAACAATGCTACATAGCAGAAATTTCTCCCTTCTTCACTTTGCTCCCAAATTAAAATTTATTAAAGAAACAAAAACAATCCTAATACAAAACAAACTTTCCAAAAGAGAATCTTTCAAGAGCATACTGGTGGAGTTGTGAATACTTGGCATTTGAGAGTTGACAATCATTTTTGAGGTGAATCTACAAATGTTTAAACACTGTTTGAACTTTATTTGCTTCATATCAGAAATCTATAGCTTGCAGATTGACCTACAACCAAATCAAGGCTTTCAAATGATCGTCCGATTTATTTATATTATAGACTCACATCAGAGCCTGCTACTTTGCATTGCTTAGGAATTTGATTCTGTTCCTCTTTGTCCCCATAACTGTGATAGAAGGTGTTATTGGGGATTCCCAGTGTTGTCGCTTGCTTTTATTGATCAGTAGAGTGCAACGATTTTCAGTTTTATGCAAGAAGTCCACATTTTTGTTTTAAATAGACGAATATTTGATCTTTATGCAAGTTATTCGGGAAAATATAGTCTTGAGGTTTGAGTGTTTTGGCGATTTATACTTCGCTTCCAAAAGATTTAAATAAAAGTCTTTGCTACTACAACAACAATATAAAAAACTACTTTTCTACCAATTTTCATCTACAAGACTTACCTATTATTCTAGAAAGCAGCGGTAATGCTGAACTTAGTATCAACACAAGTGCACAATTCATTATTAATTGTGATAGTGATGTTTTTCTCTTTTGTGGGCGGACATTCTTCATAAATGGCATTGTATAAAAACCAACAGCTGAAGTTGCACCCAAATAGAATATCAAACATACTTCTAGCCCAGCACCAATTGGTCCGAGTTTTGAAAGTGATGAAATACCCAATGTGAATTGCTGCAATAAAAGAATATAAATAAATATTAAAATAAACTTCCAATAAAATAAAAGTTAATTTTCTAGTTACCCTTGTACTCAATGGCAATGCTTTAATGCCAATAAGTAATTCCAGTGTATTTTGTACCACCAACAATATGGTTATGCCAGTGAAGAACAACAACAAAAGCATTGCCAAAGGATAGACAAAATTCCTTTGCAATGCTGAAGAACTTTTCAGCTTCTCCAATTCGTGTCTTTCAGACTCTAACTCTCTCAGTCTTTCATTTAGTTTGGCCAGTTCGGTAGAATCACCATTAAGTGCTTTTCGCTGATAAATGCTCTCAAAGCTTGGATGAAATCTACGGATGCGACCGTTAATATCAGTTACACTGACATTAAGTAGCTCTGAGGGTTAAATTAAAGTACATAATTACAAGTGTTTCGTGTAGTTTTGTTTAAAATTTTGATTTAACTTACCAATGTTTGCTAGTTTACGCCTTACACTGGCCTCCTCTAGATGAAAAGCTGTGTATTCATCATTAACATCGCGCAGCAGATGAGGTTTCACTAGGACTTGTCCCACAACTCCGAACAAGCGAATGAATCCAAATGGTGTGCATACTGAAATTGGAAAAAAGGCCAGAAATCGGTAGTTAGTAACCAGTGAAATAGTAGTTTAGGATTGGAAAGAGGTAATTTTATACAAAAAAATGTATTATTCTCCATCTAATTCTAATAGATTTCAGAATAAGCCGCAGATTTGAGTAAAATTTGATACTCAACTCAATTCTGAAAAGTAAACAAACAATTTTTAAGCATTATTTCCTAGCAACTGAATTTGATAGCTTAAACGTTTGATCGATTATAGTTTTTTTCATTGCAATCAAATAAACAAATTTTCAAAAAGCATAAAGAATATCTTGACGATATAAAAATGTCCAAGACCATAATTGAAGATGCAGATTTCAAGAATTTCGAATCAAAAGTCAATCAAGTAATGGAGATTCTAGAAAATATGAATTCTGGTGACCCTAAGGTGGAGGAAATTGCAATGAAAAAAGCTGATACGTAAGTTTAACACACAAAGACATCATATTTTTTTGTATTGTTTAACTCACATTCGTTGTAGCTTTCTTGATGGAAAACAATTCAAAGACTTTAGTGAAATTGATGAAGACAATTTTATTGTAAAAGTGCGAGAAAATCGTACCCTAATCAATAAGAGTGGTGGATCTGATGCTGATACTGCAACTGGTCAAATGGATAAATTTACATTCATGCAACAAATCGAACAGGACGCAGCAAAAAGGAATGAAGTGCGGCAGGAGCGTGAGAAAATAGCTCAGCATTTTCGAAAGTAAGTTGAGGTCTGCAAAAGTTTTACAATTTTGCAACCATCTAGAGAATTTCTTCTTCTATTTTATCATTTTTTTCTCTCCCAGACTAGGAAATGACGCCTATCATAAGCAAGAATTCGAAAAAGCCATAAATATGTTCACAAAAGCCATAGATCATGTTAAAGACAGTCCGATTCTTTATAATAATCGTGCACTCAGTTATATGAAGTAATAAAATTGCTTAAATTTATTTTTTTTTTTTTTTTTTTCTTAAAACAAAGTTAATTTCTTAGTAATAATAAAATATTTTTTTTTTTTTAATTTAAGATTAAAAGTACACAAAAGAGCAATTATCGATTGTGATTTTGTCATCAATAAATTGGACGATAAGAATTTACGTGCTTGGTTATATAGAGCGGCAGCTTATTACAAATTGGAAGATGAAAAGAATTTCGAGACCAGTATTAAATGGGCAAAGAAAAATAATTCCAAGGAATTGGAGACGATTGAGAAATTCGTTGCGAATGTTAAGAATGAACAATTTTGAAATAAATATTTATGTAATTTTTGTTTAAATCATATCTATTTTGTTTGTTTTTTATTTTATTGCAACATCAACGGAAAGCAATATCTCATCATGTCCTACATTTATCTTAGTTGAACTCAGAGTAGGATATTGATTAAAAAACGATATTATGATAGACGGGGGTCTGATTATTGAATTCAAAGTGAATCATAATTGGTAGCCGGTTTGAATTTTGGTCTATATGTTGTAAAGCGCTTAACTTGCAAAATAGAAGTAGGAGAATTGCACTATTTTAAGAATTGAAGCAAGCCAAATATTAAAAAAACGATTAGTTTTCAAAATTCATGAATGCATCTGAGCATTTTAAGACTAAAGGTTATTGTTGCGATACAAAGATGGAGGACTATGCTATCGAGATCAGAATTTAATGAATTTATCATATTTTGCCGATCGAGTTCCACATCCGAAGGACATGGGTGTGAATCGGGAAAATAATTGAACGGATATTAGAAGTTTCAGACAAGAGATTAATGAAAATGGGAAAAAAAGAAAATGTACAAAGTTTAGGATATATTCAACTCTTGTATAGCCCAACATTTTAAATACATTATTTCTACTAGGGTTCGCTCGTATAAAAACGCAAATTATCGTGATCGTGTAATGTTGTTTAACTAATTTCAGACATTTTCACAGTTTTACAGATTTTTATTTTTTTCTGGGAGCAATTTCTTCAGCAATTACAGAGATTGTTGCATAAAAATTATGAAACAGGCCTAAAGTTTGTTTGTTAGTTTTTTTTTAATCAATTTCTCGGATCATGATGTCGTCCCTTCAATCATGGGATGAAGGTTTTGTTAAAAATGATACTAATGTACTTAAAAGGTTATTTTTTAATTTAACCACAAGATTAAAATTCATATGAATGATCTCTAGTTATTTCTTGTCAAGAAAGCAAAGTTTTTTTTTATCACTTGCTAGAATTTTAGTTGGATACTTTGGTTTATATGAATAAAACGGAGTACGTGCTCAGAGTAGGTACTCAGCGTAATAAAGCGAGTAGGTACTCATGAAAATGTATGTGTTCAAGAATTTCATTCAAACCTAATAAAGTACCAGTTCCAAAAATGGGAGATCTTTCAATTTTTTGTTCGTTTGACAGAAGAAATAAATTAATTCTGGCAATGCTATTTTTAACATCCAGCTGATTTTCGAATGTTTTCTTATCACAAATATACGAACAAAAACAAAAAACAAGTTAAAACAAAAATAGCTCCCAATTCTTCACAATGGTTATTGAAATTTCAACATGCGTCTGCATTTTGTTTGAGTTTTTTTTATCGGCTGAAAAGAATGAGGTGAAAGAAATCAAAATTTTAAACCATAAACATCGCCCTTTCTCTCCTCTCCCCCGCCGAAAAAAAACACAACAGTAGCTCAGGCATATGCAAACGAATAATTTGTATCTCACATTGGGACAAAATACCTTAACAATTGGAATTTTTTGTTTTTTAAGAAAAAAAATTAAATAAAATGAAATTTTGAATTCTGGGATGTGGAAAAAGAGAAAAAAAACAGATTTAAATTGAAGCAAATAGATGGATGGTATTGTACATAAATAGTGGATAGAAGAATGATAGAAGGGTTTAAAATTTACTTAGTCGAGTAAATCAAAAGATTGAATGGTATTGAACAGTAGAATAGCATGGATCTTTGTAAGCAAAATATTATAATGTAGTTGAACACAATAGTAACTGAGAAATGACTAAAAAAAAACGACTCTAGACATTTTTTCAGGTAGGAAGAGCCTAGTTTTTTTATTTTGTAAAATAGAAATCCAAATTAGTTATATCTTTCCATTTTTTTGAAAATCAAAAAAATCAAGTATTTTTTTTAATCAAGTTGTTCTGTTTGATTTGCGTAGTTACATGACTTTTTGGCAAAAATGTATCTTCTTTTTCTAGATCTATTATCTTGAACAGGGTGTTTCGAAAACAATTTAAAGATCTTTTAATTTTTTGTATATTTACTCCGCCACACTGTCCCATTGTTTATTGCAGTTGTTTTTCTCGATTTCTCGTTTTGTATCAACAACAATAAATTTTTCATTTCCAAGTATTTGTATCTACAAAACGTATATACAATAAAAAGTCAAAAACTTGTTATTTTTTTCGCTTTATAAACACACATCAGCCATCCACGTCCACATTCATATATCGATATCAATGGCAAAATAAAAAAAAAAAAGTTGTTTGTATGAATTTCAACCATGAGCGGAAGATTAAAATTATGCACATGTGAGGCCCATTATCAGAATGTGATTAAGATTATTAATTATAATTTAATCATCAAGATCTAATTTTAGCAGAACAATTTCATTAAAAATTTCAATTCATTCATATTTAAGAAATAATTATTTTACAAATGACGGTTATGGTTGTTGACTTCTGTGAAAAGAAGGTCAACGAAGACAAATAATATTGTGTTAGTCAAACTTGAACTAAGAATTGAGTTTGGACCTTTCAAACAACCAGACGAATAGTTATCTGGTTGAAATAAAAATAAACATGAGGTGGCAAGATAAGAAGTCTGTCCTCGATTGCAATGAAGATAATAATAAATAAATAATCGAATTCTAGTGAGCACAGTTTTCAAGCAAAAAAATATAAATTGTTGTTGTAGGGTAGGATGGAGATTAAAAATAATCACAAAATTATTGATGAATAGATTATACAGGGTCGAATCGGAAGAAATTGTATAAATATTGCAATGGGGTAGTTGGAAGGATGTTGTATTGCGATCCGAAGATGATTTCCTAAAAGCTCTATGGACAATATTTAGAAATAAACAATAAATATCCAGGGTTGGATCGAATTGAAATTTTACCTAAATTACCTGTCCTAATATTAGAAAAATAATAGATTCTTCTTATAAAATGTTGGCTTTAAAAATAAATCTTTTCAAAAACTTTTAACTCGAGCAAACTGATTTAAAAAAAATATTAAGGAATGAATGTTTGGCTTTAAATATAGTACGATATTGTAAGTGTTGCCGTTATGCTTCAACATTTCTTTTTCTATTTTAAAGCAATTTTTTTTGCAAACTGCCCCTGCGGAATAAACTGGGAGAAATATCCCTCATACGAAACGATGTTGCCCTGTTTTAATGCTATATAGCCTTCTGTGTAAAACGCTTTGTAAAATGCATAGCACAAGATTGTTAAGGCTTTTCGAAGATTTTGTAAACAAGTTACCGAATCCTCGAGTAGCAAGCGATTTGTTTCAGTATCAATTATTCTCGTATGTACACTTACATATCGAATGTGTTAGAAGATGTTACGTGCAAGTTACTGAACCCGATCAATTAAGATCGTTAGAGTAGTAGTTAAGTGAACGACTCGTTATGTAGAGTTTAAGTATTAGCTCTAGAGCCTGACCAATACGCTTCCCGATAAGATGTCATGTAAAGTGAAGAACACATACATACGTTTCCTTACAATAAGTTCTCTTGTTTACACTGCCATATCGACTCATTTAGAAGATTTTATGTGTATTCTCCCGTACCCGACCAAAACACATTCCAAAGTCACCAGACTATCCAACGCTACATCATTATTGATGTGTCCACTGCCACATCGACTTTTCTCGAAGTTTTGGCTTCCTCTCCAAACCACAAGAGAAGCGAGCGACTTCTAATCACTTTATAAGTTGTCCAGTATACAAAATTAAACTTTAAAACCAGGGCCCTTAACATTATGCAGCACCTCGTTATAATAAAGACTATGTCACCATTTACAAACCACTCCTGTATTTCAGTCCACCACACTCTTAAAGTATATTGGTATTCGTATTGGTTTTATTAATCATCAACCAACTCGGGGGAATTACCCAAAGTTTTTAGTAGGTATATTTTCCTGGAATTGCGTTCGCGATTGTTGCTTGAGTTTGCTGGAACTTGAAAGTTTATTCTGTATTTTTTTTTATTATACTTATTATTTTCATTCGAAAAGCAACAAGCAAGGCGTAATCGTGTTGTCGCAGTTAACAATTGCATTTAGTACAACATTAACTATCTTCGATGAGAGTTGAACGCAAAATAATAGTAGATAATCGTTTTGTAAATGAAAAATTATAAATAAATTGATTGAAAGCAAAACAAAAAAAAACAAAAAAAGGTTAAACAAGATAACCGTGTGTGTTAACTCACGTGAGGTTTTTGTTTTATTTATTTTCTAAATTAAGAGTGAGAAATATCGATTATTAAAGTGTGCATCATTATTATCCAAAATCATCATGCATAACGAAATCTATGACATGGATAAAAAATTGTGCTTTAGTGATTCAATGTCTGTCCCCTCGCCCTGTTCGTCACAATCCTCGATGTCATCGTCGACATCAGGATATTCGAGTGCCAATAATTTGCCTCTAATGAATTTCCCCCGATACGAAATCAATAATAGTGATATCAACATGACATTTATGCCTGCTGTACAACAGAATTTTGATACAACACATTTTATCCAGAGGGCGCCGCCGCCATCAGTTGCTGCACATTCTGATGCAAATTGCCTTATCGATGGCAAAACAATTAATTACACAAGTCAATTGATTTTACATGAAGAGCCCACAGAGAAATTTCGTTTCCGTTACAAATCGGAAATGCACGGTACCCATGGCTCACTCAATGGACAGCGTTCAGAGAAAAACAAGAAAACCTTCCCCGAAGTTGAATTAAAAAATTTCACCGGACAAGGTGTCATCCGATGCAGTTTGTATCAGACAAATCTCGATAAACCCTCACCGCATTCCCATCAATTGGTCGTACGCAAAGAGGACATGGATGAGTGTGATCCTCATGATGTGTACGTGTCACCGGAAAAGGGTTACATAGCCCGATTTGAAAATATGGGAATTATTCATACGGCAAAGAAGAATATTTGTGATGCACTTTACGCAAAGAAAAAGCAAAAACTGAAATTCGAACTGGGCATTACAGAGCTCTCACAGCGCCAAGAGAAGACCTTACGAGATGAGGCGGAACGAGAGGGAAAACATATGAACTTGAATCAGGTAAAATTACATGTTTTTTTTTCTCAATTTATTTATACATATCTATTGTGGGTACTGGTAGTTATTATTTTATTTTTGTATTTGTGTTAAACAAAAATAATGTTTAAGTTTCATTTTAAGTTATTTTTATCGATGATGGTGGTGTAAAATCTCTGCGTGGGGAGTTCCCACTTAATTTTTATTCTCAACGCATCATTGTAACAGAAAGAGCAATAAACAGAGAACAAACTAACAGATAACGGTATTCTTTGTAAATGAAGAATAATATGTGTAGTGCTTTTGTTTTTTTTTTTTTTTTTGAGGTACAGAAACTGTACTTATTTTAAAATTGCATTCATTCTATAGGATTCCCATGATATAATGACTGCATTTAATAACTGCAAATCGCAAACATTTTATGAGAAATTATTGTGTAAACCTAGGATAAATAGTTTCGCAAAATACAATGTGTCAAATAAAATTATCGTTATTGTGTGTCAATGTCAAATGTCAGTTTTTTTTTTAAGAGCGCACTGCCTCAACTTTAGTTGACTTAGGTGTTAACAGCACCAATTCTGATACTAAAATGTAGAGTCCACTTAGAATCAGTTTTACGGCGGTAGGGTAGTTTTCATGTTTCATTTGCATGACGAATCTGGTTTTAATATTGTTGAGAGACTAAATATGCTGGGTTTACAGTTTCCATAAATGTGCCATTTTAGTTTTTATATTGGGGCTACATAATTTTATACTTTCACTAACCGACATTCGTAACTTTTTACTAATTCTTTTATTTACTTTTTCTAACAAAAAAATTATCTCATTTTTTTATTTTTAGGTTCGTTTATGCTTTGAAGCATTTAAAATTGTCGAAGGTGGCTGGATGAAAATTTGCGAACCAATATTTTCCCGACCGATAAACAACCGTAAAAGTGCTCTAACAGGTGAATTGAAAATCTGTCGCCTAAGTAGTGCGGTTGGAAGTGCCGCTGGTTGCGAAGACATAATTCTACTTGTGGAAAAAGTCAGCAAGAAAAACATTCAAGTTCGATTCTTTGAGATGCATGATGACGATCTAGTGTGGGAAGCATTTGGTGATTTCTCGGATGCCGATGTACATCATCAATATGCCATAACAGTTAGAACACCAGCTTACAAAAATAAAGACATCGATAAAAGTATTGATGTTTCGATTGAATTGGTCAGAAAGAGTGACGATGAACGCAGTACTCCAGTTGATTTCCGTTACAAACCTCGAGATATAGTACTTTCGAGAAAAAGAAGACGCACATCATACTCGACGTCAACTACATCAAGTGCTGTAAGCTCATCTGAACTCCCCGTATCGGTTGCTGCAGGAATGTATCCTCTGGCACAACAATCACCGCAGACCATAAGTCAAGAGTACAACAAAAGCGAAGAGTTGAATGCACTTTTGGAACCAAGTTCCTATCACATTCAATTTCAAAGTTATATGCAAAAAGTCACGACTGACTCAGCCGAACTCGCTCAGAATATCAATCCAGAACTATTTAATGACCTGTGCAATTTAATTGGACCTGATGGTGAACTTCAGACAGATGGTGAAGCACCAAGCTGCAAACAGAAAGCAAGGTTTTCAGATCCAGCTGAAACATCATCAATTCAAAAACAGTCCACCACATCCTTCCTCCCTCAGCAATCACATCATCCAGCTATGAGACATCTCATAACTGCTATCAGGGATAAAACATCGACAACAGACAAAGTGGCAACAACAGTCCGAGGAATATTTGAAGATTTTTCCAATGATGTTAATAGTGGCGATACTATAATTCATGACATGGTTAAGAACGGCCAACCAAATGATGCGATAATACTTTTTAAGATTCTTTCCAAACTCAACTTGACCGATTTATTGTCACAGACAAATAATCTCGGACAGACACCGTTGCATACAGCTTGTATATACGACCAGCCAATGTTTATCAGACCTCTGTTGGGTCTCAAGTGCGACCCTAATGTTCAGGATAGTGAGGGCAATACAGCCCTACACATCGCAATAGCTGAAAATCTTAAAGAGTGTCTTGAAGGTTTTGCCTCATTCATATCATCATCGCCAGATGGCGTTAAATTCAATGCCAATTTGGCCAACGACAATGGATTTACTCCACTACATTCCGCAGTTAGACACGGCAATATCAACTTAATTGAGATTCTGCTGACAAAATGTAATGCGTCAGCGAAAGTTGCCAGTTCCCGTGATGGCAACAACGCCCTTCACTTGGCTGTTCAAAATCAGAGTCCCCAAATGGTCAAGTGCCTACTGAGCCATGGAAATGTTCAAGTAAATGCTAGAAATCGTTCTGGACACACAGCCATCGATCTGGCCAAAACCTTGGATGGAAATGTAAAAAAGGAAATCCTTGATTTGCTAGCGACAAAGGTGTCTACAACAAATTGCAACAGTAGCAGTGTCCAAACCCAAACAGCTGATACCATCAAAGACGAACCAGAAGAAGACAATGACAGTTCGACCGAAGAAGACGATTCGTTGAGTTCGGAAATTGATGAACGCAACGAGGAATTGCAATTGAAACGTCTATTGCAAGATGAGACGACTCTGCGTTGCTTGGGTGAGATTTTGGATATTGACAATAAATGGAAGAAACTTGGCAGCGAATTAAAATTGGATCATTTGATATTTTTATGGGCCAATGGGGAAGCTATGCTCAAGTTTTTGGTTGCAACTGATGATATGAGTGTGACGAAAATTTTAAATGCTTTGCATGCTGTCGATCCGGAAGTTGGGAACAAAGCAACGGCCATGTTAAAAACATAATTTTTTATTTGTTATCAATTTATAAGTTTAATCATATTTTATTCATATTTTATTTAAGCGTGTAAATATATGTAGTTTTAAGTAAACAAAAAAAAATGTATTACTTTTATTTCAAAATATTTTTGTTTCTTTTTTAATAAAAATGTATATATTTTTTTTTAGTTTAAGAAACATTTTGGGTTTATTATTTATGAGGAAAATATTATGATTCTTTTTTAGATGCAGGTATGTATGTTAGAAACTGGAGAATAGATTCTAAGCCTATCATCATCTCTATTTTTATTTACTTAGATAAAGGCATGGCATTTTTCTCGTTCTCGGAAAATTCGTTACTGTTAAGCGATCAGTAATAAATAAAATGATGAATTTGAAAAGAACTGGTTCGGGAAATTGTATCCCAAGTGCACTCAGCTATTTTTCTTTAAGTTAACCGAATCTAACAGTGCCGTTCAGATTGCACGATATGCGGATTAAAAAAAAAAATTGTGGCCACAACCAGGAACAACAGAAATTTCAAACAATTTGAAAATAGGGCGAAGAGTAAGATGCATGGAAGCATGGAGGACGATCACTATTTTAGGAAAAGTTTATCGTATGGTTTGGTATTCGCGCTGAATTTATGTTGGCTACATTTTTTTACTATTTTATACTTGAAACCTTAACTAATTATAATTTTCACTCTTAAAGGGTTTTCTTTCCTAGAACAATATTGAATCCATTTTTACACGCATTTCTGTTTTTACTGAAAAATAATTCGGATTTTTTTTTTATCGAATGAAATCCAAAACATATTAGCCTAAGATCCCGCCATAGGACGAGGTATTCTCATCGCTATACCAGTTGACACTTATATTTTCGCATAGGAAGTGGTCTAAGGAAAAAGTTTGCAAATGGGTTACCACGCTTTAAAGTTCAATTACCTGGCCCACCTACATATTAAGGGGTAAGCCCTACAAATACATAAAAAAAAATTTTTGGTAAAGAACATTTAAATTTGGACTTCAGAGATTTTTAGTGTAAATTGGGGTGATCTTAAAAAAAGGTCGAAAACCTATTTTTTGAAACAAAAGCGATAGAGGCATAATTGATATTGGAATCTAATAAAAGTATACATACAAACAAAAAATATGAAAAATCTACAAATCAATATTATGACCGTTTGAAAGTGAAAAATTACAATTAAAATTACTAAAATTACAAATTAGTATGAAATTAATAAGATTGGCTTTTTACTGAGTGATTAAAAAAAAATACACAGTTTAATATTCAAATTGTAACATCGTATGGTTTTTAAGATGTGTGCAAATATACCGGAAAATTGAAAAAAGTAGAAGCTCTTTGAAACTCATTATTCATTAATGAGTTAAATGCTTCGAATTTCAGAAAACTTGAAAGCGCAAAAACGTAAAAGCGCCTACAACAAACTATAAAACTTGGGTATTCCGTAAAGTTTCATGCACATTTTCTGATCTAATTTTTTTTTTGTTTGAATTTTAATTGCAATTCTTGAATATTGATTTCTGAACAAATAATCCATTTTTTGAACTTTGTTTCGCTGAGAATTGACAAAATGAGTTTCGCTAAACGACATCCATTGGATCTCATCACAAAGATACGACCGTTGTTATTTGGTTTTTCTTCCTAATTATAATTGTACATTCATTCAAATTTTGAAATTCGAGATGGTAATTTTAAATCGTTAAATTGACCACAAATAATTTCGATATTTTGAATTAAACGACATAAATGCCCCAAAGGGCACATCGAAATCGTCCATGTATTGAAGCAAAGTGCTTAGATGAGGCTTGAAAAACCAAACATGATTAAATTTGAATAATGAAATAAATTGTAATGTCTGGCCAAAATTCCTCCCAAAATAACAAATTTGCAGATTTCATTTCGCTGATGCTGAGTGAGCCTGACCATGAGCATTATTGTTCTTAGTATCTGGTTTTTCCCAAATTACCCTAAAATACCAAATTTACAGTAATCTCGTCTTTGTTGTGAGGTTTTCTTTTTTTCAATAATCTTTGACTTCAATTATGTGACTTTGTTAAATAAAAAACTTATTAAAAATTCTCGGTATACATTTTGCTGTTATCTAATAAATTGACCCTTCACACCTTCTATAATAATTTTTAATATGCAATAAAAACAAAAACATCTAATTATTTCTTTTAACAAGAATATAATAAAATCTTAAGAAAAATCTTAATGAAATATGGGAAGCCCCATGCCGCCATGCGTCATATTTCTAGGGGTTTATTTTTTTTTAAACCACATTTGCAATGATTGGCAGGCATATTTCTTGAGTCTACAATTCGCAATGTAAATCCCCGTGGTGGCTTGTTTATGAATAGTAGACGAACAAAAATAAAATAAAAACAAACAAAAAAGGTATGTTCTTGTGGTTTGCATGTTAAGTTATAAGGAAATTGTGAATTCTATCACGTTTCTATAATATGCATGGGTGTTTGATGGGGTGCATCGATCTTTAAGTTGAACTTAAAAGTCTAAGAAAGTCTTGACAAGGTCGCAGTGAAAAAAAAAAAATTAATTGCGGGGATTTTATTCGTCAAATTGTTTTGAATTCATCACTCGCACTGACTGAGCAGCTGGTTGCTGTGTTTACACATGTGTTCTATTTCTGATATTTAAAGCCAACAATGATTTCTGATCGATGTCAGTATTTAAAGATGCTTCGTCTAGAAAAGAAGTCTGATTGTAGTTTCTCATGAGAAAGCATTATTGTATTTTGCATGCACATCTTGTTGAAATTTAGTTGGTTATTAGTTTGAAATGAAAACGAGGAACGCTTTATAGAATATCTTAGATGAAGATGAAAACAATTAGAATTTGGCAAAGTAGCCTAAGGGGCCATGATTTTTTATAATGTATTATTAACATTTTGATTTCAAACTTTTTTATTTAAAATTTTAAGCCTATGAGCTAAAAAAGAAATAAAAGAAAAGTTTCAACAAGTTTCAGAAATACTATGAAATCAATTAAATCAAATACTTGTAAGCTTTTGTCTTAAAATTTTGGACGTCAAATCCACCGTTTTCGTAACGCATTCGAAGTATTCTATGGGTTGACCCTTTTTTTTTTAAATAATAGCATTGAACTTATAAAGCTTAAATATAAACAAACATTATTAAGTTTTTGCGTATTTTTTTTAAAACCTTTTACTTTTTTCAACACTAATGTATCTTGATCCTTATTTTGGCCTGAAAATGGTTTTTAAGGAAATTTAAGAAAAAAAAAAAAACAATTTTTAGTCGCATCATTGTCTTTAAAAAAAAAAATCTACATATCTAAAACAAAGAACAATGTCTAAATGTTCAAAAATTTAATTTTAATACCATTGTTTCGAAATATTCAGAGGCAGCAACCCTACCAGATTTGTTTGCAAATTGATTATACCTTCATAAAATGATGTCATTTAAATCTGTTAACAGCCTTTAAGGTATGGCAATTCCTTTTTTTAGTCAAATACAGATTTAATTAATACAATTTACAAAACAGACAGAACTGATTGTTTCAACAATAACATTGAATTTAAGAAAACAAAAATCAATTCAATCACACAAGATAACTTTTTCACCTTAAACGTAATCATAACCATGTGTTATATACTCAACAACAAACATATTTTGATTGTACATTGAACTCTGGATTTCTTAATGATTAAAATCTTTGAATTATTAAATTAGAACAAACAATTGAGTATAGAATCGAATTATTTCGATCATATTTTGAGTGGCTTTTGGTTAAAGTATTGCTTCCTAACTGAGAAGAGATATTTTTTTTTATTGATAAAGCACTTAAAATTCCTTTTTTTATTTTTTGTTGTTTATCAACAAAAAAAAAACATCAAGTTACCTAGTTCTTGCACTCAGGGAGAAATAAGCCTTATTAAAAAAATAAACTCACAAAGAATGCTTTTCTGTTTAAACTTCGGAAGGTTCACAATGAATCTCAAACGAGACAAGAACGTTTCGCATTTCTAGAAGACTATTGGTAGGCGAAGAAACACTTTACACTTTAAATTTGATTTTCTTGTTGCACTTAATTTATTTAGACATTTCAAAAAGCAACATTTGTTGCATACACTTAGGTGATTATTTTGGTCGATTTTATATGCTTTTTCTTCAACGAATAAAATTGAAATTGATTAAATGGTTTACTCTTTGACCTTAGTTTACAAACAGCTTTTTTCAATCTCAATTAAATTGATACCCCTCTTTAATAAAAAGAAATATTAACATTTTGTAATGGCGAATTAAAAAAAAAAAATAGATAAAGCTTATTAGAAATGTTGTTTAAGTTTCAAAACGCAAGTATCATTCAATCAAATATATGCAAATTAATTTCTATCTGCAATGCATTACATAAAAAGAACATCCATATTTTTAAGAAGTGTGTTTTCTAATATTGATTGATATTTAAAGCAGCACTAATCCAAAAAAAAAAAAAAATGAAACGAGTCCTCAGTCCAAACACAAAGTAAAGAGTGGACATTTATTTTGTTACTTCGATTTGTAACATCAAAACATTTTTCCCACCTATCGCATAGATTCTGTATAATATCCATAGGTATCTTTTGAATAGAAAAATTTACTTGGAATTCATTTTGGTAACCTAAATATGTAAAACCTTATAGTACTCATCAGCATTTCAGACAAATGAGAATACCTACATATAAAAATGTGTTTTATCAAAAGTAGATTATCAATTTACGCTCTTTAATTGTAACCAATTTATTGTTGTTACACACACGTCCAGCCCCAAAGAGTTATTTTTTGTCAATTACTTTGACCTAAACTACATTTTCATCACCCTCTCAAAACCAACACTCATTAGAATGTTAAACATGTTGGAAGCATACAAGATACAACAAACAACACCAATGAATAAATAATTACATTTTTAATGACAAAAGAACTTACCCAGTAAAAGTAACACACCCAGGAACGATACACAGGAGTATAAAAAGGGCAAATGAACACTCCCAAGATCTGAAAATTAAAAGAAGAATATAAAAAACAATGAACAAGGGGGAAAATGTTAAAAAAAAACAATAATAATCAACAAATAGACCGTACTTCCGTACATTGCAAGTTCCTGTGGTGCATCTCTGCACTCAGCAAAAAAAAAAAAAAAAAACGAGAACCATAACAAAAAATTGCAACAACAACGGAAGTAGTACCTACAGCAGCAGATTCATTCAATGGAAAATCACAAAGCTTATAGGTCAAGAATCGATATGAATCTTTTGTGTGTATATCGGTTGTGTTGTGTGTATACTTACTTAGGAGTGATAGAAATCCAATTTTCTCAGGATCCATTACTGCTGATAGGACGTAAGTAAGTCCAAGTACCACCGTCGCTAATAAGCTGAACACAGTAAATGTCTCATAGGCACGAGCTATGACTCCCTTTTTGTGTCCCGAGAATCCAGTCGATTCGGAAAATAAATACGCAAATGGCAGAAATACGAAGAGTGACAAATTAGAAAACAGGAATACGTGGTTCCATAGACCTGAAAAAGAATGGACAAAATGTATTTAATGTTTTTTCTTTCTTTTATCATGAATAAATTGTGTTTAGAAATTCACAAAATTAAGTAATTTTTTTTGGTGAGGGAGAAGCATGGATGGACGAACTAACATGACATAATGAGTTAAGTAATCAAATAGATTTAATTAAAAACACCCTTGGTACTTCCCTTAGGAAGATTGGCCAAGAGAAAAGGGTTTATGAGGGAAATGAAATGGATAAGCCAATTGGGCTTAACTATATATTATTCCAGAGTAGCGTAGAAGCTTCAAAAGAATCAGCAAAGTTTAAAGAAATGTTTTTATCTTAAAATTAATTTTAAAGCCATCCATCACGAATTTAAAGAGAAATTCTTAGCTTTGGATGTCAAATGGTTACGGTGCCTAAAACAAATAACTGTAAGGATTGCTGCAAAACATTGCAGTTTAATTTGGTGTTTATTTTAAACGACCAAATTCAATCTATTCCACACCTTTTGTAAGAGGATGGTGATAATTAAATAAAAGATAAATAAACCAGCAACTAATTATTTCAATCAATTGAAAGATAGTGAAGTGTAGTTATTTTCTTTTAAAACTCAATCAGTTGGACGCTTTTCTGACCATTGCTTTGGGAGCAACGTTAAGTTCTTATTTGATGCGAACAAGATAAACAAGTTGAAACAAAAAATAGGATTGAGAAATTGAAATCCATCAAGTTTTCAATCAAATTTATTAAGACAAAAAATTTAAATGCATAATTGTTTATCGATTTCTGAAGACTCCCTCAATCTGATTTTAGAATCACTTGACTTCCTTCTACATATTGGTAATTGAAATAATTTGCACAAAGGCAAAGAACAGTGTCAATTCCATTAAAAAAAAAAGACTCAAACTGTATCGAACCATAAAAGAGATAGAAGACACATTTGTAATGCAATTAAAACGTCACCCATATAGATAACTTTTCAAACTTATAACAATCTTTAAATCAATCAAAATGTCACTCACCTTGGATTAATGAGCTGTTTAGCCATTTAACGTAATAGCTATTTGGGTACAACAGCAAAACTTCATTGCTGGCTATTGAAATGGGCAAAAGGAGGGCAGCTCCAACAGCAATTGCAAGTGAAAAAGTACATAGCCATGAGCTGAAACACACAAATACAAAAAAGAAAAAAACAATAAAATTTATTCCAAAGTACTCAAGTTGGTAATGATGTGATGGAAAAACTTACCTTATCCGATAGACAAGTATCTCATCCTTATCATTTGAGAATAGATCTTCGCGGTCGTTGCGGCGAAAACGTACAATCAAAGCATATGACGAGGAATAGAGTAGCATCAATAGTAGGAGGAAAATCTGGAAAATTTAAGCAAAAGGAAATACATAAGTATAATTAATTAAATTGACTGCGGTCGGCGCGCGGTGGAGAATCTCATTTCCTTTATGTTGTGCATGAAGGCTTTCCTGTGGGGATTGGGATGTAGGCATTCTTAAATTAGAAGAATGTTGAAATAAACTCAAGCGAATATACAGTTGAAGGATTTCTGGTAATTGAGTGAATATAAATAAATTAAGACAAAAATCATTGAAGCACAACTATGCTTTTAATTGGGAAAACTAATAGGAAACAAGGAATTTGTGCTGCGATTGAAGTTAATTTTAGAGTAGTTTCAGATCTGCAGTTGCTTTAATTACAAGATGAAATTTCTTAATTAAGATTTAAAATAAATCAAATTTTGTTTTTTTCTTTAATAGAAAATAATTCGAGCTTATCGACCGAGACAACTGTGAATAAAAATGATAAACCAGATGGAAAGGCGTTTGTATCTTAATTTTGGAAAAGCATTTGAAAAGGTTGGAAACAATGTCAGCTTTCAAAAACCTCAGTGGAAGTGCGTGAACAAATACATTCATCTGATTATTCTCGACATTTCTGCCATGACCGGGTAAAATTTTAAGGAACTTTTGAAAATCTCTATCTGTGAGAGAGGGATTAAGAAATTTGAGTGATTCTGATGATCTTTAAGGACTTTTCTGCTAATTTGTTTTAGAATTCAAGATGAAATTTGATGAAAATGAGTTTTGATACCGTCTGTTCTACACTCTGAGACCATCATAATAAATAAAAACATTTGTATAGCAACAAACTCACCTAAAACTAAGGCTTAGTGATATCAATCATTTCTGTCAGAGTGTAATAAGCCAGCGGGAATGGAAGAATGGACCTACAACAATTTTCTGCCGAGGGTGAAAGGCTAAGATGAGATGCATTTTATATACTTCTGGAAGCTGAAATCACTTTTCCAAAGCTGCTGAATGACAGAAATTTATTCGATTGACACACTTATAATCTAATTTCAAAGAGATTACGTTTGAAACATCTTAACTATGCAATAGGAAGTGTAGAAGTTTATCTAATAGCTGGTATATTTAATGTTCAAATTATGTTCATCATCTCCAGTACAAATATTATGGACATGGATTATGCGCAAATATCAATCTCATCACACTGATATACCTACTCATAATACTAATCACGTCATAAATTAACTGACGTGGTGGTGCTCGTTGAGATCTTATATTTCCTATACAATAATATTTACACATCAGGAAATTAAACAAAAATTCAAACAATAGATAGATATTGCTATCAAGAATAAACAAAGAGAAAAAAAAATAAAACAATAGTTTATCCAGCCTTAAGGCAGCAACAACTTGCAAAAGTGAATGTAAATATTTACTGTGGAACTAAGAATTGGCATCATCGAGACCAGACAGATCATAAACATGACGTATATTAATGAACATGGAACAATTTGGTTCACAAGTCTGTTCTATATTCATTGATTTTGTGTGTTTACTTAAATAACATCACCTGTTTAAATATAAAATTCATTTAAAGTGTACAATAGAAGGAAAAATAAAATTATTGTTGATTTTTTTTTTTACTCAACTTGCAACCAAGGATGGAAATATTGTCAAAAAATTTGGATGACATGTGTTGTATATTTTTTTAAGACTCATACTTTTGCTTTGGGTAAATTGTTTTTTAAGAAACTTATTTTCTGATACATGAACTAAAGAAAAATAAATATGAGTGTCGAGTGTGACATATATTGTCTGATATCGAACTAATCAAATGGGTTCTGTTTTAAGTCTTCGTTTACATTGCGCCTATTTCTTAAAAATAAAAATGTGCACGTTTTACAATTTGGGCATTGTTTAAACTAAAAAAATATGTTATTATTAATCACGAACTACAGAAAGAACCAGACAAGATATGGTTTTTCAAAAATTCTTCATTCTCTAAACAATCTATTTGTTGTCTATCACTTGTTACTTATCTTCGGATTTGGCTGATAAATCATGTGATTAATCATTATAATATATTAATTAAAGAATAGCATTCAATGCCAACTCATGGGGGGAGAATGGTTAGTGTTTTTGTTGATATAATTTGGAAGTGTTATCAAAGAAATAACATTTTAACACGTATAATAACCTTAAGAAACATACATACATTTTAAAAAATTTTAAATAAGAACACATTTCAATACAAAGACTGACTGGCATACCAAAAAGATTGTGTCATTCTTAATGTCCAAATCTTTGTTTTGCTGAAACTTTTTTATTTGATATTTAGGTCTTTCAAGTGTTTATATT
The DNA here is from genome assembly GCA_948107695.1 of Meliscaeva auricollis. Lineage (NCBI taxonomy): Eukaryota > Metazoa > Arthropoda > Insecta > Diptera > Syrphidae > Meliscaeva > Meliscaeva auricollis. The sequence goes on along the minus strand of OX403619.1, from coordinate 52,012,491 downwards.
TGCTAAGTAATACATTCAGGTACTATGTTGGCAGATGAAGTGGACAGGGAAGTGCGGTTGTCCCCTTCCCTCCCTCTCAATTTATTTTACTAATACATACAATTTTCTTAATCTTTGTATTATAAAATTTAATGAAACTCCTTGAACAAAATAGTGGGTACGTCTTTGGTCTCAAACCATCCCCATAAGTAGATCAGTTTAGTCTGAATACAGAAATCCGCTTCTAGCTGCCGCGCTTTTTACATTTACCTACTCAAGTCCTAAGTTAAAAAAATGTTTGACTCAAAACTCTTCGTTGACTTATTGACTAGTTGACTCGCTGATTATTTAACACTGTTTTTATTTTATAAATTAATGAATATGTTCTCAAAGTGCGTGTAATCGAATGAACCGGACTGTTATCACTCCTTATTTCATTCACAAATAAAATATTTTCAGACTATCTACGATTGTTAATCTACAAATATGTACATAGAGAGTATTGATGATGATAGTAGAAATAAATTATTTCCATTCACTTTCGGTTTCGTGCATATTTAATTTTTTTTTTGTTGTCCATCAACAATAATACAATTATTATTTTTATTTTTATATTATTGAACAAAGATCAAGCTTTGTTGCGAATCATTGACAAAGCAAACACAAAGTTCATTAAATTCTCATCACTTGTACTATTTACAAGTTATGAAATAAACACTTCAATATCATAAATCTTTGATAACCAATGGAGAACTACTATATTTGGAAATATAATTGAAGAAAAATTACTCTGTTGTCATGACTACCGAGACTATCAGGATTATAAAAGATAAGATTCAATAAAGATTAAAGCCGAAAACAGTTTATTTTCAAAGATAAAACTTATATTTTCACAATTATAGGTAAAACCCCGGATAACCAAATACCCAAAAATGCATTTTCAGTCAACGAAATGGTATGGTATGCTAAAAGCATTATACCATTCAAAAACACCATGTTTTGTGAAAGATTAAATACTATAAATTTGTATGATTCAAAAATTAGAAGCACGAATGCGTCTTTGAGAGCACACCAAAGTCTCAGTATTTTGGATTGATGTGGTCCATATCTAATGGTTTTACGTTAAACGACGAAAGATTCTACGAGTTAATTTAGCATTTTCCGAAATAACCCGGCATGTTTCTAAAAAAAATACCAAACATCAATTTCTGCAAGTTGCAAACTGATTGTTCTTTAGAAAAATTTGTGTTCACCTTGCCTTGAACTTTGCCATTTTCTATTTTTTTACATCTCCTGTATAAAAGTTTGCATTGCATTTTTCTTTCTAAATTAAAGTTCCTCAAAATTATAGCATGCAACAAACTACTATTGAAGATTATAAAATCAGAAAATGTCATTCCACAAAAATAGATTTCCATTTCAAGAAACAATAAATACTAAATTCATCATTCAAAAGCTCGATTCGGTCTTTGTTTTTGTTTTCGTTTTTTTTTTTGTATACAAAATTCTATAAATATTTCCACACATTGTGTGTTAAACTTATTTTGTAAACAAATGCGGAACTCTATTCTAAAGCATGACCAGAGACCAACCAAACAACCAAACGATAGGTCACACAAAAGAAATTTAAACCAAAAATCATCACAACAACTCCGTGCCTACAAAACAACCTAGCCCATATGGTAGACGATAATATGACTATTCGACTCTTTGATATTGTTTAGTGTGTGCACAGACCAAATCGCACAAAAAAAAAAAAAAAAAACGTGAATGCATTTGGAATGCAACGTGCGAAGCATGTATATCGTCTTTCGAATTCATATGAGTAATTTATTGATGTCGTCGACGGTGAAAATTAGTTGCGAACTTGTGGTGGATCATCACACCCATGTGAAGTCTATAGTCGGCCTTTACAACCCAGAATATGAGTGCAAGCAATCGTAGAAGGAAGGCAATTTCTTTATAATTTTATAAAAATAGTCAACTCAAAACTTTTTTGTTGTTGTATACATAAAATTTGCCCAAGAAATGTATTCCAAGTGGGTGTAGAGTAGCAACGAACTTAAATTTATTAAAATATACTTTGCCTTCATAAAAATAGATACTCGTTGTATGTTGACGTGATTGAGGTTATTGACTTTCATCATCAGAAAACGATGCAATAACAGAAACAACGTAGTAGGCTATGAGTGGTTCTTCAATTAAATAATGTAATTATATTAAGTTGCTTTTTGATTTACTAGCAAGATGGTAGTTTTTTGTTTACATCTGAAAGGGGTCTTTTCATTGTAATGGGTGTGGCACGAGTACTATATTTGTTGTCTCTAATAAGTTTACTATTTTATCAATAAGTAGTGCCAGTTTATGATATTGCTATAGCTTGAGACTATGCAAATTTTCTCACTGCCAGGACATAAGAATTAGTCTGAATGAGCTAACTAGCCCAAAGGTTTCGGAAGGAACCTGCACCAAAACCCAGAATCTGAAAAAAAAAACGATCAAAACATTTTTTTCCATGTATTTCTGTAGAGTCAGCGCACTTCTTATGGGGCTGTGTTTCCAGCTATCAGGTTTTATGTTAAGTATAGCTTCCAGACTCCCTGTGGGGGTAGTCTTCATGGATCTAGTGATCTTATTGCATTAAAAGTACAAGTGAAGGGAAATTCTCTTGCCACAAGTTATGCTAGGTCATCTGCAGAGGCAGTTAATTTGACTCCACTGTGTTTAAGTCGCATTAAAACTGCGCTCATAACGAAATATTGCAGTTTTTTTTTTTTTATAATTAAGATACAAAAAAAAGAGGCCGGGTGCGACCAACACTGGGCCCGTATTACCTCTATCATTAATTGTTAAGAGACAAATAATTAAAAGAATAGTCAAAACGATATCGTTTGATTGTTTGGAGATATTATGTCAGCATTTTAAATTTGACAAACCAATCAGAATAACTTCCAATGTGAAGTTATTGAAGTTCAAAAGAGCAGAGAAGAAAGGTATAAATAGAGTTTAAGGCTAAGGGCTAGTTTGTTCACAGCGGATTAAGTTTTTAGAATAGTTTTCAGGGGTTTTAGCTTAATGGCGCTAATCAACCAAAATTTGCTGATTAGCCAAATCAAAATCAGATTTAAAGCTTCAATATATTTTAAAATTATTTTTTTTTTTCATTCAATATCTTTAATTCTTCATTTTTGTCTCAATCGGGGTCATTATCCGTGGAATTACCGAAAAGAGAAACTGAACATTCAGTTATTTTTAAAGGAGTCAAAAAATAAAACAAAAAGAATGCTAATATGTATTATTTTGATAACAATTTATGGAAAATTATATTTAATTTTTAAAATAATCGTTCCACTGTGAATGACATTTGTTGGCATATTCATTTCCCTTTACAGAATTAATATAATTTAAATGAAACTCTTAGGTCTGAGAGCTAAAGGTTAAATTAATTAACATCATAATTTTTGTATAAATTCATTCTTATTAAACTTGTTACAGGTGTACTAAATGGCACCATTCGTTTCAGTATAAATAACTTCATTTTACTCTACAAGCAAAAACAGTGGCAAGATAACACAAACGAAAATCATATTTAATTACCATGAAGGTCCATTATGATATTCTTGGCTTTATTTTTTTTTATGATAGGTACACATGTCAAACTACAATAATAATAAAAACAACAAAAAAAAAATTCAATTACACGCGAGGAGTAATCTAAAAACAATGTTAAACATTTATTTTTAGTTGTAGGTACATCCATCGTGAATAAACAACAAAAAAAACCTCGGACAACATTGAATATTATGTACATACATACATACTCCTGCTGCAAGTCGGTCGGAAATTAATTTCAATTTCAATTTTTGTTTTTGTTTAGATTGGCAAAAATGTAAACAATAACAAATAACAAAAAAAAAAAAAAAAAAAAAAACATATTCGGTCATTGTAAGGCCTGCTAGGCAGACAAACATCGAGCAATCGTGGGAAAAACGATGATACTCATTTTAATTTTGATTAATTTGCAATTCAGATTGAATTTTTTTTTTTTACATATATTATTGATGATGCATGAATGAAGAAAATTGCATATATAAGTGAAATTTGATTCTTTTCACATAATAATATTAATTTAGCACCTGTGACTGTAAAGTATCAAGAAAGAGAGCTTACATACTTTATTTTTTATAGCAACATGCAAACAAACTAAAAAAAAAAAAACAATCATTTTAACACGACTTCTGCTCGTTCGAATGAAAGTGAAATCGAATTTATTATTATGTTTTTGTTTATGTTAACAGTACGAGAGATACATATGGATCTTTGAATGGGAGACACGTGAATATGAATAAATAATTTAAGAAAAAACACACACATAAGCTGGAAAATAAAGAAGATAAAGCGATTGGGTTAAATCTGAATTGTTTTTTTTTTTTTTGTTTTTATTTTTCTTTCACAAAAGAGGCAACGTTGCCTTCAACAAAATAATTTTTGTATTACATTTTAAACGCAAAAGATGCGTTGCCAGATAAACTAAGTAATCATCGCTTTAAACCAGAATACTTATGATACATTGGCTCTTTAATATCTGCGTGGATATAAAATTATGCAATATTTGTCTTTGGGCTTTGATCAGCAAGCTATCGACCTACGAATGGATGATAGCTTTATATACCCAAGGTTTTAAGATGGACACTGGTCTTGGTGGACCGCTCAAAACAATAGGACCAACCTGTAATTTTATCAAGGTAATCGACAAGAAAGTGCTAGCTTTAACGAACAAGAGATGGAAATGTTTTATAAACAGGAAATTATGGCCCTTACTTAAACAACATTATTCATCTGAATATAAACTCTAATTTTCTCTTCTTGTGTATCACTACTGGGATTAGCGAACTCGGTTTCTTATACAGAAGACGTGTTGACGAGGATGCTCTTTCATCTGAGAAACAAGTACTTAGGAAAAAACTTTTTCAACAACCTGGAGGAAAATATTAAAATTTATCAACCCTTAATAATTCCTGAACTCTATTAACTGGCCGAACTAGAGGTTGGGAATTGAATTAAACAACAGTCAAACAACATAATCAGGGTCTAGAACGACGATGAAAAATCGAACGAAAACGACGAAACAGCGAAAGTGTTTCTCGTAGGAGCAGCAACAAAACCCCATTCACCAACGATTTATGAACCCCAGCATCAGTGAGTTGAAGGGGCCACCTTTGGCGAACATTGGTATGATCCTCTCACAACACAAACAAATTGAACTTTTTCTGTACATAAAAACTTAAAAACCGACTAGCAACAATCGATTATGTTTAAAAGCGTTATTTGATTTTCTGAATATCCACTAACGAATTATTAAGAAACTCCTACCAAACTTTGTCATCCCGTTGATGCAGGAAAATAATCTGGCAATATCTAGCAACAGCTAGCTTTTCTGTCCCGATTTCGGTCGGCACGTGATAAAGCCGCTATAAGATTTATAATACCAAAAACTGTTAACAAGAAACCGGTGACCCGTATGTATTAAATGGGGCATTGACGACTGCCCAAAGAGTAGTATGCTTTAGCAAACTAATTTACCAACCAACGAAAAAGTATTCCCACCAAAGTAATTCCAGGGGATGAGGCGGTAGTAGCAGAATTCAGAAGCTGAAGTTAAGGTTAAAATAAAGTTAAGACAAACTAATTCGATTTTAATCCTTTTGGGAAAAGAAAATTGGATGTCCGCTCCTTAGAGGTACAGCAAGGAACTTATCCTACATATCTTTTCTTTTATTTAAAAAAAATAAATAAAGTGTTAAATTATTCAAACAAAAAACAGGCCACTGAAAAAAACATACGAAAATATAATTTTTTTCCATTTGAATACTACGCGTGAAACAAAAAAACATATTGTTCAAATATTTTTGCTTTTATTGAACATTTTGTTTATTGATGAAAGCAATAATTATTAAATGCTTTTTTTTCATACATTTAATTAATTTCAAGTAGCTCAAGTTAATTAAGAATCGATCAAGGGCATATACGGGCGTGCCACATTTTAAAATTAACCATGACCATTAAAAACTTGATTGTTTCATTTCTATAAAACAAATACACAAACCAAGCGCCAAGTAATTTGAAGCGAACCCAAAGGAATTCTGCACTTTGTACCCTACTCGTTCTGCTGTTTGTTTTTTTTTTTTTTTTTCTTAATGCTATGAAATCCTGGTCAAAAGTCAAATTGATGTATGCAATTGTCTGCCAATTTTTTGTTTGTTTTTGCTTCTTTTTTTATTTTGTTTAAATTGCAGTGGTGGGTGCTGCGGTGCGTGTATACAATGTTAAATAATTCTTGGCAAATTTTCAAGTAAATCTTGCAAAATTTTACTGCAAGTTTAGTTTATTTTTTTTTGTCTAGAACAGAAACAAAAAAAAAAAAAACTTAATCGATTCTTTCCGGTTATTAAAATTGAATCATAATTAGATCTATAAATTGGAAGAAGGTTGAATACTTTTTACACGCAAAATACATTTTACATTCAATTTGTTTTGTTTTGGAATTTCGGACATAAGACCGTGTAGTACTAATTATTGGTTCAAAGCAAACAGAGAAGAAAGAAAGTAAATATTTTTGAGAGCAGAACCAGTTTAATTTTAGTGAAATGTTGAAATTTTGTCGAAGCTGAGTAGGATATCGTTACTAACAACCTCCCCAACGAAGGAGTGTTCACACCAATGCACAACAGATTAAACAGAAGAATTCTTTTGATGAAATCACTAGTTGCAGTCAGAATAAACGGCATACGTACTTGGAGAAAACTTTACATGGACTACTCTGACGTATTCAGAGTATATTCTTAGGCCCATTTTAAACGTAGCCGGAAACCGGCTAACCGGACTGGTTTGCTAGTTTTGTCAGTGAAAGCATTCAGAAGAAATTGCTCTCAGCAACCGGCTAACCGGACCGTTCAGCCGGTTGCCGGCTATGCGTAAAATGGGCCTTAGACGGTTAAACTAGCTTCTCGTCGTTGGAGTCATTTAAAGACTTGGCCCTCCAGGTTGGAGGATCCTGTGGCTGGGGTAACTGCCTGACTTAGGAGTAAATTTGATGGTTAAGATTCAAATACAGTGCTAAGGTAACGGAGGAAGTCATGCACTTAAAATATGAACTGTGTCCACGCCCCAACGGAGGAGAAATATGAAGCGACCAATGAAGCAGTCTAAGGACTTCTCAAAGAGACAATTTTATGTGCCCGAAGTACTACGTGAAGATTGTTCTTGGTGAGTTTAACGTCCAGATGGAAAATAAGGTATCTTTGGTTTGATGGTAGAACTTTTTCTGACCGCTATAGAGGAGCAATGGAATCATTGCTGACTTGCCATCAGTGCCGCCTTCGATATGCTGGGACAAGGCATATGAGTTATGAGTCGATGCTGCACGCTAGAACCAAAACTGGTGATAGGGCAGCCTGAGCAAAGAAGAGATGAACACCGACTTCTTATAAGGAAGAAGAGGGAGCAGGAAAAGTATGATGTCAAATCTATTGAGTCCTGTTAACACTCAAAAGTTCTATCAAAGGGTGAAACGATCTACTTAAGAATACCAGAATACAGAACTGCAGTGATGAAAATGGGATACTCCGTTTGTATGAGAGGATTCAAAGATCAGATCATATAAAATATTTTGAATCCAAGTATGGATTTTAAAACAGATTCAATTCGGATTCAATTCACCATGTAAACAAAGTAGGTACCTTATTGGCGTACGATACTAGCAATCGGTGTAAAGAATCTGGAAAGAACACTTTTTCAAGATGTGAAATCTAGGAAATAAATTGTAGATGCCCATTTCTAAAGCAAAGTGCACTGGGCACTCGACACTTGACACGAATATTAATTCTAAATTACACTTATCCTTCAGAATTTAGTTACAAACGAATAATCTCAACTAGCCTAGCTTTTAGACGCAAAAAACGATTCCTCTGCAGCATCTACTCTACATATCTATAACTCAGTACCCCCACTGCTCTTCTAAATTTCGATGACTACAAAATTGTGCTCCGTGTGCATTCCAATGGATTATTTCCAATGTTACCCCAATTAAATAATTAATTCTATTATTTATCCACACACATTTATAATAAAATTATTTATCTTTTAACATTGAAAAATTGTTTCTATGAAAAATAATAATAATAATAATAATGACAAATCTTATCAAAGTTTCTTATCGTACATTATAATCTCAAAAGTATATACCTAAATAGAAAACAAAAAAGGCAATTTAAGGTCAAGCTTGTAAGCGTGTTTTTGATTCTCTATAAAATTCGCAAGACAAAAAGAATGAAAACAATCTTTTATTATTTTTTAATCTATAGGTGTAGGTTGGTACAAGAAGGATGAGTTTATGTAGATAGAGATACTTACGATGTGTTCCCTAACTGTATTATGAAAAACTTGCAATTTTGGATCTGTGACTTCTTCTTCCTCGTCATCCATTGCGATGGGCAAATATTTAATTGAACTTATTTTGTAGCTTGTATTTTGTGATTTCTTTTTAAATAAATTTCACTTCTTTTTTATTTATTTTTATATTAAACTAACGGCGCAGGTAGGAGATTGATTTTTTTTTTTTTTTTTAGTTTCACAAAATTACACGAAATTTCACTCAAGAAACGCACTTCTTTCTGCTGCGATTCAATTTTCTTTCTTTTATTTGCCTTTTAATTATGTTGATGCCTTTTTTTTTAATTTATTGACGAGAGAGGACTAATAAAATTTGTTTTTCTATTGATAATTTGAAGAAAAATAAAATTAAATATACAACAAAATTATTCTCCGCTACATTAAACAAATTGGAACGCAACAACAAATTGAACTGAATTTTTTTTGTCGAATTTCGAAAGTGGCTGGCCAGCCAGCTGTCATTTTTTTGGCAGATTATTTGCTGTTACTTTTTTTTTTTTTGTTTGAAAATTTGACGTATGCGGTGGCATGCGATGAGATTAGGGTGTGTTCAAAGAGTAGTATAATTATATTATTTTAACTTTGTAAGTTAAGTGTATTCAAGACTAATTGTGTTCTATTTATTAAATTTGTATTTTTGAATGGCAGCTTGCAAGCAAAATATATCGTAGAATTTCATTTTCATTTGTGCCTACGGTCTATAACTCTCTCACAGAGAACATTTTGTCGAGAAACATTTCAAATTGAAACAAACACTATTTTGTATATGAATTTCATTCCAATTCATGATGTTTCTCGACAATTTATGTCGAACAACGTAGGCACTATTCTTTAAAACGTTGCAATCTTTTCTTGCAATTCATTTGTGAGTCGTTTGTCATCATCAGGGACGAATGAAAAAGATTAAAGGCTTACCCAAACCAAAGTGCGACACGACAATGCGACACGACAGTGGGACAAGAACTTTTATATGAAAAACGCTTTGCGCTTTGTCGCATTTGGTGCATGTACTTTGTATACTGTAGGTACGCTGTGTAAATAAATTGTGCCGTTGCCTTGTCGCACTGTCGCGCTTTAGTTTGGACAAGCCTTAAAACGTAGACAAAGCATTATAAAAGCCCAAAATAGAAAGGATAAAATTTCTTACAATTTTTTTAACCTCCGCGATTTTGTCAACATTCATCACCACATATGTATATTACATAATTATGGCAAAATGAATGGCAGATTTTCAGTCAGGTTAGTGTAGCATTAATTGTAAACATGGCCTTAGAACAAATTAAAATAAATTTATCACCTGCGTTCTGCGGACACATCCTTATGAAAAAAAAAAATGCTACTTGCCTGAACGATGAAAGAATTTATTTGACACATATATTTTTTTTTAATTCATCAAAAAAAAATTCTTGGGATCGATTTTCTTTTCTGCGCTTCCGCTTATTTTATCTCCGAAAAAAAAAATTATCACTGATTAAATAAAAGAAATATAAACAATAACACTGATAAAAAACAAATTGATAAAGTCTTTGTCTTTTCAAGGTAAACAAAGCAACAGCAACAAAATGTTCAACAAACGAACAATAACATCGGCAAAAAGTCGCACTAGCAACTTCAGCCAACCCTCGCCATCAACATCAAAGATGTCAGGCAAAGTTATTCCCAGCAATGTTATCGCCCCCGAATCGCCTGAAACTGAGGGAACCATAAACATTCCTCATATCAAAATCAAAGACAACAGTCGATTGCTTACCAAGTACGCAGCTGCTTTAGAGCGAAGCAAAGATGACCAATTGCCAGCTGAGGACTTGGACACTGTTCAGCTGGAACTAGAGAGTCTTCTGACTAATGTCGCTCTGCGTTATAGGGTACTTAAGGCCGAATATGACGCTATTGACAGGGATGAGAAACGCTTCGATCGCCGCCAAAAAGCCCAAGAGAAACCTCCGCATTCCCCTGGCAAGCGGAAGCGCGAAGAGAGTAGAAAACCAAAGATACCTCACTTTAAGCTGACCAAACAAAAGACATCTTCTGCTCATAGTCCGGCTCAGTCTCAGAACACCGACGACAGCATGGATGCAATGCCTACCGCACATCAGCACAAGGATCAGACGAAGGTGACTTTGCTAAAAAACGACACACCCAACAAGTTCTGGTTGTCGGTGGAGCCCTATTGCATGCCAATTACAAACGAAGATCTCAGACTGTTGGACGATTTGCTTGAGCAGTATTCGGGTCCATTGGTTCCTCCTATTCCTGAGCTTGGAGCTCACTATTCCACAACATGGGCGCTAGAAGACCTCAAAGAGGAAGAAAATAACTCAAATCCGAATGTAAATTCAAAGTCAAGATCGAAAAACTCTTCCAACAACGAAGTGATGTCATTATTGCGAAAAGGCGAACAATTAATGGGCGAAGGAGTCACTGGACCATTGACTCAGCGTCTGGTGTCGGCTTTTCTCGAGGAAAACCTCATCGGCGATGTAATGTCGAACATCGACAGCAATAGCAGCTCGGACAATACCAACTCAACCAATTCTACACTTTGTTCGTTGTCCCTTCTGAAGAATGGTATCGATTTGGAGAAACGTGTAAAGCAGGAACTCATCGAACAGGGTCTTCTAGAACCTGAAGAATTTGTTAAACCGGACGAAGATGAAGTTTATTCCGAAATCAAGCGAGTTACAGCTGAGCTGTCAGCTATTGCTGAATATAATTCTTCCGAATTGCGTCGATTGCAGGAAGCCGCCAAATGTGAGATAAAACGTTTGGAAATCAAACGAAAACTAGATGTTGTCGATCATGAAATACTCGAGGCATACAAACGAACAGTGCAGGCAAAGCAGAAACGAAGAGTACTCTCCAAGGAGGAGCAAGAGGAAATCTTTCGTTTGACATCGGAGCAGAAAAGGTTGTCAGATCAGCTAGAGAAGGCACCAAATCCGGTGCTTAGTTTTAATGATTAGGATTTAGTTTTAAAAATATTTTAGTTTAACAAAAAAAATATCACACAAGCGAGGCAACACTCTCAGGAATATGTTAACGAGTTGTTGTTGACTTCTTTTATTAAAATAAAGACTTTTTTCTCTTGATTTATGAATTTCGATGAATTTTTGTTTGGAAGGAAATTAAGGCCTAGCTGTAGAACTTGGATGATGATTCAGACTCGTGATTTTACTGCAGCATTGGTTGCTTGGATTTGAGTACACAATTGGGCTAGATTTAGCACTGCCTAAAATATCGGAGATTTTGGAAGCGAAATTTTTAATTAATCACCCCTATTATGGAATCCGAGGAATGCGTTGCGGCGGGATTCGCACTTATTTTACCCATATTTTCTCCTGAAGGTACTAAGTGGACAAAATTCAGAATTATTAGTGTTGATTTTTGTTTTCCTGCACACAATGTGTGTATACGAAACTGCTGACCTACATCTCAAGCCCAGTAAACTGCTGAGACGAAACGAAACTCTATATAGAAAAATCACACAAAGAAAAATTTGGTTATATCCTATTGTAGAAAATTGATTTGAGAAGTCTCCACACATTTTTCAAACCCATTTCACTACCCAAAACATTATTTTTCTCCCAACGAATGAATTTTAGCCTTAAATCTTATACTAACATCACACAACGAAATCGGAAACGAAGAATTTTGTGTGCACTACACAGTTTTCGACCCATGAAATTAGTTTATACCTTTTTATTTGGAGAAGTCTCCAAACTCTTTTGGTACACTATTAATTGCCGGGTGCATTAAATGTGTGCCTACTGTAGAACTGAAAGTAGAACGAATTTTTAGTTAATCATGATTTGGTTGTGTGATTTTTCGTTTCGCATCAGTAGCGTAAAAGGCTAGCCTTTAAAAAACGCAAACAAAATTTTCCAATTCACACAAAAATTCGAAAAAGTCTAAGCTAGCCCTTAAAAAAAAATTGAAAGTCTCTCAAACTGTTTTTGCTTGTCAACCCAAAAGTCAAGCAGAACTGTCAACGATAAAACCTATCCAAACGAAGGAAACGTTTTGTTTTGGAAAATTTCTTTTTCGGCTTTTCAATTATTTTTTCCCACGAAAATTCATTTTCCCAGCCATGGCAGTTGTAATAGAAACAACTCTTGGCGATATAACAGTGGATTTATTTATGGAAGAACGTCCAAGAGCATGTTTGAACTTTATAAAGCTCTGCAAGCTGAAATACTACAATTACAATTTGTTTCACACAATCGAGCGGGATTTTATTGCCCAAACGGGTGACCCCACCGGGGCCGGAGATGGTGGCGAATCCGTATGGGGTGTTGTTGAAGGTCCGCATAAGCGTTTCTTCGAAGCGGAATCATTGCCAAAGATAAAACACACCGTTCCGGGACTTCTATCGTTGGTGAGTGTGGGCAAGTTTATGGTGGGTTCGCAGTTCTTTTTTACTCTTGGTTCAGACCTAACATCGTTGGATGCAGTGCATTGTGTTATTGGAGAAGTTGTTGAAGGTAATAAGCATTTTAACATTAAAAGCAAGTCTTTTATTAACTCAGTTTTTTTGTTTTTGTAGGAAGAGAGATTCTAAGACAACTGAATGAAGCAATTGTCGATGAAAAGTTCCGCCCTTACCAAGATATCCGTGTCACACACACTGTTATTCTGGACGATCCCTTCAGTGATCCACGAGGTTTTCAAGTTCCCACTCGTTCTCCATCACCCACAGCTGAACGCCTACAAAATGGACGAATTGGCGCGGACGAAGACATCGATGATACCGCTGGCAAGACTATGGAAGAGATTCAAGAAATGCTTGCCGAACGAGAGGCCAAGGCCAGAGCAACTATTCTAGAAATTGTTGGTGATCTGCCAGATGCAGATATTGCCCCACCAGAAAATGTTCTCTTTGTTTGCAAACTGAATCCAGTTACTACCGATGATGATCTGGAAATCATCTTCAGTCGTTTTGGAAAAGTTAAGAGTTGTGAAGTTATCCGGGATAAGGTCAGTGGAGACTCACTGCAGTATGCTTTTGTAGAATTCGAAGAGCAAAAGTCATGCGAAGCAGCTTACTTCAAAATGGACAATGTTCTCATCGATGACCGCAGAATTCATGTGGACTTTTCTCAATCGGTTTCGAGGGTCGAATGGCGTGGAAAAGGTCGAGGAGTTATCCATAAAGATGGGAAAGATAGGAAACTGGATTTCAATGATTTAAGGGGCAACCGAGGAGGAGAAAGACGCAAGAATCGAGATCGAAGTCGATCACCAGTAAGGAGAGCAGATAATGGTTCACGTGTAGGACGTCGGAATGATTATTCTGAAAATCAGAAAAGATTTTCTCATAGAGGGACTTCTCCTCAGTCTAACAGAAGAGTAGAGGAACGCTCGAGACGTAACAGCCCACATCGTTCAAATTCTAGAGAAAAAACATTGACCAAGAGAGAATCTCCTGCTAGACGCTCATCGCCTAAAGACAGACGCACCGACAGACAACGTTCCGTCTCCAGAGAGCGATCTCCAGTTAGAAGAAAGAGAGACTCTCCTGCTAGACAATCGTCACCAAGAAATAGACGACGCTCTCCTCCTCAAAACCCAAGACAACGGTCGACATCCAGAGATAGAAATGTTGCAAGAAAACGTTTCCCAGATGAAAGAGATCGAAGATCACCACCAGGAAATGACCAGAGACGAGTTCCAGAAAGTTCCTCCTCTAGGTATGAACATGGAAGACGTCGGCAGTTTGATGATTTCACGACGAGTTCAAGGGACCAACGCAGACAATCCCCTTCCAGAAATGGTCAAGGCAGACGTGAATACAGAGACGAATCAAGATCAAAAGAAGCTCGCAGAGATCAGCCACCGGAAAAACCACCCAGAATTGAAACCAACAGTGCTGTTGAAAGTTCAAAGAAAAAACACTCCAAGTCAAAGAAAAGCCACGAAAAAAGTAAGAAGAAGAGAAAGTCAGTCACTTCATCATCGAGTAGTTCTGAAACAGGATCAGATTCGTCGTCGTCAGAATCTACATCATCCTCCTCTAATTCCGATGAAAAAAGAAAGAAATCGAAAAAATCAAAGACCAAACAAAAATCCAAGAAGCAACCGAAGAAAAAATCAAAAAAACGTCATCACTCTTCTAGCTCCAGCGATTAATTTTTCTTAATTTTCTTAATAAACATTTTTGACTAAACTATTTTGTGAAAATTTTATTTAAGTTTTGCCAGTTTGGGGCTCTCCCGTCCCACATTTAGATGCACCACGTCTTGGCTTTTCTATAATTGCATCAGGATTGAAGAGTACATTATCCAATCGGGGTACTTCTTCTCTAATGTTTACTTCTGTAATCGGGAAAACAATTTCCAAACTCTACTTTACCAAAAGATATTGCTAAAAAGACTTACCGTAAACCCCAGATTCTTTTTCAACAGCCTGTACGACATTTGTGCGGAGTTCTTTGTCTACATCTTCAGCCAATTTGACTAGCTGAAAAGCAAAAAATTAAATTTAAATTAGTTTTTGGAACAATTTTTATTGGATAGATCGTGTGTATCAACCTTTTTAATTTCAAGTTCATCGGTTACTGCAAGATTTTTGCGAAAGTTGGTATTTATTTCGGCTCGTGCAGCTGTAAGAGCGTTATGATCTCCTTTGAAAACATTTTCACGAGTTCGATGAAGCTTTTTGAAAGCTTTTAATACCTGTTTTAAGAATAAAAACGATATAAATATGTTAAAGAATAAAAATTAAAAAAATATAATATAAATAAAACGAACTTCTCTTCTAATTTGTTGCGACATATTTCTTTTACAGTTTTAATGCAGTGCAAAATGTCAAAAACAGATTGTGGATTGTGGAAGCTAAGTAAATCGCAGCTTCTCAAACTTGCATTTAATGGTGAAATTTATGTTCAAAGAGTTTGTTCCTTTTCAGGATTTTGTTTTGTAATTTTAAACTTAATTTCCCATAATTTTTGTGTGTGATGTTTTTTAGTTATTATTAAAACTATTTAAAAATATGGCAGGAATGTAATATGATTAATAAAAAAAGAGTAAACAAGTCGGAATATACATGCCACATAAAATCTTAACTACAATGGGCACTTTTTGCTAAAGTGCAAAAGTAAAATATTTTTTTTCTTTATAGGACAATTATTAGTGGATAAAAGTGCACCAGGTGTTTGAGAATCCAAAATCTAAGGTTATTGACTCAATTTTGAAATTTTGCCGAAGTAAATAGTTAGGAAAAATTAGTTTTTGCATATATTTTGCAAAAAGTGGCCGTTCTAGTTAAGGCTTAACAGGGGTACTAATGCAACCATAGTAAACGTGGTTAACCTGGTAAATGTGGTAAACAGTTCAAAATTTGTATGGAAATGCAATTAATTTACCAGATACTGTACTTTACCACGTTTACCAAGAGTTTAGCAGGTTGCATGAATACCTCTAATGCTTTTATGCACAATTTTCGAAAGTGACAAAAAATGTGAGACAAAATGAGATCTGCGTTTGACGATTTTTCCAGTTGTGATTTTTCTTTGTTGTAAATATGTGAGAAGGACAGTTTTCCAGTGGAAAGGAACCTCTCACAATTGCAACAACAAAAATCGTTACTGGAAAATCGTCATAAACTTTAGCTGTGTTTTCACGAAAAAAAATTCAGTAAATTAAAAGCTTTTCAGGAAAACCATTTCAAGCCAGTTTCTTGGAAAGATATAATGGTTTCAAATGGTTTCAAAACATCTTTCAAAAAAAGGTTAAGTAATTCCCAGTTACTTTTTTTTTTTGGGATGTGTGTACGATTTTTCTGACTGAAACCAGGGTATCTGCCTTTCTCCAATACTTTTCCAGAGCTGTTCATGAAAGCATGGGGCATATAAATCCTGACAAAGCAGCAACCATTCAGAAAATTACATGAGCGTAAGGTTTTAGGCAAAAGCTCCATGAGCCCCATACAACTCACACCGTTGTCAGAAATTCGAGAAAAGAATTAAACTCCTTGAGGGTACTTATGTAAAAAAAAATGGTAAAATTTATTTTTGGAAGGTTTTCAAGAAGCAAGGGTACACCCAAGGGGGACAAGGGTGGTGCCTTGGCCCTCCCCCCACCAATATGTTTGAATCTCATACATTTTCTATTTAAATTTTTGTTTTATAAAATTCAATAAAATTTGTTTTTGAATTACTTTGCCCCGCCCCCTTTAGATTTCGATTATGTGACCATTTTAATTATTAACTTTTATTTTTTATTAAAACTAAGGATTGCCCAAAATGAGAACTTATTTTCTAAAATGACTTTTTTTAATCATAAACAAGAAAAATAAAAAAAACTCACCACTCGAAAAAAAATGCACATTCACCAATACCTCTCCCAATCATGACATTTTATTTCCACCAAACCAAACAACTAACTCAACCCTCGCCCGCATATCAAGGCTGATGTTGTGTCACTTTAAAGAAATCATATTTCACAAAAATATCGGCTACAGGTGGCTTAGCCACCACAAAGAAAATAAACTTCTTTGTCATTTTTTTAATTTTTTTTTTCTCAATTTCGTCCTTTTAAAACGCATGCTCCGTTATTTAATGCCAAAACCCACCAATCAAAGGATATCGATTTTTCTTGTTTGTTGAATCATACCTTCTTGGTTCTTAGCAAACGTGAACAGTTATAATCTTGTGCAAAAGAAAAAGTTTTCATGTTTTCTTTGTTTTTCTTCAGAAAGAAAGCATAAAAGAATTAATTTATTAAATAAATTCTCAGAATTAAACAAAGATTTAATTTAACTTAAAAATAAATTAAATAAAAATTAAAGATTACTGTGTATGCATTTTTTTTTTAAAAGGGTTTGGAAAATCCTTTATTTATTCGAAACAAAACCTCATAAGTCTTCTATTTTGTTTTGTTTAATATTTTGTTTATACTTAAGTGATAATTAAGTTAAAGTAAAGTTTATATTTTAAACAAAAACCAAAAGACAAACAGGCTTCCAAATATATTTAATTTTTTTTCTAACTAAAAAAAAAATACGAACAAAAAAGAAATAAAATGGCCCTAGATTTCGTCGCAACATACAAAGTCCTTGTTTTAGGCGACTCAAATGTAGGCAAAACCTGCATTGTTCACAGATATTGCGATGAAAAATATTACGACACATATATTTCGACAATAGGTAAGTAGTGTCCATCATCATCATCATCATCCAACAGCTGGAATTTTATTATTTATATTTTTTTTTTTGCGTTGAATAAGAAAAATAAGATACATATATGTACCTAAATATAAACTACCCACAAATTCTTCATAATTAATTGATCAATTAACCTCACACCAAAGGTATCGACTTTAAGCAAAAGCTAATAAACTTGGATGGAGTTCCAATTAAATTGCAAATATGGGACACAGCTGGCCAGGAGAGGTTTCGCACACTAACAACAGCCTATTATCGTGGAGCCATGGGCATCCTTTTGATGTACGACGTTACAAACTTGGAGAGCTATAATAACTTGTCTTATTGGCTACGTAACATCCAGGAGGTAATTTGTCATTGTTCTTGTTCGTTTTGTTTTTTTTTTCGTCGGGCTGGGCCGGGATCAAATTGGACCAGGTTTCTTGTGTTTTGATTACCGTTTCTTTGTTAGTAGTTGTCGGTTGCATGAGAAGGATGCAAAATTGACTTCTTTTGTTTTTTAATTATGTCTACACTGAGAGAAAACGAAAACAAATCGCTTGTGAAATCACTTTGCCATGGAAAAATTGTTGATATTTTTTAATCATATATTTTAATATTTTTTAATCATATTTTTGTCCCGCGGCCGGCCGGCCCTCTTAAATGTTAACGTTTGATTAATTTTGTATGATTTACATTAACTTTACTACCAAACATTTTCCTAGAAAGTATCCATCTAGTAAACTTTTTTATACCCAACAAAAAATTCTCTCAGTGTATTTTCTATTTTCTATTCTGTTTTTTTTTTTTTAATTTTGTTTGCCATCGCGCTCCAATTTCGATGATAATAGACATTTCTTTTTTTTATTTTTGTTGAAACAGAATGCATCACCGGATGTTGTGAAAGTCCTTGCCGGTAACAAATGTGAATGCTCGTCCACACAACGGATGGTCGATAAGGAAAGAGGCGAGAAGGTGAGTGAAGTATTAAAAAAAAAATGAAGTATTTTTATGGCGTTAGACTTGGCAAAAAATTCACTAGAGTGTGAGAAGTTACAAAGATGTTATAGATAGGTTCAAGGTTTATGGTTTTTAATGGAAACTAATTTGAGTGCATATATTGAGCAACGTATACATGCCTTTATTAAGGCTATATAAATACATAATGTATTTCATTTGAGTTGAATATTCTCATAAGAATATTAGATTTAGTTATAATGGAAAGAGATTAACTATGTCATCTTCTTTAAGAGTGGCAATAGACACTAAGCAGTTTTGTGTGAATCCTTATAATAGAAATTAAGGAATTCGGGTGACATACGATAACTTCTTCATATATAATAACGGACTTATACTTTTCGTCCAGTTTCGTTCAATTTTGACTCTAAATCTAAATTACTGAAACTCCTTTAAATAAAACAGACAGCTGTTTGGAATTATTGTCGCACATATAAGTTAACGTTCATCCACTTAAGCGAATTAGTAACGAAACCTTTAGTTAACTTTTAATATTAACAGAGGATCAATACAGTAGTTATTGGTTCATTTTCGTTAAGTTTGTTTCTGTGACAGACAATAAATGAAAAATGTGAAATAATCCTTTTTGCTGACAGATTTATGTCAAGTAGTTTAAACTTTACTTGGGTCACATTCGTTAAAAAAAAACAAATGTAGAGAAAACACTAAAGAAAACTTAACGAAGAATCATAACTTCATAACTTTAGCTTATTAAATTGAATTTAATTGAAAGGAAGCAAATATTTTCAACGACAAATTTTTAAAGTTTTTTTTTTTAAATATTTATTTCAACAAAAAACAAAACGAAATGAAATGAAAAAAAAAACTTAATGATGGTATTGGTTGGTATGATCTGAAGATTTAACGTACGCTGCTGGGGCAGTGTAAGATTCAGATGTGGCATAAGCTACAGGAGCAGACTTGTAGTAGCTTGGGGAAGCACTGACTACTGGAGAAACTGTTTTAACAACAGATGGAGCCGCATATACTGATTGGGGATGAGCATGGTAGTTGGCTGTGGGTGATGATGAAACGTATTGATGGACATGGCTTGGAGCAGCAGCAGCAGCATATGTGACGGGACTGACGTTTTTCACAAGATTTGATGTGGTGTAGGTGACTGGGCTGGCCTTATAGTGGCTTGGTGCAGCATAAGTTACAACTGGACCAGAGACTGTTTGATGGTTGTAGCTTGGGACAGCATATGACACTGGGGCTGAAACAGTTTGGTGGTGGTAGCTTGGGGCAGCATATGAGACTGGGGCTGAAACAGCTTGATGGTGGTAGCTTGGGGCAGCATATGAAACTGGAGCTGAAACAGCTTGATGGTGGTAGCTTGGGGCAGCATATGACACTGGAGCTGAAACAGCTTGATGGTAGCTGGGAGCAGAGTATGAAACTGGAGAAACGGTCTTCACAACAGCTGGGGCAGCATATGTATGTGATGGAGAGGCGTGAACAACAGGACTCAAATGCTTGACAACTGCTGGGGCAGAAGCGTGTGAAGCATGTTCAGTTTTATGCAATGGAACACGGTTGACCACAGCGTTGAAGCCATGTTCGGCATCGGCACTATACGAAACTGTCCTTTTGTATCCATCAGCATCGATCAAAGAATATTCTCCGTTAACAACATCCCCATCTCTGCTCTCCGATTGGCTCTTTACATCTCCAGTAATTGAATCGTGAACGTTGTAGGCAACATTGTATTGTGGATGTGGATCATATTCCTCAACACTCTTAGTCAAAACATGCTGTGGTGCCTGAGCAACAGCAACAGTATGTGCAACTGGAGCAGCATGATAGACCTGTGGTTGAGGAACATATCCTGCACTGGCAACAGTTACTAAAGCAAGAGCAAGGACGAACTAAAAATATATAGATACACAAGTTAGATAATGATAGGAGTTTCAAGTAGTGTATAGTGTTTTACCTTGAAAGCCATTTTTCTCTGATAAATTTGTTTGATGTGCTACTAATGAGAAGGAATGTATTCAAGTGATATCGAATTAGTTGCTGCAGTTTGATTTTATAGTCTAAAATTCAAAGCCTAACCCACACTCTTTCAAGGACGTCAGACTTCTCTTATGCAAGACGCAACACAACCCATAACTCTTGAACATTTTTCTGACCTACATTCTTTAAAAGAAATTCGCATTGTAACTAATTTTTTCTGTGCAAAAAAAAAAAACCTTTGGACACAATTTACTTAAATCACATTCACCGGTAGAAAAAACAACAAAAAATCAAGTGATTAATATTGCTGCGGGCAACAAACAAAATGCTCCAAAAGCTTATCAATTGTAGTTACCTCTAACCAACTTCTTGTGGTGCGAAAGTGATTTCATGATCAATGTACCTGACATTCCGTCCATTAATCTAAAATGATCAATCTACTTATACCTTCCTATCGTAAGAAATCTCGTAAAGAAACTAATGGAAATAATCAAACAGGTTCCACCCAAAAACTGTATTAAGCCAATTATGGGCATGGGCATACATAAGTAAATATACTTTACTCTACTCTACTCTAGAAGTACAATCGAAAGTAATTCAATTTGACCTTTGAATGATCACTAACCGTTTGGATAACCAAACTTATTTAATGGTTGACAGAAGAAAATTAACGGTGACGGATTAGCAATATGAAGTGAATAAACTGGGCCCGAGTGCAAATTCACTTGAGTATATTTTTAATGATGCTACTGGTTGATATTTCCTCGAGGCTTAACACAATGTACTTTTTGTTACATAAATTGGTTTCTGTTAATCTCACAGAAATTTTTTTTTTAGATATAAAATTGATACATTGACAATCATAATGGGGCTAAGAAGAGACTTTTTTTTGCTTAGAAATGAATTCAGTCAGTTATCAAATTGTAATTTGTCTTGAAAAGTTAATTAACTAACAAAAAAAAACTGCGATTTCGAAAGAACATCATACTTCCGATAAAGTTTCTCAACTTTAATTTCACAAAAATACATATTTGGCAAACTTCTAAGTGAGTGAGAGTAATGTCCCTCATTTCTTACATTTGTTTACAAAATAAAGACAAAAATGAAAGTAGGAGTTGCCTTTAATTTTATTTATGTATCGCCTAAGGGCTCGCCGCCGCACTGTGTATTCATTTAGCCAAAATGTAGAGCACTGTGGTATAATGAGAGCGAATTTTGATTTGAGTATATAAAACATGATTGTTTAAGTTGATAAAGTATCATTTCGATTCGATTAAGCTACTTGACAACACCAAAAGACAAATCAAATCAATAGTCATGGCTTTCAAGGTAAATAGAGTTAAAAAAATATATAACGAGTATAATTTCACCAAGAGTATCTTTTGATTTTCATACAGTTTGTTGTTGCTTTCGCATTTGTTGCTGTTGCTAGTGCAGGATATATCCCTTCTCAACAGGAACAACAATTCTATCAAGCGCCTGCAGAGCATACAGTTTCTCTCGCACAATCAGGACAACACTTGGTGGCAAAGAAAGTCGAAGAATACGATCCACATCCACAATACAAGTTTGCTTATGATGTTCACGATGACATCACTGGTGATTCAAAGAGTCACTCTGAGACAAGAAACGGAGATGCTGTTGAAGGAGAATACTCCTTGATCGATGCTGATGGCTTCAAGCGAATTGTTCACTATACTGCCGATGCTGAACATGGATTCAACGCTGTTGTGAGTCGAATACCATTGAATGGAGCCCATCATGATGATGCTCATCATCATGACGTTAAGACTGTCTCTGATGTTTACAATGCTCCAGCTGTAATTAAGACAGCACAACCATCAGTTGCATATTCGGCTCCAGTCAATTACCATGCTCATGCTCCAGCTGTTTATACCGCTCCAAGCTCGTACAAAGCGCCTGTTCAAGTTGCAGTAGCCCCAGCTTCATATGCATCGCCAATTAGCTACTACAAGTCTGATGATGCTGGAACTCTTTTGAAGAATGCTGCTCCATCCTATTACAAGTCTATTCCAACTGGTCATTCTGCTCCAACAGGATCTAACCTTCATGAGCAAGAATATTACTCATCATCCTCACTCAGTTCGGGATATCACCATTAATTTTCACTTGTGATTGATTTTTGTTATTATTTAGTTTTAATAAATTTGTTAGTCCTTTATGATTGTCTACCTTTTTACTTTCTCTTTTCAATTTTATCTTTTTCGCACAAGCGATCATTTTTAAGATATCGGCGATCATTTTAAGATGAAAACTGCCTACAAATATATTAAGCCTTAAAAGTTTTCCTAAATAATATGCCCCAATTTTTTTTTTAAGAAAAGAAAAAATGTTTAAATCCTTAAAAATGTCAATAACTTAAAAAAATTATGTAGAAATGTAGAACCTGATTGATAATGTTTATCAATTTGTTTTACACGCATAATGTAAATTAATTTACAAAATAATTATGTCAAACTGTTTTTCGTTCACAGATTGCTGAAAACTTTGAAATGCCATTCTTTGAAGTGTCATGCAAATCAAATATTAACATAGAAGAAGCTTTCTTAGCACTTGCCAGAAAAATTAGAGAACAACGAGAGCATAGGGTAAATTATTTATATTTGATTTCATATCCCGCACCTAAAATAAATAATTAATACTGCATATCTTAATTTAAAAAAAAAACATAAATATATTAATTGCAGGGTGATAACTTTGATACGGATGATAAGACTCAAGAAAAGAAATCACCTGGCTCCACCGGACTTGGTACATTTACGTTAGGTAGTATTTCCGAGGGTAGTCGCTGTTCCTGCTAAGTTTATTTCATTTTTTTCCATAATTCTATATACTTCTTGTTTTTTTTTAACAAAAAAAAAAAAAAAACAACAGAACAAAACAAAAATCTAGTGATTTTTCGAAAAAAAAATATTTCTTTAAAATTTAAAAAAAAGGAAAAAAAAAATTGAAAGAAACTGACCTTAGTATTAAAATTTAATCGTATTTTTGTTAACTCATAATTAAATATAATATTCTATAATATTTATCATAAAACATCATCATAATATTAACACAAAACACTTGCATCACCTTATTTGTTGTTGTTGTTTTTATTTCCAAGAAAAACAATAAAAAAAAATCAACAAATGATAATAGATATATTTTGTTTGGCACAAATGACACTTCAATTCATCTTTACACATCCATTTGCATTAAATGTAACATCGAACAAAATTATTTAAACCAAAAAAGTTCATTATAATGAAATATTTTGAAATAAGAAAAATAAATGATTTCCATAGTCGAAACAAACCAAATACATTAAAAAAAAAAAACAATTTAAATTAACATTAACATTAACATTAAACAAATAAAAATGTATTAGAAATATATAAAAAAAAATAATACAATTTTATACTACAAAAACAAAAAGAATAATGTAAAAGTAAAAATGAACTGGTTTGATCATTTGTGCAAGAAATATATGTAATGAATTTTTAACTAAGAGACAACAGAGAAAGATAAAGAGAGGAACACATAATAATTTAACATGAAACTATTTATATGAAGGTATTATTTTTATTCACAATTATACCCAGCCTTATTCTTCTATTCATCGCCATCGTCGACCAAAAGAAAAGGCTCGAAAATCAAAAAGTAACATTTAAGATTTTTTTTAAGACTGCGCCTTTTGCATAGTTATGAGCGCTCGTGCTTATTGGCCTGGTAATCGAGTTTTAGTAATTAACGCTTCTAAACAATTCTTTAGTGGATTCATAGTACAAATCTACTCTTACCAAGAGACACGTGGAGAGACTTTTTTTTACCTAGGCCGTTTATCGCTTTTGAGAATTTTATAAGAGAGTACATTCCAAGATATGTTTTACGCCTTATGCTAAAATCAGTCTGATAAAGAACGCTTTGAAGTATCTTATAAGCGGAAATTTGTTACTTTGGAGCGCTCCCTTCAACTTCTTTTTTAGCAAGATCATTGAACTTGTCATTTAAATAAAACTTTTTTCATTTCATTTAAAACGAACTAGAAGATTATGAGAATGAAATTTCCAAAAGCTGTAAATTTTTTGTATATCCAGTTACGTCACGATCATTAAGAAGAAGATAAAGAATGATAAACTTTTTGACATTATTCGAAGAACGCAATAGAAGGTCTGCATAGTGCATTATGTAGTATGTACTTTTCGTTTAGTAAATTTCCAGCTTAGTTTGAATTTAAGTAATTCAATTATATGGCGAAAATCGATTCATTGGATTGATAACGAAAATAATAGCAGAATAAGGCTGATAGGTATAAGAACCTTTGGATGCTCGCACAAAAAAATAAACGTAAAATAAGTTTTACAATACTATTTTATATATTTTTATTTTATTATTTTTTTTTTATTTTCAAAACTATTACCTATCAGTATAAATTTATTTATAATAAACAAAAAACAAAAACAAATATGTAAATTAATTTGAAATGGCAAATGTGCAATTGTTTAAAATCAGTTTTAAATATATTATTGTATAATTTATTTACCATATAATTATTATCTCCCAACGAAAAAAAAGTATAGAATATTTGTAAATTACCTACAAAAAAATTAAAAAAAAAAAGAATACTGTATATAAGGAAAATTTTATGAATTGAAAAAAAAAAGAAAAATTGTTTAGGTTTATGTCAATTAGAAACCAAAATGGCAAATTAATTTTTTTTGAGATAAAAAAATTTAATTTAAAGTCAAAAAAAAAAAAAAATTAAAAAACAAACAAAGAAATAGGTCAAATATTTGAGAATTTAAAATGCAACTGGACAAAAAGTTGCATTTGTGAAGTAAACAAGTAAAAAAGGAGGACAAATGTGTTTTTTCTTTTTGTTTATTTTTTTTTTATTATTAAAATTAATTAAAATAATAAATTACATTATATAACATGATCAATTGAATGTTTTAATTTGTTTGTTCTTTTTTTTTTTTTAATTTTATAAATCCTCGTAAGAGGATATCAACGGAGTCGTAGTGTCTACAAGGACTAATATACTATGCGGAAGAGGATAGATATTATTGACTTCGACAAAGTATCCTCTGTCAAATTGCTCCTTTGATGAGTACAAGCTAGAATATATATAAAATTTCAAAAAGAAGTAAATGAGTGTTTGAATGTGCGAATACAATTTAAGTATGAAAAGTTTCTAACAAAGATGAAAATGATTTAAATATAGCATAGAGCGTCCAGATTAAGATAACTCAAAAAGAAAAATAAGTATACCTCTCAAAAGTGAACAG
Source organism: Meliscaeva auricollis (assembly GCA_948107695.1). Lineage (NCBI taxonomy): Eukaryota > Metazoa > Arthropoda > Insecta > Diptera > Syrphidae > Meliscaeva > Meliscaeva auricollis. Next base: position 51,986,662 of record OX403619.1, on the reverse strand, counting down.
TCTTACAATATAAAACGTGGACTGAATCTTGCTGTGAAATATTAAAACCGCAAGATGTTTTAGGTTGTTGTTGTTTTTTTTTTTCTTATTCTTTTTTTTTTTAAATACAAAAATTAATAAAGTTAATAATAACACCAATTTCGATGTAGTCAAAGAGTTCAACTACATCGGTATTGGTATCCAATGCTTCACGAGTGACAACATAGTGAAAAAACATCCTACAAAACTACCTACAACTACATACTCTTACTTCGGATTGCCAAAACAAATGGAATCAAAACTCCTACGTGGAAGATGAAGTGCTTGCTCTACAAAAACCTTAACTTATTAAACCAACTTATGGATTTTCGGACATAAAGATGTATCAAATTAAAGATGTTTCAGTTTGATAATGATCAATTTAACTATTTGATTGTGATACAAAGTGTATTGTTCGAAGATCTCAGCACGAGCTACGATAGTTCTATGACTTTCGTCATTATAGTTGTCTATTTATTTATAATATTGCTTGCTTTCATGATTTCTGTTCAAAATATATATTTTAAAATCAGATTTGTACTTACGCCAAAATATCAATTGGATCCAAGATAACTTCTGACTTATAAACAGATGCTAAAAAGTTTGTAAATGCTGCTGTATTGTTACCCATCTCGATGTCGGCTTGATGGTTCTAAATTTATAAAAAAAAAAATATATATATATTAAGGCTTGGGCAAAAATATTTGTATTTATAGCTGAAAACTACCTCAGAAATAACAGAATTGCCATTGGTGTTTTGTTGAACTTCAGGGATTCCATTTCTAGTTCCCCAGAATGTAATTACATTATCATCTGAAGACACAATAGTACATTGATCGTTGCACTTTACCTTCTTTAAAATCAAAAGAACACAATCTTAATAAGAAATAAATATTTTGGAAAGAAAAATTTACCAAAATATATTTATCTTTTATTCCTGGAACAAAAGTTGGAACATCCATGGGATTGCAATGCCCCAATCCTCTTTGTCCCTCAGAATTACGTCCCATTGTTAAAACATAACCACCTTCGATAAGGAACACTGAATGCGTTGAAGAGAGATCAAGATCGATAACTTTACGTGGAACAATGACTTTTTTCTAAAGAAAAAATGAAAGACAAACAAAAACAAATTTAAATGGTGACACTCTTCAAGACTTACTTAATACTTAAATTTAAATTTATTTAAGTAAATTTATTATTTATTTAAGAATAACATTTTGAAAAAAGAAGAGAAATTACTTACAAATGCCATAATTTTCCCTGGTTTATTGAATCCTAATTTATTATAATCATTACTTCCACAAACATGTACATCACCACTTTGAAAAAGTATCGCCGAGGTGTTTGGACCACAGAAGATTTTTATGGGTTTACTATTGATATGCGCCAAGAGGATCTTTTGAGGTGTTTTTCTGAAAATAAAAACATTTTTTTCTAAAGAATGTACAAAAACAAAATGTAAAAAAAAAATAATAATTACTGTTGAGTTTGTTCACTTCCTAAACCAAGAGCTCCATGTGAATTTGTACCCCAAGTGAATACACAGCCATCAGCACTCAAAGCTAGAACATGATCCATACCAGCTGCCACTTGTTTGATTTCTATATCTTCTAGTTTCTCTGCAATTGGATATTAAATAATTTTGTGTTACTTTTATTTAAAAGCATCTTCATTTAAACAGGCCTGCAATTTTAAATGAAACTTCTTACCAATAACTTTTGGAGAGTGATAGGTTTTGATCTCGTCGTGACCCAAAGAATATTTTGAGTTGTCTCCACAGCTAAGAACCACTCCAGATTTTGTCCAGAGAATTGTGAATGCATCTCCAGCGCATGCCCTGAGATTTTACATTCATAGAGTTGTTTAATTGGAAATACAAATTTTCAAACAAAAACTCTTACCCTAAAACATGATGTTTTCGGACGCTTTCCATTCGACTAGGATAATGTTTCCAAGCTTCCAAGGAACTAATACCTAATTGTCCATGCGAACCTTCTCCCCATGTATAAACTGATCCATCTTAAAAATAATAATTATATAAGAGTTCATAAGAAAAAGAATTAAAAATCGAAACAAAAGTTTGCTGCTCAGCTCTTTTGTTTCATCGTTATTTAACGAACATAAGCTATTTTTACCTTCATTAACAACAACAAAATGTGAATCGCTTGTTGCAACGGTAAGTATTGATGCTTTAGGTGGTAATTGGATTGGATTCAAGCTAAAACTGTTTCCAAATGATTTCAACTGATAAAGAACTGACCTAGGAAGACGCAAAAAATTGTATTACCATTACTTCACTAGCATGAATACAACAAAAAATTCAGCCATAGAAGATTGGATAATTTCTGAACTGTGTTTGTATTTTATTGAGCTAGTTTAGGGTTCTTAGCTCTCAAAAATTCTCTGTGCTAATAATTCTGATCATACGAAAATTTCTGAGACCTCAAAATCATTTCAACGGTTCAACGGTTGCTGTCTCCATTTAGACTGTAGAAAAAGATAGAGGCACCTATTGTACGTTCATTTACGGTATGCGGCTATTCGACCCCTGAACTGGCAAAATCTGAAGTGGTTACATCGATAAAAGGGGTGGATTTGTATACCTTTTTTCGATATTTTCATTTGGTAATACAGTTGATGCCTTCATCAATTCCTTTGTGTGAGTTTGTGCGGTGGGTGCCAGTGACATATTTTCGGTCGTGGATGTAAGATCAGAGAGACCAATGTCATCCTCGTAGCAATATCTAAATAAAGTGTGTTTTTGAAATGAATTATCAGTTATAAAGTACAGAGCGCTACCCCTTTTGTTTTCCTAGATTTCGAAAAATCAACGGTATCCAGTATTCTAGAATCTCTGATGCATTAGGACGTTTAGTTGAGTCTACTTGAAGAAGATTACTCAAAAGACTTTTCAAACCAGATGAGTATCCCGGTGGTAAGGGGGTATAAGAAGCCTAAACATTTTATTTTTTTTTTTTAATAATAATTTGAATAAGAAACAACAAAAACAAAATACATACCGCCATGATTTTTGTAACCAATTCGGAAAGATTTGTAGCGGCAAAAGTTTTTCGCAAACAACACATCTCACCCAAAATACATCCTAATGCCCAGATATCACTTTTATGATCATATTCTTTACCTTCACACTTAACAAAGAGACAGCAAATTTGTGACTTATTTTCAATGCTGACAAGTATGACATTTATTGAATCTCTTACCATTTCTGGACTGAAGTAGTACGGTGTCCCCAATACGGTCTGAGCATGGATTTTTGTATTCATAATTTTTGATATTCCAAAGTCTCCAATTTTGACAATTCCACGCTTATTCAGAAATACATTTGCAGTTTTGAGATCTCTGAAGAATTTGAAAGGAGATTTAATGTGGTAGCAAATATGTTTTGGTACACTCTATGCAATAACGTCACAGCACAAATACTGTAATTTATTTTTAAGTTATGACCAAATGACAAGGGCCAAGAAATAAGAGAAACTTAAAAATATTTCCTCTACGTCAGCAAAAACTTATTCGCGGGATAATATTCAGGATTGGGTTGGTCAACAGCTACATCCAACATGTAGATGTTCATAGAGATGTTCAAAAAAATAGAATTCGGTCTAAAATTATATCAAATTCGTGGTGTGACGTTACTGCTTGTTGTTCGGCTTAGTCGGTAATTCCATTTGTGTCGCATATTTGCTACGAATCCAGAAAAAAAGCCAGCACAGAATATATCATATTGAAAAATCTCTTAAAAATTACGAATTCTATTACTATACTTTTATTTTTAGATCCGTAACAAATTTAGGATACGAATCGAATTCATGGTAAGGCCGACTTCATACATTACTTCAATACTACCAACCTGTGCAATATATTCTCCGAATGCATATAATTAATTGCACTTGCAATTTGTTCAAAAACCGCTATTACATATCTCTCTGGGAAATACTCCCTAACAATCCGTTCGCCTATAACTTGAGCTAATGTCCCACCATCAGCATATTCCATTTCAATCAGCAGTGTATTGTTCTTTATGAAACTACCCAAATAACTTATGATATTTGGATGATGAAGCTTTGAAAATACTTCAACTTCATTCATTGCCAAATCACGTTCGGATGGTGTTAAATCCACCAAATTAATTTGTTTGAAAACTATCGGATGTCCATCGGATTTGCGATGATATAGAATTGCTATACCAAACGAGCCTGAAAAATGGAAGATTATATAAAAATTAAAAAATAAATTTATTTCTTCTACGTCTTACCCTGTCCAACGACTTTAACTTTTTCATAATTACTTAGCTCAGGTCCGGCAATATTCAAGGTCACTGATTGTTCCGATGGTGGTGGTTTTGAATTGTTCGTATCCTCATTGACAACACTCAAAATTTGAGTTGGGAATTTCGCATTGTATGTTGCATTTCGTTTTGTTGCAGTACTTGAGTCGGCAACTTTACCAGAAAATATCGGAACCGTATTGGATTTCCACTTTTTCATAATTATATTTTTTTGTTTTAAATCAATTTCGGACTAATTCGTATGTATTCCTTTTGAAATTCCATTATCAACTGAAAACTTTTGTTTTGGTCATTGCCGGTTACTGTGCAACAGGGTGAATTAAAGACATGCGCATGCTACAATCTGCTAGTACATGAATATTGGACCGAGGAGGTAGTTTTTGTTTACATAAAACAAAAAATCCAATAATTGAGTTGGACACTTTTAAAATTTTATACGAAGTCATTAATTTTTTAAACGAAATTAACAATTAATTAACGATTTATATCGTTCATAAGTTTGGAAATGAGTGATACATATCACCCTTATTGACATAATACAAATGCTATTTGGGTGGATTGTGGGAGTGGAGGTAGGAGCTTATAGCTTAAAATTCACATTAATGTCATGTATCTTGAGAAAGACTTCATTTGCTTTGCTCTAAAAGGAATATATTGGTTTTTAATCAAAACCAATACTACGATGACTTGCACACGTGGAGCGAATAGACATAAACAAACGAGTCTTCGAATCCAAACCTGGTGGTGTACACAACATAGGAAGAAAACGCACCCAAGTCGAGGCCAAATTGACATGCGTAACGGGAGGGAGACAGCGTTTGCTGCTGAGGAGGCAAGTTGGTCGAAAAACGGTTTATTAACTGCACCCCGTTTAGGGGGGGGGGGATTCGGTTTAAAGCATTTTTCTATAATTCACAGGCAGAAATTCTTATTCTTTTTTGGAGTCATCATCGAGAACCTTATAAACTTTTCTCCAAAACTTTTCTAATAATTTTGAGTTTACTTTATGTTTTAATAAAACTGCATTTCGAGTTTTTTTCTGAAAAAAAAATCATATTAAGGAAATATTTTATCAATGATTACCTATGTTATCCTTATTCCCTTAAAAATTGTGTAGTTAAAAATCCAATTACATTACAGGACAATCAGTATGGTTTCCTCCTTTCATATCAAGCAAAAAAGTTTCAACAACATTTTTTTTAATGATAACAAATCAAACTCGGCTCTTTTCAACAAGAAAATAAAGTCAATAGAAATTATTATTTTTCTTTCTTTTTTTTTCTTCTTTTTTTATTCAATTCTATTTTTATAAATGGTGTGTCATGAAGTTAAAAAATAAAAATTAAATTACATTTTTTATTCAAACACAAAATGTATGTAGCAGTGAAACACGAGTGGAGTGTTATCCACTTCACAGTCCAATGCAAATGATAATTTTGTTTCTAAATTTTTGGTTAGAAAAATAAACCAAACCCTTTAGAGGAAAAAAAAAATCTAAATTCTAAAAATAATCTTAGTCATATTTTAAAGCGTAAATGTGTACGCTGATGTACTCTCTCTATATTCCTACAAACGAACTTGACTAATATTTCTCATAACGTGACGACATTTGCCCACCATATCGGTCTGACACTGGGCGGCTACTACCACCACCACTTCCACCATATGGACCAGATCTCTCATTGTACGTTCTGTCGTAACGGTCACCAGACGATGCCGCCATTGGTCGCCAATGATCATCGGACTTCATGGACTGCCTGCCGGGCATGCCACCATTTGAGGACATTCCATTGCTGGCATATGACTTCATGCCAGATGGTCCGCCACCAGAGTGCGACGAATGGCCATGACCATGACTGCCATGACTTGAATGTCCCATTTGCCAGCTAGCAGCGCCACTGCTTCCGCCTCCACCACCACTTTGACGTTCCGAAACATACGACGTACTATCATATCGCTTGCTGCTGCTACTTCCGCCAGCAGTTTGTCCATGACGTGGAAAGAATGACGACGAATTCATACCGCTGCCTCCATTTGAGTGATAACTGGACGAAGGAACATGACGGATTTCAACTTCACGCTTGTACTCTTCTCGTTTGCTCGATCCATATTCATCGCCACCGCGTTTGCTGGTTGGATATTCATCGGCTGCGCCTCCGCCACCACGTTTTGAAGAAATGTATTCATCTCGCTTCGAGGAATATTCATCTACTGTGCGTTTGGTTGCACTTGGATAGACATCGGCAACGTTACGTTTCATGCTACTCGAAAATTCATCTGCGCCAACTGCACTGCGTTTCATGCTGCTCGAGTAATCATCGGTTCCTCCGCCGCCGCCACGTTTAGATGCTGAATAATCGTCACGTTTTGATGAGTAGTCATCACGTTGTTTTGATGAGCTTCCATAATCATCACGTTTCTTTTCGTAACTGAAAAAAAAAAGTGGAAAATAAAATTTTATTAATAAAAGAATTAAGATTAATTTTAAGATTTAATTTAACCTATAAAATTATATAAATAATTTGAAAATGTATGAAAGGTATAGAACTGTAGAGAACATAGAGATGAAAGAAACAATTGAAATATAAATAAATAAAGTGCGATCCCTTTATTTGCCATATGAAGCCGTACAACGTACAACTAGCAAAGGCCTTACTAGACCGTCAATCAAGAAATATAATGGGTTGGGCGGGAGCAAAAAGTATAACAAGTGCCAACGATGACACAAATAAAAGGTTCAAAAAGGTAGTAAGGGCTATCAAAATTTGGTATGAACACTTTACTTGCCACTAGAACCTAGTTTTGGTCTTAAGTTTCTGAGAGAATGGTGTTCAAAAACATAAGCAAAGGACACATATCCTAGACGGATGGGTTTTCTTCAAGATAACAGCCAATTAAATTTCCCGGCGATTTTTTTTTTTTTTTTTTTTGTGGAAAGGATGCTCAATTGAAAAATTGCTCCCTTTTTACTTTTCCGTTATTCTTCATACCAGAGCAACAAATAACAAACGAAAATGGAACACAATTCCTTTTTGGGTGCCTTTTTCACAAAGAAATTTAGTACCCGTAGGGGTGATTCAATCCACGGCAAACCAAGGAACATAGTTGTGCTGCAGTCGCTCAAAATGATCATCTGGAACACAGCATCCAACATACCGTCAAACTATCGTTAAACCGAGTAAGAAGTTCCAACAGACCAAAATTAATCTTAAACTGTAAGACAACTGTTCCAACATACATTTGACTAATCCTCAAGATAGGTTTGTGATCGTCAGAAGTCATAGATTTTTTTTTAGAATAAAAATAGTAGGCGTGCAAGTGCGAGTACCAAATTAAAAGTCTGTTTTCATCGTTCGAAATGGAAGACGAAGAAAGCTTTCCTACAGACAGTTGATTTCCAAGCAAAAATCAAAAACTAGGTAGCAAATGGTTTCAAATTGCATGTTGGAACAAGCCTATTGACTTTTGGTTAACAAATGATTTGCGAAATGAGGGAGAAGCTTTTTAAATAGTATACTCTGCAATTCGCAAAACACGCGTCATAAGTTTCCTAAGTTTCTCTAACTTTAATGATACTTCCAAACAGTACACATGAAGGGTCCAGTAAAAACGGCTTAATTCCATTCAAACCCATTTTGAGAATAAGCATTTTAAAATTTTGTATTTCATGTTGTTATTATGCCGTTTATCCCATAGACCCTTCAGATGTGTTGTATTTATGTTTACTCACCTTTTTTTGGTCGTACAGCCTCATGTGAAGTTCGGACTTTGACCATAACCATTAATGAAGCTCCATCATTTGTTCCTTTGTTGATGATTTAATCCTTTATTACAACACATGTGGTCCTTCTTATTTGCTTTTAATCCATTATATCCATTCAATTTAAAGGTTTTTTTTTGTTATTTTGCTTCCATTTCTGTTTGTGCTATGTGTATTGATTCCTTTTCGTCATTGAACTGTCCAACTGTGTAATGCACGTTATCCTTATATTCGTATTCTAAAATGACGAATCCTTTGGTGACCCTATGACGAGAAGCTTCCAATGCAGAAAAGTATCAGTCGTATCTGACTCATCCAATCACATATCCACTACATCATTGAAGACCCTCTGATATGACGAGTCTTGGGCTTTTAAATTATGTTTCCATGAAGTTATATATATATAAACTGCTTACTGTGAGTATAACGTTATAATAAGAATAGTACAAGAGTCGACAGCGTATTTTTGATTTGGAAATGTAACCAAAATGTGAGTATGCACATTTCAAGTCTAGCAGGTTTATTGAAAAACACGATTTTTCAGGCGTTTAGCTAAATTAACATTTAAAATATAATATCTTATGCTGTCATTATTCCTAAACGTGTAAAACTCAATCTTGAAGATTTAATAAACAAAACTCAAGATAAAGGCATTGTAAACGAATCATTTTGCTGTTACATAAATAAAACAAACAAAAAAACGAATCCAAAAACAAGATGAAATGGTTCATTTAAAAAGCTAACATATACATATACTGAGTTCTATTTACTGGGTCTGTAAGATTGAGGTCTCTAGGCTCAGGAAAAGTGTCGGAGCATAATGTTAAATAATTTTAACGTAAATTAAAGCTAATTCCTCCTTCAAACATATATCTATCTTCACAGGAATTAACCTTACATACTTTTAAATTCGGTACCTATAAAACTACATACTCACATTTTGGTTATAACTCCGAACAAGAATAAAGCTGTGCTGCTGTTTTTTATTCAATAATAACTCAGTAATTATTTATTTTTCAAAACAAAAACAACAAAATGCTGAGTAATTTAATTTTTTTTTGTTTTGCGAAAATAAAATGAAAACCTGAACAGCTACTCAGTGTTGAATAAAACTCTTTGAACTTTTAGTTCACGAATTTTCATTAGACTCTTGATTTAACCCATAATAATATACAAGACTTCACAGTATGCAGTTTTGTATATTGAAACACAATCGAACAAAATTAAACATATTCGTAAATTGTTATTTTATTTGATCAAATATAAATCAAAACCTCTATTAAAAATACTCATTAACCTTAAGTTAATGTGAAAAAACAAATAACATGCTGTTGTTCATTTATTTGTGTAAACAGCATCATGATCGAATTCTTCTTTTAAATTTTCAATTACTTTCTTTTCATATTCGCGCTTAAGCCTTCGATTAAACAAACGCTCATCTTTTCTTTTTTTCTCATGAAAATCCCATGCCACACGCGTGTTGTGTTGTTTCGCAAGTTTAAATGCAATGGTTTTTATTTGATTTAACCGAGCACATTCTGCAGTAAACCATGGATTTCTATTGTAATCGAATTTTGCTCGTACCAAGCCGTTTTTCATTTCATCCTCTACAAACTTTTCATAAGAATTCCATTCTTCTTTTTCTTTGACACGTTGTGCAGATATTTCACCATCAGTTTTTCTTACTTCATCTATTGCTTTAAAAACCCTAAAAACGGTATCATACATAAAAAATAATGCAAGCATTTTGCCTTCCATAAACTTAAACGTTATCTATTATCAAAAAAAAAAAAACAACGAATTTCTCAATTTGAGCGAAGAAAGGCAGAGAGAGAGAGAGAAAATAATAAAATGCAGCAAATTTCAATGAATGGAATAATCTACCTTCCAAGTACAAAAGCCAATTCAATTCGAAAAGGCATCAAAATAAAAAAATAAAACTCACCTAGTTGCAATGGATGCATCAAATCTGGGTGGAGGTGGTGCTTCAAATCGAGCTCCGTTATTTCTTTTGCGCTCTGTTGCCTCTGGATACCGATCATCGTTGGTTCTCTTTACAGCCCTCTTTGGCGGTTCTTCAATACGTGATGTCGCAATAATTCTACATTAATTTGGGAAAACAGAAAAATGGAAAAAAGTCAAAAATTATTTTTAACACATTTCTACGCGGCAATATTAGTTTACAAAAAAAAAATGATCAACATCAACACACCGGCGCTACTAGCTACATTCTAATTGATACACAAAGCGCCGGTAGCGCTTTTTTTTTTTATTTTTTTGTTCTTTACTTTTTTTTTTTGTTTTTTGGACATTTTCTTAAAATGAAAACAAAACAAATCTCAAGTAAACAAATATACAATATTTAGAGAGAGAGAAATAGCGAATAAATTCTGAGATTTTGATACTTCAGAAAGCTTCATCATACTTCATTTGTTGGCGCTTGAGTTCGAGACGCTCCAGTTCGATTTTTTCACGTTCCAGCTTCTGGCGTTCTCGTTCTAAACGTAAGAGTTCGGCTTTCTCTCTTTCGAGACGCTCACGTTCGGCAGCTAGCTTTCTACGTTCCTCAGCTAGACGAAGTTCTTCTTCGCGTTGTCGCTCACGAATTTCTCGGCGACGACGCTCTTCTTCACGCATCTCACGTTCACGTTCCCTCAGTCGCTGGCGTTCTCTTTCTTCGCGGATCTTCTGGTAGGAGAGAATCTCACGTTCACGACGCTCACGTTCCTTTTCTCTTTCACGTCGCTGGCGTTCACGTTCACGATCACGTTCTTCACGATCAATGCTTGGCCGACGGGGAGGTAGTGGTGGCCGGTCAATGCGTCGCCGATCTCCTGAGCGTGAATTACGTCGACGACGTACCGCAGAATCTGGTTTTGGCCTGTCGCCATCTACGAGTGTTTTTGTTTCAGCATCAGACGCCTTAGCAGAGGCACCACCCTTTGGTTTGTCTTTTTCATCCTTAACCGAGATGCTGGTCGATGTTGTTGACTTTTTATCGGCACCTTCAGTCTTCCCCTTAGAGTCCTTGGACGGCGATGCCTTCTTAGGATCTTCTTCCTTCTTCTTGGAACTGCCCGACGAGTTGCTAGTATTGGCTGTCACTGCTACAGTTGTATGACTACTACTACCAGAACCAATTTCGTTCTTCGTTCTTTCCACAGAGATTATACGGCCATGCAATTCGGTACGATGCAAATGATCAATGCACCGAGTTGCGTCCGATGAGGATGACATCGTTACAAAACCATAGCAGCGAGTTCCAGGAGTGCGAGTATTTGTAACCACTTTGGCGCCGATAACTTTGCCGTATTTGGAAAAAATCGTCTTCAAGTCACTGGCACGGGTCAGAGATGACAATCCAGATACCCAGAGATTGCGACTTGACGATGATGTTTTGGATTTTGATGACTCCGATGCTGCTGATGTTTTTTCTGGAAATTCCATAATAACAATAGTGGTCGGGTGAGCACATTTAATATTTTTTTTTTTATAATTTTGTTTTTTTTTTTTATTTCTTTAAAATACTGGGACTTATTATTTGTTTTTTTCTTACTTATAAAACCTACTAACAATAGAAGTTGCACGAGCAATTAAAATAGAAAGAAACACTTATCTATTTTTTTGTTGGTTTGTTTAAAAATTGGAATCTGAAACAGTTCTTTCAGCGCGCGACGACGACGATGACGACGAAAGTGTCAAAAGAAGTGTTAATCGTTCGATTAGACTACTGTTGACCATGATGATGATGACGACTGCAAGACTTTGATAGACACTTGAGCGATGATGGAGATAATTAGACTGCTCGGTTGATGTGACGGTAGCGATAAATTGAGGCGATTTCTCAGATAGTTCCTTGCGTTTTGGTTGGATTCTGCATAAGGGGAGTATGGCTGACTGAATATGAAATTTGTTCCTGGTCGTACACCTAATGAAAAAACTGCCAAATTAGTGATTGTTGATTTTACCTGCATTCCATATATTGGTTGAGGATCAGCAGCTTTTGATGAACATTCATATAGAATAAGAGTAGACTCCGAACCTCCTCTACAAAGTCACCACTCGTGTGTTGCCCCCTCTGATAGTGTAGTTGTTACATATTCAGCTCTTTCTCCGCTCAATAAGAAACACGTTATATCTTGTGTTGTTTTTTAGCTCTGCGTCTTCCCTTCTTCCCGCCCAGCCAGCAGCAAACGAAGATATTTATGGTTCATAGATACACTACTTGTACTGCAATCTCTTGCTCCCCTTAAATGCAGAATTACTACCTCTCCTGTTCTACTTACAAATGCTTCTTCCTTCACGACCAAATTCTCCATTTTCTCACTTCTTCGGGTTAGTATTGTTCCAGATGTCCCCACCTTAACATAATGGCTTCAGATCAGCTTCCAACTGGATGTACTCTAATCATAATCGAACGAATTGACACTTTTTGACATAATTGACCTACAAGTTTCCTGGATAGTGACGAAACTTGAATATACGCAGTTCGCTTAGTTTTAAAATAACGTAAATTTCACGGAAATTTTAACAAAACAAAAGAATTAAGGTTGCTGGCGATTGCACTATAGTAATGCGTCAATTAAGGATCCTTACTAATCTGCCGCTAGAATTTACGCGAGTATGTAATTTTTTTATTTTTTTTTAAGAATCTGCCTTGTCACCAGTCTGCTTAGGATAATGCTGCTTTAATGAAAAAATTCAATGAGTCCAATAGATCGTCAGTCCAGTGGAAAATAAATGTAGGTACATCAAATGTCATCAGAATGTTTAGGTAATCAGGAAAATCATCTTCCAAGGATATATACGTAGGCAAGCGCGCCTTAAATTTAATTATATTGAAAACTAAACTAAAAATTAACACGCGCCTGGGTAACAAATGAATTATAATTAGGTCTTCCAATATATAATTCGCTACAAAGATATACACTCGTGCTCAAAACTTTCAATATTAGATTTTTATTTTTTTTTCAATTTTAAGTATAATTAAAAACGACGTTTGGCAATCATGGCAATCATTAAATTAATGAACAAAACGATCTTCAGGCCAATTTTGTTGAATTCGAGAGGAAATTTTGAATGAACGGAAGTTAAAATGTAAGCTTAACTTGCCTCTAGCTGAGACAAGTGGACTGGATAGAAAGAGATGGCTTTTTTAAGAACAACTCCTCTTAAAACCCAATCAGCGCTGGTAAACGCCTCATTTTGATATACAAACTTATCTAAGCTTAAATTGTTTGTGAGATGCCTGGCCAAGAAAGATAGGCAAGTTCGTAATCTACTCACTAAAAACACCATGAAACGGTACACAGGCGGATCGAGGACAGACTAAGGTACTGGTGGAAAATTTGGAGCTAGAGCGCAACTCTCTTAGCCACGAGATTTTTTTTGGGCCGAAGTTAAAACAAGCTCATTAAACCAACGCCTACTGAGTAAGGCTCTCAAACAATCTCGTATAAGTGTAATTAGGCTGTAGGAACGGAGGGAACCTACAATTTTCAGCCAAGTCCGACCTGTAAAGTAAAGGTGCACAATGCACATAACATGACATGCTCTTGTAGGCTTTTTCAAATCTTCGGAAAAGCCAAGATCCCTGAAAGAAGGTGGTATAGGCTAAATTAGAACCTGGCTCCAGCTTGACATTTTATCCCACTAAGCAGCATGATTAAGTTAGCAAATGGGGGACAATAAGTTTGTCGTATAATATTGGGGAGACAAACTAACTAACATTTATTTATAAGTAAATTTTAGGATTAGTTCTAAAGCCATTACACATTTGTATGTTTAGTGTCTTTTGTTGTGATCTACAGCAACTAACAAAAATCAATTGAAAGTAGTGTGGATGTAGCCAAAATATGAAAATGAAAGAAATTGAAAGCAATAGTTTTGAGGACGATTGTATTCCAAACAAATTCAAGAGTATTTTTATTGTTTTTTTTTTTTTTTATATATAAAATAAATGAACTGCTTCAGATTCCAGTAAAAAAAAAAATATTAATTTTCTACCAACAAGAACTATAAACACTTTTGCCCTTTGCCCCCTCAATTAAAAGCTTAAATTTTAACATTTCAATGTAACATTTACCTTTGTCGTCCTTAGATGTGGATTTCGATGATGATTTTTGATCAGCGCTGAATGATGAAAATCCAAAGAAAAATTATAGATTAGTATGTGCTTCTTATGGGAGGGGTAGGAAAAATTTCATAAAGATGAAAAGTATCTGACAAATCCTGCTCTATGTTAAGAAGTTAAGTGAGTGGCTTGAAATGGTTTTATACTAGATCCAATGATAGATTACAAGGGTTGCACACAGGAGAGGCAGAATTCCAAACAGTATAGTAAACAAGAAAAAAAAAAACCATCCCAAACTACAAACTTTTAACTCTGTTATACAACAAATCATGAGCATAAATTGTCAAATACAATTTCTCTAGCAGCCAGTTCCAAGTTTTCAAGTTTAGTTCCGGTTGCTTTAGTTTTTGTTGTTGTTTTCTTCTTCTTGTCGTTCCTCAAATTGTGATCAACCAACCTTTCGTCCTTTTGTTTATCAGCTGTTTTATCATCTTTTGAAGAATCCTCCTTTGCATTAGATGATGATGATGACGATGATGATGATGATGATTTCTTCTCTTTCTCCGAATCAGTTTTTTTGGTGTCAGATTTGGTCTTCTTTTCTTCAGATGAATCATCTTTTTCCTTGTTCTTTGATTTATTTGTTTCGGCAGTGTTTTCATCAGCTGTGTGTGTACGGTAGTGAGGGATGTTAAGTTAGATTATTTTTATCGCCGTTTTTATATTTTTTTTTTAATTTAATTAAAATATAAAAAAAAAAATCCCGCTTAATTCTAATAATTTTTTTTTTTTTTGTCACAGTTTTCTTATTTTTTATTCACTTTGTGCACATAACAAATAGTTTAGGATTTTATTTTGAAAATGATAATAGGCTAGGTGTTTTCGTTAATAGACGGATTTAAATGAAAAAAATTACTTACTTAGGGTTTTGTCCTTATCGTCTTGAGCCTAAGAAAAAAAAAACAAATAAAAAAAAATTGTAAGATAATGTTTTAACTTTTGATGTTTGTTGTTAAGTAAAATTACTTCATTATGTAAAAGTTGTTGCTCATCTTCTTCAATTGTTAGGTTAATAGATTCTTCATTGTCAATGATATTGTTATCAGTGTTTTGGGTGTCTTCAGTTTGTTCTTCTTCCTCTTCTTCTTCTTCTTCGCCTTCATATTCCTTTAAAACATTAAAAAAAAATTAAAAAAAAACTGATCATGGGTTACATTTTGTAAAGAAGTCACTCCTTATTGATCGACTAAGAGTTATTAGAGTCGTTTGCCAACGACTTCAGTGGGGGAAGAACTGCTTTATATTGGATATGGTTGATTTTGGCGTAATGTAATAATCTGTGAGATAACTGCTTGTCACAAACAGTGCATCTCAACAAGCCGTTCGGAACCGGCAAAAAATTGAAGGTCATTCCATTCCTACTAACTACACACACACAGGAAATGCTTGAGAAAGTCAGTAACTAGGCCGTTGTTCTTCATGAACTTGTCTTGTCATAAAATGAATTGTATGAATACAGAGAATCACAAAATATCAAGTTAATAGTTTAGTCAAAATATAGTATCACTTTAGAAAAAATTCAAGGAAGTGTGTATTTTAACAAAATGTCAGTTGAAAACGATTATATGCGTCGGCTCATTGGGAAAGGTTGTTTGTGAAGGGTGTTTTATATGGTTTGGCACATTGCAGTACACCCATTTCTTCACTAAAACCTGAAGTGGGGTTATATCTTTTAAAATAATTGACTTACGAGTGATCATACCAAGTTTCAATTGAAGCTACTTGTCTCTACTTTGGAGCTATCAACCACATAAGCGCAAATATTTCTCCTCATTGAAAACTAAAAACAACAATTCTGTTGTTATTGTGTTTGTATTTGTATTTAGCACTTGAATAGGTAATTGTTTGTTTATCTTTTTACCAATAGGGGAAAGCACGGGAAAAGTTCCATGAAAACATAATAGGTAAGTCATGCTTTGATGATGTAGACTACTTGAAAAACTCATCTCTGTGGTTAGGTAGAAGGATTTCATTTTCTTGGAATCAACTTTCAAGCTCTCTCTTTCTCCTGGAAAGAAAATAAACTTTCAAAATCATGCCCTGAAGCTGATTCAAGAACACAACAGAAGTGTGGACAGACCAACCTCCTCCGTCATAAGAAGACGAAGTAGAAAAATGGAATTTTGTTATTTCAGTCTAACGATAGGCAAAGCTATCGCTACTGATATAGGTAGTCAGTCTTACGTGATTAGAGCCCTAAACTGACTAAATGATAAGAGAAAAACAAAGAAATGTCAGAGTGCACCTTCTAGGACTTTCAATTATAACTTCTGTCATGAATTTGCACAACAAATTTGAAGGTTTTGAAATAAACTCATGACCCTCTTTATTACTATGAACAAGCCTAAGGTTAACAACTCAAATTATTAATGCAGAGTTTAATAATAAGTATAAAGAATTTAATTAAATTAAATATTGGTGCCCCCAAAAACTATGCAAACAAACGCTGGAAAATCATGCGCATTTCTTAAGATCATTTTTTCTCGACAGATACACAAGTTTAAGTATACGTTTAATGGAAAAAAAAGGAAACCTCTCATCCATATGGGCTTTTAAAACTTACGTCTTCAGGTAGAGGTTCATCATCAACTTCATCGACTTCGCCAACTTCATCTATGATAACATCATCATCGTTGCCATCATTTTCCTCTACCGGTGCTTCAACGTTCTTCTCATCGTCTAACTCTACCGTCTCGTCGACAGGCTCCTCCTTTACAACAACCTTGGGTGGATCTTTTTCAAAAACATAAGTAATTGGATCTTTTCCTTCTTCTTTCAATGCCTAATTAATAATCGAATTGAAATAGACAATAAAAAATTAAATTAAATTTGAAAATAAATATGAAATAAATGAAAGAAAAATCAATTTTATTAAATCAAAATGGCGGCACTTTTTTTTTTTTTTTTTTATTTTTGTACTAACCTTTTCCAAGCGCTCCGACAAAGCTGCCTTTGAACCAGTTATTTCTAATGAACGCTTTTCTAGTTGATTTTTTAAATCGGCAACTTTAAGTTCACTCAACTTCTTGCCAGTAATGTCGGACATTTTTTTAATTAATACTTTTAATAGTTTAATCTTGAAAAATTATAAATAAATCGAACACTTTCGTGCCGACTAGAACTTGATCACGAGAGCAAAATTTCAATTGATTTATGTGAGAAATGCAATGAGAAAAGGAATAGATTAAAAATGGCTGAACAAGCTGTGTAGAAGAAAATGTTTAGAGAATCGAATGATTCTCGTTAATTATTTTGTTGGTAGTGCAGTTTGAAATGGTAAGATAGGTTGGGAATGAATTGATTTAGACGCAGTGTTGTGTTTTTTTGGGGCAGAATTAATATTCGTGAGAGCTTAAAAATTCCAAGGCAGCCTGGTACACGATTTTTGTGTATGTATGCTCATAACTTAAGGCTTGTATTCACTTAGCACTCACTTAGCACATAAGTAGATTTTTTCGGAGTCAGTGCTAACAATTTTAAGGCAGATATTCACTAAGCACTCATAACTCAAGGACAAAAAAGGGGTCACATGAGCGAACATGTTGGTGGGAATGCTCGCAAGTATGGCTCGACAAAATTCAACAAGTTTTTTACGAACATCGTATGTTGGGTGAGTCATACCCGTTAATTTGCACCGCATTCTATGTGTAGTTGCAACTATTCTAAAGCTGGTATGCATCAAATTCTCATAAACTTAAAACTACTGCACTGACAACGAAAAACTCCGAGAAGAGCCCTTCATGTTATGTGAGTATTGGCCTCTGATTGCTGGAGACCACAAGGCAATCCCAAACGAACTTTTAACACGACATCCGTGATACCCAGCACAAACGCAACAAACGGAGAAAGCTTTTTTCTCATGAAATCCTTTGTTACCGTTTGACAGTTTGGTTTGGGCAAGCCCTTAAGTGAATATATCTGGTAAACTCGCTGTCATATCCATACAAATTTTGACATGTTTACCACATTTACCAGGTTTACCACGGTTGCATGAGTACCCCTTATTATAAGAGACTTAAGGCTTGCCCAAACCAAAGTTCGGAAGTGTGACACGACAACGCCAATATTTATTTACACAGCGTCATTATGAGAGTACCCACACCAAATGGGATTGACCGCAAAACGTTTTTCACATAAAAATCGCGTCACACATGTCGTGATGCACTGTCGCACTTTGGTTTGGGCAAGCCTACACTCGTGAGCATGTGAAAAATCCTTTTATAAGCATCGATTACACCATTTTTATTTGATGTAATCTACCTTACCGACTCTATATTATACAAAAGTACACCTGGCATCACTAATGCACTACTTTGACACAGAGCAATTCGAGTATCGATAAAATGAAATGTCTGAAAACGCCATATTGTCGATAACGCTGAGCTCCCTCTTTCTTTTTGACCACGTTCTGTGAGATACGTACCAAATAAATATGAGTTTGAATATTTCAAAAAAACGCAAGGTAAAATTAATAATTCCCAACAAAATCTTTCATAAATCAATTAAGTAATCTATCTGCTATAAAATGAGTATAAAATTGTGTGAAAATCTTGTCGGATTAGTGATAAAATTAAATTTTTATTCTGACCTAACCTAAAAAAAAATTTATCGAGTTGTGTTTTATAGAATTTTAATTAAATTCTTGCTTTTCTTTTTTTATTGTTCTCATTAGTTCGTTGCTGATGGCATGTTCAAGGCTGAACTTAACGAGTTCCTCACTCGTGAGCTCGCAGAAGATGGTTACTCCGGCGTGGAAGTTCGTGTCACTCCATCCCGCACAGAAATCATCATCATGGCCACCAAAACCCAACAGGTCTTGGGTGAGAAGGGTCGTCGCATTCGTGAATTGACCGCCATGGTCCAGAAGCGTTTCAACTTCGATGCCGGTCGTATTGAACTTTACGCCGAGAAGGTCGCCACTCGCGGTTTGTGCGCCATCGCTCAAGCTGAGTCACTCCGTTACAAATTGACCGGAGGATTGGCTGTTCGTCGTGCCTGCTATGGTGTGCTCCGTTTCATCATGGAATCCGGTGCCAAGGGTTGCGAAGTTGTCGTATCCGGCAAGTTGCGTGGTCAGCGTGCAAAGTCAATGAAGTTCGTCGATGGTTTGATGATCCATTCCGGAGATCCATGCAACGACTACGTCGAGACTGCTACTCGTCACGTTCTGTTGCGTCAAGGAGTTTTGGGTATTAAGGTCAAGATTATGTTGCCCTACGATCCCAAGAACAAAATCGGCCCCAAGAAGCCATTGCCCGATAACGTTTCCGTTGTTGAGCCTAAAGAGGAGAAGATCTACGAGACCCCAGAGACAGAATACAAAATTCCTCCACCAACTAAACCTTTGGAGGAAGTTGCTGAGGCACCAAAAGTGATCTAAACTGGGAGAACGAGGTCTGAGGAGTCTTTAATTTTTATTCAAAAAATAAAATTTATATAAAAACAAAAAAACTCAAAACTGTTCGTTTTTTTTTTCTTTTAGAAATTGAACTTTTTTACAGTTAACTGATTTTTTCGGCTTGCAGAAAAATATATAGGATAGAAAGCAGCAAACACATTTTGACAGATATAAGGCGAATCTCGTCCGGCTTAAAAGCAGGAGAATCCTGTTGTAAACTGTTCGGAATAGATACTTTTTCACAAAAAAGACAGCTGTTCCAAACAGTCCAGAAGCTCAATAAACAAAGCTATTCCTCACGTCTACCATTTCCTGCCTGCTTACTTTTTGGAGGCCCTGATTAGTTAAATATCGCTGAAATTTCAGATCATCTGATTCTCTATTTACGCGAGGATTGCATCAGATCAAAGCTTAATCATTATTTTTATTGTACCTATCGCAAAAAAAAACACAAATTAAAAATAAATATTTGAACATGTACAAACAGGTAAGTGTAGGTGCAGCTTCACAGACTCAAGAATTTTCCAGTTTATTTGAAACTTGTCAACGTGGCATTATTTGCAAAAAGGATTACTTGCATCACATGTTCAGGAAGTTATGAAGGCGAGAAAGAGAAGAGAATAATGCAAAAGCACAAATACAAAACAAATGTTCTATGCAATGTGTAGGTGTAAGACTTTCTTTCTGCTCTTCTTTCTTTTCAAAAATGCCGTTGTCAAAGGGCGGAGCCTAGCAATCAATTAAACAGTGTGAATGTATAGATAAGGTAGATTGTTCGTTTTAAATTGCTTGCAGAAAATTGTGTAAGCTGCTGTTTTTCCTGATAACCTGGTGCATAAAAATTTGTTTAGAACTAAAATAGTCGTTGATTTAGTCTTGAAATGGTTTGCTTTCTCGTCTAATTTGTCAAAAGAAACAAAAAACAAAATTTAAGCGCACGTGTTTCTTTTAAAACAAAACAGATTTGCTCTCATTTCAATTTTTTTTATTTTATTGATTATGCAGGCAGAGTTTCTATTTTTGTATTTTTCTTCTGCCTCGCCAGACATGAAAGTACAAAGCTGAAATTCATAAAATTAAATGGTGAAATTGAAGCCATCTTGTTTTTTGCTTGAAACATGACAACGAGGCATTATTCCTCTGTTTACATATTCCATTTCATGTTCATTTAGATGTCACATGAGACAGAAAGTAAGAAAGAAGAAAAAACGACCAAACTCTACCCCAGTTCAATTAACTTGAACATGGCAACGTGGCTTGGTAAATTAAAAGGCGTATGAGGAAGAAAGCTACACAAAAGAAAGTTTAAATATAAAAGCACCAACACAGTTCAAGTCTTTCATGTAAAAACAAAACAAGATCGTTTGAGACTTGAGTGTATTTAAAAAAGACCGTTTAAAAAGGGCGGAGCCTAGCATTCGCTTAATAAGTTTGAATATATTGGTTCTTTTTAAATTTGCTTTTAGAAAATTGTTAAGGCTGCTCTTTTTCATGATCACCTGATACACTAAATGCGATAAAACGCATAGCGTTTTTCATATAAAGGTTTGCCAAACCAAAGTGCGACAGTGCGACACGAACTTTTGTATGAAAAACGCGTTGCGCATTGTCGCATTTGGTGTGGGTACTTACACTTCCATAAAACGCTGTGTAAATAAATGTTGTCTCACTGTCGCACTTTGATTTGGGCAAGCCTTAAAAGTTCTTGTCGCACTGTCGCACTTTGGTTTGGGCAAGTCTTAGTTCTAGTTTTTTTTTGCCGAAACATGGCAACGTGGCCTGGTACATTAGGAGTTGTATGAGGAAGAAAGCTAGGCAAAAGAAAGTAAGTAAAAAAGCACCAACACAGTCCAATTCTTCTATATGTGTAAACAAAACAAGATCGTTTGAAGCTTGAGTGTATTAAAAAAATACCATTGTGAAAGGTTGAAGCCTAGCATTCGTTAAAGCAGTTTGAATGTATGGGTTGTTTTTAAATTTGTTCCTAGAAAATTGTTGGGGCTGCTGCTTTTTATGATCTCCTGGTACAGCAAAATTCCTATATGAGTCTTTTCATACTGATTTCAGTCTTTTGCCATTTTTTCTCGGTTAAATTGGCAAACAACAAATCTGAAAATTCAAAAGCAAACAAAATTTATAAAATTTCCTTAAAATGGTGTAACTAAGGCCATCTTGTGGCAGAGTTTGTGTAATCTTTTGTGTTGAAACCTGAAACCTGGCAACGTGGCTTGGTACACTAGGAGTTGTATGAGAAAGAAGGCTAGACAAAAGAAAGTTTGAATGTGAAAGCACCAACACAGTTCAATTCCTCCATGTGTAAGCAAAACAAGATCGTTTGAGACTTGAGTGTATTTAAAAAAGACCGTTGTCAAAGGGCGGAGCCTAGCATTCGCTTAAGAAGTTTGAATATATGGGTTCTTTTTAAATTTGCTCTCAGAAAATTGTTAAGGCTGCTCTTTTTCATGATCACGTGATACACCAAATGCGATAAAACGCAAAGCATTTTTCATATAAAGGCTTGCCCAAACCAAAGTGCGACAGTGCGACACGAAGTTTTGTATGAAAAACGCGTTGCGCATTGTCGCATTTGGTGTGGGTACTTACACTTCCATAAAACGCTGTGTAAATAAATGTTGTCTCACTGTCGCACTTTGATTTGGGCAAGCCTTAAAAGTTCTTGTCGCACTGTCGCACTTTGGTTTGGGCAAGTCTTAGTTCTAGTTTTTTTTTGCCGAAACATGGCAACGTGGCCTGGTACATTAGGAGTTGTATGAGGAAGAAAGCTAGGCAAAAGAAAGTAAGTAAAAAAGCACCAACACAGTCCAATTCTTCTATATGTGTAAACAAAACAAGATCGTTTGAAGCTTGAGTGTATTAAAAAAATACCATTGTGAAAGGTTGAAGCCTTGCATTCGTTAAAGCAGTTTGAATGTATGGGTTGTTTTTAAATTTGTTCCTAGAAAATTGTTGGGGCTGCTGCTTTTTATGATCTCCTGGTACAGCAAAATTCCTATATGAGTCTTTTCATACTGATTTCAGTCTTTTGCCATTTTTTCTTGGTTAAATTGGCAAACAACAAATCTGAAAATTCAAAAGCAAACAAAATTTATAAAATTTCTTTAAAATGGTGTAACTAAGGCCATCTTGTGGCAGAGTTTGTGTAATCTTTTGTGTTGAAACCTGAAACCTGGCAACGTGGCTTAGTACACTAGGAGTTGTATGAGAAAGAAGGCTAGACAAAAGAAAGTTTGAATGTGAAAGCACCAACACAGTTCAATTCCTCCATGTGTAAGCAAAACAAGATCGTTTGAGACTTGAGTGTATTTAAAAAAGACCGTTGTCAAAGGGCGGAGCCTAGCATTCGTTTAAGAAGTTTGAATGTATGGGTTCTTTTTAAATTCGTTCCTAGAAAATTGTTGGGGCTGCTGCTTTTCATGATCTCCTGGTACAGCAAAATTCCTATATGAGTCTTTTCATACTGATTTCAGTCTTTTGCCATTTTTTCTTGGTTAAATTGGCAAACAACAAATCTGAAAATTCAAAAGCAAACACATTTATAAATATACTTAAAATAATGTAAGTAAAAACATCTCCTGGCCAGAGTTTGCGTAAAGGCTTGCCCAAACCAAAGTGCGACAGTGTGACACGACAGTGCGGCAAAATTTATTTACACAGCCTCATATGAGAGTACCCACACCAAATGACGCAAAAGCGTTTTTCATATAAAAGTTCTTGTCGCACTGTCGCACTTTGGATTGGGCAAGTCTCAGTTTTTTTTTTTTCGAAACATGGCAACGTGGCTTGTTACATTAGAAGTTGTATGAGGACGAAAGCTAGACAAAAGAAAGTAAGTAAAAAAGCACCAACACAGTCCAATTCTGCTATATGTGTAAACAAAACAAGATCGTTTGAGACTTGAGTGTATTAAAAAAAGACCGTTGTCAAAGGGCGGAGCCTAACATTCGTTTAGGATGTTTGTATGTATAGGTTCTTTTTAAATTTTGTTCTCAGAAAATTGTTGATGCTGCTGTTTTTCATGATCACCTGGTACCTCATAATTCCTATATGAGTCTTTTTATACTTTCTATGTCTTTCTTTCTCGTTGCCAGGTTTCAGGTTTCAACACAAAAGATTACACAAACTCTGCCACAAGATGGCCTTAGTTACACCATTTTAAAGAAATTTTATAAATTTTGTTTGCTTTTGAATTTTCAGATTTGTTGTTTGCCAATTTAACCGAGAAAAAATGGCAAAAGACTGAAATCAGTATGAAAAGACTCATATAGGAATTGTGCTGTACCAGGAGATCATGAAAAGCAGCAGCCCCAACAATTTTCTAGGAACGAATTTAAAAAGAACCCATACATTCAAACTGCTTTAACGAATGCTAGGCTTCAACCTTTCACAATAGTATTTTTTTAATACACTCAAGCTTCAAACGATCTTGTTTTGTTTACACATATAGAAGAATTGGACTGTGTTGGTGCTTTTACATTCAAACTTTCTTTTGTCTAGCCTTCTTTCTTATACAACTCCTAGTGTACTAAGCCACGTTGCCAGGTTTCAGGTTTCAACACAAAAGATTACACAAACTCTGCCACAAGATGGCCTTAGTTACACCATTTTAAGGAAATTTTATAAATTTTGTTTGCTTTTGAATTTTCAGGTTTGTTGTTTGCCAATTTAACCGAGAAAAAATGGCATAAGACTGAAATCAGTATGAAAAGACTCATATAGGAATTGTGCTGTACCAGGAGATCATGAAAAGCAGCAGCCCCAACAATTTTCTAGGAACGAATTTAAAAAGAACCCATACATTCAAACTGCTTTAACGAATGCTAGGCTTCAACCTTTCACAATGGTATTTTTTTAATACACTCAAGCTTCAAACGATCTTGTTTTGTTTACACATATAGAAGAATTGGACTGTGTTGGTGCTTTTACATTCAAACTTTCTTTTGTCTAGCCTTCTTTCTTATACAACTCCTAGTGTACTAAGCCACGTTGCCAGGTTTCAGGTTTCAACACAAAAGATTACACAAACTCTGCCACAAGATGGCCTTAGTTACACCATTTTAAGGAAATTTTATAAATTTTGTTTGCTTTTGAATTTTCAGGTTTGTTGTTTGCCAATTTAACCGAGAAAAAATGGCATAAGACTGAAATCAGTATGAAAAGACTCATATAGGAATTGTGCTGTACCAGGAGATCATGAAAAGCAGCAGCCCGAACAATTTTCTAGGAACAAATTTAAAAACAACCCATACATTCAAACTGCTTTAACGAATGCAAGGCTTCAACCTTTCACAATGGTATTTTTTTAATACACTCAAGCTTCAAACGATCTTGTTTTGTTTACACAAATAGAAGAATTGGACTGTGTTGGTGCTTTTTTACTTACTTTCTTTTGCCTAGCTTTCTTCCTCATACAACTCCTAATGTACCAGGCCACGTTGCCATGTTTCGGCAAAAAAAATAAAACTAAGACTTTTGCCCAATCCAAAATGCGACAGTGCGACAAGAACTTTTATATGAAAAACGATTTGCGTTTTATCGCATTTGGTGTGGGTACTCTCATATGAGGCTGTGTAAATAAATTTTGCCGCACTGTCGTGTCACACTGTCGCACTTTGGTTTGGGCAAGCCTTTACGCAAACTCTGGCCGGGAGATGTTTTTACTTACACCATTTTAAGAATTTTGAATTTTCAGGTTTGTTGTTTGTCTGTCAATAGTCGAGAAAGAAACATAGAAAGTATAAAAAGACTCATATAGAAATTGTGAGGTACCAGGTGATCATGAAAAACAGCAGCATCAACAATTTTCTGAGAACAAAATTTAAAAAAAACCTATACATTCAAACATCTTTGACAACGGTCTTTTTTAAATACACTCAAGTCTCAAACGATCTTGATTTGCTTACACATGGAAGAATTGAACTGTGTTGGTGCTTTTACATTCAAACTTTCTTTTGTCTAGCCTTCTTTCTCATACAACTCCTAGTGTACTAAGCCACGTTGCCAGGTTTCAGGTTTCAACACAAAAGATTACACAAACTCTGCCACAAGATGGCCTTAGTTACACCATTTTAAAGAAATTTTATAAATTTTGTTTGCTTTTGAATTTTCAGATTTGTTGTTTGCCAATTTAACCGAGAAAAAATGGCAAAAGACTGAAATCAGTATGAAAAGACTCATATAGGAATTGTGCTGTACCAGGAGATCATGAAAAGCAGCAGCCCCAACAATTTTCTAGGAACGAATTTAAAAAGAACCCATACATTCAAACTGCTTTAACGAATGCTAGGCTTCAACCTTTCACAATAGTATTTTTTTAATACACTCAAGCTTCAAACGATCTTGTTTTGTTTACACATATAGAAGAATTGGACTGTGTTGGTGCTTTTACATTCAAACTTTCTTTTGTCTAGCCTTCTTTCTTATACAACTCCTAGTGTACTAAGCCACGTTGCCAGGTTTCAGGTTTCAACACAAAAGATTACACAAACTCTGCCACAAGATGGCCTTAGTTACACCATTTTAAGGAAATTTTATAAATTTTGTTTGCTTTTGAATTTTCAGGTTTGTTGTTTGCCAATTTAACCGAGAAAAAATGGCATAAGACTGAAATCAGTATGAAAAGACTCATATAGGAATTGTGCTGTACCAGGAGATCATGAAAAGCAGCAGCCCCAACAATTTTCTAGGAACGAATTTAAAAAGAACCCATACATTCAAACTGCTTTAACGAATGCTAGGCTTCAACCTTTCACAATGGTATTTTTTTAATACACTCAAGCTTCAAACGATCTTGTTTTGTTTACACATATAGAAGAATTGGACTGTGTTGGTGCTTTTACATTCAAACTTTCTTTTGTCTAGCCTTCTTTCTTATACAACTCCTAGTGTACTAAGCCACGTTGCCAGGTTTCAGGTTTCAACACAAAAGATTACACAAACTCTGCCACAAGATGGCCTTAGTTACACCATTTTAAGGAAATTTTATAAATTTTGTTTGCTTTTGAATTTTCAGGTTTGTTGTTTGCCAATTTAACCGAGAAAAAATGGCATAAGACTGAAATCAGTATGAAAAGACTCATATAGGAATTTTGCTGTACCAGGAGATCATGAAAAGCAGCAGCCCCAACAATTTTCTAGGAACGAATTTAAAAAGAACCCATACATTCAAACTTCTTAAACGAATGCTAGGCTCCGCCCTTTGACAACGGTCTTTTTTAAATATACTCGAGTCTCAAACGATCTTGTTTTGCTTACACATGGAGGAATTGAACTGTGTTGGTGCTTTCACATTCAAACTTTCTTTTGTCTAGCCTTCTTTCTCATACAACTCCTAGTGTACCAAGCCACGTTGCCAGGTTTCAGGTTTCAACACAAAAGATTACACAAACTCTGCCACAAGATGGCCTTAGTTACACCATTTTAAAGAAATTTTATAAATTTTGTTTGCTTTTGAATTTTCAGATTTGTTGTTTGCCAATTTAACCGAGAAAAAATGGCAAAAGACTTGAAATCAGTATGAAAAGACTCATATAGGAATTGTGCTGTACCAGGAGATCATGAAAAGCAGCAGCCCCAACAATTTTCTAGGAACGAATTTAAAAAGAACCTATACATTCAAACTTCTTAAACGAATGCTAGGCTTCAACCTTTCACAATGGTATTTTTTTAATACACTCAAGCTTCAAACGATCTTGTTTTGTTTACACAAATAGAAGAGTTGGACAGTGTTGGTGCTTTTTTACTTACTTTCTTTTGTCTAGCTTTCTTCCTCATACAACTCTGAAAGTAGCAAGCCACGTTGCAAGGTTTCAACAGAAAAACTGGAATAACACAAACTCTGGCCAGACGATGACTTTACTCACACCATTTTGAAAAAATTTTATGAATTTTGGTTTCTTTGGAATTTTCTCGAGATGGCATTTAACCGAGATAAAAAAAAGACCAAAAAGACCCGAAATCAATATGAAAAGACTCATAAACGAATTCTGTTGTACCAGGCGATCATGAAAAACAGTAGCTTTTAAAATAAATATTAAATATTCCACTCATACATTTGAATTGTATAAGCAAGAGATAGGCTCCGCCCTTAAACAACGGTTTAGAAAGAAAGATGTGTTCAAGCAAAGAGAAAAAACAAGCAACGAGAAATCTCTTCTGCTGGATTTTATGAAAAAAACAGCACACATGCATGTAAATGTATGTTTCTGAGAGAGAGCTTGAGCTGGACATGTTTCAACAGCATGATTTCATCTAATGTTTTTGTTTTCTTTTCTTTGTCTAATCCTCATAGCACTCTGTGATTGGTGCACATTTGAATAGAACAGACGAGAGTGTAGAGAAGAAATTAGAATTTATTAATGCCACGTTGCCACTTTGCCATGTTAATGAAAACCACTTGAATTTAAAGAAAATAAAAGACTCATATGCTAAATCGAAACATTAATATTTTTATATGATGAATATAAAAATTTTTAAGTTTCATTTTCATTTAATTTCTTAATCCCAATATTCAATTAATCCTCCATTAAATTTAAAGTCACCATTTTATAATGAAAATAAGATTTTATTAGTTTTACATTGGAACGTGACGTGACTTAAAATATAATGGAAAGTTTATAGTTGATTTAACAATATGGTTGTTATTATTGTTTCTTGACTCACTAAAAACAAAATAAAATAAAACACAATTTATTTCATATATATTTCGTTGTAAAAAAAAACATTTATTTATTTTTTAACTAAATTAAATTTTTTTTGTTGATAAAACAACATAACTTATTTTAATCGTATATAAAAACAATTATTATCTATTTTTGCAAAGAGTATTTTTTTTAAGTAAAATTTAAATTTAATCTCTATTTCATAGATGAAATTCAAATACTATTTAAAATCAATAAAAAAATATATGCATATAAGTAGTATAAACTATAAATACAAGAACAATTATTATTAAACAAAATACAAAGTTAAAGAGTTTTTTTTTTTAATTTTATTTATCTATAAAGGTTGCTATTAGAAAAATAACTACAAATTAAAAATATATGTATACTAAGTAGGCATATTTTATCTATACAAAATAATTTCTATCTAAATTTTTATAAACAAGTTTTTTTTTTTTTTATATAGATATTTACAAAAATCGTATTTAAACTTTTTAATATTTTATTTAATTTCATAATAATTTCTCTAGACAGCCACAATTTTGTTTAAATTTATTTATTATTATACAAAAAAAATATATCCTTTTCTATAGAAAAATACGATTTAATATATTTTACTAATTTAATATATCTCAAAACTATACATTAACAAATCAATAAATATAGTAAAATAATACAAAAATAAAATTAAAATAAAACAACTATAAAATACTAAAAAAAAAAAAAAAAAAAAATTACACAAACAATGGCAGTATGTTGATACTTATTTTCGTGATTAGGAAGACATTTAAACTATTAAAAAAATATATATATATAATGTAATGAGTATATAATTCAAAGATTTACATTAACAATAAAAATAAATACTACAACTATTAACAATAAAATGAAAAATAAAAGAAACTTCTCACTGAAAAAAAATTAAATTTAAATTCAATGAGAAGCTCATGTTTCGAGATTAATTTTAAGTTTATAATTATTTATTTTTATAATAAAAAAAATATATATTTATTTATTTCTGATTTTCTTTTTTTAATGGCAAGGGTGAATTATATGTAACAAATGATTTTCTTTTTTTTTTTGTATTATTTTCAAAACAAACAAAAAACACACCATGAAAAGAATCTTGAGCTTCAAATAATTTATTTGTTTTAAAAAAATATTTTATATCAAAAATATTAATTTATTATATCACTTTATCACCATTTTTAAGCTTCGTTCAATATTTTTGGCACTTTTTGTTAGAAAAAGAAAATTAATGAAAAACAGGTAAACAAATATTTTTTTAAAAAATGGATTTTTGTTTAGCAAATATTTTGTTGAAAATTTCTATATATATTTTTTGTAATTAATTTTTTTTCTATTGAAACAAAATTGCAATTTTCGAAGCCTCATTTTAGTACACATTTTTATAGAGTTTAAGTTTTTTTTTTAAATAATACATTTTCAATGTATTTGTATGGTTTTTTAATTCTTAAAAAAATTAACTAATATTTTTGTGAAGCTAAAGTGGATTTTTTTTATGAATAGTTCATTTTTCATTTTGAATATTTTGAATTGCTGAATTGGTCACGAAGAACGCTTTATTTTTTTGGAGTTCTCTATTTTAGTTTGACTTGAAAAACATCATTAAATTTGTTGATATATTTAGATTTTACGCATTTGTCTTTGTCTCTTCTCTTTCTTAAGGTAAAAACTGACAGCTGTCAGTCAAATTACATATTTGTAATATTCAAACAAATGAATGAAATGATCCCTTTAATTCGCAAAAACCAACAAATACTATAGCCTTGACGTGGATAAGCATGACTTGAGACCATGACAACAACAAAAAAGCTTCAAAATGTAATCCACAAAATTGCCTAAACATTAAAAATAATCACATTTTGAATGAAAATAAAAAAAAAACATAAACAAAAAAAATACAATTTATCTAGGAACGATTGCGACACGATATGTATTAAACAAAAACAAAAAAAAAAACACACCACCACTACTGGACTCCAGCGGGCGGCGGGCATTTTTACCTGTTCGCGAGTAGGCCATTAGCAGGTGGTAGAGTTGGCAGTGACGGCTGTGATGGCCCATTCGGAATTGGCGGTGTTGGAGTGTTCGGACTCATTTGTCGCTGTTGGGCAGACAATGCTGCTACCGCCCCTGACGAACGCTGATGCTTGCTGCCACCTTTAACAACATTTCCGTTACTCTTCTGGGCCAAATGTGTTTGGTAGTGTTTCGCTAAGTGGGCCTTCTGTCGAAAACTTTTGCCACACAGCGAGCAGGCAAATGGTTTCTCGCCAGTGTGGGTTCGAATGTGAACATTTACCGAATACTTGTCTTTGAAGCCTTTGGAACAAATTGAACAGTAGTGTAAGGAACGTTCCTTGCGCTGACCGTTACAGTGCGTCGGGCTGGTGGTGTTGCTGGGGTTATTATTGTTGGCTATGTGGGAGTTGTTGTTGTTGTTGTTGTTATTGTTATTGTTGCGATTGTTAGGGTTCAAATTTGACCTTTTGTACTTCTTTGATCCACCACCTCCGCCGCCCTTACCCGTGGGCGGCGGTCGACTATTACTCGACGTTGACACCTCTGGTTGCAGGGGCTGTGGTGGTGGCGGCGGTTGTGGTGGCTGTGGTGATTGCAATTGAACACAATTTTGTGGGCCAGTTATTTCCATTATCACCTCGGGGTAATCACTTGCCGTGCAAAATTGCTGAACCTCATTGGCGATCCGTTTGATTTTCTCAAATTCATTGGTGAAGGCGGTCTCCAGGGATAGGAACATATCTTCGACAATGATGCCAGCTGTCGTCGCTGTTGTTTGTGTGCTTCTGCTTGGATTCGCAGAACTAGAATTGGATGGATTTGTTGTTTGTTGTTGATGTTGTAATTGTGATTGTCCCACTGCATGGGCATGAGAATGAGATGAAGAGGAGGAAGTTGTTGAGTTACCAATGCCCTGACTGTCATCGAATATTTGAGCAGTTAGAGCCGAATCGGCAAAGGAAAGTGAGTCCTGGATAAAGAGGTATAAGTGAAATTAGAATAAAATCGTAACAATACTGAAGGATGATCAAAACTTACAGCTTCCGCATGGAAGAGAGCCCGTCGAAGCTCTTCGTCCTTCACCGATGGTGATGGAGGGAGTAACGTAATACCGTTTTGTAAATGAAGACCTTTGGAATAGCCTTTACCTTGCAGAGCACTTCGCAGCAATGATTCAGCAGAATTCTATAAATAAAACCATTAACAACTCAATTTAGAAAGGCCCCGAGATTGTCTTGAACAAAAAAAAGCACCTGTTCAGTGTTATTGTCCGCCATATGCCAGTCATTGTTGTTATTTTGGAACTGTGCCAATTGCGTTGTACTGTTTGTTGTGGCTATCGTTGTGACCGGTGGTATTGTACTCTGTGCGACCACACTGTGCAAATGGTGTGGCTGCAGTGACTGATGCACTTGATCGGTCTCTTTCGTCCCGTCCGTACTGAATCCGCTATCATCGTAAGGATACTCCGATTTTATATAACCCGGAAAGTTACCCAACAGCGAGTCCAGATCCAGTGACGGTGGTAGCTGAGCATCGGGATCACGCTTAATCCATGGCTCATTGCCATTTAATACTGTCAATGTGTAAATTTGACCATCGGTGTTATCGTTGCTGTTGTTGCCACCAACGATGGTTGTGCTGCTTCCGACAGGACCAATTAAGGAACCAGCTTGACTGTTGTTGACGGTGCTCTGTGAACTGCTGGATGGTGTTAACGTTACCGGCGAGGGCAGTTGATGTTGTTGTTGTGACTGATGATGTGATTGTTGCTGTGGCTGTTGTTGGTGTTGTTGAGATGGCTGCGCGGAATTTTGTGACGTTTGCTGTTGTTGGGACTGATGATGAGGCGGCTGTTGGTGTTGCTGTTGATGATGGTGCTGTTGTTGTTGCTGCCAACAATATCGATCGAGGTCCTCGAATATTGTTGACTCTAAACGGCTATGTGTGTCTTTATCGGATGTCCAGAACTACAAGTAGAAATATTATTTAATTAGGATAAGACTGATAAATCTATAAATTTGCTACTTGTATTCAATAGGCAAGAGAAAGGCGGATTTATTTTTGCTGTAACCATCAAAACCTTTCATAGAAAAGATGTATCATTTTCATCGCTACCCAATAAAGCAGCTTTTGCATATGAAACTTGGCAAATACTTTAGATACATTTTGCAATAAGTGACCCTAAAAGTTAAAACGCTTTGAGTTATTACTTGAGTCTATCAACATATTTTCTTAGTTGATAGTACCTACGTACTGTGATCTGTTGTTCTTGAAACTGTAAATTTACATTATAAGATTAAGTCGCGGGAAAAACCTAAGCGTCTAAGACCCTAAAAGTAAAAAACCCATTGCAAATTTACTTGTATCTTGCAACATTTCATCGGAGTTGGTTATACGAATACTTTGTTGGTATATCACCTAATTTAAGATGTTGACACCCAGTATAATTTATGACCACAAGCCACACATGGAATATCATATCCAATCCCCACGCCTAAACAAACAACAATTCCTAAATGAATCTTTAACCAAACTGACCATTAATTTAATAAAACTCCTTCACTTCATTCATATACGCAACCTTTCTCTAATCACATCTCTGGCTGTTGAATATAATTCACGCAATCCAATCCTAAATCACTCAACCCCTAGGCACTTTATGGATGAAGGCGAACCACATAAAGAAACTTCCCAAACCTATATAGAGAACAGAATCCAGAAGATAACTCTCTGAACGTACCATACGTTAGGTAGTCCAAGTCCAGTCCAGCTCTATTGAATTGTTGGTGAGTTGAAAAATTAACACGCAAAGGAATGAAGAACGAACATAATTTTGGTCACATGAACTCACTATCATGGAATAATTTTGATCTCATCCAGCTCCTCCTCCTACTGTATATGTTTGGTTCTTGTTTAGTTCTTTTCTTTTCCTCTATAAAAGAGAAACATAGAAAATTGCGTGCAATATCTGATATAAACGACATACAGAGTGTCCATCAAATTCAATATAAAAGGTCGTTGAACATAACCCAAAGATATGTCACGTGACAACAATAAAGCCTTCAAGCCATTTTTATCCCACATGCAAAACCATCCCACAAGAAGAACAACCATCAGCTATAGATTCTACTCTACCAGAAGATTGTCATGACCATGGAACAAAAAATGGAATCACACACCGGGGAGAACAACATAGAACATTTTTTTTTTGTATGGAAACTTCAATTAGGCCAATGTTTCCTCCTTAAGTGCTCCCGCTGCTGTCAAACTTCATCATCGTCATCAACATGAAAAAAAGATTTTTGAGAGCAACAGCTGCAGGATTATACACAGTTTACACGACAGGTACATTTGTCCAATCTTTGACCGCCCCAGATGTTGAGAGATGTCCTATTTTTGTTTCTTCTTAGATAATTTGGTTTAAAACCCGGAACATTCAATAATCGAGTATAGACTGTTGAGCTGAAGCAATTCCAATGGGTTAGTTTAACGTTTGCATACACGCGTTCCAGAGATGCCAAAATTAATGTCAGCAAACGAACACGTTGCCATGATTTATTAAGATGAATTGGTTAGTTTGTGTGGCAGTGGCAGAACTGTATAAGTATACGGTTGTTGGTTGCCTGCCATATTGCCATCATGAATATGCGCCTGCCTCATGTAAATTTATAGCACCACAATGCAGCTATCGGGGATTTTGTATCTATATTTTTCTCTGAGAGTCTGTCCGAATTCTCCGCATAGGTATACGAATTGGACTTCGTCCATTTCGGTAGCTTTGTAGATGAACCTATATACCTTTGCGGTAGCTGTTGGATTGTTGGATTCAGGTATAACACATGAGACTCCCTGGGTTCACTGTTATTAGTTCATTAGAATGATGATGATGGTGCGGTTGTTTTTTTTTTTTTTTTTGATTTTTCGGTTTATGGTTTTATATTGAGCCGCCAGCAGCGATGAAATACTAAATTTTCTATGCTCTGGCATAAACGAAGAGTGCAGCATCGTACCGGTGGGGATACTGTGAGAAGATAAATTCTCTAGGAATCATTTAATTAACCTGAATGACAGGGTGATTTGTAACCAAATAGGTTTTTTTTTTTGTCTATAAAAAAGATGTTTATATGGTTTTTTGTTTACACTGAGAGAATTAAATTGAATGCATTTTGACAGCAGGATTTGTTATAAAATATCTTTTAAGTTTAAGGCTTTCGTAAGGGACAAATAGGGATTTTTACTTAACTGTCAAACTTAAAATTGACAGCCAAAAATTAGACCAAAAGTTTTCTTGGACAGTTTGACGCCAAGTTACACAATCAAAAAAGCGGTAAAATTGAAATCATAGCAAACGTTAAAGTTTAAATCACCAAAAATTAAACCAAAAGCTTTTGTTGGCAGTTAGACGCCAAGTTATAATATCTAACAAGCGACAAAATGTAAAGTATTAAGATTTGAACGTTATTTTTGTGTAATTAGTTAAGTTTCTGAAAAATTCTTTGTAAAATTAGTAGTTCTCGAGATATTGATTAAAATTCATTCTATCAAATGACAGTTGGTGAAGCATGACTAAGTACTTTTAGCCCTGGAATTTCCATACAATTCTCAGTTTCGAGTATGAACCAATTCCAATTATAAAATTTGAACCTCTGCTTACAAGACTATACTTTCGACCAAAAGAACAAAATTAATAGGTAAGGTTTAGCCTGAATAAGTTTGACAACTTCTTGATTTCGATTAAACTACAAGTGGAATATAAATCCGATGAACTACAAGAACTGCTTGGCCTTTAAACAAAATTTTATCTGACTAATTTTGAAAACAAATAAGTTTCACATCTTCAAACTGCTGTCGTCGTTGTCGTGTACAGCATTGGAAGAACATAATTTAAACTTTCCGTCTGATCGGCCAATTGACCGTTCGTAGCCAGATTGGAGCATTATACACACCATCGTGGATGATAGGAAAACGTCATTAGGTTTCATGATAATCAATAGATTAACACGATTTCCGATGATTTACGATATGACCTCAATGAGTGAAGAATATTTTTTTTTTTATTTCGCTACCATTACCAGAAGGAAACTACGGTCGTCGTCTTCGTCGTCACATCGGGCTGTAAGGAGCTTATAAGAATTACTCACGGTGGCTGAACTCTCTCAAAGGCTGTGGTAATTCTTCATTCATCATAATCACGCTGGCAGCATCAGTCAGATAAATATAAGGGGGGGTAGGAAGAGGGGCTTAGTAGTAGTTTAGTGGTCTTCTATAGAGTGTGATCGTCAAACTCACGTTTTCCTGCGTGGGTCAATAATTTCTTTCCCCGTTGACGTTTACACATATATTTCGTCAATTTACACCGCGCACTATAAATCATTGTCAAATTATTATGACCGTTGATTGTTGTCGTTGTTGTTGTTTTTTTGTTTAAGGCTGTTTTGATTGTCTTACGTGATAATGTCAATTAGCTAGTCATCGTACCATGACCATGGATGACCGACGACGACGGACGACCGCCACATAGACTTCCCATCTTCATGGTCATGGACAATAAGTATATACCACTGACTGGATGATGGAAATGACGTCCGTGTCTGCATGAGGAGTAAGAAGAAAAAAACTGGAAGCAAATTAAGAAGATAGAATCTGGGAACCTTATTTTCGCACGCAGATCACTGATGAGCACATTCATACTTACTGCTCTAAGCTATGTATAATGTGTGATCATGATCGGAAGGAGGCATACTTTTGTGACCTTTATTTTCCGCGTGACGGACGACGCGTCGAACGTTGTTGTTTAAAGGGTGAATCAATGAATTGTGCGCGAGGTCATAACTTATAGATGCGAGCGCACAAGTTGATGGATATTATTGGCAATTTCTTGGCAATTAACACCTATAACATAAAGAACTTAGATTAGAGTGGATTTGATGATGTACAAATTTAGCGAAGAGTGTAATGTGTGAGACTTTAATAGTGCCACAGAGGTTATAGGAGGTTTTGGAAGCCTTTCACTGGTGTAATGGTTTGCAGTCAAATTTGAAAATTGGCAGGCAGTGCGCTTTCGCAGCCATGCTTCATTAGGACATTTTGACAACCAAGTAGGTATTTGCTTTTACACAAAGTACTTATATATGTAAACCCCAATTGCACAAGCCTGAAGTAACTGGATTTATTCCAAGTACTTAAATGTACCCCAACTACCTGCATATACTCCAAGTATTTGCATCTACTTAAATACTTGCATCAAAGTACTTGTATAAGTGTACCCCAAGTAGGTACTTGCATATACCCCAAGTACTTGCATTTACTCAAGCCCTTGTACTTGCACTTACTTGCACCGAGTACTTGCACTTACTGAAGTCATTGCACATACCCCAAGTACTTGCATATACTTCAAGTACCTTGAGTAATTGCACAAACTCTAAGTACTTGCATTTACTCAAGTCCTTGCATTTACTCAAGTACTTTCATATACCCTAAGTACTTGCATTTACTCAAGTCCTTGCATATACCCCAAGTACTTGCGTTTATCCCAATGTACTTGCTTATGCCCCAAATACTTTCATATAACTCGAGTAATTGCATATACCCAAAGCCCTCAAGTGGGTACATAATCCATGCCTAACTTATATAAGTACCGACGCGAATAGGAATAAAATGCCATTTTGTACTCGGTGAAAATAAACCCAAGCGCGTACCTACTCTATCTAGGGGGAAAGAGGCGTGGGATAATTTTAATTAATTAGAATCGCATAACATAAACTACAATGCGCTGAACAAAGTCAATACAGCACAGCGCATCTATATACAACTATAATAGCCATTAGAGGGAATCTCCAACTTCTCGAAAACGTGTCAGAATCTTTAATTACCCAATCGACTCCTCGGTTTGTGTTGTGTTGTGTTGTGTCTTGAAGCGTTCAATACTTCTAATTAATAATGATTATTCGAGATTAAACCTATAATGCTACATTGATGCGCAGCAGCAGCGCCAGCGCAACGCATAGGAATGTATATTCAACCAACACATGAATCCATTTAATTTGCATATACCAAGCATATTGCCTAAAGCCGCCATAAGGCTTTTGATGAAGAAGCGAACATTATGGGCTACAGTTGTTGGGTACACCTCTCTTCTCTACACAAGGTAGGTAAATGCTTTCTTTGTCGATGCACTCTCGCTCAGTGTTGCATAGAGAAAACATAAACTTTAGACAAAACATTATCGTTTGTTTATTACAACGAATTTGCTTCTGGGCTCTAAGCAGAAGACATTATACTCGAGTTGTTGTTAAATGAGTGGTTCTTTTTTTTTTTTATTATTCGGGGGGAAGGCGGGAGAAGTGGGAATCCTTTAAAATATCATCAAAAATCACTTCCGTGTGTTTGCTAGCTGTGATAATGTCTTCCAAAGATGGAGAGTTTTTTTTGGGTGAAACTTTTGCCTGAAGGAACTAGGGGTAGTAGTGAAAAATGATCAGATGTACACTAAAATTCTATAATGCTAGTGCTGGAAGTGTTTGTCATTAAAATGACCAATGGATGGCTTTGAGATATTTTTTTCATGTTTACCTACACACGAAGCAGGGGTTTTGTTTTCTGTTAAATATAAAAGAAGTTCATTTGGAAAGCTTACGGCTTTAGGTTTGAGTGAAATATTGATCGTATGTTCAAACTTTTCTTATACAAATGTTAAAGATTTTCTTGAAAACTTCTCTACGGTTGCAGTTTGTGACTGGGGGATCCATATGATATTTTTCTTTGAACTTTAAAAATACCGCAAAATGTTTATCCTAAAAAAACAAGCAAAGAAACAGGGAACAAAGAGCATTTCAAAGCGATTGCTTTGTTTCAAAAAGTTTTTCTATCAAGCTCGATCAGATCTAAGCGACTTAAATCCCTAATCCTGCGTCAATCTTTTATGTTTAAAGTTGTCAAATGGGTCTTCGACCTAATTCAAAAAGCTTCTACTCTGCAGGTAAGGTAGTGTTTGGCATACAAAAAAGGAGCAATGCATAGTATAGTAGTCCTTTAATGAATGCGCCACGCTCTGCGGCTATTTCTGACCGATTTTCTATTACAGAGTCCATTGGTGAGGACCAGAACGTATGTCGATAATACAGATTTATTGATTTTTGCATTGTAGGGGATTAATAAATCGGAACAATGACATTAGTCGTGAGGTAGTTTCGTTTAATGGAAGTATTGACGCGTCGATAATACAGTTCACTGAATGAAATTTGATGCGAATACATTATTTACCTCTTCGAAAATAGGCATGAATATAAAATAACTAATCATTCCTTTTACTGAAGACACACTGATTCACTACCCGGAAATCTACAACTGCCTGCATTAAAAGAATTGTGAACTATATTATCGACAATCTTTTTTCTTTTGCTCCCAAGGATTCTTTAATAGTAAATCTGACAAATGCCAGTCTCGCTGCTGTCGTGCGTGGCCGAATTCGTTAATCAAGGTGAATGATTAGATTATTTAGAAATAATCGAAAAACTGACAATATTTATCGATAACGATACTCTTTGTATATGTCGCCCATCTCTAGATTAAAGCTACAGAAAATGCAATTAAATTCATCATAAAAGTTCAAAATATACAGGGACAGTAACTTATTCGCTAATCTTGCAAAATAAATTGAAAAACAAAAATAAATTTCAAACTCACCTGATCATAACCATCTAACGCTGGATCATTTGTCGTTCCATTTGTATCGCTAGTACCAGGCGGCCGATCATCATGGCCAACACCAATGCCAATACCCATATCCGGTGCTGTGACAAAATCAAAAAAATCCGTTTTCGATAAATCTTCGGGTCGAAATGTCTCACTTATATCCATGCTCGTTGTTGACGACATTTCATCGGACCCAATCATGCCAAGGTTCTGTTTACACTATATCTACTTCTCGTCGTTTTATGTTATTTTGTGTCCCTATATTCGCATATAAAATTGCATGCAGGTAGTGTAGTGTTGGTATATATAGGGACAGCATATGCACTGTTTTTCTTGTTTCTTAATTCCCTTCTGTCAAAATGTCAAATAAACAAAAACAACAACAAAAAAAAAAAAATATCCATTCGAATCCATGCGGGAGAACTGTCAAAAACAGACAACACACAAAAAATATCCTCCTGTCAGGTGCATTTGATTTGATGATGTCTCGCTTCTCCAACCACTCTCAGTGCTAGCTGTCATTTATATTTACAACAACAAAGTAGATGGATAGAGAATTATACTCATATGGGTAGGTCATGAGGATCATCTGCAAAAAAAAAAAATAAAAAAAATCAGTAAGAAAAAAGAGAGAAACAGAAAAAAACATTGTTAGTTTATAAATTGACGACTATTGCACGATTTTTGTAAGTAAAATAAAAATAGATACAAAAAAGTGTAGACAACCCCTTAATCTTAAGAAATCAACATATAGAGCAATTTAAAGAGAAATATTCACGAAGGTCATGTCAGGCATTTTGTATAGAAGATGTGGAGGTACCTATGTTTTTTGTGTTTTACCCACAAACAGCCATCATGATATGGCTTCAAACTAAAATCCACCACCTTCTTCTCTTTTATACATTCTGTCACTTTTGACGCGTCAAGTTCTTAAATTTGAAAAGCGTGCGTTGGCAATTTCTAATGAAACCTTGCGCGCTTCAACTCTATCTCTTATTCCTGTGTGTGTCTTGAGATGGTGATGCCCAGGCCAGGGTATTAAACAAAGAACCTAATGGCATGGGATTTCTATGTGAATGCAAGAAAAGGATGAGGTTTGAGGATTTTGGTATACTATACACTGTTGGCTGCTGATGATGGTGATGGTAATTTGGCAAAAAAAAAACAAAACAAGAATGATGGCCACGGATTAATGCAGCGAAGCCAAGAGAGGAGAGTTTGTTATGTTTTGGCGCAAATTGCAAAGTCAGGTTGGAACTTCTTTGCTTTTAAGCCGAAGTTATCGTTGTCGTAAAGGAAGAAGAAAACATCATTTTCGTGCCATGATGATTGTGATTAATTATGATTATCAATTTTAATGATTTCATATTGGTTTTTGTGTTTGTTGTTTGTTTTTTTGTGTTTGTATGTGATTTCCTGAGTATGTAAATTGATATATTGAGTTGGTTTTGTTTATTTTTTTTTTTATTTTTTATTGATTCTGTTTGAGTTATTTTTTAGTTATTTTTTTAGGTATTTATAATAATGAAACTGATCAAGTTATGCTTCGGGGGTCTTATAAATAAATTTTGACAAATGATAGCAAAAATTATGAGAAATTTACCATTTGAATTTCTTTTTTCTTGTTTTTGCATTGGACAAACAATTAATTAGTGTCAATTTTTGATTTACAAAAAAGAAACAGAACATATTAATTATTTCTTGTGATGTCATGGGAAAATATCCTATTGTCAAAAATAATTACTTGACGTATTTTTTTTTTAAGATATAGACTTTATCTTTTCTTCTTGTAGCTTTTTTTTAGGCAGTTAAAGGTTGATGCTTCAAAGAAATCTTTTGCTATGATTCTTCTTATAACAGACAGGAGTTGATTGTATTATCAGGTCAAAAGTTTTCAATGCTTAGTTTTTTTAATAACAATTTTGTTTCAATTTACTGCCCGAAACACTAATGTTTGGTCGTTTCTTTAATTTTAAAAGCCTAGCTTACATATTATATCTATCCTAAATAAATAAGAATGAGAAATGTCCTTAAATCATTTAAGTAGTTTTTTGAATTTATATCAGCGTGATCCACAAATATTTCTTAATTAACTTTTTCTTACAATTATTCATTTAGATTGTTTTATTATTTATTTTCATCTTCAAACCATTTTCTTAATAACTATACTGACGAGACTAATAAAAATGACAAAAACAAAAGTCACAATCACGATCTCCTTTACTGATGCTTTGTGAGCTGTCTAACCTATTTATCGCTATTTTGTCCCAGATGCTACCTTCAAAATCAATTAATTAAAATTTCTAATAGGATTCCGCACAAAGTTAATGAATTTAAAACAATTTTAAATTAAATAATTCCTTCAATAAGAAAAAATGAGAAAAAAAAAAGTTTTCTACTCAGCTCTTTTGTTTCGATAGGAAGATTTTATTTATTTATTTTTTTTTTTAATTTCCCAATTGAATTAAATTTTCTATTGAATGAAAATTTTTTGAGGTTCATTGTGATTATATATAGCATACATATATAGAAAGGAAATCGAATTTTTAATTACACGCCTGCGACATTAACGCGACTATATACTGACTTGTTGTCAGACAAAAGACAAAAATGGTAACGATGATGGTAGTGATGGTGGTGGTGTTAGGAGGAATATCGTGGCATGCCGACGACTTTGTGTCATGTTTGGAAGTTTTATTTTTGGAAAAACTTCGAATGAAAAAAAAAAAAATACTAAATGAATCGCGCTCACGTTATTTTGTGAAATTCAATTTTCAACTTAACTGTAATTAATTTATTTCCTTTTTTTTCTGTTGTTGTTTTTTTTTTATTTATTTTTTTTTTGTTGTTGATGGTGTTTGCTTCTGTTTGGAACATTAAGATATTTAGCAATATTGCATTTGAAACGTTTAGCACGTCTCTTTGATTTAATTACAATTTGAGGTATTTTTTTTTTGTTTTTGGTTCGTTACTTATTTTTCGTATTCTTTTTTGTTTAATTTTTGTTGCAACTAGATTTTCTCATTAAAGCTAAAAGGTGACAATTTACGAAGAAAAAAACGTATAAGACTGGTGGTCGTAAGTTTTTGTTGTTGTTATTATGTAAAACTTAAAAATTTTACAAATTTGTTAGAATATAGGAGTTAGTTTCAGAGGAAGCTAGAAACATAAAATTTACTTAGAGAAGAACAACGCATTTAAAAAAAAAAAAATAATAAGAATGATGAATGTCTTATATTTTTCTTCTATTCCAATTGCAACTTGCAAAACTTTAACAGACAAAATACTTAACCAACATTTATGTGTGCACTGGAATTTCTGACACATTTCTGACAATTTATCTGTAAGTTTCACGGTTCTATTTGGACACACGATAAACAAATAAGACAACAAATGCCCGCACCCAACTTAACCATTACTACACTGTCATATTATACCAACAGCAATTTCTGATATACCAAGATATTGCTGTTGGTAGTTTTGTTAAAACAAAATTCATTTTTTATTTATTGAAATCAATTGATTTAAGTTAGAGAGGACTTTAAGTGCAATTTGCGATTCGAAGTAGAATAATTGAAATGACTCAGTGGATTTGCCTTCAAAAATCTCCTACCTTACACGTTACACGTTTCATATATGCTGTCGATAGATTTGTACATACCTTATGTATGTATATGACAGAGTGGTGGCAGAGTGCATAATAGTAGACAGGTCTTGAATTTTTTTTTTTTTTGTGATTTGGAGTTAAAGTTGAAGTTTGAGGTATCACGTTTTGGTCATATTTTTTGTTGTTGGAAGATTTTTTTTTAAAGCTTGAGGATATATTATATGATTGAGTAATTGTGTGACTGCAGGAGGTTATGTTCTCGTTCCGATATAACTCTGGGACAGTTTTAATGAGAGATATGTCAATTTGGCTTCTGGTTAGTCGTGTGTGAATGACAGACAGCAATCGATTCATGCGATACCACTATAGCTTTCAGTTA
Organism: Meliscaeva auricollis; assembly: GCA_948107695.1. Lineage (NCBI taxonomy): Eukaryota > Metazoa > Arthropoda > Insecta > Diptera > Syrphidae > Meliscaeva > Meliscaeva auricollis. Next base: position 51,943,637 of record OX403619.1, on the reverse strand, counting down.
ACTTTGAAAAAAATAAAAAAATATGATTGGAAGCTTAATTTAAATTGTTTGCTTCAGTATTTTATCTGTCGATGTCAATTTTTGTTTTCGAGTAATATTGAGAAATTTCCTTTGAAAATCCTTGGATTTATTTTTGTTTGGGTTGGAAGGAAGAAGTTAGAGATTTTGTAACGTGCGATGGAGGGCATTGTAATCATCTCAATGTGTGTTAGTTGGGTGCGCTATTTCGATGGCACAAAACCTTGTGCCAGGGCTTACAATTTTCTACCAGACTTAAAACTCTAATCGTAAGGTGCACATTTAAAACAATTCTCTTTTTGAAGTTAGTCAATTCCTCGCAAGAAAATATCATATACTGGGACTTGAACCAAGAGCTCCAGTGTCACTAGTCAAGAAAAATGATATAAATATTTAAACTAACCTAGCAAATCTTGATCAAAGCACAAAGTAACAAAATAACTTCTTTAGACCATCAAGCACATTCAGCAAGAATGTTTTAATCTGACAAATATCAAAATTTTCCTTCCTCATTTTGTGTTTTCTTTTATTAAATTAGATCGAGAAACACACATTTCCCAAAAACCAATTACCTTTCAGCTTATTTATATAAAGACTCTTTTGGCAATTTCAATCTGAAAATGTGGTACCAGTAGGTATACAAAAGTGAAGTCAAGCCAGTGGTGGCGAGTTAATGAAACTATCGACCATTATAATCATCCAACTTACTGAAGTGTGAACATTTCTAATCCCAAGCTATTACAACTGGCTGACTTAATCAAACCACATAACCTACAAGATCTGTGAATTATATACGGGCTTGAACACTGTTAAGATGGAACAACCATCATCATCGTTATGATCCTCGATTTTCCAGTATTTTCATTCGTCTCTGACAAATTTTAATAATTTTCATCTCAATCAACATTAACCTCAACTTTCTGGATGCCAAAAAAACAAAAAAAAAAAAACCCATTCAAGGTCCAAACAGACTTTATAAGTGCCACACCATCACCCATAAAGCGAATAAGAGCCTTCTAAGCCGCCTTTTGATTTGAAATCGATCAAACAGAATTCAGTTCGCCAACGTATTATAACGAGTTGTAAATTCAAAATGAAAACTTCGTTAACCCTGGGTGCACCCATCACCATCATCATCATCATCATTCCGGAGTTTCGAGATTACCCCCCGAATACCCCATCTCCCACAGTCTGTGTTTGATGGAAGATGCAAACTGTATTGCTTTAGTTTTTCCAAAAGGTAATTTTCATTTATGGCAAAGTCACGGGCGCCTCTGCTGTTTCTAACTATGTACGACTACCAGCACACCATAAACCAAAAGAGACCACAAAGTCTCTGTTGTTTATTTTTTTTTTTGTTGCACACCAAGAGTGTAACTCCGGTGTAACCTCAACATTGCACTCACGTCCACCCTTCAAAAATTGTGGATATTTCTCTAGGAACAACCTCGTCGGGATGACAGCAAACATGCCACACAGCTCTTGGATGGGCATAACAAGTCCTTCAACTTGCTTCTACAGAGAAAAAGATATACAACGACCAAAGTCTTGACTTCTGCATCTCTATAGAGCAGACTGTTGCTTCTGCTTATTTTACCATCATCCTCGATCCTCCTTAAAAGAGAGATGATGATGCTCTATGGCTATAAGATGATGATGATGACGAGGAACCAATGTTGCATGAGTGGTGCAAGAATAAAAAAACAAAAAAAAAAAACTAAAACTGAAGCAATAAAAATTAGAGGCCACTGAAGAACATTATTAACCGTTCGAAAGAACATCTCACAGTTTATACTGAAAGTTCCTGGTAAATATTGCCAGCCTCCTGCTAAAACTTGTGTGTGGTGGCATCATCTGACTGCACACTCTGCCCTCCCCCAAATGGATGCAGATGGACACGTCCAGATAAAAACAGTGCAAATTTGAAATTTATTACCTGAATGTGGGGTGCTCCCCCACTATACAATATAGAGGCCAACACTATAGTCGCGTCGTCGACGGTCGTCGGAACAAGTAATGCGGAATCGGTAACACAACTTTACGTATAAGAAGAGGTTACAACTATTTGCTGTCGCACCCACAGAGCCACCTTTATTAGATAAATTCCTGAAGGAATGAAAAACTTTCTGGGTATCTAAATTACCAATTTCTAGTGCTGTTATAGTTCAACGTCAGTTAGTGTCAGTTGGAATTAGAATAGAGACAGTATGGTTCACAAGTGAGTATACATAATTTTCTGTCATGCAAAATGTTCTTTAAGTGAGTCAGGATCAGTGTTGGTAATATAAAAGAGATAAAACTAGATTTTGAACGATTATAAAATTTGGATAAGAGTTTTTAGACAGCAAAGACTTTAAGATTCTTTATCGAAAACACATCAAGTAACATATAGTTAAAAAGAGATTTAAACCTTCTTTTCAAAAATGAATACCAAGATCTTTTACATGGCCTTTTTAAAGAAACATCACAATCCAAAGTAACAATTTTGAAATTTTTATTTTCGATTGTTTAGTTTCTTGTGGAACTTACTGTTTGACCATCACAGTAAGATATGACCTGCATTGGAATGTAATGCACAAATTAATATCGTATATATAGAAAACATCTATTTCGCGGTAATGTTTCTTTTTGAAGTTTCACCATTCGTATAAGGCCTATCGGGTGAAAAATGGGGGATAAGGTCAGTATTTTTTTTTTGTTATTGTTGACCATATGAATGCATGTCTACTCATTTAGCTAGCTCTGATGGTGTCCGATGATGGTGTTTGGTGGCTTCCTGATCCATGGATCAGTGTGCAGCTGTATCAAATTAAAGATCACCGGTCAAGCAATATAAAGAGGGAAACAAATCAAATTCTTTGAAGCGATCAGATGTGCGGGCAAATAATAATTAAAAAAAAAAATAGAAGTTAAGTAGTTAGATGGACTTACTCATATGATGCGCTGACCGGATCATCATAGAGACCGGATTGTGTTCCATTAACATCATCTTCATCATTATACGCTTATGTGAAGGAGTTTTTTTTTCAGCTTTTTTTTTCCTGTGCTGCTGTTGTAAATTAAGCAAATATGCAGAAAATATTTTCAACGATTTTAAGAAAGCTGCCGTTTGCCGACTTTGATCGCCAGAGGTGACCGCAAAGAAAGTGCAAAAATTTTATCGATATAACTAATCGATTTTACTATCGAAATTGTGAATACTTGCTTTTTTTTTTCTTTAGTCTTTATAATAATGAGAGCCAGGGAAAATGTAGTAGGTATAATTTTTCTTAAAGCTATTTGTTTTTTAATAGTTTTTTCGTGTCTGGATGATTAACGTTCTAATGACAACATTTTGATCACATTATTCTATATAAGAAAGAAGAACTTTGAATGATACGATAATTCTGAGAAATTTCTAAGGAAATTCTTTGAGAGTTCTATCATTTAAGTTTCTTTTCAAAAAAAAAAAAACAAATACTTAAAAATATTTTGAATCACTTAGAAGAGCAAATCAGCTATTGAAACATTTCGTGTAGTTTCTTGCAGTTTTTCTTAAAACCAATTTTTTTTTTATATTCATGTATTTTGTAACTATTTTTAGAAACAATAAAAAACAAAATACTATAAACTGGCAATAAAGATTTATTGGTATGAAATTTCGTGCAGTTTCGTACAATTTTTCTGTTCATTCAAATATCACAAGAAGATAAATTTTAACACATTACATAGATTCATTTGTGTAAGACATATTACTTTGGCTTTTAACATTTCTTTGGTATTAAAAAAAAAGGATTTAGAAACGTTTAGTTTTTCGAGCAGTTCTCCTGTACATTAATACAATGGTTTCTAATAAAAAGGAAACAAAAAGTTACGATGCCACATTAGTAGGTATACTTTAGGGAAAATTCGCGTAGTTTCGAGCACTGATTTATTTAAACACAACAATGCATTTTTTTACATTACCAAAAAGAGAGAATTTGTCATATTTTGTGCAGTTTTTTCTATGGACTCCAGCATTAAATAAATTTTTGCACTTTCGGGTAGTTTTCTTTCATTCATTAAAAAAAAATTACTTACATGTAAAGCTAGAAACTGACTTCTTTGTTCTAATTTTCCGCAATGTAAAAAGACTGTTTGTTCGTGTAGTTTCGATATCCTTTTTAGCCAATCATTTCAAACTGAACCACAACTTTTTTGTGGTAGTTCTGAGAGCTTTACTTAAGTCACACATAGATAGCTATGCGATGCCTTGAGAATAATTTGCTGATTGTTATTGCTAATAGCCAGAAAATTAAATTCGTGCAGTTTTTCTGTGTATTTGAAAATGCAGTTAGATAGCTTTACGTAGTTTCGAGTAGTTTTTTTTATTTTTAGATATTTTTAAATTAAAATGAAACAATTTAAAAAGAATAAAGTGCTTATTTTTTTTTAAACTGTTCAAATTTTGTAATTCGTGCAGTTTCGGGCGGTTCTTCCTTATATAGGTACACAATATAAAAGCAGCATAGGTATTACATGAGTACAGCTATTGGTATCATATATTAAAATAACTTATTAAACAAACTGTTTCCTACTTTGTATCTGTTTTAAATTTTTTTTTTTCAAATATTAAACAATGCTAAAAATATGGTAACTCTAAGAAAAAAATGCCAACCAGGGTAACACCAATTTGATATTTAGTTGACTAAAACTTACATTTTAAATAAGACCAAGTGCCTCTAGTGTCTAGTCAAGTCATTTGCTTAACTCATGACTTTTTTGTCTCCAAAAGAAAAGAAAAAAAAAAAAAAAACTTAACCTAAAAATCTTACAAATTTCGCCCAAATCTAGACACTCGACAATTTTGTTTTCTAATATTAACTTTGGCATAGTGTTTCTCATTAAATCGTATCAAAATGACGATAGTTAAACACTAATTGGCAATATAATAAATCAAAGATAGAAGAAAAAAAAGATGTAAGCTTTGACAATTTACAAGATTTAAAAGCTGTGACGAATTACTTAATATGGATGAGGGAATTTCTATGGTCTTCAAATGACACAACCAAATTGGAGAATTTCAACATTCCAGTCCAACCGACCAACTATTCACCATCATCATCATCATCATCATCATCATCATCATCATGATCAACAGAGTACCAAATTTTCCATTGAATGTTGTTAACTTAAAACAACCTAAATGGATAATGAAGAAAGTTTTTTTTTTGTTGTTGGTCAGAAGCAAACATCAAGAGAGAATCTATACGACCGACAGCACGACAACTACATTATAGATATACTTGGTCGATGAAGTCTACGACTTTTCAACTTCCAAACGACAGCGACAACGACATCGAAAACGACGACGACGACGACGACAGAGTGCGAGCAATTACCACAAAATATCACTGGCTAATCGACGATTTGATAATTTAATTACCCCAACTATAGGTAAAAGCTAAGTCAAGGCAGATGATGGTTGAATGAATAGGGGAAGAGGGGGTCTAGAGAGGAGGGATTCACTGAGACACTAACAACTAACAACTTGATAATTAATTGAATATGTTGGCAATTAAATTGCAGCTATTAGCTGTGAAATAAAATTAAAAGACAAAAAAAAAAAAAAACTTTAAGACCTCCTCAGCTTTTGGAAGAGATGAGGGACTTGGAGCTCTAAAACCTCACAGCTTCAAACCCCAAAGTCAGAGATGGAGTTAAGAGAGCCCAAAGAGGGTTAGGTGTATATCAATGTGCGAAAGTTAGTGAATGTAATTGGCTATAAGTTTGTTATTAAGTTTGTTTCTGAGGTCTCAGTCAGTCTTTAGCTGTAACAGTGCTATAGGTGAGAAGTGTTAAAATGGGCAAATTGTCAGTAGTTGTTACTGCTGCTACTACAACTGATGTGATTAACGCTAAGTTTTATTTTATTGGCTTTTGTTGTTGATTTTTTTTTTGGTTGTTGTTGTAAAGTGAATAAAATTTGATTTGAAACGATTGGATGGGGTTTGACAAACTAAAGGTATGTGGAAAAGTTAAAGAATTTGAAAAGCCTTATACAAGGCGAGTGGAAGATAAGTCGGAAAAAAAGAGACCTGTCGTGATAAATTATTCAAATGCCAGTAAATTTTTATTGGGTCTCAAAATTTTAATTTATATTTTTAATAGAAAATTATTGTGTTATAGACTACCAACATCTTTTTGAAGGTGAATTAAGTCAAAATGACAATAAAACTAGCCGTTTCTAATTCCGAAAACAAACAAATTGCATGAGGTCTCAAATGTAAATATTACTTTTGATTGAAAATTCTTGGCCAACAGAGTACAGAAACCTTTTTTTGAATATGAATTTCTTTAAATTTGCTATAATTTTTGACCAAAAAGGTCGTTTTTTCCGAAACAAGCAACTGAGTATAAGGTCTCAAAATGATGTTTTTGATTAAACATTTTTAGAAATATACAAACCCTTTAGAATTTTTGACAATAAGATTGTTTTTTCTTCTGAAAACAATATAGGACCCCAAGTAGGTACAAGAAAAACCCAATCTATGACGGATGAATGAATGGTTCTATGGAATCACTGACTTTAAACCACATCGAATCAATATGGATATGGTCACGTCAAAAGAGTAAGACATGACCGAATTAAACTACACGCAACACGTAGTTTTTGTGATACCTCTCCTCCCTTGTGTGTCTTGGTAAAAAGCTAGATGTAGGTTGCTTGTAAATTGTGATGAAGTTGGAGAGAACTATTATTATTATGATTTTTGTTACAGGAAAGTAAGTGAATCTGAATGCTACAATGTTGTAGGTACTCCTATGATAATAATGATTTTTGATATTAAAAGCAATACAACAACAACAAAAAATTCGATTAAAGTTAGAAAAAAAAATAAAAAAAAAAAATAGAAGTAGGTTAATTAGGTGGTTACTTTATTTGAAATTGAAGCTGGGTACATTGTATGAATAGACATGGGAAGGAATTCTTTTGTGAAATAAAATTGAAAATAATATAAATCAAAGCTATTGAGTTTTTCGAAATAGGAGATATGATGACCGATGATGGAAAGTAGAAGCTGACATCCAATCTTTTTTGAAGAATTTTGATGCTTTTTTTGTATTCTTTTTAAATGACAAACATTGTGAGGTTTTTTTTTTGTTATAAAAATCATTTTTGTAGTCATTTTTATATGGATATTTATTGTATGGATTTAGAAAGTCTTCATTGCATCAGATAATATTTTTCGCTCAGTTATAATAGTTGATATGAAGTTGTTAGATCAAAAGAAGAACACATAGAATATTTTTCGCTCAGTTATAATGAAAAATTTTACCCTTAAATTAAAAGCAAAGAATAAAAAATATTTTCGCTCAGTGCTAATTGTTTAATTTAGCTCTTGAAAATAAAATACAGGCGTTATTTTTCGCTCAGTTGTAATGATTGGATGTCATCCTTTGATGAAAGGAACACCCAGATAGGATTTTAAGCCCAGTTTAAAGCGATGTGTTTCATTAAATTGAATGAGTTAATAGAAAGAATTGTCCACCTTGCTCTAGTGATTAGATCTGATATTTAAATTAACAACATTTTTCGCTCACTATTAATTGAATATATTGAAGGAATTATTTTCTCACTTCTAATGATAGAATCTTGTTTTTAATTTTGAGGCAAAAACATACAATAAATGTACATATTTTGCTCAATTGTAATGATTGGATCTGTTCCTTAAATTAAAAGAGAAGTACATAATATTTTTCGCTCAATTATAATGTTGGGACTTCGTTTTCTAAATTAAAAGATCAGAAAGATTTTTTTTACTCAGTTCTAATGATTGAATCTGGCCCTTTAATTGAAAGCACTACACAGAAAATATTTTCGCTCAGTGCTAATGGTTTAATTTAGTTTTTGAGTTGGAAAAAAAAATATAGACAGTATTTTTCGCTCAGTTGTAGTGATTGGATGTCATCCTTTGTATAAAACTCATTTCTAATGATTTGATCTGGTCCTTAAATTGCAAGAGAAATACATAATATTTTTCGCTCAGTTACAATGATTGGACTTGGATCCTAAATTAGAGATCAGAAAGGATTTTAACTCAGTTTTAATAATTGAAACTAATCCTAAGTTGAAGGAAAAAGAGACTGTATGTTTTGCTAAGTTCTAATCATTGAAATTGGTTCTTAAATTGAAAGCAAAACACAGAAAATATTTTCTCTCAGTGATAATGGTTCAATTAAGTTTTTGAATTGAAAATACAATACAGATGGCATTTTTCGCTCAGTTGTAATGATTGGATATGTCATCTTTTAGTTAAAGGAACACTCAGACAGAATTGTTAGTCCAGTTCAAAGGAATGGATATGGTTCATAAATTGAATAAGTCAACTAACAGAGTTGTCTACTTTTAGTAGTTGCTCAGTTCGCTCAGTTCTGATGATTATCTGTTTTCGGTTTGGTGATTTTGGCACCTTTTTTAATAGAAAAAAAAAACATTCTCTTAATGGCAGCTCCTCCAAAAAAATTTGGATTTTTTTTTTGAAACTGTGTTACACGTTAAAATTAGCCATCTTATGAAATTACATTAAAATTTATTAAGTGCTCAGAGTCAGAAGACATTACAATGTGTGGCGTTACAAAGTGTTTGGAGTCTCACCTATCAACTAATTTAGATTCTCCATCTAAAAAACTTACTAGAGTTCTAAATTTTAATTAATTTTTCTATTCATTAACATAAAAGTCTATAGAAATCAGCTAAAATTTAGGTATTTGTATGCAAATATAACCCCCAAATCAATCTTAGACCACTTTACCCTTTTTTATATGTACATTTATTTTTGTATTTAATTTCTATGTAGAGATATCAGTTTCATTTTGTTTTTCAATTAAGTGATTTTATATAGATTATTTAAATAAAATTATTATCAAACAATTCAAATCGGAAATGTAAAATAAAAAAAAAAACAAAATTAGTTCATCTGACCTACCCTACCATAGTCAAGTTTACTTTTTGTGTTTCATTTGTATGCTTAAGTAAACATTGAATAAATTCACATAATTAAAAATTCCATCAATTATAATATGCGCATGAAAATTAAAGACAAAAAAAAAGATTTCTGAGAAAAATCATAAAATTTGATTCTCATCGTTTTTTTCGAGATATTGACACCTTCTTCATCTTCAAGTTTCTCGGTTTTTGATTTCTAGCAAAAAAAAAAAAACAAAAATAATTTAATGGAGGAAGTTGCTCCTCTTCTTTATTTTTATTTTATAATTGTTTGTTTTTTCTTTTTTTTTTCTTAATCGATATGATTTGTTTAATTTATTCATAGTATATGTATTTACGTCAGAAGCTCTTGTTTTTATGAGTTTTAAATGATTTTTTTTCGGTTAGTTGATAATCATAGAGGGCTTTTTTTGGATACCCTTGTTTATCAGTTATAAATGAGTTTAGTTTATGGAATTAGAGCCTATAGAAGATTTTGTTTTGATATATTCTTCCGGTTTATTATAATTATTTCTAAAGAACCAAAGGTTCTTTTCTTTTTACCCAAACCAGTTTAATTAGTTTGAGTGTCAAAAATATTACCATAATATTTTTAATTTGTTGAACGAAACACCTAAAAAGTTTTTTTTTTTTTGATTTGGTCAAAGTTATTAAAAAAAAAAAAAACGAAATTAATAGGGATTTTTTGCTTTGACAATTTTTATGACGGAAGTCGTTAATCATTTTGTATTGATTCATTAATTTAAACATATATTTGTTGTGTGGAAGAAATTATTTACATATTTAAATAGTAGTGGACTAATAGGGCTGCCATGAGGTACCTACTCTGAAATTACATTTTTGAAAATAGCCAATAACTTATAAATGTTTCATTCTTTGCTAAAAAGAAAGTTGTCAACGATTTGATAACATTTTTGAACTTCTCATTGTGATAAAATGAATAAATGCTTTTGGTTGGTTAAGCAGCTTAACAAAAGGCGTAACCAAAATTAATAGTTGAAACCAAAATATTGAATAACAATGCGGCCTCCAACAATTATTCTTAATTCAAAATCGGTTAAGTCATCAAAAATCATTGACATTGCTTTGAATTCATGAACAAATTCATTGAACCAAACAACAAATCAATTTAAATGTCATTTGCCAAACAAAAAGAAGGAGTTCCATTTTGACCACAATGTCTTAATGTCTTGAAAATGTCACTCGGTATGACCAAGCCTTGAAAAACCTTTCATGTTTTTTTTATATTCTTATCGAAATTTCAAAGTTTCAAAAGAAAAACTTTATTCAAGGTTGATTTTCTATATTATAGCCCTCGCCTTGAAAATCTATTTTTTCTATCTTATGTCAAAACCTCCATTATAGACCTACAACAAGAATTAAACTAGACACTAAACAAATTAAAGTCACAAGAAATGTGTCAACTTCGTATCCTTCTATGTTTTTTTTGTATCTTAACAAGTCAGAATGATATAGTCCAGCAAAACTCCGACCACACAACTTATTTAGTCAAGTTTATTAGTGAAGCTATAATCTGCGCGAGAGACATACACACTGAGAGTGCGCAGCGCAGCGCATATAGCATAAACAAGCTTACAAGCATTGAAGACTGAAGACTCAAGACCGAACAGAACACACACACCCAATAAGAGAGAAGAGAGAGAGAGAGATCGTTTTTAATCCATCACCTGTGAGAGCATAATTTATTGTGATAAGATTATACACAGGTAAGACTTCGTGTAGACGCCAAATCGATTAATTACACGAGAACCATTATGAATGACAAGGTTCGCTCTTGTTCGCTGTCTGTATGTTTAGATATGACTTTAAAGAGTCTTTTCTTTTTTTAATTTTTTTATATGCAGAATAGAGTATAGACGTACCACGAAGACTTCCCCTATATGCGCCAAGTTAAGCCCGTTTGTCTTCATCTTAATTACCAAGCACATGCAATCAATCCATCAAGCATATCAGCAAAAAAACATGCGTAGATCGCACATCTTCATTTAAAGAGACGAGGCGCGCTTGGCGGTGGCCTGGCCGGTGCCGGCGCGATGGTATGGCGCACGGTCTACTACAGCTATCCACCTGTTATAAGTTGCAAAAAAAAAAAAAACAACTTCAACCTTACTAAATAACTAGAAGAGCTATGAAGATACACTTCAGGTACTAAATAGTTTAATTTGCATAAAGATTGCATATTGCCAGTTAAAATGAAGTGCACCACGCGCATCCATTAAATTGTTACAATTGCACTGTGCTGTTCATTTGGAAAAAAAAAGTTCATAAAAACCAGCAATAGCTTTGAAAACATGGGTAATGTTTTCATAATGCTGACGGAATTGGGGAGATCAAGTGGGCTAAGGAGAAATGGTGAAGTGAAGGTACTCTCAGGCAAGGTGAAGATCACCAGTTTATTTGATGGAGAAGTAGAAAATGGGGGTTCTGCTAATATTTGGAACATATTTGACGTCTACAGTGGAATTCTTCGCAGTTCTTCGATTTGAGCGTAAATTTCATGCAGATAGCTCTCAAGGTTCATGAGAGTAAAATGATGTTGGATGTAGGAAATTCAACTCTTAGGATGCTTGAAGGCTGTATTACGCGTATTTACGCCCAAACGGACATCCATTTTTAAGACTAATACCGGCCCTGGGGTGAAGAATATGTAAAGAATACTTCAGTAGCTTAGATCCAAGTTCTTTAACATAAAACTGTTAAATTTGAATCTAACCCGTCGAATTTAGAGCTGATGTGTTATGCAATGGTTTACTAAACTCATGTAGGTATCTGACCGAGGAAAGGTTTACAACTAACAGTCTTTCACCACCCTACTGATCAGTTTTCACGTTTTTGTCTTAAGTGTCAAAAACGAAAACCATACTATAATATTCTCATCATTTTTTTTGTTTACTTTTTGCGTATTCAAAGTAAAATAAAAGTGAAACTTATCAAAGAAACACAACAAATATTTATTTATTTATTTGAAAATATTTAATAAATCAAGAAAACCAAGTAAATACAAGCACCAATCTGTGTTTCACCACATTCAGGTTATATTTATTGCCTATTTTTCAACTTAAAAATACAAATTTCTCCAACAAAACACAAAATAGCGACCACATGTGCCAATCCCATCATTATTAAAATCCATTTCAAGTCTTCAACCTTCATTGCTCGTAATTTCGAATGAAATCCAAAATCTAACTTATTAATTTTTCCAACATCCAGTAAATCATGAAATGTCCTCTTCCGCCAGAAATTCATTAAACCACTTGATTGTGTTTCCAAGATATGAAAGTTTAAAGCATTTTTATAAATTGAATTTTCATTTATAGAAATAACCTCAAAAAGATTTTCCAACAGTAATAATTCTTCCGACCAACGAAACAATTGTTGACCAAAGCATTTTTGTTGATTTTCATAAACCTGCCATTTCATGTTAGTTAAAGTGAAGGCATACTTGGTATCCAACGTATCTCGAAATCTTATAAAAGTCACTAAGTTTTTTTCGCATAGAAAAAGATTTGAATATTTTTCAATGAAATTACGTCTAAGACTGTATATTAATTCGACATGAATTTGCTGTATGTATATTTTTAAGCCCGATGATTGAAGGTCATCAAAAGATTTTATCATATTTTCGCGCGGTGGTTTGGTCATAAAGGATTGAAGAAATGCATCGTATGAAGTAACAATCATGATTCCAAGTAAAAAGATCAGCGAATAGATGATTTGTGTTGTGAAAGAAGCATTTGGTATTTCAGAGAATGACTGTCCAAGTATTCCACGAAAACAATCGATGTTGAATAAGAAATCACGCAAATTGAATATACGATGTGATTCTGTGAGATTAGCAGCTATTCCAAGTAAAACAGAAAGCAATATGAATACCAAAATTGTTAGGACAAAGGCTTCCCAATGGAAAATAAAAGTAAACACTTTATATGTCGGGATGTTTGGCTCTATGGGTAGCATCACACCCAAATCAAAGTCGGCACATGGATATGAAAACCAATGCATTGAATCTTTTAAGAGCTGCATGGTACCGCCTGATATCTCAATAGTTCCATTCAAAACAAGCTTGTGCATAGTAAAAGACGAAACTGAAGTCCTTGTTCTCGAAGTATTCAATCTAGCATTGTGCCGCTTAGAAAAAGCCTTCCAAATATTCCCCCCATATCCACTAATAATCGTTTCACCTTTCACGTTTTCAGAAATGATAATTCCTGGCTCTGCTCCTCCGAAAACAACTGGCAATGTAGAGCCCTGAAGATCCCTAATTCGATTTGGGAAGATATCCATCACCGAACTCTGTTTATTCCATAAGAATTCTTCAATAGTAAAATTTCCAAAATTGCTATAACTGTAGTAAGCCGAAGATGTGGAGAAGTCTTGAAAAATTGCTACAACATTTATCATTTTGTTCAGCCAACAGAAATTGAAAAGACTCTTCAGTTCCAAATGGTTTCTTGAAGAATTCTTGAGCACAAAAATTGTTTTACAGAATCGCAGGTGCTGAAGATGTTCCAAAAGTCCCTGAAGAAATAAATTATTTGAATCATATTGAACTATGGTAAGAATGTTTTCATTGAATTCTCCCTTCAAGTAAAATGAAGAAGCTTCAGTTGATATAATTACTGGAACACCAAGTGAAGATGAAATGTTTTGTATAAAATCTTCATCGAAATCAGTGTAGAAACTGTCCTGGGATGCTTTGAACAGAAATACGCTCTCAAATCCATCGATTTTGTTAAGATTTTCGATAAAGCTCAAAAACTTTACGCTAAATTTGGCATCAATTGACACAAATTGAGCAGCGAGCAGCATTGCAAAGATAGCAACGAAACTGATGGTTTTGTATTCCATTGTTTACTTTTCTAATTCTTCGTCTTTTTTTAGAATTTCCAGTGAAGCAGTGAAGAGCAAAGACTTTAGTTTCAAGAATTCGAATGAAAAAACTTCTGCTGGATTTTAGGAGCGGGAGTTTATTGTAGGAAAAGTTATTTAATCGCTTGCAGCGTAAGTTATTTCAGTCGCTAATTTCTTTTAATGGATGTATTCAGTTTTAATTTGAGACATTACATACATCCATTAGTTTCCATTAGAAAGGTATTAAAAATTGTAATTACGGAGGATAATTGTTTAAATTCAAAAACATAGAAACAAATAAACAAAGTGTATTAGTTTCTTATGTAGCAGACAATGGGCCAAAATGTCCCACACCTAAATAAAAATAGATCTCTACGAACATATCCTTCGAGTTAAAGTGATTTTATTTGTCCCTAACTAACAACTTAGTACAAAAGCAACAATGAATCGAATCTGCAAAATTAGCTAAAAACGGTAGGATATGAAAAAAAAGCTTAGTTTTGTACTATTGATTACACCGGAAAGACCATCAGTGGCGCCATCTTTATTTAAGGTTTTGAGTTAAGAGAGCGTTCCCGGAATGATTAGTAGGTATAAATAAATAGAATAAAATAAAAATTATCTTCATCCATACTTCGATGATTTGGGGCTGATCTCTAGAATCTGAACTTGCCTCTTAAAATTCCACACAAATCAATCACTCTTCCACGGACTTTGATCTCAGACTTATGGAATTTTAGCAACAAAAAAATTTAATATTGTGAAATTCACCTTCTTTGGGCAAAACAAAAATAGTGAAACGAAAAAAAAACTGCCTTTGAATAGAATCGCATCCGACTTCTGAAGATCGTGAGAAGAACCCATTGAAGTCTCAAGTTGGTTGGCTTTGAAGAAAAAAAAAAAGAAGAAGAAGAAAAAAAGGGGCGCCTTGCCTTCTTTATCGTAAAAAATATCTATGAGCTCTTTTCTGTTGAGTGAGTGTAATTGAAAAATATAAAATGATCGACCATCAACACCTGATAGGCACAACATTAACATCTAAGCGATGGCAATAATTCCAAGAGCCCGAACAGAGCAGTCTCGCTGCAAACTTGTGAACTAGAATGTGGACTCTTCAATGGGTTGAATGCGGCTATGTTTGGCTGCATATAGCAGTGGTCCAACGATTATATTCGACTATGATGGGAAACTTGGAAATCGACGACGACGCTAGGCACGTTGACAGGCACGCATGTGCGTACAAAATTTAGAATTCGAGGTTTTTTTTTAAGAAGCCTTTGGCGCTGGCGATGGCTTCGGTCTTCGGTGTGCAATAGACTGAAGAAGCTTGTAGACATTTAATTATCTTCAAGAGAAGCTAGCGACGATTTGTTTCAAAACGTTTGTACGATTCTATTTTGTTGAAGATGTAAAATGTAAGATGATGATGATGATGGCCACCACCACCACCACCACCACCGCCACCGTGGTAAGCTACCATACTAGATCATTTGGATATGGAGGCAGTAGAAGATGAAGAAGAAGCGAATGATACACGAAGAAAACGCTTAAACGCACTATATGTACGCATCACGCGCGGAGGGAGCTGTGCCAGTTTCTTGGATTTTTCTTAAGATTATATAGACTTTGATGGACGGACTTGAGAGATGGCTATGGCGATTGGGATGACGATTGCGATGGTGATGATGGCGTTGAGAGATCAGAGATTGGTGCGGGAGCTAACTCATAAAAGTGGTCGGGTTGGTCAATGGGATTATTGCGTGAGAAAAATTCATCTGCGCAAATCTTGTCGAATCTTTTGATGGTTTTTTTTTTTTAATTTTTAATTTTTGTAAAAAAAAAAGAAGGAGAATCTGATGAAAAGTAAGCCTTGAAGCATTTGTACTTGCGCCAGCTGATGATTAGAGTTTCAAAGTTGACTATAGATTTGTTTTGAGTGTTGAATGATCGCACGGCGGCGGCGGTAGCGTCGCGATCCGTAGAAAATTGTGGTATGGTGCATGTTTATGAGAGAGGGAAGCGAACTTTATTGAGGCTGTATAAATTTATTTGTGAATTTTAATTGTTAGTGAAAGTTTTTTTTAAATTTTTTTCGTTTTTTTTTTTTTTTTTTATTTTAGTCTATGATGGCAATGATGATGATGATGTTGTTGGGGATAATTGAGGGACCTATAGATGTTAGAAATTGATTTTTTTTTCTTCTACTTAAATTTAATTTAACCAGGAACTTGATACAAGCAGCGAAGTTTTTTTGTTGTTGCTATTTTTGTTGTTAATTTGGGGAATTTTCAATTGATTTTGTTATGGCAGTAGATAGTGGCAAAACAGTTTAGTGGCACGCGACTTGAACCTTAAAATAACTTTGAAATTTGGTAGAGAAAAGGTGTTAGAAACTTAAAAGAGTTGTGCTTCACCAAAAAATTGTACCTACCTACATAGTCCTTGGGCTAGAAGTTAATTGTTAATTTTTTAAACGGTCAGGAAATTAGGTTTTGGAAATTTTTAACTTTTTTATAACCATAACTGGGCTTGAGTATAAATGAGGATAGGTGGGGTATTATTATAGCTTGTAGGTATAACTCTAATAGACTTTCCCCCTTTAAGAATTATATTCTATAAGAGCTAGTGAACGTTTTGAAAAAGTCTTCCTGGCAACGCTAATTTTTTAAATATATCGTTACGCCTGATGGTTCGTATTGGTCTCAAATATCATCATTTGGCAGCTGTCAGACGGGGTCTTCGACAGGCTCCCAAAGTACTAACATCATCCCTAAAAAACTAATTTTGAATGTGAAAAGTTGAAGAACCATACGAGATAAAGCAAAACAATTGAAAGACCGTTAATGATTGCATTCTTAAGAACGCCAAGGATCCAACGAATGCAAAGACTGCAAGCAAAAAAATGCGAGATAGTAAAAAAGAATGCGATGACTGCAAACGAAATGCAAATGCTGAAAAGGATTGCAAAAAAAGCCTAGAGTTGCAAAGGATAAAAAAGATTGCAAGGGAATGTAAAAATGCATAAAAATGCAAAGACTGTAAAGAATTCCAAGAAATGCAAAGACAGCCAAGTAGCAAAAAAATGTAATGCAAAAAGATTGCAAAAAGATTGCAAAAGATTGCAAAGAATGCCAAGACTGCAAATGATTGAAGAAGAATTACTCAAGGATTGCAAAGAAGAAAAGCAAGGAATGCGAAGACTGAAAGGGATTGCGAAAATGCAAAAAAAATGAAAAGAATGTAGACACTGTAACAACGTTTAGAGAATAACAAGGAATGCAATGACTGTCAAAGAAAACAAATGTTGCAAAAGAATGCAGAAGAAAGCCAAAAATACAAAATGTTGCAAGAACCTCACAAATTGCAAAAATCCAGGCATTCGTAGAAAAAATGCATTCCATTGATTGATGTTAAATGAATGGTATAGGAAAAAATACTGATTAAGCAAGCTTCAATAGAGTTTGGACGCTCAGTTGCTGCGCTACATAAATTCGTAGAAAGTATGTGTATTTGAAAAATCACGGTAGAAAGCGTACATTAATTCTGCTATGTACACTTTCAATTATTAAGCTACATATAAATTAAAATCAAATTTGAAATTGATATAGCAAATCAATTATTATCTTCAATCGTTTCTTAGCTCACCAGTCCCCATTTTTATCGTGGCAAACGAAACTTTATAAAACATAAATGCGTTAGCTGACAAACTGGATTTTAATTAGACGTCACATACAAAATAATGAAATTTAATCAATTAAAAAACTGATACATTGTTGGTAAGTTATTAAATGCATTTTCAATAAATTGTAATACATTTTTACTGGAATTAAATGAAGAAAGACTACGTCTGGATGTATTGCCTCTTTCGGTATACCATAAGGTTCTGTTCCTAGGCCCCATTTTGTTTTCAATTATTAACTAATTAATAATATTCTTAAATGCAGCACTAATCTTTATAAATATCATTTGCAAAACGTCAAAATATTGGTAAATATTAAAAAAAAATCCTAATACTATAATGCGCACACATACACAACGCCATCTTCTAACATTTCCTGTTTTAGCCATCATTTTTACGACTTATTTTTCTCTTTAATCAATTTTCTTTTTATTTTTTTTTTTAATCAGATTTATCTCTTATAATGTAAATAAGATATAAATTGTCTTCTCAAAAAGATACGGATACTTTAAGCGATCGATTGATGCAAACAAAACTTAACGTGGTGGTATATACCATCATGATGATGGTGGTGATCATAATCAGTTATCTTTAAGTGGTAGCTTAGTTAAGTCATATCGTACAGGAAAAAATATATTGTATATCTTTCTGTATCTTCATTTGGCTGGAAGCACAATATACTCATTTATGTTTTTTTTTTTTTATTGGAGATTTATTAGAGTAAATTTGTATATTTTTTGTTAAAGAATATTATGATAATCTCCTTTGATTTAAAATTGATATTTTTGTGGGAATCTATAATTTCTTCATATGCATAGGCACTAGGCACACATGCTTATACGAGAAGGTATCTTCAGTTGGTGAAGAGTCTTCAATTTAGTTGAGTTAATATGGGAAGTATTTGTTTTTGTTGTTGGTTTGTTGGTTGGTTCACAAAAATGAAAAGATGAAGATATCTTCAGTTTAATCAAGTAATGCATGAGCATATTTATTGAAAATTATTATTAATTGAAGATATTGAATTGGGGAAA
Source organism: Meliscaeva auricollis (assembly GCA_948107695.1). NCBI lineage: Eukaryota > Metazoa > Arthropoda > Insecta > Diptera > Syrphidae > Meliscaeva > Meliscaeva auricollis. Next base: position 51,925,069 of record OX403619.1, on the reverse strand, counting down.
AAAAAGGATTTGAAAAGATAGATGCAGTTTATATTTATAGAGATAGAAGCTTAAATATGATATTTTGATAGAAGCTATGGTTTCTAGAAGCTTTGAGCAAAAGTTATTGAATGTAGAAATTTATCAGAAGATCTTGTAAAAATATTAATTTAATAGGTTGCCTATTCTGTTGATTTATATTTTGGTTGCGATTTGTTCTGAAGTGCTTACCAGAACCAAAACATTTAGCAGATTTTACGATACAATGAAAAAACTGTCCATTTGATAGAATTTAAAAGGTCAACAAATTTCAGTTAAGAAGAAATTCCATTGATAAACCTTTTCAATTGGTATGCTTATCAAACCGAGTTAACTCGCAGTTGAACAGAAACCAAGTTTAATTTAACAAATTCAAAAAAAAAGTTGGTTACATTAAATTTGCATTTTCACAGCCTAAATTGATTCCTTCCATGGTCAGTCAAGTTATATCTCTTAATTGCCTTATGAAGTCACTCAAAATTTTTTTTTATGTATACACATCCTGCTTCACCCAATTCCAATTCAACATTTTGACAAGACTTCATTTTGTTGTATTTTTTTGACAATTTGAAGTGTTGCCAAACCACCATTATCGACTCGAGTTATAAAAATTTGAATTTCAAATTTCGAAACAAACACAAAACACAACATAAAACTTCCCTCAAGTAACTTACAACCATACATCAATTTTCCAATTAAACTCACCTTACTGCGTGTTGTTGTATACATAATGCAATTTTATGTATCTAGAAACAAGTAGGTATATGTACGAGTATCTCTGAAGGAGTCATTACCAATTCTGCACAGAAAGAACGAACGAGATAATTTCGTCCCCCGGGACAGTAGCACTCATGTAAAAAATAAAAAAAAAAAACACATGACAACAACAACAAGGTATAGACAAGACACAAACCACGTTTTGATTTAATTTAATTTTTTTTTGTGCGGCACCAATGTTGCTGCCACAATTGAACCAGCTTTTGCGGGGCATGATTTACGTCATCAGACATGAGAGTTCCAGCGTACCGGTGTTACGCTAACCTATTTTTGTGTTTTTTTTTCATCAGTTGATAGTTTAGCATAATTTTTTGTTGTATTGCCTTGCAAATGTGCTATTTGTGTGCTTCATTGAGGTCTACTAAGGGGATCTCACAATGAAAAGTAAAAACAACATTCACCCCCTCATATGACATGATTCCGAGAGTCACCTAGTTATGCCTTACTTCCTCGCTTGATCTTACTTTCATGTTGCACAGGCTCTATCAGCTTCAGCTGGCTTCAACTATGACGACAATAAAAACAAAAAAAAAAAACGAAGAAAAAATAAGAATAAAAAAAAACCGACACAACATTGAAAATCGTGAGGAGTGTGAACGAAACGCTCTAGCGACTTCACCAGAACGTGACACCCTTCGGGTTTTGCTTTGCATTTGTAGGTTTTTTATGTTTTTTTTTTTGTTATTTTTAAATTTAAATCCTGGAAGAACCAAGCATAAAGGTGACTTTGCGGTTCATAGTTGTTATTACGGTTTTGCTTTCGGTAAAGTACGGCCTCCCACAACGGTACTATAACATACCAATAGGTATACCCCCACAGCACGTAATATCTCTAATAATGGTGGTGGCCTTTTTGGTGGACAATATTTTGTTTTGCTTTTGGTTAAAAAGTGGTATGTAAAGTTTACTTAACGGTGCGCCAATTTTGACAGCCGCTTGTTTGGTTGTTTGCATAGCTGTCAGTCATCATGTTGCGAGCGCATGCGGTGGTGGTAATGTTGTGCAACATGTACAAGTACCTACAATACACACATTTTTTTTTGACGGATAATTTCTGTCAATTTGACATGCACGATGGACGACTCTGACTGTAGGTATGTTGTTACAGAGAGGGCTTGAGAGATATTGTGGTGTTCCTTTTTATTGTTGCTGTGATGGTTGTTTTATATTAATGATTGCACTTCTAGATGAAGTTTTAGTGTGGTTTTTCGCAACATGTTGTTGTTTTTTTTTTTTTTTTATTTTAATATCCCCCCTTAGGCGGACGATTTGAAAATTCTATTCATTCCGAGATGTAGGTTGGTAGGAGGTAGGTAGGTATATGTGCAACAAGCCCTTGAGGGAAACTCTCAAGTATTTATCATCTTGTTGTGAAGCATTTATGATGCTTGTAATTGAACATGATTTTTAAAGCTATGATGATGATTCATGATGCATGAACAATGTTTAAAGTGCAATTAAAAGATGATTTAGTCATTTCATTTCGTTTCGGTTTCATCGCTGTTTTATGTGTATGGAGAATATTATACTATAGTTTATGCTAAGTACTCCAAAGATGTATTAATCACTTTTTTTTTGATGTTGTTGTTTCTCTGTACTAAAATCGAGTGTGAAGTATTTGGACAAGTGGGTTACAAGAAAAAAAAAGAAAAAAGAAACAATAACGAAATATACAAATTGGAAAACAGTTGAAATATAGTTAACGCAAATGCCTATGGGGGACTTGAAGTAAATATATAAGGTAGTTAAGGGAGCAATTAGATGTGACAGATTGAATGATAATTAGTGAAGGGTCATTAGTCTTTAGAAAAAGAAGAAGTAGAAAATGCCTCCCAGCATGACATGAGAATTTTTTTGTAATTTACCTTTTGATGGTTAAATATGCATAACCGATAGGTATCTTATCTTAAAAATGTCTGAATAATTTTTCATCTAACCTCGACTTGGATTCTGATGGGAATTGTTAAATAATGAAACTATCTGCTAGAAAAAATAATCGATATGGCTTCAAACTATAAGCAAAACACTTAACCTACTTTTGATCTAAAAAAAATGTGTTGGGGGGAGGGGGGGGGGTCATAATTCCATACAAATTTTGTGAGTGGATTATCTCGTAAACGGTAAGTCTAAGTGAAAAAATATCAAGCTCAAAATTGAAGCTTGCAATATCTTCTACCAAAACGAATTTAAAGCAATTTTTTTAAAAATCAGATAGTTTCAAAGATAGTTCAGATCGGAGAGTTTTATAATACATATAAAAAGGACTGTTGTGTTTATTTCATAACAAGATTTAAGGATACGTAAACTTTGAATAAAATTTTGTAGAAAATTTATTTATTTTATTTTCAATTACAAAATACAAAAAAGACCAAACAAATGCAAACTCACCTTAAATCAAAGGACCCACATCCGATAAATCGATTGAATCTGATTATTATTATTACAAACTCCCATCATATATTCAATTGATTGTCCCTGCAATAAATTTAGCTTCTGTTTGCTTTATTATTACCAACACTTGTTGGCCAACTTGTAACACACCAAACCTAACAAACTGTATGTCTGATACTTCAATATAGTGTAGCATATCACTTACAGTGTTCATTATTATTATTTTTATTAGGTAGTTGAACATAAAAAAAAAATTCATTTTTATTATAGAAAAATAGCAAATAGCAGTGGCATACAACATGTATTCATGTGGTAAACAGCTACTTTGGTTGACTTATCAAGATCTTAAACATGATTGGGTTATTATAAGCTATACCCACCAGACGAACCCCGCACAAACCACCACACCAGGATTAATATACTTTATGAAAAAAAATATTGATTTTTGTCGTTTGATAAAAATACAAAAAAAAAAAAAAACAACAAAAATCAAAGACAACTTGGTCAATAACTTTATAATGCATGCAGGTTGAAATGAATATAATTGAAACTTAGGACTGGAGATTGAAATAAATAAATTACAAACAAACAAAAAAAAGATATAAAAATTGAGAAATATCTGGTGCATTAAATTGCCTTGTTTAACTTTTGTGTTTTAACACAAAAAAAAAAAAAAAAACAAAAAAAAAAAACTGACAGACGGAAATAGCTACTCAACTTCTTTTTTTTGAAAATTATAAATCTTTTAATTAATGACTTGTGTGCGTTGTCACTTTTGATCAACTAATAATTGAGATAAATCTATTTGTGGATGATATTTTTTTTTGTTCATTCATTCTTTGGTTTATTTAATGCAGAATTGCAAAGTTTTGGTGACACTTCATGTCATTTGATTGACACCTTTTTTAGTCATTATTTTTTTTAGCAGATGATTAGGGGAACTGGTAAAGAAAAACATTTCTCAAAAAGTGTTTGATACACCGCCGAGAGAAATATTATAAATTTGTGTTTCCGGTGTTGATTTTCTGTAAGTATGGTAGACAATAGGAAGTGGATGATGATCCCACCGTTAAAGTATCTACAAACGTCTATATCAAGCCTTTTAATTATTTCAATTTATATGTAGTTTTTAGGTGTATGACTACACATGACATATCAAAATGGCGCCCAACAGAACTATAAGTGGTTAACTGGGTATGCTGAACATGATGGTGTACTTATTTTTCTAGGTTAGATCAAATAAGAAAGATTTTCGCTTTGGAGGTTTTTTGTTTAAAGCCAGAAATTAAAGATAATCCCCACCATATTTTGGTGTTATTTGTTTTTATGTTTTATATCTATATCTTTGTTCTTTGCAGATTATTTTGATATGCATGACATTTTTTTTAAACCAGTTATTTATATTTTTAAACAATTAAAAACTCGAAAATGGACCAATTTTGCATACAATAGGTGTTAATTTTAAGTACCTGAAATAATTCTGGCAATATTCTTGAGCCCAGAGGTCCTTTATTCCAAGAAAATATTGATACTCGCGGCCCCTTTTCACCAATTTTGAATTTGTGTATCAGAAAGTCTAGAATTGTGAAGACCTGTTTCACTATCAATCTAAAAGTGTTAATTTTAATGATATTTAGTCACAAATTGTATTCAAATTAACTAAATATCTGAAACAAAATTTAGTTTTTGGTGTTTTCGATGAATTATACCACAATTTTAACTTGGAACTACCAATATTTCATTATTCTATTTAGTTAAAAGACGACCCTTTTCTATGAACGTAAAATTCAGCTGTTTCTTTTTGAGTTCTTGTGTTTTGCTACAACTTGTTTAATACGAGTGTTAAGAAAAAAGCTTCCCTAATCGAAAAACCCAGAGTGTATATGAATTTCCTCGGAAATAACAAATAAATTCACCTGCTAATTAGCAGAAAACTTAAAAGATCATAAAGCCATCTACTTGATATGATATTTATTATTTATTTTTTTTTTTATTTCGTCATTAGTCTTTGGCACGCGTTACATAATAATTTCTTCAAACTAAATTTTACTCGACACACGACAAGTTTGTATATGATTTTAATTATAATTGCTATACGCTTTTTTTTTTTGTTTATATATGCTTAAGTGAGCTTTAAAATTATTACACAACTCTTAATAGTCCAGACAGACAGACAGTTGTTGTTTAATTTAAACTTCCTATTTATGTATTTTTAAATTCCTATTTTTAAAACAGATTATGATCAATTTATGATGACAACAACAATCTCTTAGCATAAATTCATAAAGCAAATCGATTTCAAACCTGGGTGGCTTTTATAGGTAGCGCTTTTTTGAGAATTTATTATTATGGCAGTTTACATGTTGGTTTTATGTTTTTTTTGTTAAAGCGTGGGTTTTGGAAATTGAAATTTTATTCATATATGAAACGCTGTTTCTTCTATAAACATGTGGAAAGAATTAATAAGTAGGTAAGAGGGGCTTGTTTGTCTAATAGGTTGTACAAACGTAAAAAAAAGTCTCCAATGTGAAACTCTCTGAATTTTTCCACGCTAAAAATTACAGCCACTATACTTTGTAGTTTGAAGAAACTGGCAGATTTCAAGTTACAAAGTTTTAACTAACTAATTTTGTTTTTTTTTTTTTAAATAACTAACCAAGTGTCAAATTAATAATGTTTAAAGATGAGTTAAATTGATATGTTTTCATAGAAAAATACTTTAAAGAGTTTTTCTGTCTTATGACGATAAATGCACAGACTTTCAGAGATCGATCCTCTGTCTCTTTTGTTGGAATTGTTAAACAGAACACACCTTTAAATATGAGGCATGGGTTACACGAAGCTGATTGCCATTGTTGCCAGTCGAGCCAGTCGCTTTTCTATACGACGACGCGACTACTGATTTTGCTCTGGTCCCCCATCTTTATACTAAACGTGTCGGATAATGCTTGACTTCGGCAATCGGTAGAGTAAAAACTACGTTCCTTCCTAATAAAATTTTTTGTATGGGTGATAGCATACCCCCTCCCCCCACTAAAGATAGAAAAGTGGGGGGGGGGGAACACAGCAACAAAGCACTGTTCATTCACTTCTGAATTGACGGTTTTACACTCTACCCATCTGATCTTTCTGCTCCGATCGTTGTAGTTCGAACAGCTCCGTTTTATTCCCTTTCTGATGGCTAGTGACTCTAAAAGGGTAGGCCCCAAGTTTCTGGAGTGAACAATTTGGAAAAAAACAAACAACCAAGACTTTTTCTTCAACTAGTCATAAATACTTAACATCTACTTATTTCCACTTAGCGTCTTCTACAAAACTTATTTTAAGCAATGCGGTCGGTCCTTTGAGACTTCCGGATCGAAGAAATACCTGTTCACCAATACAATAGTCGTTTCCGTTTTATTCTCTTTCTGATGGCTAGTGACTCTAAAAGGGTAGGCCCCAAGTTTCTGGAGTGAACAATTTGGAAAAAAACAAACAACCAAGACTTTTTCTTCAACTAGTCATAAATACTTAACATCTACTTATTTCCACTTAGCGTCTTCTACAAAACTTATTTTAAGCAATGCGGTCGGTCCTTTGAGACTTCCGGATTGAAGAAATACCTGTTTACCAATACAATAGTCGGCAATACAAATCCTATAATTAGGGAACACAATTCATATCTCCGTAAATCTCATCCAATGGTCCACAACAATATTGTTCCTTTTTGGAATTATTTTGCAGAAACCCATCTTCAACAGTGATTTCTCTTTTTTATTTTTCTTAAACTTCTGCCCAAAACAAAAAAAAGCCGCGAGAGTGACTTCGACGAAAAATAATTGACTTTTCTTGTTCTCTGTCCCGACTAAAGAAAAAGAAAAAAAAACAAATCAACGTTAACAGTGCTCACGTATGGAAACATAGTAATTTCTTTCAAATGGAAAGATGGAACTATGAAACCTCCAGAAACTTAAATATTTGTATTTCCTTCAACTCTATATCAACTATAGGTTGGTACGACTAAAGACGAAGATGGCACAGCATATAGTGGAATTGGGGGTAGTTGTAATATTTATGTTGAATATTTGCACAATAATGGCTAATTTGATCACGAAAAGGTAATAACTTACTTTTCGCGTCAGTGCTATCCCCCCCTTTAACCATCCCAAAGCATATTGAAGAGGTGAAGATGGAGACGAAGAAGCGATTTACCAAGGATGAGCGCAACAGCGGATCATCATATATTGGAAGTTTCTTTTTTCGTATATGTTTCGGTTTTATAGTGGCATAAGTAAACCGAAGCTCCCATCAGCGAGTCTTCCAGGATAAGAGGTGGATTTTACTCCACCATCACCATCATCATCATCATCAGCATTATCATCCATGATGGTCGTCGTCGTTGGTTGTTTTCGAACTGCAGTTGGTCGTGTGGCCATCAATTTTCTTGTAAATTACAAAAAAAAAAAAAAACCGAACCATTATGGTTGCTTGTGTCATTTCATGCACAGCCCGAAAGGCATCAATATCGAGAAACCCAAATCCAACAAAAACAGAACTCATCTTGAAGATGAGTTTTCAGTGCTTCATCTCGAAGCTCGAAGGAGAGAACTGTTAATGGATTCTTAATTGGTGATAACTTGTTTTTTGTTTTTCTTGTTATTTTCATTCAATTTTGGTGTGCAAAGAATTTCATTCCTCGTATCATTCGTCATTCATACGCAAGCGCTTGATGGAGAATTTAGAGTTCCCCTAATTAAATTTATCTCGCGCACATGTCAAATTCCATGCAATTCAACTCCAAATTTAACCACGAAATGACCACAGAAAGTGTCAGCCAAACACGTGTACCAATCGCACCTTCTTCAATCTCTCAGAATCAGTTAGCCATAGCTATCGTGTCGTTGTTGCATCCAGCGTCAGCTCTTTAACTTGACTTGCCGCTGATGCAGAGTCAGCTCTCAGCATGTTCAAATTGAATTTCCTCGAATGTCAACGGAACACGAATCAAGCCAACACCAATGGTCCAATGTACCTGATTCCAAATTCGTCCAATAAACAAGCAACGAGCAACAGCTTTTTAACACGAAGACTCCATAAAAACAAAAAATCAAACGAAAAAAAAAAAAACGAAAAACAACTCCAAACAGAAACACAAAAACACTCAAGGCGGTAAAGTCACAGTCGGAGAGTCTGGAGTTCCGTAGTCCGCAGAGTCTATATAGTCGGTGCGACACTGCTCTTACTTTGTTCACGCGATTAAGGTACTTGGAGAGGTAGCAGCACCACCTTTCTCATCATCATCATCATCGTCGTCATAGTGACCAAGTAAAAACCATCATGAGGGAGTCCCCCTTATCCATAAAGTTCGACAGTCAGTGGATCGTGGTTGTTGGAATAGAGGAGCTCCCTAAAACGGAGAAAGATTTGATGGTAACAACTCTCCTAGAGCTCTCGACTGATAATATAGTTTGTGTTTGTTCATTCTATTTGGACTCAGCTGCTGATGAAGATAATGATGATGATGATGATGATGATGACGATGATGATGAGATCCTCAAGAAAAGTGGTTAAGTCCTTTTGTGGGAATAACGACCCAGAAGACGACGCGACGGACCATGATGATGATGATGACAACCAACATAGCGGCCGCATGTGAATAGATTATCCATCCAGATGAAGATGGTAAGTGTCTTCAACTTCAAATCCAAATCATACGTGACGTTACAGCAGCAATGCTAGCTTCAAAGACAGGAGCAGGAATAGAAATGAAGAAGAAGAAACAACATTGCACAATCAGCCTTCAGCTAGCTAGCTGACAGAAGTAGCAACAACGGTAGTGATGCACCAAGTGCTCGAATGATATCCATTCATCAGTGAAAAGAAAACATTTTTATTGCTGCAAGATGCACGCGCGCCACAAACAAAAAAAAATAATAAATAAATAAACAAAGGGTGCAATTGAGTAGCATGTTATTGCTCAAATGAAGAAAAATTATCAATCTGAGTGAAGAAAGGCAGAGTTTTAATGGGAACTGACTCTAATGTAGGTACTTGGAGCTATAGGAAAAATTCATAGGGTGTCCCACAAGGTAGTGTCCAGAGAACACAACTCTTTTTGTTTTAAATGATGATTATAAATACTGAAGTGTTCGATAGTTTTTTTATAGTTTTCAACTGATTCAAGAGGTAATTCGCATTTTATTTTATTGCAATCAAATTGTAGGTACTTGGAGCTATAAGAAAAATTCATAAGGTATTCCATAAGGTAGTGTCCAGAGAACACAACTCTTTTTGTTTTAAATGATGATTATAAATACTGAAGTGTTCGATAGTTTTTTGATAGTTTTCAACTGCTTCAAGAGGTAATTTGCATTTTATTTTATTGCAATCAAAATTGAATTAGACTTAACGTAGTCAAAACCAAAAGAAGCAAGCTTAAAAATCAATTTATGAGATGTTTATCATCATTGTTTCAAAGTGGTCCCCGATCTTAGTACTAATTGGAACCAACGATGCTTGATTTCTGTAACCAGTTTCTGCATTTTATTGCACATTTCCAATAGATCCCCTTTATGGTAAGTTTGCAAAACAAAAAAATCTTGTACAAATAAAATTATAGCACAAAATATTTCGCGTAATGAAAATCTGTCCGATCAAAATGAAGATGCGGAATTTTGAATTCCTCGCGCTGCTTAAGCCTGACTAGATTCCAAGTTTCAATCCCAGTATGCACTCGCGTACGTATACAACAAAATGATGTGCCCTCTGAAGACGAAACACATATAATATTGAAGATAAACTAAGTTAAAACGGAATTCGTCCATACAACATTGCAACTACTTCTTTTTTTTTTTTGAAACAATTTGTGTTGGCGGTGGCGGCGCGGTACATAAATCTACTAGTGAACATGCTCATGTTATGGTTGTTTGAGTTTTTAAAGTTTTTTTTTTCCATATTCGTTTCCTTATTCAAGAGGATTATAGATTTACCAGCTGAGGTTGATGTGCAGGTGGAACAAAGGTAGAAAAACACAGAAACAAATAGTCTATAAGTTGGATGGATTTTATATTATGCGGTAGTTAAAGTAGATGAAGAAGAAATGGATTTTTGGAATATTTAAAAAAGTAGTAACATTTCGATGTGAGAAATTTGGTACGGTGCATATTTGAAGTTACATAGATGAGCTTCCGTATTGGTATGAGATGTGCGAATCAGTTGTTGAAGAGTATTCAAGGAAAAAAACGCAACGTGGAAGATGTTAGTACCTGCTTAGTAAAATTAATCAAGCAGTAAAATATAAAAGTGTTTTTTAGCAGAAAGCTAGCATGATGGGTAAGACACTTGACTGACACTTCAAGTGACGCTGGTTAAAATTCTAACTATTGTTTTGTGAAAAACACTGTATTGAATTCCTTCAACTTTGATGTTTGATAACATTTTTGCTTTCGAAGCTTAAGCAGTTTTGAATATGTACCAATTTTTTGACAGTGAAATCAAGCTAAAAGATAAACTGATCAACTCTGAAGCAACACAGTAGTGATTTCCAAATATTTGGATACGAGTTAGAACAAACTTAAACATACAACAAAATGTACTAAAAACAAATAATATATAGGGCAGCTGGTAGATAATTACTTGTGGAGTTTATCATGGGTCTGAGGATAGTCTAAAATAAACAAAACGTATAAGTTAGTCGACTATACAAAATTTAACTTCAACCAGTTCTGAATCAACCATATCTCTCACTTGTATATAAAACGCAATAAATTATTATTTAGTATCTCAATTCCGAAAGAACACCCAACTGTGATTTTCCCACTTTATCACTTTGCCCACTTTGTTGATTATAATTTTTATTAAACCAGAATTAAAAGTTCTTACCAATATCAACCACAAACAAGCACCATTTGTGGCATATATAATTATTTAAACATGTTCTCCGATTACAAAATGTGACAACAAAACACAATGCCGACGACTACGACGACGACGACCACGCTGCTGGCTGCTCTAAGTTGCACTATGATGTTAAAATGGCTAATAAAACGCTTGACTGATCAATTGTCAGATTAATTACCCTCCACCAAGTCTCAAATAAAATGACAGAATCTGATAGAAAAAACTTTTTCTAGTAGCCAAGTGGTATCTATTAACATACCTGTTGCTTTAAACATCCTCAAACAATTGCTTGAAATGATATATTTTATAATAGATTATAATCAAGTTTGCTGCTCAGCTCTTTTGTTTTACGATCGATATCTCAATAAAAAAAAAATAGAAACAAAAATTGAATTTATGAATCTAATTTTGAAAAATACAATTAGATCAACCAACAGGAAGTGGAATAATGTTATGAACAGCAGCAACAGCAACAGCAGCAGCAATGGTCAAGAGTTCGATGGGTTGGGTTGGGCCAAGTCAAGACAAAGTATATAAAGCCAAAGCAAAGTAGCTCTGGCATTATTATTGTATGAGAAATACAAAAATATTACCAAGTCAACGCAACGTGCCCCTAATTATCATACCGCTAAGGTGCACACGCCCAAGACCAAACCAAGTATACCAAGTAGAAAGAAAGATAAGTGGCTTGTAGTAAAAATCTGTAATGTTATTCATATATCTCTTTTTTTTTTCTTCTGCGGCTGCACTCTGCGCTGCGGATACAGATTTCGCATATAGAGTCGCCGCATCTATATCAAGAGAGACAAAGGCAGAGGCACAGCGAGTCTTGGGATACCGTGCGCATGATACTACACACGGTAGCAAAATTTATGTTTATTAATGGAGTTATTTAGAGAAAGAAAAAAAAAAAAAAAACTCCACAATATTTGAGCGCGTCTATATTATAATAGTGTTGTACCCAAGTATATCGATTCCCCAGAGAAGGAGGGTTACCTATGTGTCATTGATTCATCGTATATAAGCCACCGCCGCCGCCGCACCGTTTGTGACAAAAATAAAACTCTATCCACATAATATGTATAAAAGATAGAAAAGTCCCACACAATACTGAAACTTTGTGAATCATAAATATGAACTTGCTACATGATTAAGTGCAGTGTTGTGGCAGCTTTGCCACATTGCCCTGCGCTGCGCGAGTGAGGTATGAAAATTCCAATAAAGGCCACCTGAGTCAATGGGTGAGCGATTCCATTTGCACACAATCTCAATTATGATTTATTAATAAATTCGTATTCCGTTTTTTTTTTTTCTCTCTTTCTTATGTTTTATATATTGATTTTTTTTCCATTCATTGAGTTTCTTTGCATTTGAAAAATTGTTGGTTCCTTTTGGTATAGCGAGTACCTACTATATAGATACAAGTAATATACCGGAAAATGGTCTTAAAGAAAATTGTGTATTTTGAGCTAAAATAATAATAATAACAAAACCTGCTGTGTGCGATAGGTTGGGTCGTGATGATTTATTTATAATAAAAAAAAAATATTTTAATGATTGTTGTTTCTGTATGTATATGTTGTTGTTGTTGTATATTATATTTCTATATTACTAAGCTATATGATTCGGGCTTTGTGGAACTTTTGTCTGCACTAATTAGTCCAATCGTATAAATTTGAATAAATTTTCTGCTTAAAAAATAAAAAAAAATAAATTGCATAAGTCTCTCTTTTTGATCTGCTGCTGGTAAATATATTTTTTTTAATTTTTTTTTTTTTTAGTTTAGGCAAGTTTCTTTGATTTTAATTCAACTGATAGGAGAATGATTGAAGCAAGACAAAATTTTTGACGTTTTAGATTTTTGGTTTAATTGAATTTATGAGAGGTGTGGACTGGCGAGACCGATTGAAATAATTATTAATTGGGGGCAAGTATTATAATTTTATTTTTTTTTTTTTTTTATTTCTTATATGTAGGTACCTACTCTAAACTGATCTGGATATTTATTGCAAAATAAATGGCCTACATGCGCTTTTCATAGATAGAAGTAGTATCTATTTAAAAATCTTTAAATGAAGGATAATGGGATTAACATATGCCTAGAGGGTGTACTTTGTCGAGTAGGTAATACAGAATTGTTTGGAACAAGAACGATCGAAGAGAGGAGGTCTTTTATTGGTCTAAAAACCAAACAATAAGAGAGTGCTAATATTAGATTAGAATTTGTGGTGATTTCAACAATTCTGAACTAAAAGTTTTCAAATGTATTTTATGTCCATTCAAGGTATTGCAACTTCTGTCAAAATGATTTCTAAAGCATTTATACTGATATATTTTTTACTTCAGACTTTTCTCTTCAGAATGAATTAAGTTTTTACCATTATTGGTCTTAATTGACATAATTATGGTATAAGAATTCTTCAATAATCAACATTTGTTTGATTTTACTATAAAAAATAAAAAGGACGACTGCATCACAGGTACTTGCTCTATTGAAGCTAAATCAATTTTACCTACATTTTAACCACAAAACAAGTAAGCATAAACAAAATAGATTACCTAGAGACGTTTAAATTGTTTCTCATTATTTACAAATCAATTCCAAATCCATAGATTAAGCTCAATCAAAAAGATTATCAAAATTTATACAAAATGTGAGAAGAAGAAGAATGAACAAAAAACCAACAAAAAACTCTAATCCGGGTCAATAATTTCTCACATATCTGATGATCAGATCACGCTAACCTCATCGAACAATAATAATTAACCAGATCACATCCATCCATCAACACTAAGTGATGTGAATAAAATGTAATCGACTATCGGATTAAATAAAGTTTCTCTTTTTTTTTTATATAAATTTTTCTTATAAAAGAAAAAAAAGAAATACATTTTCGTGAGCGCAAATTCGTTCAAAATAAAATAACGAATTCGTTTTGCAAATTTCAAAGATTATTTGTATTATTTATATTTTTGTTGTTGGTTCTATTTTGGTGCGAAATATTTTTATTTTTTTTTCTTACTTTGCACGATTTCTCTTAAAAGAAGTTTTATTTTTTGTTTTGTTTGACTGGGGGTAGTCCTATCGCCGCCACTGTCCTCAGGTTGAACAATCAAAATCGAGCAGGTGGTGTTGTCAAGATCAACAAATCGGCTCAACAAAAACAAAAAAAAAACATTTAATAAATTAGAATAAATTAAAAATATAAAACATTTTTATAATTCCATTTGAAACCAACGTTTTTGTTTTTGTCTTAAACAAAATTATGTTGATTTTTATAATTTCGTGACGTCTCACAAAAAGAAAAAAAAAAACGGTAAGACACCACCTGTTTTTGGTGAGATAATTTTTTTTCTAAATTCAAATATGGATCTCCCCCAAATTCAAAGTATATTCTTTTAAATCTCTTTTAGATTAATTTAAATTGATGATTAATTTTATGGCAAATTGATTAATGCAAAGTTTGATGTATTATGTGTGTTTGGTTGTTTTTTTCTTCTTTTAACTTCATTTAAAAGTTGTTAAATTTATTTTGGTTGTTTGAAATAATCAGAAAATTATATCAAAATATGTTTGACTAAAATTTTAATTTTTTTTTCTTTTCATGTCTTTCTGTTTTTTTTTACTGGTTTTCGGTTTTTCTCATAAAAAAAATGTGTGTAAAATAACAGAAAAAACAGGAATCACTAGGTCATTAAATTTTGTATACGTGCTAGAATTAATTTAAATTATAATGTTGAAACAATAAAAAACTAGCACTTAACATTTTTATATGTATAGGGGTAACAACTAACAATAACACGAGATTGATGATATTGTGTGAATTTTTGATTTTATTACTTCAAAACAGGGGTAAAGTAGTAGGAAAAAATAACTGGGTTAGTGTTGAAAAAAAAAACTTACACATTTTTATCAGCTGTTGAGTTTCTGAAATGATAAAATGAAAACCTATTAGTATAAAACATAAATATGTTATTTAAAAAATGTGTTTCATATTAAATTCTAGGAGAACAGTTTGAACAGTAACTGAATTTTGTGTGAAAACAAAATTTTAAACAAACGGTGGTAATTTGATCAAGAAATGGAACTATTCCAGAAATTATTGAAATTGTTTTTACTCGAGGACGAATAAGTTAAAACGAGAAAACTTTCTCATATAGACATTTATGTATATTTTTGAGGTTTTGTCTATACCCAAATTGTGGATTCCAGGCTTGATAATCATTTTTTTTTTCTAAAATATAAATACTTTTAAATAAAGAAAACACTTCTTAACGACACACATCTAATTTAAAATGTTTATCAATTCATAAATCACACATCAAGAAAACCAAGTCTAATGCTTAACCACGACAACCAGTACTGCTATTTGTGTTACATTTTACTAATTTTTAAATTTAAGAACACAAATTTCTCCAACGAAACACAAAGTAGCGACTGCATAAGCCAATCCCATCATTATTGAAATCCATTTCAAGTCTTCAACCTTCAGTGCTCGTAATTTCGAATGAAATCCAAAATCTAGCTTATTAATTTTTCCAACATTCAGTAACTCATAAAATGTCCTCTTCCTCCAGAAATCCATCAATCCACTTGATTGTGTTTCCAAGATATGAAAGTTCAAAACATTTTTATAAATTGAATTTTCATTCATAGAAATCGCCGCTAACATATTTTCAAACATTACAAATTCTTTAGACCAACGAAAAAATTGATGACCAAAAAATATTTGTTGATTTTCATAAACATCCCATTCGGTTTCAGTCAATGAGAAGGCATATTTTGTATCAAAACTATCTCGAAATTTTGTAAATGCCATGTAGTTAGTTTCGCCAAGAAATAAATTTGAATACTTTTCCATGAAATGAGGTCTTTGTTTGAATAGTAACTCGATTCCAGCTTGATCTGAGTAAATTTTTAAGCCCGACAACTGAAGATCATCAAAAGATTTTATCATATTTTTTCTTGGAGGTTCAGTTATGAAGGATTGAAGAAATGCATCGTATGAAGTGACTATCATGATTCCAAGCAAAAAGATCAGCAAATAGATAATTTTTGTTGTTAAAGAAGGATTTTGTGGTTCAGAGAATGATTGTCCAAGTATTCCACGAAAACAATCAATGTTGAATAAGAAATCACGTATGCCGAATGTAAGATGTGATCCTGTGAGCTTAGCAGCTATTTCAAGCAAAACAGAAAGCAATAGCAATATCACAATTGTTAATACAAAAGCTTCACAATGAAATACAAATGCAAAAAGCTTATAAGTTGGGATATTTGGCTCTATTGGCAGCATCACACCCCAATCTATGTTGAAAAATGGATATGAAAACCATTCAATTGAATCATAAATGACCACCATACTACAACCTGCCAGCTCAATGGATCCATTCAAAACAAGCTTGTGCATATCGAAAGATGAGACTAAAGTCTTTGCACTTAAAGTGTTCAATTTGGCATTGTACCTCATGGCAAAAGTCTTCCAGACATTCCCTGCATAGCCACCAATATCGTTATTGTTTTTTGCAATGATAATATCTGGCTCTGATCCTCCGAAGACAACTGGCAATGTAGAGCCCTGAAGGTCCCTAATTCGAATTGGAAATATATTCGTCGAATTCTTCTTGTTCCATTCAAATTCTTCAATAGTAAAATTTCTCCAATTGCTATAACTGTAGTAAGCTGAAGATATCAAAAAGTCTTGAAAAACTGCTATTACATTAATCATTCTGTTCAGCCAACAGAAATTGAAAAGACTCTTCAGTTCCAAATCGTTTCTTGAAGAATTCTTGAGCACAAAAATAATCTTACAGAATCTCAGATGTTGAAGATGTTTCAAGAGTCTCTGAAGAAATAAATCATTTGAATCATATTGAATTATGGTGAGAAGATTTTCGTTGAATTCTCCCTTCAAGTAAAATGAAGAAGCTTCAGTTGACATAATCACTGGAACACCAATTGAATTTGAAATTTCTCGTATGAAATTGTCATCGAAATCAGTGAAGGAGCGGTTTTGGAATGCTTTGAAAAGAAATATGCTTTCAAATCGCTCGATTTTGTTCAGATCTTCGATAAAACTTAAAAACATTGAGTTGAATTCAGCATCAATTGACAAAAATTGAGCAGCGAGCAGCACTGTAATGAAAGCAACAACAAAATTTATGGTTTTGTAATTCATCGTAAACTATTCGAAATTCTCATCAATTTTCAATGAAGCTCAAAACTTATTTAGTAAAATTTGATTTCTGCTTAAAGAATTGAACTGAGAAACCTTCAAGTGAACGTTCCTTGTGATAGTTTATTACTGCAAATGTTATTTGAGTCACTTGTGTATTTTAAAGTATACATATTCGAATTTAATTTCAGGCACATCACTTTGCACGTGTGTATCCATTAGTTTCCATTAGAAAGCTAGCAATTGTCATAATGCAGGATAATTGTTTAAAGTGAAAAAGACATGCAACAAAGTAAATAAAATGTATGATTTTGTTAATTTTAAGTAAGGAGACACAAAAGGAGCTATAAAAATGTAGCAAACCAAATATTGGTTGATATTTCTTAACTTCATTTATTTTGAATTAAACGACAACGTAAGAGTAAGTTCCAAAATTGTACAAAACTATAATAAACCATATTCGCCCGGCATCACTCAACCAGAATACACATCCCAACCAAGATTTATTAAAATCAGACAAGTATTTCAGACTGCAATCCCCCAGCAAAAAGACAAAGTTATGAAAATAAAAACATAAACATTTCAATTACATCTCTTTTATCAAAGATAGATATACCTTCTTGCTTGAGGTATACTACTTCAGTGTCTTTGTAGGTATAGAGGTACTCCTGCCACAGAGAGTGTCATAACAAATCTTCGATTAAATAATCTCTGCCAAAAGTCCGGAGGCACTATTTTTTTTTCTTTCTTAACTCCAGGAAGTCAATTTTATCTTCTATTGGGTTGTGTAATCTTAAACATCTGCTTCAGATTTTTGTATTTTCTTCTCCTTTTTCTCTGGGGAAAATTGATTTAACACTCTTTGAGATTTGCCACCATTTTATATAGAAAATTGATGTAATAAATCGATATATTTTATTTTAACAACTTAACCACTTTTTTCCTGATGGGTACGATGTTGCCCTTAAAATGTCTTCAATTTAGAGATAAAAATACAAACAACTTAAGGCACAAGTGTTGTCGAATGTGTTTGCTTTTATTGATGGAATATCATATACTTCGAAACATGATAATTTGATATCGATAAAAAGTGGAGAGATTGATGGAAAAGCATTCCAATGGAAGGCAGATTTGACAGGCAGACAAATGTATTCAGTCGAAGAACTTCTTTTAAGACATTTCTACAATTTTCGAATTTCTTACTGATTTCCAAGGAGTATTTTAGGTAGTTTTGATAACGACAACACAAGTTCTACTCGTAAATGACAGTTTTTTCCTTCACTGTGAGATTATGTCCCGAAACAGACTGCTTCTATGTGAATTCTTGTGAAATCCCCAACTTACATAAATAGAGTAGCCTCGAAATATTACGAAAGTTACCATGGGAAGAAGCATTCAACACATTCGGAGTTCCGATGGACATGGACTCCTCTTGGTTTCCTAAAGAAGTCAAGTTGCTAGCACAGCATCGAATGGAATCTTTATTACCTTATATATACAAACAAGATGATGATGATGATGATGATACGATCGAAATGCATTGAAATTCGCGTTCACTAGTTTGTAGTAGCAATGAATGTGTGTATATAGCTTTTATTCTGCAACAACAACATGTCGATAATATTTCTTCACCAAATTTTATATTCCAAGTTCCAGTTGCAATCGAAATAGATTTTACGCCAAGAGAGTGAGCACATTTATTTTAACGATCCTCATTCGTAATACACCAAATGGGATTATTAAGTTAAATGCTGGGGCAATGTTTTGGCTGTTAGAGTAGAGGAGGGGGGGGGGGGGGGAGGGGGGGAGGTTACAATGATCACAAATTCGGTAGCAAAAAACTCGATATGAAGACGACGACGATGATGACTATACGATAGAGCAGAAGAAGAAATATCAAATTGTATAGCGGCGATGAGAATTACAAATTACAACGATGACATCGACCAAAAATCTGCAAGCTCTCAACAAAAATAATCCCCAAAGTAAAGTGAGTGAAATGATGTGAGATCCAAGTCCATGAATAAAATCTGACCTCATTCTGTCCAATTTTGTAGTAATCGCGCACACTCTTGTCATGTTGTTTTTGTTTTTTCTGTCTGTTGTCTGTTGTCTGTTGTCTGTATGTATTTTAAGCCATTTGAAGTGTTTTCTACACAAAAAAAAAAACCATCAATAGTGTTGTACCAAATTTGAAAACAATCTAATGGCAAAGTGCCAAAGAATCTTTGTTAACATTCGTTTTGGGTTCCCTATGATGGTGATGATGGTTATAGGGAACAAATTGATTTGGTTTGTCGTAATAATAAATAATACTTCTTTTAATGGTAAATGAGTTTTGGCATGAAACTGTCGGAAAAGATTGCACAAATTTATTGGAATCAGGAACACTTCACACGATACAATTTAAAAGTGATTTTTGAAATTGTTTTTATGAGTTTTTTACGTACTTAATTGTTATACAATTAAAAATGAATAAATATTTGGTCTAGTACTTTTTGACAGCTTTGCAACAAAATTCTTCCATTTTGTCAACTTTTTTGTATGTTTATCAATTTATAAAATTATCCTGCATTGTGACAATAAATTGATACATTTTTTTATTGGAAAATTTAACATATACACGTGGGACATGAAGAGTCTCACATTAAAGTTGATTACATCTATTAAAAAACATTAGCGATTCAAATAATATTTGCAGTGATACACAATCACAACGAAAGTCCTGTTGCAGTATTCTCAGTCGAATTATTGAAAACAGAAGTCAAATTCTACTAACAGAGTGTATAAAGAATATAAAATTTAAATAGTTTACAATGAATTATAAAACCATAAATTTTGTTGTTGCTTTCATTGCAGTGCTGCTCGCTGCTCAATTTTTGTCAATTGATGCTGAATTCAACTCAATGTTTTTAAGTTTTATCAAAGATCTGAACAAAATCGAGCGATTTGAAAGCATATTTCTTTTCAAAGCATTCCAAAACCACTTCTTCACTGATTTCGATGACAATTTCATATGAAAAATTTCAAATTTAATTGGTGTTCCAGTGATTATGTCAACTGAAGCTTCTTCATTCTATCTGAAGGGAAAATTCAATGAGAACCTTCTAACCATAGTTCAATATGATCCAAGTGATTTATTTCTTCAGAGGCTTTTTGAACATCTTCAACATCTGCGATTCTGTAAGATTCTATTTGTGCTGAAAAATTCTTCAAAAAATGATTTGATGCTGAAAAATCTTTTCAATTTCTGTTGGCTGAACAGAATGATAAATGTTCTAGCAGTTTTTCAAGACTTTGAGACTTCTTCGGCCTACTACAGTTATAGCAATTGGGGAGATTTCACTATTGAAAAATTCGAATGGAACAAAAAGAAAGCAGCGGTAATTTTTCCAGATCGAATGAGGGACTTTCAGGGATTTACATTGCCAGTAATTTTCGGAGGAGCAATACCAGGAATTATCATTTCAGAAGATGTTAACGGTGAAACAAATATTGGTGGCTATGTGGGACACATATGGAAGGCTTTTGCTAAAAGGTACAATGCCAAATTAAACACTTGGAGTACAAAGCCTTCAGTTACGTCTTTTAATATGCACAAGCTTGTTTTGAATGGAAGCATTGAGTTATCAGGTGGTGGTATGGTGGTTTTGCTTGATTCAATTGAATGGTTTTCATATCCATTTTCCAACTTAGATTGGGGTGTGATGGTGCCCATAGAGCCATACGTCCCGACTTATAAAGTCTTCACTTTTGTTTTCTATTGGGAAGCCTTTATTTTAACAATTGTGGTATTGACATTGCTTTCTGTTTTGCTTGGAATAGCTGCTAAGTTCACCGAATCACATCAAAACTTCGTCATACATGATTTCTTCATCAACATTGATTGTTTTCGTGGAATACTTGGACAATCATTCTCTGAACCACAAAATCCTTCTTTAACAACAAAAATCATCTATTCACTTATCTTTTTGCTCGGAATCATGATTGTTACTTCATACGATGCATTTCTTCAATCCTTCATGACTAAACCGCCGAGAGAAAATATGATAAAATCCTTTGATGATCTTCAATCGTCAGGCTTAAAAATTTACACAGATCAAGCCGAAATCGAGTATATTCAAAAACGAAGACCTAATTTCATGGACAAGTACTTAAATTTATTTCTAGGCGAGCAGAACATCATGACTCTTATAAAATGTCGAAATACTTTTGATACCAAATATACCTTCTTTTTGACTGGAGCCAACTGGGATGTTTATGAAAATCAACAAAAATTCTTTGGCCAAAAATTGTTTCGTTGGTCTAAAGAAATGGTGATTTTTAAAAATGATTTAACTTCGATTTCTATAAATGAAAATTCAATTTATAAAAATTCTTTAAATTTTCATATCTTGGAAATACAATCGAGTGGATTGATAGATTTTTGGAAGAAGAGGACATTTTATGAGTTACTGGATGTTGGAAAAATCAAAAAGTTAGATTTTGGATTTCATTCGAAATTACGACCAATGAAAGTTGAAGATCTGAAATGGATTTTTATAATAATGGGTGTTACTTATGTGGCTGCTTATTTGTGTTTCGTTGGAGAAATTTGTACTTTTAAATGGAAAAATGGACTATAATGACAGTTTTCTTGATCGTGAGGCATTTAGACTTAATTTTCTTGATGTGTGGTTTATAAACTTATAATAAAAAAATTAAAATTGTGTTTCTTTGAAGAAATATGTGTATGATTTATTTGAATGCATATTACTAGAATGCGATGATTTAGTACGAAAAAGAACGATGCGATAGTGAAACTCAGTTTCACTTTATAAAGTAAGATTTTTGAAAATTAATTTTTTCTGTCAAGAATTAGTTTAAAATCAAATTTTTAAACAAGAAACTGGTATTCCAGTCCCATCAAGTGACAAATTATTTAGAAAGGTCTCTTCAAGTTGAACCCAAATTTGAAAATTAGACTCTTTTGTGAAGCTTTATTGCTGAAATATCTTCATCTTCAACATCATTTTGTTTCACTTTAGATGGTAAAATCGGAAATCTATAAAACGACCAATCCTCTCTCACAAGAAGAATTCAGTTTTTATAACTTAGCAGATAATTTAACTTTATTTTATGTGTTTCTAACAAAACCTTTTATAGTTTAAACTTAATGACTTACGACGTGGGGGAGTAAACTACATAGATTTCTTATCCATATACTTAAACAAATGGGTTCAAACTCTTGGTAACATATAACACATTCGATCATTTCTTTCTTCATTCACCTTTCGTAACATCTGCTCCTGATTACAAAACACATAACCATTATGGCCAAACAAATGTTAGAAACAAAACAATCATCAAACCAACAACTTCACTCTTGTTGGTCACAATCTCAAGGCATCATCGCACCATATAGACGTATACCGGCTAAGATAGATTCGAGACGGTACATTCATAAAAATGGTGCAATGGGGATGTTTGGTTGGATTCTTATGGCAGAGGCAACAACTGTCATTAAAAATGATGTTTTATGTGATGTGATGTGGTGCTACTCATTTCCAAGCTGCGCACTACCTACCATACAGCTTATCCATATCTAGAGGCTGGTATAGGTAGGCAGTCAGTCACTCAGCATCAGCAGGCTTTAAGGGGGGGGGGGGGGGGGGGGGGGATGGCTCAAGTTGTAGCAACAGCCAGCACTTCAAATCAAAGCAAAGCGCAAAAACCTGGGGCTCATTTAGAATTCCCATCAATGTCCAATATGTATTCCTTCATGAAGATAGTGAGGAATTTCTGGGGTGCGCACGCTTGCGCACCTCTCTTGTTTAAAGTGCGCTATTGCCAAACTGTGATGTGGCGCGCGTGATGCACCAACAAGTAGTATAGTATTCTCAGTTGTTGTTGTCTTGTTTCTTCGTCTAATTTGTGTGATTTTCAGTTCAATCCAGAGTTACACACAGAGTACTTATGGCAGTGGGGGTTAGAGGGTTAAGTAAAGTGCTACAACCATCAGAAGATCGGCGGGGCAGCGGTGGTGGTGGTGGCGCAGAAGCAGGAGCAAACATCATCTTATAGCGAGCAATTGTTTTTTTTTTTTGTTATAATCGTGCGATGGCAATCAAATGCGCACCAAACAGCCAACATGTTCTCTTCATCTTCTAGATACGAGGAGCTCCTCTAGGCGATATGGCTTCAGGTACAAAAAAAAAAACGTACTCTTCTTTCTTCTCTGAACTAAGACGATGTTATATTTTATTTAATTCTTTTTTTGCTTGTTTGTTTGTGTATGTCCTCGTGAAGCTGTTTTGCTCTAAAACTTGTTGTGAGTTATAATTACGCAAGCGTCAGAAGTGGGATCCTCTTAAAGAAAAAATGAAAACAAAAAAAATAAACTAAAATTTCATGAAATATGCAGGAGAAGTATTTATCGGTATGTGAAGAAACCACTGAAGCACCACGATGGTCTATGAAAATGAAGTATCTTGTTGGTAACTGCCGCATCCAGTAGATAGATAGATACAAGTACCTACTCCTCTATCTATTGGCACGCACGCAAAATTGATATTATGATCGAAGAGATACTTTGTTGTTGGTCCATCCAATATGATGATGTGCTACCATCACAGATACCAATATTGCAGAAGATACAATTTTGGCAGATCTAGATGGCACTGTGGTGGATCGCACACATTTATGGATGCACAAAGAACTGAGGTTCGTTTCGATAGATGCACATTTTGGATGTGAATAAGTCGAATGCTTGGTTGGTTTGGAGGATTTTTTGGATGTCGTAACGAATGTGGGAATTTTTTTTTTTTTTTTTTTCTTTCTATAATCCACAGTTATTATTATTATTGGTGGCAGGAGCAGCAGCAGCAAAAACATGATGTCATTTGTATTGAGAGGTTTTTGATTTGATTTTTTAATGAGTACTGGTTTTTTTTGTTGTTGTGGTTGTTGAGATTTTTCAACACTGTGATGTGATGGTTTTAAGTATACTTTGAATTGGTTTAATGGCAGTTGAAATTCTTGCGTAAAATAATGTCAAAATTGTATTTGCAGACTGATCATAGCTATATGTATGATCTATGGTGCCTTGTTGTGGTGCAGCACTATTACTGACTGTACTATAGCAGATAGAACTGTTGTGGACCTATACTTTGAGGTAATTAAGTGATTATTTGTTTTTTTTTTTTTTGTAGACTGGAGGCGGTGGAAATGAGTTTTAGACAAAAAATTATTACCACGATTTGGTGCAATTGATGACTGTAAAATGGTCACTTAAAGAAGTTTATGAGTAAAAAATTGTTACTTTTATAGGTATTTGGCAGTTAAAGAAAAATTAATTGCATTCATAATTTGATAGAATTACTTTCAAAAAATTAGATATTTAAAGGAGAACACGTCAATTTGGTGTTTTTTCCTTTGCTACTTTGGTGACAATTACCACTTTAAATTCTTAAATTAGAAACGCAAGAGACAGATAAATGCTTAAATGTTATGAAAATATGTTCTAGTTGCCACTTAAAAAAATTTTGTATTTTATATTCATGGGTCATGGCCTAAATATTTTTAACAAAAAATCTCCCCTTGAAGAGGGCCACAAAACTAGAAGTGAACCTTAATCGTTTATTCAAACTGATACAACAAATTGGTTGTTTCGGTTTTTACTTTAACACTCTTGACAACTGCACCCTCTAATGGGATGAATTCAAAGCGTTTCCAACGCAAAGCATTAGTTTTTAAATGACACTGGTCAGCAAAAATAAAAATTTTCCTTTACCATCATGTAAATTATTTGAAATTATGTAAGATTGGACTTTTCTGAATCTAAATCTGGTTTCAGAAAAATTCTATCACGTATCCAGAAGTCGTACAAAAAAAATGGTCAAAATATAAATTTGGTAATTTTGTCTACATTTTTTCTACATAAACTGTTTTAGCGACAAAATATTCTCATTTTGGATTATGGTTATGCACCAAAAACAATAAAAAAACAATTTTTTATAAGTTTTTCAATGATTTCTCATGTTTTCCGTGATAAATTTTGTTGGATAACTTTAGATTCGTGCTCAGCATAATAAAAAAATAAAGATAGCCATTGAAAATTATTTCCACCCCTAATAACGCTTAGAAGAGAGTATATTTTTACAAGCGAATTTTAAAATGATTTAAAATGATTTAGACAGATAAAGTATTTACCAGAAAAGAAATTTGATGTTAAATGTACCAAAAATAAGGGTTTTTGACATGTTCATATTAGCATATCTCGAAAACCTGGCATGCTAGGGTAGTTTTGACTTCGGGTTCAGTGAGCCAAAATCTTTAAGAAATGTATAATTTGGTTTGAAATCGATTTTTATTGCAGACCAGTGTGATACACGTTTTATTTAAACAGAAACGCATAGTTTACTGTTTTTTTCACCTTTCTTTTTAGCGTTTATGCTTACAAAAGTAAGTCATCCCGGGGAGATTATTCTTGAAAACATAGACTGTTTGGAAAAAGAAGTCAGTAACATGCTATAGCCAGTCTTTTACTTTTGTTTTAATTTGCTGGATTTTTTTAATTTGCTGATATAATAAGTTAAACCTGCCTCGTGCAAATATTACAACCACACTTTAAATTTAATAACCTGAGCTAAATTTATTTTAGATAATAGAAAATCCCACGCGTATAGTTCTTGTTATTCCCTTTGGAGTTTCCCACAATTACCATTCACTTAAATTTGCTGCCCAAATGTCATTTAAGGGCAATTTAAATACACAAGTGTACAAGAATCGCTTCTGTTGGGTTTTCCAATATTTTTTTTTTTGTTCTAAAATGCATATGTAATTATATTTAAAAATATCCACAAGATATAGCAACACAAGAATTATTGAGTTAGGTCACCAAATGATTTGCAAATTTTCCAATTTATTGCCATAATAAATTCAACCTCAACAAGTTATTTGCAACATTGTAAGTAATTTAATTTTATGTGTAAAGTTAAATGTCTATGTTTCTGGTGCATTATAATGTTTCTATTTGTATCAAATGGGCCATTAATTATATAGATAGGGACAATTTAATTGACAAAATGATAGATTGATAATTATTGTTTTTGATTTAATGAAAAATGCAACCACGCCTGAAATATATAATGTTTATTTATGTTTTGTTTCATAAGAGTGGGAATGATAATAAGAAAATTATATAAATGATTTATTTATTCAAAATAATGCAAAATCTTTATATTAAGTAAAGGCAAGTTCACTTACTTGATAATAGTTTCTTACTTTATTTCTGACAAATTTGATTTCTTAAGTGTAATTAAAAATGTGAATGATTATTATCATAGAGGTATGTCTGCTAGTAGTAGATTTTTTATTTTTTTTTTTAATTTAGAACATTAATTATATTCGAGCAATAGGGTAAATATTTATATATGTATTTGCATGTGACATGCTTGCCAAATGTATTTTTAGAAATTTAGAAACTGATTTTATTTTAACAAAAATTCTAATCTGGTTATTATTATTTATAAATTAAAAGAAAAAATGGCAATTTTCTATAAAAGAACTCGCCAAATGGTTTATCATCGATTTTGTTAGACGAATTTTTTTGTATCCACAAAAATAGGCTAAAACTAAAAATGACAACCTCTTAGATCAAAGTTTTATATCATTTGTCAAGCTAAATGCTTGTAAGATGCATAACCGGTCAATAATTTGACTGTCAGATAGTTTTTGTAATTACGAAATGTAAGTTAAGAAACAATAAAAAAAAAAAATCATCACCAACTTAGGAAATCAATCGCAATCACTACCGGAAACCCTTAAAAGCGCCTCTAATTAATTTCCACTTTCAAGAAGTACGTGCATAAAAAAAACTAAAATCAATACAAAATATAGACAAAAAAGTCTTAACTTGCTTACATATTCATACGACTCCTTTATGATACCTTAATGTCAATGGTTTAATATTTAAATTTAAAATCAATTAAAAGACATAAAATAAGCTTATTATTCCAGATCAATTAAAAAAAAAAAAACAGAAACTTGATAAAGAAATTACCAGATTAAATATAAATCACTTATTAAGAAACAAAATGCTTTTCGATAAAATTAAATAGACCACTTTGTGGTTTTTTTATTAACTCTCTGTGACTATATGTATTCTGTAAGTCAAAAAATGCAAAAAAAAACATCAACTTCCTGTCACATAAATGTGAGAAGGAGATTTCAATGTCGCTGTCAATCGTTAAAAAAAAAAAAAACAGATAATAATATGTTTAAAACTTTGCATTTAATTCATTTGTCAGATATTTCATTTTATAAGACAGAAATAAAAAAAACAACAACAAATTAATAATATATAATGAGAGGCGTGGTATAGTTTGACATTGAAGGTGTTAATTACTCTTGTATTTCTGTATATCTGCTTTGACATGAATTTGTAGTAAAATATATTTTTTTTTTTAATTATTTTCTTTAGAGAAAACATATAATTTACATAAATGAATATTTTATTTAAGAATTTTATTCTTGGGGAAAATAAATTTTAAAAAAAGGTTTTTGAATTGGAAATGGATAACATTTTTATGTGGTCAAGTTCGAAAACTGATTTTATTGAAAATAAATTGACCACAACTTTGAATAATGTGTGTAAAGTATATAATGGGAGTGAACATTTTAAGCTACAATGTGAAATATTGAGCATTTTAAAGCAAATATATCTGATTAGGAATTATATTTTGTGATAAAAAAGAGACCTATTTTGTCAGTAAAGTAAGTGTTTTTGAGACCATTTTAAATATTAATATTAAAAGACATTTTCATCCATATTCGTTTTTAAACTCTAGTTTATCTTAAACTCTTGCTTATACAATGTTATTAGAATACGATAAACCTTAAAAGAAATGGTTAGAACATCGTCTTTGAATATGCCCTATTTTATTTCTTTCATTTGTTAATAGCTACCTAAAGCCTTTCTTCTTCTCATACAAAAACAACACTTGAAATTTTAAATTTCACATCTTATGCTATATGTAAAAAACACACCCTAAAAAGGCTTATAAAACAAAATAAAACAAGAAAATGAGTCGCTTGGCACTGTGGAAGATTCCTGATATTCCCTTTGAAAAAAACAATCGTTGATTCAAAAGAAAACTTCCTCTCCTTCAATTAATATTTTAAACTTTTATATTTTTAACATTTATCTTATAAACTTATTTTAAAAGGATTGATAGTGCACTTTAAGATTTGATCATTTCAAATGACAAACATAAAAGAAAGAAATAGATTAATTTTGTTGCGATTAAAAATACCTTAAGATGAAAATTACTACAATTCTTCTTCAAAAACCGTTAATTTTCATGATATTTATAGCATTTCCCACTCGAATCATTTTAAAAAAAAATAATTCAATACAATTGTGTTCAAAATAGTCTTAGAATAACTTTCCATCAACTTAGAAACAAATATTTCTGTATATGAAGAGGAATTCTGAACTATGAAAACAAAAGAGCTGAGGTTAGAACCAAACAACAAAAATTAAATAAAGGACATTGAATATAATCAAATTATAGACTACAGGTAGAAATAATATTGCATTTTATTTATTTTATGTTTCAAACACAAGGTGGTTGTAATTAATTTTAAGGCAAAGAGAAGAGATATGTATGGGTAGTGGGGCTGATCAGGTTTGTGTTTTTAAGAAAATTAGTTGAGGTATAACTTCTCCTTATATCGTTGCTGAGAATTAAGTTATCAACAAATTCTAGTGTTTTCTTACAGAAATTACTTTATAAAATTTGTAAAACCATTAAATTCCATAGAGAATTGAAAGAATGTGGGAGATTAGGTACCCCTTGATAAACAAAAATTACCTAAAAATTGCATTAGCAACATAAACTGTTAGTAGTTTGACATTCTAAACGTCTTATTTCTTATATTTTTATTTCTTTTTTAAAATCAAGATTTGTACCTATATAGGAATAAAGTCAAGTTAATAAAACCAAAAAACAAAAACCATAAAATACAAGTTCCACCTGGTGATATGTATGGAATTTGTATATTTCCAAACATCAGAAAAATTTCAAATATTGCTTTTTTGTCATTTTATGACTTGTTTTTTGTGTTTTATTCTTCAAATCCAATAAAAATCATTTCCTCAAAGTGGGTCATAAAATAAAAAGTTAACAAAAAATAAAAAAAAAAAACTAGTTTGTCTTTAACAAACTCTATTAAACAGTTGCAATCACCTCATAAAACATTCAAAATGATCCAATTATATCCACATGGTGCATTCGATTAAATTATTTTTTTTTTTTTTTTTATTATTATTATTGTTGATTATTTGTCTTGATTCAAAGATAGATTTATATATTTTATGTGTTGAGTGATTTAATTTTTATTTGTACACTTGTTTAAATTTTTTTTTTATTAAAAAACAACTTTTAGGTAATTACACAAATCGGCTATATAATCACGTTTACTTTTTTGCTAAATAAAAAATTACTTTTTTTTTCAAATTTATGCCAAATGGTTGGGTGCAATTTGCTAGGAATTTCCATGAAATTCAATCATATTTCTATTAATTTTTTATTTTCAGTTAAATATTTTGTAACACAAAATCATAAAAAAGAATATTTTCATAAAAAAACACTTTATGCTATTTTCCAATTTATTTTGTATATTCTCTTGATAATTTCAAGGATTTTTCCATCACTTTGACTAGATTAAATTCTCCACTTTTCACTTAAATTTTCCATTTGATAAAGCAAACAAAAAAATATTCACATCTACCCGTCGCGATCGCAAAAAGACAAAAATTTTCATCCAAAAAAAAAATACAGACACAAATTCTGTTACCAAAGCTGCGATCCGTCAAAGTACGAAACCCGATAAAAACTAAACCAATCTCAATCAGACTCCGTCTATCCAAAAATTAAAAAAAAAAAAAGTCTCTTGATTGCCGAAAAAAAGCTCACAAAACTCATAGATACATGTGAACCTATAAAATGACCACCACACCAAGCTTCCTACCACAAAAGAAGCCCAAATGTTTCTTCTTCATTTACCACCAAAAAAACACGAAAATTTCTCCTACTTCTTGCTTTAGATTCTTGTGTTTATTTTTTTTTTTGTGTATTTTCTAACATATACGCGTGCTAGTTTATATTATGAGAAATAGAGCTCAAAACAAGACAAGACTTTGATTTGAATCTTAATTTGTATTAGTATATCTATGAGTTTAGCTTAAAACTTTTTCTCTTTTAAAAGAGTTTTATGTTTTGAAAAAAAAGAGAGAAAAAAAGAGAACTACATACCAAAAAATATCAATTTAGAACAATCTGTATCTCTCAGTCGTCAGAAATATGTGTGATGATTTGTTTTGGTCGAAATAAATTCTTCTCAAGATCAAAACCAAAAGATACATTCAAAGTCAAACCAGGATGCAAATTCCATAGAATAATAATTGTTATTGACGAGTATTAGACGATTAGATACCAAGATAAGATATACAACAAAAATTGGGCCACTTAAACCAAAAATTCCGATCAAAATTTGAGAACCAGAACAAATTAATTTTTTAATAGTTCTCCATCAAGGTGCTTTTGTTAGATATTTTTTTTTTTTTTTACCGTTCACAACTATTTTAATGGGAATAAGCCGTTTGCTTTGAAATATTTAGAAAAAAAGATAAATTTTATTTGTGTGAGTAATTTGTATCTAAGAATTATTGAGAGTGAGAGAGGAGGAGTCCAAAAAAAAAAAGTATATTTTGTCCAATAAGTCATTTTTTGCTTGTCGCTATTTTGGCTGTTTTTTTTTTTTATTTCTTCTGGGAGTTAACGTTGACAAAAAAAATTAAGTATCTTTTCCCACTCCATCAGAAAAAAACAATGCTTTGAGGTATAGGTCGCTTCTGATTTGAGTTAAGATACAAACATTTTCGATGTATATTTTATGAAGTTTTCAAGTGATTTATAGTGCGTGTGACCTTTTTTTGTTTTTTTTTTTTCTTCTTTCTTATATTCAAATTAATATTTGTAAAAGGGGCGTTTCTTAAGTTAAGTTAAGAGATTTTATTTCTTTTTAAATACAGTTATTAATAAATTGTAAACTTTATCTGATCTTAATTGTTTTCTTTTTCTTTGTTTTTATCTTGAACTTTTTAGATCAACACTTTTGATGCAGTGCATTAATAGAGAATTAATTTATACGAATGTGAAAATTATAATAAACGGAAACTCGTTTAATTCACATTAAGAAAGGTGAGAATTTTAAACGATGCAATATATTATCTTTCATTTATAGTATAAGGTATCTATTTGGGGAGTGTGATAATTAGTATAATGATTGATTTCTGTAGCCGTATAAATGAACACATGCATTTATGTAAATTTTTAGTAATAAGAATGAATCGAATTTTTGTCGGTATTTAGCAGGATTGTAATTGGTTATGGGTATTGACAGAAATATTGAAGAAGTATAATAATTGCCCGCGTGAAATAGCTTCGGAACTAAAAAAAGCACTTTACCCAGGAAAGAATCGTTAAATGAGCAGAATACTGGTGAAAGATCACCAAATATTTGTGAAAGAAAAATATGTGAAATATCGTGAACTACCGCTGTAAAAAGTGCGGAAAACCTTGAGAAACAACATAGGAAGTAGGTACGGGAAGTTATGAAAAAGAAAGCTTGATAAAAAAAAGTAAAAACCAAATACCGTGGATTAGGCACCACAAAAAAAAATCGTTGAATACCTTGCGAAACAGAACAGAAAACTATTGAAAGATCGTAGAAAATAGCAAAGGAAGTCATAAAAAAAGCTCTTGCTGCAACGAGAAAAGTCGTGAAAAACCGCGAAATAAAGCGTGGAAAGGCGCGGGCTATTACAGAAAAAATGGCACAAAACTTTAGAAAAAGGTTCGAATACCGCTCTTGCCTTTTGTAGTGGGAACAGTTCCTCCTTTCTACTTTATATATTTATATAATTTCCTCTGACCAGATGCGTCATCTTGACCGAATCATATTCCGCTAGCAGGCCCTCTGAACTAGCAGCGTTATGTGACTTATGTTAGGATATCACTCGTCAAGCATCTTTTAGGTCAGGTGAATGGATATTCATTGTTTCTTATACCAGTGGATGGTTGGGTCCCTTCGTCGACAGAGTGAAAACGACATCAAATGTAAAAGTTAATAGCATTTTTTCCAAATATAGAATAGCTCTCTTAATTAAAAGAATTATAAACTTAAAAAAAA
The DNA here is from genome assembly GCA_948107695.1 of Meliscaeva auricollis. Taxonomy (NCBI): domain Eukaryota; kingdom Metazoa; phylum Arthropoda; class Insecta; order Diptera; family Syrphidae; genus Meliscaeva; species Meliscaeva auricollis. The sequence continues at coordinate 51,892,589 of OX403619.1, read as the reverse complement.
AAAAACTTGATACAAAATACATTCACCCCTTCAAAAATCAATCCGGGTCACTGTAACAATGAAACCAAAGTCCTTAAACTGTCAAAGAAAAATAATTAATATCTTTAAACACTTAAAAATTCTATCAAATATATAAATTGAGAAGCTTTTTGCTTTTCAGACACTAATGCATAATTTATTTTTGAAAGTATAATAATTACCTGCTACCAAAAATATAATTTCACTACCATATTCGTTCATATCGTTCTAAAATATGAACAAAATAAGAAATAAAAACATTAACTTTCAAATTATATGACACTTAAAAGCTACTAAATCAGCAATAAAGTATCCGATAAGTGGGATGTGTGCCAAAATTGTCAATTAACTTGCAATTTCATGGCTTAAAATTACCAAAAAAAAAAAAGACATAAAAATCAATTTAAAAAAAACAGAAGCATTCAGCGCACTTCTTTTAATATTTATTACTTTATTAAAAGCTTGGTTTTATATTCAACTGCATAACACATCTGCAAACAATTTGTTTCTGAAAATTAAATTAACATAAACCAACCGATTTCAATTTGAAACAAATATCAGAATATGATAACAAACGAACAAAAAGAATGAAATGAAGCCATCAAGAGTCCTTAATGTCATCACACACTTTGAATTTCAAAATTATGTGTACATAATGCAGTTCAGCTACTTAAATATGTAAATCCTTTATTTACAAGCTGTCAACAATCTTTTTGTTTATAATTGTCTGATTTTTTTTCTTCAAAGAATACAACACAAAAAAAAAACAAAAAAAAAAAAATACAGAAACCTGCAATGACCATAACCGCGTTGCCAACTGTGCTCATTTACATTATGATAAATTAAACATTTTACTGCTATCAATTTTAATTTGCATAATATTTTGTTGCATTCACAGTTTCTTTTTTATTTTTTTTACAATTTTTGTTTCCCTCACATGAAAATAATGCAAGAAGCACTTGTGTGTGCAGTCAATGTGGCACATTTTGATGCATTTTGTTAGTAAAAAAATAAAAATACTCAATAAAATAAAACATCACCAGAGCGGAACACGTTAAAAGTGAAACTTTAAAACTAATAAATTAAATTTAAATTGAACCAAACATTATAACGAAATTCTCTTGAAATTTATTTAAATTAATTGGTCTAACTGCGAGTCAATCTATTTAACATGGAAGGAATTTTTTTCTTCTTCTAAATTTGTATTTCAAAATAGGAAGGCGGCATCGCAAAAAGAGGGCGACTTTTTTTTTATATTTTTTTTAATAAAATGCACACGAACAGCAATAAAATTGAATTCCTTTTAACATAAATTGGATGTTTTTCTTTTATTTTATACAAGGGGGTCTTAACTATGCCACACTGGTTGAAACCAAAAATGGTCAATGTAAATCAATTTTGAATGAAATATTTGGCATTTGGATAGAGTGTGTGCCTCCTATGGCATACATTTTCAATTGGATTTATTTCACTCTTTTAAAATTGACATTTTTGTGTCTGAAAACTCGACAGACAACGACAACGTATAGGTCCATACTTGATTTGGGCAAATTTTCAAATTAAAAACAAATCAAGAATTTGATGGGTCATATAGTTGACTCAATCTTGTGTAGATACTTTGATTGAATATTCAAATTGAATTTGTGACACTGTTTAGCATACGAAAACTATACCAAAGTTTGTTGTCCTGTCTTAGTCTAAAAAAAAAGATAAAAACAAACAAAAACGATCAAAACACAAAGATAAAAGACAAATTTGACACTGAATTCGGTAGAACATTGATTTCTAATTCAATAAATCAATATGTAGGCGAAGACCAATGATTAATGTGACTTTTAATTAACTTTATGGCGGAAGATGTTTCTTTATAGATAATGTGGGTGGTTATACTCTGTGGCGGCAGCAGCGTCGCGCGGTGGCGATTGTATCAACAGTGGCAATATTCATTTATGTGTTATGTAGATTCATTTTTTTAACTCCCTCGCTGAAGATTAATGGAAATAATTTAAATTAACAAATTTCAAGTCAAAACTGTTTGCATAATGTTAAAATCCAGTTTTTATTGTCAAACTAAATTATAAGAAAAAAAAAAGAGTTCGCTGTTCAACTCTTTTGTTTTACTATGTCAGTTTAAATGATTTTAAAACAAATTGGTAAACAAGATGTTTTTGTTTTATATTTTGTTAGATGAAATGAGCTGAGCATAGAACCAATATTTAAATATACGAAAACAGTTCAGATACACATACATGTATAGATGGTGTGGGTGATATCAGCGGCAAGTTAGGTTAAACTAATTTAAGAGAATAGGTTTTGACATTTTTAGATTGTGATAATTTATTATTTCAATTTTAGAAAAGGAATTTTAAATGAAACCTAAGCTCTATCGATGCATAATGGATTTTTGTGTTTTAATTTTATTTGATTGGTTCCATAATTAAATAAAAATTTTAACATGGATGAGAACTTTGATGAAGGAGGAATGTGAGTTTCTAACTGTTGTTAGACTATTAATAGAAATTTAAGACATTTTGAATGATAAAATGCTGAACTTGTTTGTATTCAAGTAGAAAGCCATTCCTCCCAAATATAGAAAAGCTCTGGTATTTATGTTTAAGATTTTTGTCTTGTTTAATACTATTGTTTGAAACCATTTATTCTTTGCTAACTTTATGAAGCATTTTAAAGCCTCACCCAAAACTTTAACAGCTAAAAATAATTTACAAACAATAAATGGCCTTTTATAAACTATTATTACACTAAACTTTCATTATTTTTTTTTAGTATTTGAATCAGTTTCGCGTTCTCGATTCGAATTTGGACAAAATGCTAACTCCCCTAGTATAGGTACTTTTAACAATCAAACTAAGATCATTTAAAACATTTACAATTTCAATCAATATAAAAATGTCAACAATTTGAGACATTCAAAGTTGACAAATGACAGATAACTTACCACTCCAAATATTCACAATACTCAGTTTAAATTTCAACAAATTACTTTACAAATAACTTTTACAAAAATCTAAACTTTACCTATCCAACAAACAAAAATAAAAAAAAAATCATATCCCTTTTAGTGATTTTAGAGGGAAAAAAACCTCCACAAATGGATTTTTCTGCTCATTATAATTTACGCATTCTCCTTTTGTTTTGTTTGCTATCTGTTTAGCAAAAAAAAACCTTTTCTTACCACTTTAGGCACGAGCATGGGGCAAGCGAGCTGTAAAATAACAACTCAATAAGTGATTGAACATGGTTAACACCCATTTTCTTCCTTCCAAATGAAATTCACCAAAAATGGTCCTACAAAGCCGGTGCCTTATTTAATATATTCCCATACGACAGACTCTTTGTTCCAATTCGATTTTACACCTAACAATAATAGATAATAATAATTACTCCAGAGCAAGGGTTTTAGTTTGGGTGGTCAATAAGCCTTGCTCGATCCATGAACAACAAAAGTTTTCCCAATCCAAAGTTGAATTGCGCATCAAGAAGTCACTAGACAGCCGTTTGTAAATTCAAGATATGTCATGTGGTTTCGATAGCACAACAATCATAATACAAAAATACTCCACACGCATGCTCTATATCTGCCATCAATAGCAGGCGCTGTCCAATTCTGTTCCATAAGAGAATTACGATTTTTTTTCTATAAAGACTTGCCTATACAGCTCTGCAAGTTTGGAAATGTTGGGTCTCTTCCTTTGAGAAAAAAAAAAAAACAAACACTCACGAAATGAAACGACCAACTTCATTATCAGAATTGCAGCGCTTTATGCGCAATCGCAAAATAACTGAAACCAATACCTCGGCGCAAGTACACGCAATGCAAAATGTTAACGCCTAACGACCAAAAATGATCACCATGCTTCGTTGTCCCCCTCGATATCAGCCCAAAGAGACTTTAGAAACCACAGAGGCACACACCACACCACACCACACCGACACTATACACTAGATCAAACTCAGTGAATATTTTATTCCCTTTAATGGTTTTTTAATGGTCTGCAGACTGGTTGTCGGCTGCCAACTGAAGCTTGACGGTTTTTGTGTGTCTGATGCGGTGTGTTATGGTAGCGACCGACATCACGACGAAATACCACCAATATTGCTGGTATTCACAGCATCTCAACAAAAAAAAATCTAGTTTTAAAAAGAAATTGAAATTAAATTTAGATATTGAATCTTTTATAGATAAAAAGCAAAGCAAACAAAAAAAAAATAAAAAAAAAACCAAGGCATCGAATCTGTGATTGCATGCGGCAGGCATAATAATATTCAATTCCTCCTCACACGCGTTCAAAGACAGAATTCCAAATGTAAAACTTGATGCAAAGTTAATTGGACGAACTATATACGACCATTTGGATACCTTTAATGGATGTGGAACGACGTCGCTGTTGTTTTAGTTGTTGCTAAAAAGTCTATAAGGTGTGACTTGTGATTTCATATATATACACAATCGATTACATATACCTTACATCTACTCTACACTGCATTTAGATTTTTCCTATACAAGAAGTTGAAACAAAAAATACTTGATTAAATCAAAATATGTATAGGCCGATTGAATTTGGTGATAACACGGCTGTAAAACGTGCTGTAGTCGTATAATAACCAATATGATGTTATATTCAAAGATTTGCCCAAAACGACCGCCACAACGAGAGGCGACCGACCATACGATCAGCGATGATGCAAATTTATGGGAGTTTTATTGAAAAATAAAACAACAACAAGAATATGTGTCTGCTTAATAAGGGAATTGATTTATATTTTCAATTAAAATAGCAAACGAATGAACAGCAAAAAAATATTAAATGAGATGAAACAAAAGAGCTGTGGTACAAACTTGTTTTTTTTTTTTTCTTTTTGTAAATGAAAATGATTATGGTGGCAGAATTGAAATGGAATAACGGTTATTTGAGTAAAAGATGGATAGATTAAGTATGATTACCGTTTTTGTAATTGAAAAGAGATTGACTAACTGAATTTTTGTTCATTTCATTTTTTTTCTCTTTAAGACTGTTTGAAAGACAAATTCAATTAGATTGAATGTGTGTGATGAAGAAGAAAAATTTATTAGAGGTCACTGATCGAGGATGATAAAAAAAAGTTCTTTAGTGCTAAACGAAAGAAATAAATCACTCAAAAAGTGTCACATAAAGTAGAATGGGAAAAGTTTCTTATAAAGAATAATTTTTTTCTGAGATTATAGAATAGAATAAGGTGTTTAAATTTATTGCATTTACTGTTAAGTACGGTTTTCTTGCTATAACGTTTTCATTATTAAAAGTAATTGTCGTATATATCCAAAAGTTTGTTGCCCTTCTTTTGTATGGTCGGCAATATTCAATGTCCATATAGAAAAGAAACTACTAATATATTTAAGCACACTGAAGTTTAATCACCCTTCAAAGAGTCATAATCACCTTTGGAAGAGTCTTAATAATTTAGCAAAAATCTTAAAGGAGACTATTACTCTCTGTTGTTTTCTCCTTAAAACAGTTTCAAGGTATAAAATGTCTTCGGAAGGACGTTTCTCAAGAACAGCATTTAACCCATTCGAAACAATTAACAGGTTGACTAGTTAAAAGAGGATACTACCTATGACTGTAGTGTAAATATTTATTTTCTCCAAAAGTTTGACCTATTTTTCTCAAAAAAAAGTCATCGAAACGCCCTTACCAAAATTTAAAAAAAAATTATTTTGGTAGCATTTTTGTTGGATAAAAGTTCAACAAACAACATAAAATTCTTTATTCATTTCTATTGTCATTGCTTGTATGGCAATCAATCACCATAAGCACTTGTTCACCATATCCATCAAACAAAAAACCTAATTTTGACAAGAACATTGACAAATTACCCACTGAAAACATGAATTTTACAAGATTAAGTCCATAGGTTCACCAAAAAAGTCAAAAGAAATAAAAAAAAAATACAACAAAAAATGAATAAAAAAAATCCTAAAACATGAAAAAAACTACAAATTTATAAAGCCTCCCCGTGGTGCGAATATCATAAATATTTTTTTATTTCTCATTTTTTTTTTGATAAATGAAAATCAAAATTGCTAAAACTGAATTTATAGCCAGATTATCAATGTTTTTTTTTTGTTTTGTTTATTTTCAAAGAAGTAAAAATATCTAAAATAAAAAAATGCCATTAGCCTATGGCACTTTGAATTTTTGCTTTAAAATCATAGAAAAAAACTTATTCACACGCTTTTTACGTGCGTGCGACGCGACGCACGCACTGACTTGAATAGCATCCATCTATAATATCTTTATGCTGTATACTATAATGCGTGGTCGTGTGAATTTTTAATTTCTCTATAGGCCTGTGTAGTGACTATGCCAAGCACCACCTCTATTCCACTTGCTAGTTTGAATGAAAATTAATGTGACTTAGTTCATCATTGAACAGTTAAATGGTAATGGATGCTCTTTTTGGCTATCGACGAAAATATGTCAAAATCAATTTTTAATCAGAGATAAAAAGTGTAAAAGGTATTATAAGAGGCGCGTGTAACAGTATCAACTTCCGTTTGGCATACATTTTGGTTTAAAATTAAAAAAAAAAATTAATAAAAGCGAGTGGAAATGCAGAAGTGTATGAATAGCCTGGGAGTTAGTGTTGGCAATGAATTCGATTTTGCTCATCAACATTACATTATAAAATAAAAAAACAAAATAATTATTATTTGTTCCCGATTTCTCTCTTCTAATCACTCAAAATTTAGATGACATATTAAAAAGTTGAAAATTTAAAAAAAAAAAAAAAAAAAACATCCCTGGTTCCATCCAGGATCGAACTGGAGACCTTCTGCGTGTAAAGCAGACGTGATAACCGCTACACTATGGAACCACATGAAAATAGTAACGTGTAAAATAGATACAAGAAACAATCTTTAATAAAGTGGAGTTGTGCTTCGTACGTAGAGTTTTTTTTGAAGACTGTCAACAGGGGTTTTTTGAATCAATTTTGTTGAACAAAAATCCTGACGCATTGATTTTAGTAAAACCTTTTTTCCTCAAATATGGCATACCAAATTTTTTGTTTGAAAAATATTTTGAAAATTTTATAAATACAAAATTTAAGATTTTAATTTTTTTTTTGCAAAATTAATTTGGAGGTAAAATGTATTTCAGAAGCTATACAGTAGTCATTTAAAAACCGATTTTTTTGTTTTCTTTGTCTATATTTTCTAAAGCTTACCATTTTAAAAATGTTGAATCAAAATTTTAAACAATTTAAACAATTTAAGCTATAAGACATTAAGTAAACATAAAATCATCGCTTAGCGAATCTTCAAAAAAAATATTTACCGATCTGTTTTTTTTTTTTTTTGTATTAATTTCACTTTTCCGAAATCATCAGCTTTTTTTAAATTTCTTTCTTTATGTGGCAAACCTATTAACTTCAAAGGAAAACTGTAAAAAAATGGGTGGATATAAGGTCTGTTTGGGTACTCCCGAAAACGACGAATTTCAACTATTTTTTGAGTCCAAATCATGTCAAAACTTCCCTCATGAGAGAGAAAATCAATTTCCATCCTTCAAAAAATTCAGCCCATCGGAATATTATGTCATGTGACAAACATCTTTGAAAAATAAAATCGCCTTTTTTTATCAGGTGAATATAGTTGGTTTTAAAAATTAAAATACCAATTCAAGTTATTTATAGAAAAGCAGTCAAAATAAATTCAATTTTGAAAAACTGCATTTTTTAATAAATATTTTATGTATCATTTAAATGTGCTTGGTTTCTCCCACTAAATCCGTACAGAGTAAATTATAGCCGACAGGATCCTAGTAGTGTTAGTGTGTTCTTATTTTTGACTCCTCCCCCAAGCAACGTTACTTACTCTTATCATGTATGAAATTCTCTGTTTGTGTAAGTGATTTTCTTAGAAAAATAGATCAGAGGATACTTTCTTGGTCTACATGAGCGCCTAGTATAAAAATTGGAATTTTGTATGAAAATTACATTTTTATTTGCGACAAGAACATAAATTATTTGCGTGTTTTTTGTGTGTGTGTGGAAAAAGGAATAGAGAATATGATAAAAAGCAACATGATTTAAAAATGCGCCGTTGCCTTTTTTCTCTGTTAAGAATTTTTTTAAGAATCCTTTCTGCTTTGCATGCTCGCCTGGTGTTTAATTTTAAAATATTGGTCACTGGTTATAATTTCGTGCAGTTGCAGGTTTGTTTTCTTTAAATTTTAAAGAAAAAAATTATGTACACAACCAAAAAAAATAGATTTTAAGAAAAAAAAAACCTTTTTTCATCCGATTTTCTTTAAATGTGCTTGGTGTCTCTGTGTAGATCAGTACAGAGTAAACTATAGCGGAAAGGTAGCAATGTGTTTGTGTGATCTTATTTTTGACTCCTCCCTAAAGCAACGTTACTTACGTAAGAAATTGTTTGTATGGGTTGGTGAATTTTTAGAAAAATAGATCAGAGAATACTTTCTTGGTCGACATGAGCGCCTAGTACAAAAATGAATATTTTGTATACAAAATCCTTTTATTTGTTTTTTTCTTTCTAATTTAAAAAAAAAAACTTACACACGCAACCACAAAAACTAGGTTTCTCCTTCAAGGAATGAAGTAAATACACAAATGTTCTCCTATTTAATTTTTTTTTCCACAAATTTTAAGTTGGAGCAATTCACAGTCGGTTGGAAGGAGGAGAAAATGGAAGAAAGCAACACCGATTTTAAAATGCGCCGTTTTTTGTGGGAGGAGCCTAATTTTGCATTTTAAATCTATAAAGGGTTTCTGTAAGCATACCTTCTGCTATGCATGCTCGCCTGGTGTTTAATTTTAATTTGCCACTGCTTGAAACTTTGTTCACTTTTTTGAGCATGCAAATTGCAAATTTGTTTTTTTTTTAATTTGAAAGAAAAAAAAATATGCAAAAAACCAAAGAAAAATAGATTTCACGATAAAAAACACGTGTTCTCATTCAATTTTCTTTAAATGTGCTTCTACCTCTCCCCGTAGATCCGTACAGAGTTATCTAGAGCGGATCGCTAGCTGTGTGTTTGTGTGATCCTATTTTTGACTCCTCCCTTACTCATGTAAGAAATTGTTTGTTTGTGTTGGTAAATTTTAAGCAAAATAGATTAGAGGATGCTTTCTTGGTTCGCATGAGCGCCTGGTACAAAAACGAAAATTTGGTATGCAAAATCGCTTTTTCTTTTTCTATTCGCAAATAAGCAAATTGTTTTTTTTTTGTTCTTTTTGATTGCAAGTCTCCTTTAGAGAATAGAGAAAACAAAAATACCGACACTGAGTAAAATGTTCTATTGTGTGATTAAAAAAAAATAAATTACAGTTGTTGGAAGGAGGAGTCAAAAATTAGAGTAAGTAGAAAACTACTAGAGCTACTTTTTCATCCTTTTCTCTTAGAGCATTTCAGCTAGTGATGGGCAATCAATGCATTATTATTTCTTGCTAGTGATGTGTGATGCCCTAAATTTTTTGAAAGAACTTTTTTATTTTTGTTGAACAAAAGCTTAAGAAAATGAAACAAATGTAGTTAGTTGGAAATTTTTTTTATTTTTTTTATTATTCTCAAATTGTACAGATATTTTTTTTTAAATATAATTTTGTATACTATTTGTCAAGAATTTTGCTTGGTTATTATTTACAAATTTAAGATTTAAAGCTTATTTGAATTACAGATGGCGACCATATTTTTGTTCTTAGTAGACATCGATCATCGGTGGATCGCTAGTTCATTTCAGACACATTCCATCACAGCCTCCTGGACTATAAAATATTAATTGGATATGTAGGTTATTTATAATTAAGACTAACTATGCAAATTAATTTCTTTAAATTCAAATAAAATCATTCTGATTATTGAGAAAATTGATTAATTTTTGGTTTTTGTGTTTTTTGTTGTTGTTGGTGTTGCTTGTTTTTTTAAATATTTTATTTATATGATATATGCTTAGTATTATTTATTATTTATCGAAAACAATATTCCCATAGTGTGTATACTAAATGTTGATACCTACGAGTATAAAAAACGATTAATTCATTTTGGTTAATTGTGATTGATGAATATGATGAATTCAAAATAAATAAGGAAACATGTTATAAAAAAATAAAAATAACACTCTTTAGCTTAAAATCTGTGAAATAGAAAAAAAATATATTAATTTTGCTTTGTTTTTAGGTTTATTAAATGTTGTGTGTTGTACTAAGTGACATAAGCAACTAATTTTGCATGAAAATGCCGTGTTTTTTTAATGGAAGCAAATTAATTATTTAAAAAAAAATTCAATTTAATAGTAAATTCTATACTATTGATAGACAACTTGACACCCTTTTAGTATTTCATTTATTGAAGGGTGATCAAAATTATAATTTTTTTTAATTTAAATATTTTTTGAATTAAAATTTGACAAGTTGGAAATTTTTTCTTCGTTGATCTGTTCTGTTTATTTGATGAAAAACCCTATCATAACGACCTGTATGTACCCTGTACAGCAACTTGGACCTTGTCAACAAAATTGGAGCTCCGATAAATAAACCAATAAGAAGTTCAATAGAATTAGCCAATTCCTCGCAATGTCAACATAACCAATAACTTCTTCCATGCCAACAACTTACTTTGTAGTAGCAAAGAAAAACAAACAATTCAACTTTTAACAACACATCACATTCTTTTTCGTAAACATTCTTACTAATAGCATTTAATGTTCCTCATCTCCTAATAACATACCACAAGTACTCCATTTTAGCGAGTTATTCAATGATTTCGCTAAAATAAATTTACCACCACACTGTATAATCTACCACACAAGCTAACAATATAATTTCCAATTTTGCTTGACTAATTCATAGTTACGTCTTTTATATACTATAAAGTCCATGATTCTTTCCTCCTAACTTGTGTACATTGCATATATCTGCTGGTCCTCCTTTGGCACACATCACACAGTCATTTCCAACTACCTGTAAATATATACGCATGCCAAGATAGCCACCATCTCTTTGGCTTGTTTGATCGCTTTGCAATCATTTAAATTAAATCCTTTTACGTAGGTTAGCTACGAACGATAGAGTCTATACTTTTCTCTATCTAAACTCTTCTATAACGTGTGTCTTTCAATTCTTTGCTAACTCTCAAGACTAAACCAAAAGTATCGTTCTGCTTGTAATTCTATGTTAACCGCAGTGTTAAGATGTTTCTTTAAGCCTAAATCAACCATCGCGCGCATCCCATCAATGTGCTACCGCAATACAACCCCATCAGTTGACCACAAGCTTCCAAAAAAAAAAAGAATAGAACAAAACCGAAGAAAACAAACTGATCTCGCGCTAAATCGCTTAAGGTGTTTTGCAAATTACCCAGAGATCAACCAGAGATTAGAGTTTAAATAGTTTCATTGGAACGACAAGGTAGTAATAGTTGCAAAAGTAGCAGCAGAAGCAGCATCAAGCTGTCAATATCCTGGTTTGGTTTTTCTAAGCCTACGCATAAAATATTCTATCAAGGTGAATTTGTCCTCGAAGGTTGTTTTGAGTTTTTGATCTTAGCCGATTAACCTTCTAAAAATGTCCATAAATCTCCAGATTCACAAAAGTTAAGAGAAATAATATTAAGCTGTATGGACTTCAAAGGAAGAATTTAAGGTAAATCATTTCTATTGATAAACATGTTAAAAATTCTGAAATTTGGCACCCCTAATTTCAAAAAGGAGTCTTATTTTTTTCACAACGAGCACTCTTAATCTTGTATCCAAACAAATGAAAAGCTCTCACATTTAGTCTTGAGACCCTAAGATAAATAAAAAAAACAAAAAAACAAACTATCGTCCTAAAGAAATTCCCCTAATAAAATTTCCTTGAGTATAAAGTGGCATTTTAACGGATCTCCATTGCTCCATTGGCTCATCCAGACTCCGATCAAGACGGGAACACAAAAAAAAAAAATCAATTGATCCGATCTCAAGCTTGATACGCACCACCGCAATTGCAAGCGTCGCTCGTTGTCGTTCGCATATGCATGCTGGTCATTAAGCGTGTTTCTAGGTCTACCAATGATTTCAACCAAATTGAACTCTAAACCAATTGACAAGTTGACTCTTGTGTCCAATTTCTGGTGGCACACAATCCGGGAAATTGCATTTCTGGCTGTTACTGTTGCTATACTGCCACCACCGATATAAGACCTCTATCGCCTTCGGTCAAACCAATTACACAGCCAAAGTAATAGGCCTGGCTATTTTGACAAATTGAGAACATACCAAACGGAGCCCATACGTATACGTGATTGCAGCGCGATGATAATAATCAGTGTGAGATATTTGCCACCAATCTTTAGATGATATCTTGATTAAAATCAAAAGCCAAATTGTGTATGTGATTAAATATAAACTAAGTGGATGATTTGCGTACCCCGCGACCGTTCGGCCGGCGAGGTTGGCATGGCGATACTTCTCAAGACCGCGACGCGCACTGCTATAAGGCGATTAGAATCTAATGCATAAAATTGTGCATTTAAGTTGACAAACTGAACAATTTTCCACCAAAACCAAAAACAACAAGCAACAACAACAACAACTACAAAACAAAACTGATGGAAGCACTATACAGATGGAGATTGAAACAACGGACCGGACGGGGGGGCCGCGGCTGGGCCGGGCCGGGTGGTAAAAATGAAAAATACTTTATTTTAATGGCCGCATTAATGCAAAGTGTAACGCCATTTTCAAAATTGATATTAATTCTATTGAAATATGCGGCTTGTAAAAATGTTTATCTGTGTGTGTTTGTAATTTTGTTGTTTTCTTGAGAGTAATCCAGACTTAGGCGTAGCTCTTTTTTATTTTTCTTTGAAGCTTATATCTGGCTTATACGCGACAGCTTAGTGGTGTGCCACGGTAACGACGAACGGTCATGATTTGACATATATCAAAATTAGGTGGACATTAATGTTTTGTAAATATTTATTGATTTAATTGGCCTTTGCATTCACACGTACTGCGTATAATAGTGCCACAGGCCGGCCACCAACAGCAAGTTATTGTGGGTTAGGAATTATGATACGAGAGTCCAGTAACCTACAATGATATGTTTTTGTTTCGGTAATTGCGTCCAGGGTTAAGCCTTGGTAAAGTTGGACAGTTTGAGTCATTTTTTTGACCAAGGAGAAGTTTAAGAAAATGACCTTCTTTAGCGAAAAAAAATGTGCATTGATAATATTCCTTCAGAAGTTAACTAATAATAAAGTCAAGGGTCCCTAACTTTTTGTAAATAGTAAAACGACTATATTGTCGTCAATTTACATTTAAAGTGGGTCCTAGACGTTTAAATTGTCGCCATTTCTAGCGAGACGTATCTAAATTTCAAAGAGCGCAAGCAAATCTAGTTTTTTGGTAACAGAGGTTGACGCATAACCAAGAAATAGTTTCACTTTTGGGACCCACATATTTGTGGTAAGAAGATTTGATTTTGATTTTTTCGATACATCATTTATTGAATTATTATGAAAAAAATATAAACGTTTCACAATTTCACAGCTTCTATTTCGATCTAAAACTGTTCAAATGGCAAGTTTTTCAATTGCGATCACATTGAAATCCGTAAAAGGTGTTAAAATGGCTAGCCATATATTATTCCATTTAAACACAAATTGTCTTATTTTCTTCTTAAACTCATTTCTTACTTCCAAAAATCATTTTTATTAAAAACCTTAAGTAAACATTTTTTTTTACACATTCACTGCTTCCATCGAACTATCAAAACTTCTCCCAAAAAACATAAACTTGCCACCAAAAGACCTCCACTCCAACCTATCCAAATAAGCCTCAAATCATCCGCCTTCATTGGCACAAAATCCACCTTCTTCCCTGCCAAATCTACATGTTTAATCCTTCCCGAATCAATCAGCTCATTAAAAGATTTTCTATACCAAAATTGTTGCAATCCCGACGATTGAATTTCCAATATCAAAAAATTTATCACATCCATAAAAATTGAACTCTCATCAATGGGAAAATTGACAGGAAAAAAATCAAAAAAACACATTCCCTGCGGTTGACGAAATAGAGGTTTGGTGAAAAGTTTCTGTTGCTCCTGAATTGTTATCCATTTAACTTGATTAACTGTATAGGCAAATTTTGTATTCAATTTATCTCGAAATATAACGTATCGGGAAAAATTCTCTTCAAAAGTGAATAATTTGAAGTATTTATCGAGGAATCTTGAGTCGGATTTTATGAGTTCCTCAAATTCCTGCTTGAAACTGTATATTTTAATGCCTGATGCTAGAAGATCATCGAATGAATTAATTTTTGCAATTGTTGGAGAACTTGTCACGTAGGTTTGGAGATATGAATTGTATGAGGTGGTAATGATGATTCCCAGCAAACAAATCTGCAAATAGATGAATTTGATTCTGAGGGGAGCATTTCGTATCTCAGCAAAAGTCTGTCCCATAGCACCTCTCAAGCAATTGTCGTTAAGAATAAATCCTAGAAGATTAGTCTTTCTTCCTGCTTGCAACTTTGATCCCTCCAAAAGAATTGATAAGAGAATTACAAAAACAATTGTGACGAGTAGAGTTTCAAGGCGAAAAACCATCAAAAAGATATCATATCGAGGAATACTTGGCTCGATTGGAAGCATCAAACACCAATTTATGTACTCTAATGGATATGTCCATCCGATTGGAGGAATATCAGGATATACGATAGCAGCTGAAATGTCCACACTGCCATTTCGTACCAAAGCAATCAGTTCGTCTGGGCTGTGCTTGAAGTCAATGGTATATCGAATCAGAGTGATGTTGTGTTTCTTGGCCAGGGCATCCAAGAAATGAGCCACATAGCCATTTATAATTGTTTCGCCATTTTGATTTTTGGAAACGATAATTTTTGGCTCAGATCCTCCATATGCAACTCGAAGATGTTGACCCTGGAAGTTACCGCTTCGACTGGGAAAGTATGAGATGTTTGGACGTCCCTGCATAATTTTGATTTCCTTAATTTCCAAATGTGGTACTAGATTGTAAGTGAAAAATGTTTTTGTCCTTGGAAAGTCCTTAAAAACGGCTAAAACATTGATAACTTTATTTCTCACACAAAAACTGAAAGTTTCCTTTAAAATCACTTTACTTTCCGAAGGAGAATTAGAGACGATTATCACTTTGGTGAGAGTTATGTGTCATAAATATTCAACCATCCGAGAAAGAATTGAAACACTAGAATTCAAATCCAAGTATACAACTGTCAAATGTTTTTTGCTGAATTTACTCTTCAAAAAGGACGAAGAAATACCCGAGAAAATTATGACAGGAATATCCTTTGATAAATTCTTGATGAAATTCACTCCAAAACTTGAATTGATTGTTTCATTTGAGTTATTTATTATTAAAACTTGTTTAAATTGTTCGTCCTTATGAATGTCCTTGATGAAATTTAAAATCGTATATTGCGAGGATACATCATTTGTTGCAACCATTGCCGTGAAGACAAACAAAATCAACCAAATTGAAGCCATCACCGACTGACTTACTATAATAAAGGGTTTTTTGTATTTATATAGCCTCAAATTTCATTAATTAGTTGGATCTACTGCGCTATAAAGCATAGGCCTAAGTCAATATAATATTTTGATTTATTGTTTTTACCTGTCAAAGTGAAATAAGGTCAATTATGAGCGATAAGGTGTAGACGCAGACACACATGTTATATAAATTGGCATTCACCTGGTGACAACATGATTGTTTTATGTCGGTTCAATGTCAAAAAAAAAAAGAAAGAACGGAATTGAGGTGTGGAAAGGTCGTTTTTATGAATCAGATTACGAAAGTCTGTGTGTGACAAAAAATATTAAAGGGCAGACAGGCCCTTCTACATATTAGGGGGCATTGTTCTATTTTTGATGTTAGCAATAAATAGGCAGTCAAATCACGCGTCCTTGTGGACAATAGTTGAAGCCTATCATTTAGTTCAATAGGAGTATGTTGTTTTTGAGGGTGCTGAACTAGCTATCCTTTAATTAGAAATAGGGATTTCTACTATAGGTATGTGTGACAAAAAGTGGCTAAAAAAATATACGCGGACGGAGACCTATCACGTTTTGAAGAGCTTGTTGCCCTGATTACAAAAAGGTATGTAAAAATTCCATAACACCCAAAAAATCTAGAGTTAGGGTAAAAAAACGTGTTTTTTGACCTTCATTCATTGCAAATCTAGCTTCGCCAAATTTTCCCTCACCAATTTTAGATGTTTTACTATTTTGCAAAGAAATTGACTGATAAAAAAAAGTAAATAAATTAGGTTTGATTTTAAGCACACTGTGCGCCGGCGAATATTTTAAGTGTCAAACAGTGTAATTATTAGCAGGATATGGATGGTACGACCAACAGATTGAGAGAAAGCGGGTGGGAAGACGAAAATGGAGGATGGGTGTCAAAAATCGTGTTTTTTTTATGATTTCTCTCAAAAGTAGACCTAAACTCTCAAAAGAACACAGAACTATGAGTATTTGTATTACAAGAGAAATTGCTCATTTTTGTATGGGAAATTGTAAGATTGCACTCGTAATACAAGTACTTGTAGTTTTCTGTTTTAGGCCTCAGCTATCGAAAAAAAAATTAATACTAGAGTTGTAGATGGTAAAAAGATCGATATAGTTTCTTGGAGTGGTCATAGAAACGAAATTAAACTTTTGCAAAAGATTTTGAGTTTCTAAACTCGAATCTGGTATCAAAATTGCTCTATCATGCAAAGTTTTTGACATATCGAATTTGGAACTGCCCAAAAACACTGTTTTTGTAATGTTTTGGGTAAAGGAGATTAAATTTTAACCAAGTTTCATCAAAATCTAACAATTTTTGTAGAAGATAAACATAAATTAAAAAAACACAAAAATTATTTTTTGGCACTACACCATTTTGTAAAATTTTTCCCTTCATCTTTATCTAACTAAAAATTAATTTTTTTTCAAAAAAAAATATTAGGTATAATGCGTATTTTTCTATCAAGCTTGTATTAACAGTAAATTTCTTGTCACTACAACTTTTTCGAAACAATATTTCAAAATTTACTGACACCAAAAGTTTTTCAAACTCAAAATAATTTGATGGAATCCTGATTTCTCCTAATTGTTTGTTGTTTTCTTATTGATTTCCTGGGAACAGGATCTTCAATATTCATTTACTCCTCGTTAGCGCGGTTTGTCAGTTCAATGAAATACCATCATCAACCGCATCCAAACTTGTAAACAAGAATACTCTTGCCCAATGTATTCCCCATCATCTCCTGTGTCGTCGTCTTGTCGGTCGTCGAGTCGTCAGTCGGTTGGACCGAATATAAGTTTTGTCATACGCATAGCCTTGACTCTCTTCCCAGGCCATTTCTTCACACTCATGTCTGCACGTTGTTTTGTTTTGTCTTAAATAAATTACACAACACTGAAATTTTTCGCCCCAAAAAAAAAATTTGTTGTTGATTTTTTTTTTGTTGTTTTGAATGAAATTTATGCGAAGCCATGCAACTTTCTTGTATTTGGAAACTTAAAACCTTAAAAGAAATAAAAAGTAAGAAGATGCTACGCGCGTATATTATTTGAAGTTTCAGCTTCTTGACTTGGTGTGGTTTGGAATGGATGACTTGGAGAGGACATTTTTGTGTCCCGGAATCTTCCAAAGAGCCAATTATTTTGACATAAAAGTTACATACGGCGATACCTGGCTTGCATGGTGAGTAGGTTATAGTACATATATGTAGGTAAGGTACTCCAAAAAGGTGGTACGCCAAGTATAGGTACCTTCGTGTCCAGTACTTGGAACACTTTAAATGCAATGATTATGTGGCACATCGTGTGCCAATTGTGAGTGAGTTAGGACCTTTGCCGGGCTCATTTGGCACGGGAGCACGTACCTTTTATATACACACATATCGGTTTTGGGTTTCTTTTATTTTTTTTTTTTTTTTTTTTTTGTATAACAGTTTCGTTAAGAGGTTTTTATTTTTATTTTTGGGGGAACTCTTTTTCGAGGGAAGACAACAACGCGATATTGGGGCAATTATTTTGCAGAAATTGATATCATCGATCTGGTTGTGGATGGATGGATCGAGGATTTTTGTTTTTTTTTTTATTTTTTTCGTTTCTTGTCTTTTGCAAAGTGAGATTCCATGGTTTAGCGT
This sequence comes from Meliscaeva auricollis, assembly GCA_948107695.1. NCBI lineage: Eukaryota > Metazoa > Arthropoda > Insecta > Diptera > Syrphidae > Meliscaeva > Meliscaeva auricollis. The sequence goes on along the minus strand of OX403619.1, from coordinate 51,874,383 downwards.
TTTTACTGCTGTCTGGTCGGTATTTTTTTGGTGCACGCTGTGTTCTCTACCACTTAACATATACCTACTCTTAATGGTATTTAATTAAGAAGTGATGTGCTGTGTGTTTGTGTGCCGCCATATTGCCAGCAGTTTTTAAGGCTTTTTACTGATTTTTTTTTTTTTTTGAACTTTTTAACTAAAGCGATCGTATAAATTATGGCTTAATGAGCTACCGAATTAATTGTGACGCCTTTTGTGAGAGAGAAACATCAAACAGAAATTTAAAAAAAAAAAAAAATACACAACTTTGTTGCTCAGAAAAATTATGATCCAGTAAATAAAAACGCAGTCATTAAGATTAAATGAGGGGAGATTTTCACAGTGGGAAGAAGATTTTTTGAAATTTTTAAGACCCTCATGAATGATTTATGTTGTTCTTGAAAAGGCGCAAAAGTTAAACAAATATGTGGAACGTATTCATTTTTCATTTCACGGTGGAAAGAAAAAAACTTTGTTGAAGTTTTTTAAGTTTAAGCAAAACTTAAGAAAACACCCATTGAAAACCAACTAACTGAAGAACTGAAGCACCTGTATCATTTAAGGCGTTTCTCCATTCGGAAATGGGCCTTATCGTGCTACACTTTTTTAGAATGAGCAATTCTTCACTTGGGGTATTGGTTAGAGTGATCTCTCGGGAGGTCGGGATTCAATTTCCAGCCTATTCCACATTGTGTTTAAGGGTACTGCCTCTTGTGAGCCTGTCAGTGGGTTATTCAGGAGTTGGAAGGAGTTTTAAATATAATTGGCTATTGTGATGCGAGAAAACCAACCATATGGTCTCATATGCATGTGAGAGCCGAGAATTTCCTCACGCCTTTCAAGGCGTTAATGCGATGTAATCAAGATTTTACATTAAGGTAATCAAAGAATATCTTCGAAGGGATTAACGTGATGGTATTAGAGTAGAAGAAAGTATTAGTGCTAATAAGGTAATTTAGACTTTGCTATTAGGTAAAGAAATGCAGACCCTTTCTTATTCATGTAAAATCTTCCGGGCTAAGTTGGGAAAGGTCGCAAAGCTGTCACCCTAAAAAAGCCTCGTCAAGAATAAAGAGAGGCATATTAATGGAAATAAGTATCTTGAGAAAGTTGGCTTTTTCAAAGATTTGCCGTCGAACTTTTTTTCCGGCGGTAAACTGCAACAAGCAATTATCGAGCTAATTTATCTGTAGATCCAAATGAATCTCCAAGAAATTTGACAAGAAAGTTACGTTAGCAAACTTCATTTCCATCGCATGGAAAGCTTGTAAGAACACATTTTTTTCTAGCCATCATTAGTATCCATTAAAACTCTCACCACAGTCATTTGAGCCCCCTTCCACCCCCCCCCTTTCCTACATGATTTCACTGCCATCAGTTTTGCATATTAAAAGCCAAGCCCGTGCTAACACTATAACCACCCATCACCAATTTAAAACAATTCGCAAACATGACACAGCCGAGGAGCTGTACACAAAAAAAAAAGTGACCACCCAAACAGTTTGCACCTCTCTCGAACCAAAAACCAGCATGCAACTTTGGTTCACTAGACCTTAATTTAAATGCCAGTGTTTGATTTTTTTTTACCTCCCACACGTCTTGCGCGCAAAAGAAGTATTTTCCATCCCAAATCCGCATTGATTGACATTTAGGTAAACCACATCACGGATCCAGGCATCAGCAGGCTGGCACAGCTGTGCTACTCTACAATATCGGAAGCTATTCCTTCAAATGCTGATGATAATGATTACCATGACAACGACAACGACGATACAGTCTTTTTTTTTATTATGGTCATTTGTTTGTTTTTTTGTTTGCTTTTTCAAGCCTAAAAGTGGTTTTAGAGTAGCTGACGCACATGTGCGGCTGTGGCGGCGGCAAATCTGCCTATAATTCCATCTAATGTGCGTCCGTTAATCTGCCATTGATTTGTTTATGGCCAAGTGATCTCCCGTCATGTTATCCGTTTGAGATTCTTTTTGTTGTGTGCTGCTGGTCGTATACCGGTCAAGTCGATCGTTCGTCCGTAATCCAGAAGGATTACCCACTGAGAAGAGAACCGACCGACGACGACGACGAGATATGGGATGCGAGCGCGGATCGAGGAGGCCCCTGCGGGAGTAGATTGCAACTAATTTTTACTGTTCCACCTACTGTGCTGCGTATAAAAGCTTTATACACAAATCGGGAAGAGCCATCATGTTGCCTGTGATGCTGCTGCTGTTAGTGCCACCGACGCAACAACATATACACACATGGTGTCTTGGAGATTATGGACAGGCGAGGAGGTTGAAAAACATTTACACACTGTATGGTATCTGTGCATGTGTGTGAAAGATTTGATGGATGGATGAAGGTTCGCTCGGATTTTTGTTTCACCTCGATCGTGCCATGGAACACCTGGTTTACTACGATTGCTCTGGATCATTTTTTTATTTTTTTTTTATTTTTATTAAATCCTACTTTACACAGACTGCGTTTTCCACACAGCGCTAGCTGTGCTCTCTGATGACTTTGTGTTGTAGTGCTTGTGGTCACCATCACCGGGGTGAAGTGAGAAACCAGTCGAGTATCCGCTTGTTTGCGAGTTAATGATTGGCTATTTTTTTTGGTTTGTCTTTTGTACAAATATTGATTCAGGAGTGGAATGGATCTTAAAAGGGAAAAAGGGGCCGAAAGCAAGAACTTGTCTAGTTAGGTACGTCCGAAATCACTTATACCCATTTTTTGTTGTTGAAAATTTCAGCAGTGGTTCAAGTAAGTAAGAAAAGAACATCCATTTTGACATTTTAATCAAATATTTAACTTCGATAAGCTTTCGATAAAGCTTCGATAAATATGCCTTATAGAAGAACACGTTTAAAAATCAAAGTAGATTCTAAGGTATTTTTGTTTAAAATTTCAGAAGAGGTTGGAAAAAACATGTCTTAGCAGTTCCTTAATAAGGAATCCTTGAAGAGGAAAGTAAGAATGAGGAACAAAGAATTTATCTCGATTTTTCTATACCTACTTTAAAGGAGCTTCCATAAAGATGACTCAAAGAAGATCGTTTAAAGAAATTTTTCAACAAACAATCCAATAAAATGTTTCGTTTAATTCTTCGACAAGACTTTTAAGATGTGTCTTCGGAAGATATTACTGCCAGCAGACGATTTTTCCATTAATAACTTCCCACACAAATGTTATCTTCCATAAAGCATGAGGGCTTTTAAGAAAGATAACCATTTTAGCAGGTTTTTTTAAAATAAAATATAGTTCTGGGCCTTTTCAATAAATCCATAAATCCACCCGATAGACTTAACCTCCCTTCTCTTCCCTCTACATTTTTCCTACAAATGAACCATTTGTGTCCAAGACCAAGATCAAGACAGCAGCAACAACATGTAAAACCTACTCGAAGGACTATTATTTGTAATCTGTTCGTTTTGCCGCAGAAGAGTTGACCTATATATTCTGCCCAAGTGCGGTTTTTTTTTGTTTTGTTTTTTGTTTTAAGTTTTATTTTTATTTTCTATATATCTCTCTCGCTCAGCACGTCGCGAGATTGATAGTTGACAGTGCACGCGGTGAATATGAACGAGGTCATGGCATTGAATAGTATGCACTCTTAGTCACTTGGCGGCGCTGACGTTGTTGGCTGGCTGGCTGCAATGAATATTAAAAAAAAAAAAAAAAATAAAAGAAATATTATTTATAGTTGCACATAATTAAGGCGCGCTAGCGCACACTCTGGAAGACTTGATTTAGAGGTGTCTTTTGATGTTAAAAGCAAAAATCTATGAATATATTGTGTGTTTTGTGTCTTGTGTGTTGAGAGAAATGGCAGAGACAAATTTATTTTTGTTCATTTGGAATAAAAAAAAAAAACTTTCTCAAGAAAAATATATTTTGTATATAAGTTTGCCACATGCATCATTGTCGCATGACATTTTCCAGATAAGTTACATATTTCTCTGGCACAGCATGACAGCATGCAAAAATCTCTCAACCTAGAAAATAAAATTTAAAAAAAAGGGAATTTTCTTTCTTTATTGGTATATAAAGAGTTGATAATGTTTCCATTTGTTCAAAGAGAAGAGAAAAGAAAAAAGGAGACTCGAGTTTAACAATTTGTGGTCATATAAATCAAGAAAATAGTTCTTGTTATGGTAAATTGTTCTGTTCTTGTTGTATACAGCAAAGGATTTTTGTGTGTTTTAAAGAAAGAAAAGTCGTGACACTCAGTGTGATTCAAGAGCCTTTTCAAAGCAAATTGGTTGTAGTACTAATGTCACAGGAGATTTACACAGAACATGGAATTTCTGAAGCGTACAGACTTTGTGTTGTGTAATGAAATGTGGAGCAATATGATGGGAGGACATAGAGGTTATGGGCGTTATGTTTTTGTTCAATGAGGTTAAATTTGATGAATGAGTTGGTTTAAGTAGAAATGGAATAATGTTAGAGAAATTAACTGGTAGATTGAAGAATACTTTTGCAATGAAAATAATCTATCAGGCTGTGATTTACAATTAGTAACTTTTGACCTTTAAAATAAAATTATTAGATTCTCGTGTACCAAAAAAATATACAAAATTGTATTATTTATAAAATGGCATACACAGAACTTGCAAAAAAATAACGCATATAGCAATTTTATAAGTTTACTACAAACCAAGTTCGGAACTCAGCTCTTTTGTTTCAATTTGTTTATTATTTTTATTCTTCAAAAATTCTACTTTTAATTGATGGTTTTCTGTTAAAATTGTAATTTTATATCATAGAAGAAGACTTGGTCACTATTTAGATAGAAAATTTAAGAACTTGCAAAGCTCATAAGAAAAAAATGGTCAAAATCGAACAACATTTTGATTATTTTTGCTTTGTTTTTTCAAAGATAATTCACTAGAATACTCGCCTCAAGAACTTTAAGTGAGATTTAAATTGATTACATTAAAATTACCTATATAATTTATTAGAATGACTTTTGTTCTATTCAGAAGGTATATCGTAGCCCTCAGAGACTAAAAGACGGCACAATGGTCTTTTGAAGTTAATAAAAAGGATATCCACTAATTGTCTAGTGGTATCTTCTAAAAAACAAACTATCATGATGTCGCCTTCATAGACACATTATCAATTTTATTTCAATTTATATCGACAACAATAAATAGTTGTATTATCTTTTTCTTATACAGCCTCGGAGATTTCATAGTAAAACACTAATCTTAGTTTAGTTGAATTGTTTACAGTTATTATCTCTCAAAGTGATTAAAACATTTTCACCTCGAGGACAAAACATAAATAAACTTGGAAGCCATCAAAGGCGTTCACATTCAACCAATTGTTGTCCACTTTATCTCATAAGATACTCTTTTAAGCCTTCACTTTGCTTATTCAACACACACCAAATTCATAAATTGCAAAGATCGTTAAAATATCTACAATTAACCGCCAAAAGGAAAACGATACGGATTAACATGTGCATCGGGTATGCTATCATTTTACTGTCGATCGTCGTCGTCATCGTCGGTCTTTGGTCGTCGTCCACCCAACTCACAAATTGTCATAGAAAAGATACGCAATAACAACAATCTACGATGCAACAACAACAAAAAAAAAAACATCATCATCATTATCAAGGCCTTTCGGTGGTAGCTATCTTTTTTTTTAAAAGACTCGAATCCTGACCGCAGGGCATTTTTATTCCTCTATTCCATTTCAATCAATTGAAAATTTATGATTGTGCTTAATGTTATTTGCGAGTCTACATAGGACTTTTCTATATAGCATCTAGTTGTCTGATAGTGCGCGTGGTTTTCGCTAGGTTCTGATATTTCTGCAAGAATGTATCTCTGAGTGCGCGTCGTTGTTGTCGGTCGCAGCCGTGTGGTGTGTGATAGCTGCATTTTGATTACACACGACACAAGCCAATTGCAAGTTATTAGTGACATTTTCATTGATAGCAAAAATTAGCCTCATTGGGAGATTATAGATGGAGAAAATGTGTTTTTTTGAATTGAATTTTATTGGAATTTGTTTTTTTTTTGTAGCTCTCTGTAGGCTGATTGGTGAGGTTTAAAATTCTTTTGAATTTTAGAATTTTAAATCAGTTAGATTAGTTTCACATAAAACCAAATAACATACACAATCTAATAGTTAAATTAGTGGTAGACAAAAATTATCAATAATTCAAACAAAAGAGCTGTTGCTCGAACTTGGTTTATGAGTGAATGTTTAAAATTGCAATTTTGGGTAAATTTTTTTGTAGAAATAACAAAGGAAGTTGTGCAGATCACAGAACGTTGAACTTATTTCTGTAAACACCAATTATAGCTTCTTGATCGTGGCCGTTTTAGTACAAGCGACCTCAGTACAAGGAGTGTCTCTTTTTAAAATAAATTGAATAAAATTTAGTACACAATTAACAAAAGTTGATTTTAGAAACATTTAAATTTTGTACTAAAAGCTGGTGGTAGGAAGTACTAAAACCATGTGAATTTAGTACACTAGAAGTAAAAAAAAATTAGTTTCCCTAGGGTTAATTACCCTCCTGAAACCCTAATTTATATACAGATCATACATACGTTAGAGAGGTAAATGCCAGGATGGTAATTTGGATATTTAAAAAAATGGAAAACATAGGTCTTCCAATAAGGAGCCTTAACATCAAATAGAACACTCTGGTCACAGTTGTTGATTACCAGCAAAAAACATTCTACGCAAAGTCAGCCCAAAACAAACATCTTATTTGTAATTCCATTGACAAAATGTCATTCATCATACACATACTGGTATACCTACCTACTCTGATACCCACGCTAAAAATTCACTGGCGAATGAAAAAAAAAAAAAATCCCAAAATGTGACAATGTCAACTGATTTCCTGGATTATAATTCAATTTGAAATCTCGTCCACTTACCGCGCGCATCTGTTTCACTGATAAAAAAAAAAACAAAAAACTAAGTATTTTTTCTTCTCTCGTGACAACAAGCTTACAAAGAGACTTAAATGATATATACGTTGACAGATTGATGAAGTGAAAGCATGGCTAAGCAAAGTAAGTAAAAACAAAAAAATACTGCTTTTGCGCGCCCCGCAATATCTTTCAACTCCAATTGTATGCAGAAGCTGCATGTCATCTGACATCCAAAAGAGACACAAATCTCACAGCAAAAAAAAAAAAATCAAACACTTAACAGCCGATCTACCAAGTGCTTTGCTGACAACTGCCTCCCTCGCGATTATACCCAGCATAACATGAGAGTTGCCAGTAGAGCCAATTTTAACTGAACATTGCAAATAAAATTGGAATTTTGCTCAAATAAAGAAGATGTAAAGCAAATGTATTTAAATGGCGCCCAATGTGTGATTTAAAACTGTTAATATAAAGACGTTAAATCTGGGATAGAGGGAAGGATACTTCACAGTTCTCATTCGTTGTAGACATTTGAACATTTTTTTTAAAAGGAAGTATAACAACGTAAACCAGACTTTTGTTAGAATATTTCATAGTCAGTTGGAACAAATTAGTTTCATTAAATTAACTAAAAAATCATAAAGAGAATTTGGCGCCCAACGTGAAACCATGTAGCAATATTTTTATTTTAAACAATTCACGACAATTAGAACAAATTTCAAAACTTAAAAAAAAAAAAAAAAACTGAACTTGCCTCCTGGCAACATTGAAAATGCCATCCGCACCACGCGCTAGCAAACTATCCTCTATAAGCAAACAACACCAGCTCAATGGTTGTTTTATTTGACATGGACACAATACACGACGAGATTGACGGGACATACTTGCTCCAGCACTATCTTGCCGAAGATATCTAACTCCAGATAGGGTCTTGAAGTTGACGATGGTGGCGGCTTCAGCCGCAACGGCAGCGGTGTTGGTTGAAGACGGCTGCTTGGACGTCTATTTGCATGCGAAGGCATTCTTTTGGTTTTTTTGGTAAGGTATGCGGAGGCGTTAAATGGTTACATGTTGGGGGTCAGCAGTGAAAAAAAAAAATTGTTCATGGACTTTTGATGAAGGAGGAGGTGGAGGAGGAAGAGAAGAAAAACAGTCTTCGAGGACGACGATGACGATAACGTTTGGTGAGTGAGTGAGGGCGGCTTGGGTGAATACGTTGATCGACGATAGAGTTGATTGGATGCCTCAGAGGTGGTTCAAGATAAGAGGTGTTTTTTTTTTTTTTTGATTTTTTTTGATTGTCGAGGAGGAGGAGAAGGGTTGGTGTAGTTTTTAGTTTTTTTGATTGATTTTTCTTGACTTCTGGCAACAGGTCGACTGGCTGCTTGTTGTTACTTACTGGCACACACATATATCGCTTGCAATTACCTTTTACGAAATAAATTGCTCCATGTAGCTCCATTGTGAGATAAGTTTTTTTTTTTTTTTTAGTTGTTGTTGTTTTTGTATTTGTTCAATCATTTTCCTCCACTAATCATTTAAAGCGAGGAATTTTGATTTGGGCTTATCAGGTGGTAGCAATCTCATCGATTTAACCAAAAAAAGGAGTACGCGACATGTGCACGTTAGTTTAACGGCTAAAGCGTTGCAATTAAGCATTTTTTAATTTGATTTTTATTTTTATTTTATTTTTTTAATTTCGCTAAAATTTGATGAATAAACTGAAGAGAGGACTGTGTTTGTGTTGAGTTTAGTTTAGCTACTGGACAAAAAAATTGTTTTTTCATGCCAAGTTGATGTGATTGGGTTGAGAGATGCACAATCAAGTTTGACATTAATAGAGTCTTGTTATGGTGCTTACATAATTAAACTTGCAAGTGACCTTAGTTTTTTTTTAGTTTCAAAGCCATTTCAGATTTTGATAAGAAAATACGGAGAGAAAATTAGAACTCAAGAGGGCTACAAAGTAATATTTTTTGAGATAATAATTTGTATCTTCTATATTCCGAACTTTTTTGAATTATTTGAAATTTGCTGCCACACCACTTTTTTAATCGAAAAAATTGACAGGAATCTTTCGCTTCTTAATTTTTTTTTAGTTTACAAAATGGCGCCCAACGTGAATTCAGCCTTAATGCAATTATCTTTAAATATTAATGGAATACAAATGTATTCTTAGCATGAGGGTAAAATAATGAAACATCAGAAAAAGGAGTTTGTGCCCTTAAGTTTTTGGAACAATAAAGAACAAGTTGTAAGGTGTTAATGTCGAAAAACGAAAATTTATGAGACTTTTAAGAGATTTTTCTTTTTTTATTCTTTTTACTCGAAAGTACAAATAATGAAAAATAGTGGTTATCAGAGACCATGAATCTATTAGGTGGGATGAATGTTCAACAAATGTTCAGAAGAAAATACTCGTATACAAATATTGCTGCATTTTCCACTATGATTAAATTTTCAGGATATTTAAAACTGGCGCCCAACGTGAAACTTAGAAAAAAAGATTTTAAACTATTTTAAATCGCACTCGTAACTTGACTAAGGGGAAAGTAGTGAAGTATATGATAGTATTTCTTAGAGCCCTAAGTTATAGAGAAGAAAATAAAGATATAATCATCTTAAATGGCGCCCAACGATTTTTTATTAATTTTTAAATATTATTTTCAGCAAACATGGAGAGTTTCCCAATAAAGCAAATCATAAGTTAATAAACTAAACTTATCTAACTGGTGCTAGCGAGATCTTTGAAGTCATATGACAGACAACTCTATCACTTCTGTCAAAATGTTATCATCCGCAAATCAGCAATAAATTAACAAAAAAAATTAAAATATCAAAAATTAAAACAATAAATTACCTCCGTGAATAATAGAAATAATTCGTCTATTTTTTATCACTTCTTCTGACATTAATTTATATAAATAAACAAGATCTGACGGTAAATAAATCTTTCCTGTCATCATTTTTTTTAATTCTAAAATAAATTAAAAACAAAAAAAAAAAAAAACTCAAACTGTTATCGATGTTGTGTTGGGGAATTTTACTCTATTTTGCAAATTACATGCCATTCATAGCAGCAAAAAAACGTATTAAATAATAAAATGATTAATGCCAAAGTGCCATTTTAAATTCCAATTTATTATACACTCGCCAAGAAAAAAAAAAAGCAAACAATAGAGTGGGCTGAAAAGTAATTCAATCTTTCAAAAATACATAATATAAACCCCAAACTGCATATTCAAATCGTTTTATCACACAAGACCCCATAATAAATATTAGACGGCCATTACATTACATTATAGAGCAAAGACCTTACCTTAAATATTTTTTTGTTCAAAAATTGCAACCCAGGGAGCCCCTCAACGACTTTTAAACTCACACACATGGCAAATAATTAAATTGAGCAATAAATCATCGAAGCATAAATCAATCAACTACATCTGTCAACTTGGGATATCTGTTTGCCATGCTGTGTCAGGTGAGATAACTAACTGGCATGAAATCTATCCACAATCCATACAACATGGAGTTCGACCAACAAAATGAAAAGAAAAAAAAAACAAAACGTTAGGTGCTGTACCTCAAAATGCCTGATGTGGTTGCATGCTTAAATAGATTGAGAGGGAGATAGATATAGAGCTACAGAGAGAGAGAGAAAGAGAAACCAAATCAAATGTAGGCTGTCATTGTAAATCGTTTTGTTGTCGCTTGTTGCGTGGTCAATTCTAACAAAATGCCAAAGGAGACCCTAAGAGAGACGACCACGGACCATTTATTGGCAACAAACACTATCTACCACTCCACGCTGCTGGTGGTATAGAACGTGGGATAACTACGTACTTACTGAAATGGAATTAGCTCTGACATTTGCTTACTGAAAATCGCCTTACAAAAAATACACAAAACAAAACAAAAATCGATCCCATTCTGTTTGGTGTTGGTGGTCAATTATATTATTTTTTGGTCTTTGGGCACACACAACAATTGTTATAAGAGGCGTTGTCAGTCTTTATTTTTTTCGCATTCGTGGGTCTTGTATTGGAGTTATTGCAAATTGAAGTGTCAGTTACTGGATGCATGATATGGGTTTTAACACCATTTTGAAGTTTTATACTCAACCAACATCTGATTATGATTAATTAATTGATTTTTCAAAGCAAAGTAATTTTTTTTTTTGATTTTGTCATTTTAGCAGCTGTAGGTGAGCATTCACATTTGTGGGGCACATATATGTACTTTAACATTTTCATTCTTATCTTAGATGTCAATTCTTATTTCTAACTGTGACTTACCTTATTTTGTATGAATAATAACAGCAGCATTTGAATCTGAAATAAAAACAAACAAAAAAATTCATATGAAAACAAAAGAGCTGAGTTGCAAACTTGAAAATTTTTTGTTTCTTTTTTTTTCGTATTTTAATAAATAATGAGAGCAATGTATTCAGAGCAATGTGAAGTGGATTTTTTATTCTGTTTTTATTTTCTTTCAGTTTTGGTTTAAAAATATTACCGTTTAATGGAATTTCCGTTATCGGATTTTGTATGTATATAATTTTTTTTTCTTTTTAGTTTTTGGTTTATGTTAAAGCAATTGGGTGGAGTTGGTGCTGTCGAAGTAAGTAGTTTTTGTATTAGATTTGAGATATATGTATATAGTTTTATGTGTTTGAGCTTTAAGTAGTTCAGGGTATGTTGACGCCCATTGATTGGTTAATATTATAGTTTTTTTTTTTTAGGTAACATTAGGTTATATGGAATTGAGTTTATTTTTGTTTAGATTTTCAATCAGGTGTTTCACACGAGTGGCAATGAAGCGTTACGTTAACAAAACGTTAGTTAGGTATAAACCATTGAATTTCAAAACAAGATTTTAATCATTTTGTTTCTAAATTAATATGTTTTTTTCAGAAGTCTAATAAATAATATGGGGAAAGAAATAATTAAAGAATTAGAAAACGTGTTCGTAAAACACTATAATTTTTAACTTCTCTCTCGAAAAAAAAACATTAAAATCTAACAAATATCTTCTCACAACAACAAGACAACAATTCCAAAAATGTTGTCCGATTTTTTTTGGGATGATATCGAAAAAGATCAAACAAAATTAGTCTTTTTTGTTCGTTGATGACGCAGTAGTAAAAAAAAAAACAACACAAAGTCTTTAAACGACAATAAAGATAATCACATCAGAGAAATAAATAAGAAACCTCCAAAGATGATGGTCTCATATAAATCGACAAACAAACAAGGTCTTGCCTCCAACAAAAACAGAGAAAAAATCCTTCATGTTACAACACATTTAACTCACAATGACTATCAAAATGTTCAAAGCTGCTATAGCTCCTGTGGTGGCAGTTACACGACAAACTCAATGGAATCCATTTAATCGGGTCGGATAAATGGGAAACGAGATTAATCAAAAAATATAAAAAAAAAAAAAAACAATAGAAGACAGCCATCAAGCACACTCTTCAGAGCCATTTCAATAGAAAAAAACTCACAAAAAAAAAAAAATGATGTTAAAATAGGCCCGCGCCATAAAATAAAAACGACAAAACAAATCAAAATCAAATTTAAATGACAGAAAAAAAACATGTTAAAAGTCCAAATGTAACTTTTTGACGTCTGACTTTCGATCATTTTTTTATCATAGTTATCTTGGTTTTTTTTTTTGCTAAGTGGCTTGTTAGCAGCTTCTAAAAATTATAACTTTGACAAGGCGAGAGAGCTTAAACGATCCTAAAAGATGAACAAACATTTAATTTTGTATTTCACGTTTCACTTTAAATTTATTGCTGCACATTCCATCTGGCAATTAAGTGTGATTACCAAGTTGATATGTGGATTTTAAGTTAAACTCATGTTTCAAACACAAAAAATTAAAAAAAACTCTGATGATTGCGTGTTAAGCTATGCAAATGATTTCAAATTAAAAAAAAAAATAAATAAATATATTTAATATCCACACGACAACCATTTAAGGAAACATTTAATTTTTGATGAATTCTTTTTGTTTTTTTTTTTTTTTATTTTTTATTTTTGTTAATGTTTCTTGATGATTTTTGAATGTCTTCAACTATATATTATAATAATAAAGCTTTGACCCTAATTTTAGTTAAAAATTTGTATTTATGATTGATAGGCTTGTAAAGCGGCGAGATTTATGCTTTCTTCAAGTTGAATTATCATATAAACCTTAATCGTTCTTGTCAGATTGAATGTAAATATTTGAAATTTGATGAAGTTTAGGAGAAAATTTTATGTATTATAATATAGTATACACTTTGGGCAATAAATCGTGCGATGTTTTTTTTTTTTTTTGTAAATTTTGAATACAAAAAATAAAAAAATAAAAAAGATTACAAGAGCAAACATATTTTGTTTTCTTTTTAATTTTCTCTGAATGGTTTCAACTTTCAAAACTCCAAATCTAAGCTATTTTTTGTAAGAAAACTTAAAATTTCATATAAGCCACTTTTACTACAAAGACTACTACTAGATTCCTCCGCTTACCAACAATATATTTGTAGTTTTAAGAAGAAAAGATTAAGGAAACAAAATTTACTGTCGATAAAATTGCCAACATAATTTTCTCGCCAAACAAGAACAAACAAAAAAGTACACTACAAGAAATGGAACAAAAATGGTGATTTAATTTTTTTATCGAAAACAAAAAGTGATATGAACTGAGCAAAAAAAAACCCTAAAATCTTGGGGTTATAACTTTTTCTACAAGTGAATTGTATCAGTTTTTTTTTTGGAAAGATTCATGCAAAGAAAATTAGTTTTGAATCAATGTTGTACTCATAAGACTGTAGGTCTTACGAGCATACATAAATAAAGATAACTGAACACTGAGCCATCTTCCCACAAATTTATTCTCTATCTTCTTTCAATACAGCTCATCAAAGCACTTCTTATCTTGATGAATTGAAGCCTTGACAGAAAACATTATTTGTATTCCATCAGCAGCAGCGGGTCAACTTAAATGTATCCACCATCATGAAATGTTCCTTCCTTTAACTTTAAGAAATTCCAACCTACTACCATCATTTTCACCTCGATTTGATCAAAAATTTGCACATCTGTTCCAACACTGGTCAACCATTAAAAATGGAGAAGAAAAAAATAACCGAAGATTCACATATCGAAGATGCAAAAACAAAAATAAAACAAATTCATGGTTCTTCTTTTTTTTTTTTGTATATTTCTGGGTTAAAAGGTTGCAAATTTATTTCTTGTCGAAAAATTCAACTTTTTTTCGCGCTCCAACACTAGCGATCGCGGGCAGTCAAACCAACCAGCGCCAGCGGTGGCATGCATGTTGGTCCTCATGATGATGATGATGGTTCTTCTTTTGCATTTGAATGAAGCTTTAAAGATTTGTCTCCTGTGCGATGGCAATCGCGCCTTCTGTCTGTCTTTGCGATGCTGTGCTATGTGCATTGCATATAATGTACCTACGAAAAATTCTCTTGTTAGTCGTAAAATCAATTCGGACGTGAGGTTCATCGATATTTTATGCATATGATCCGAAAAAGAAGATACATTATGGCCTCTCTTCTATAGGTATAACCATATAATAAATGTACGAAATGCGGGGTGCACATTTCGTGTGTCATTTTGTATGATTTGCGATTTCTCAATCGCAAGCAAAATGTCTTCACATTTTCGACAACACATAAATGGCTATCTGTAAATCGAGACAGCAGCAGCTTAAGCTTGATTGAAGATTCACTTCTTGTTTTTAAAAGATATCTGAATACACTGATAAAAAGAAAGGTTGATTTTTCTATAAATCTGCACGAAATCATTGTGTTATTTGAAATTTCGTCACAAGTTTTATGTTCACTTGATGGGTTTCTCTAAGTTTGAAGCAACTTTTTGTAGGATTAGAGCTGCTAGAAACATTTTTTTTGGGGAAATTTGGAGCCCCAAATGAGATGGTTTTAGACTTGTAGCAGCTACCAGAGATCAAATAGGAAATTGCCACTTGATAAAAAAATGGTAGAAGCGATTGACCAATATAAAAAAACCAAAGTAAACTGCCAAAGTTAACAGCACCACATTCGCAGTAGGCTAGCAGCAATTTACAATCAGTAAGCTATCAGCACCCAATTTCCACCAGAAAATGATTTCCAGTAAATTATCAATATTAAACAGCCTAAAACAAGTTGTTAGCAGCAAATACGAAGAACCAAAAATAAGTTGCTAACAACAAATAACCAAAAACATGTTTCAAATAAGAAATTAGAAGTACCAGAAAATCGCTGGTAGAAACAATTCAGCAGCATATCATCAGTAGCAAGTAGTTTGCGAAAAGTTTGCAGTAAATTGTAAGCAACAAACAGGCACCAATAAATTTCTAGTAGAAGATTATCAGCAACAAATTGCTGTTGCAAGTAGGTTCAACAAATTTTCAAGCAACAAACTACAAAATTTCCTGAAGGAAATCGTCACTAAAATGTACCTGAAAAGTATATTTCATTGCATCACGTTAATTTCTGTCAGTGTAGAAACTTCTTCAGTAGCATTACAGATAGATCGATAAAAAGATAGATAGCTCTTCAAACAAAAAAAAAAAAAGGCTCATCTAAAATTGAGATTTCTCTCCTTATTGAAGATCCAACAAAAACCAAGAAAAAAAAAACTCAATGCGCAGGTGTTAGATACTCATGATGTTGATGATGATGTTGAAAAAATATCTAAATAGTTTCAAAGTCGTGCAAAAACACTTTTAAGCATTTCCTATATACAAAGATGAAAGAAAAAAAAAATATATATACCTACAAAGTTGATCATCATTCAAATGGGATGATGGCAAAACAAAAGTTCCCACAACATCTCAACAATCAATATTTCATTTAGAACGGCCTCGAGAATAATTTATCATCCAACATGCAACCAAAATCACGCATCGAACTTGAATTCTTTGGCATAAATCACATTTGCAGAGTATAGCAGTTCTAGAACCAATTTTATGCTCGCTGGACTCGACCTCCTCTCTCTCTCTTTCTCTCTCTATGTGACTCTCTCTGGCGGTCTTGGTAAAAATGCAGAACAATTTTCTCATCTCATATAGAATAGTGAAGCACCTGATGTTGCAACACAACTATCTACTATATATCCTCCTAATGAATCGAATGTTTGGTTTTGTGTTACCGCACTTAGATGAGAGGTATACCTTCCTCCATCTAAAATAAAATAAATAAATAAACGTGCCAACCATTTCCCATGGAATTGTTGTGTCCCACTGTCTCAAAACGCCACCACACCACACTGCCTTAGATCCTTCTTTCCCAATCATCCTCTTTAACTCTCTTTATACTTAAAAAGAAGGAACGGTTAAGTTTTGTGTATTACCATCAACAGAGAGACCATAATATTTTGAAAGAAAACATCCGTGTAGCACAATTTTCAAGAGCGCACGAAAATCCTATAAAAAAGTGTGTAAGTGCGATCTATGACTTGGCCCATAAATCTAGCTTAGCAAGCAAAAAGAAGAAGAAGAAAAAGAAGAAGAGTCTTCTGGGAGCTTGTGGTTTGGCGGTTTGTTATTTTGTTGTTGTTTTTGTTGTTGTAAGTTTAATATGGCGCTTCTTAAGCGGATAAGTTGGTTGCATCAGTATACAAACATTGGTAATTATTTAAAGAAGTGAAGTATTACTATGAATTATAGTTTTTTAAAGGACTCTTTTTTTTCTTCGTTTTGTTTTATATGTTAGTAATGGCTGTTAAGTGGGGGTTAAACGTGTGTTATTAGAAATTAAATGAAATTGGTGATTTGATTGAAGATTTAAAGTGGATGGAAATAGAAAAATCGATTATTTATCGATTTAAGAAGACAAGAAATTGTTTTTTTAGACAGCTTAATGTCTTAGAGACTGGGTTTAAGATCATTCCGTTTGGTGATATCTTTCAGTCTTTTGTTCAATGGATCAACTAAGATAACTTTGTAGTGACAAAAACCTAGTGACCACCAAGTACCAAATTAGCACAGAACCTAGAAAAGAGTGTCGCCGGTTATTAGTTATTGGTTCAAAATATCAAAAGTACCCCGAACAGCAGATTCTTGAAAAAATAACAATTTCGGACGTTATAGTTTCAGAATAGTAGGTACTCAAGCCTTTCAATTTCCTTTAAGGCTTGCTACTCAGAATCTTAGCATGCAATACACGACTTATGACTTTACATGCAAGACATTGCTATTAAGATTCAGCTTATATGAAACAAATCCCTCAGCAAAATACAATGGAAACCTACAATTTTTTTATTCAAACCATCAGCAGAAGCATATGACACAATGACTGAAATACTATTGTCAACTTGGTGAATGACAACATCCCTGTTTTCCCAACAACACTATCAACGACGGACATCTTTCTCGACACATTAAGAAAAAACTGTAGTACGTCGAAGAAATCCAGAAGTCTTGAAAAATTGCTATAACATTAATCATTCTATTTTTTCAACAAAAACTGAAGATATTTTTCAGTTGCAATGAAGATGTTCAAAAAATCTCTGAAGAAATAAATCACTAGAATCAAATTCGAAAAAAGTTAGAAGATTTTCATTGAATTTGGCCTTCATGTAAAGTGAAGAAACTTTAGTTGGCAAAATGACTCGAACACCAAGTGAAGTTGAAATTTTTCGTATGAATTTGTCATCGAAATCAGTTGAAAATGCTTTTTCTATAAAGCTGACCGATTTTAAACTAAATTTAGCTTCAGTTGTTAAAAATACAGCAGCAAGTAGTATTGCAAGGATTGCAAAGGGAGCAAAAAAACGGGTGATTTTGTAAGTCATAGCAAAAAAACTTAGTACGTTATCTTTTTCAAGAACTCTACTTTAAAAAGAGAAAACTGAAATATAGTAGACCTTGAATTCACCATTTAAAGTGATGTAAAATAGGAATAGAGTTTTTCAATATACAAAGTTTTTTAATATATGTACATGGTTTTTCGAGACAAAAAAAAAAAAAACGATTAAATAAGAAGATATTCAACTCAACAAATTCGAAAAAGTGAAATCAGAAAGAAGATTTATCAACTTTAATTTATTATATGCAGCATTGAACTTAAACTATTCAAAGTAATCGTCTCGTAAAAGTAAGAACACTCAAAAACTCGAGTTTTCAAGATCTTGAAATACTAACGTCCATATTATTGACAAATTTCAAAACAAGTTTAATAGCAAAACATGTTTTGTAGAGCTTTAAAGTTGGAATATTGCAACGAATTGGTAATATTAACAAAGATTGTAAGATTCAAGAAACCAAATCGTACAAAATATTTTTTTTTTTCTACTAAATTCTATATTCAACTTACAGTTGGAGAGCGAGCATGCAACTGCATCACACAAAAATCGTGATTGCATCACATTCGTTTCACAGTTAAACAAAAAAAAAAAAAAAATAATAAAAAAACTACAACACATCTATCTAAATAATAATATTTTGATTTAATTCACATGTGTGCATGTCTGTGCATTGTAAATATCCCTATCATGAAAAAAAAGACTTCCAGCTATACTGGGAATAAGAATCTCTGAGAGGAGCATGTGCCGTGTGATACCTACTCTATGCTCCAGACAGACCCTCGGCCATAGCACGTGAGACTCACTATACAACTTTAAATAGTTAAGAAAAACTAAAAAAAAAAAAAAACACAGCAAAAAAAAAGTAACGTTTTGCGCCATCTTTGCTGCTTTCTAATAACGCGCGCGTTTGGGTCATATCCATCTTCTCTGGATCAAAGAAATTGTGGAATATAACGCTCGTGTTGTCGTCGTCGCGTCGTTGTCGTCGTCATCGTCGTTTCATATTGTCGTGTATATTGGAAGAATCTCATCCCGTTTGAGGATCCTAGAAACAAAACAAACAACAAAAAAAAAACTCTATCTTACTATTAATTGCCATCCGCTTACTCCACACAACACAACAATATACAACATCCATCGCGTTTAGTTGGTCGTTTCAATTCTCCAAATCTCTCAAAAAACGAGTGAAAATCGTTACAAATCGATTCATGACATATCATTGCAGGAGGCAAGATAAAAATATGACTATCATGCATGCTTTTCTGCCATCTCTCCCAATCGAGGCTGGGTTAAATTTTCTGTTTTTTTTTTTTTTTTTTGTTAAGTTTGTGTACGTTGCAACACGATCTGCCCCTCGGAGGAACTATTTTTGCACCTCAAATAATAATAATGCATCCAGCTGAGATATATATGTGTCTCTGTACTCAATTGGCAACTTCAGAGCTGTCGTTTTGGTCTTTTTCTTTAATTTTTAATATTTATGAAAATTGAAAAAAATGATATTTTTCTTGTGAATTTAAAATTTCCCAAAGACAAATGTTACAAAAATCTTAAAACTAAATAACAAGACAAATGAAACATACGAAAAAAACTAACAAATTTAATTTAATAAAAAGGTCACTCAAATGCATGAGAATCAACAAGAACGAATATTTTCACTGTCAATTGAGAGAATAATAACCAATTTATATTGACTGTTCTATGTTTTTTGTGTTTGTTTTCTTGTTTTTTTAATGAATTCTTTAGTTTTATTTTGTAAACAAAAAATAAATTTCGGACCTCAATTCTCACTATTTTGAGTGGTAGTTTAGAAAAACGCAATATCTTTAATGTAACTCAAAAATTAAGCCGAAATTTATAATCTTTTTTAAATAACTTTTTGTGGAAAACTAAATTTTCTATGTAAGAAGCTAGTTTATAATTTTATTAAAAGAATATTAATGCCAGGAATTAAAAAAAAAAAAAAACTAAATTAAAAAATCCATCTTCTTACTAAAGCGCACATTTCTTTTGTTTTTTTGTTGGCATAAAGAAAACATTTCTTTCTAAAGAATGGGAGTTCAAAAATGTTTTTGTTAAAAACGTACTAAAATACTATTTTCTTAGTACTTTCGACAGCACTGTTAACAATCTATCAATTGGCAATATGATTTGTAGGTGAAGCTGTGGCTTCGCTCGATCCAGATTATGGAACAAACACACATATCTCCAACTAATGAACTCATTGCCAACGAATTATGGTGTCTTGGCAAAAGAGCAATCAGCAATATATGTATGCTTGCAAGGCCAAAATAGGTGTGCGTAACTACATATCTACGCAGTTTTAAGCAGCGATATATAGAAAAAAAATTCAAATCAATTCAATAATAATTTCAAATATCAACAAAGGCGCAAGTTGGGTGCACGAATTGACACACATGATGCAGATAGATTTCAGCAGTTGTGGTAAGCAAATATGTAAATTGATTTAGTTTTTTTTTATTTCTGTTTTTTTGTTTTGTTGGTCAAGTCCATAGACAGAAGTCGTGGACTTTAATATTCAAAATGTCAAAAAGGAAATATTGTTTTAATTGGCTCTCAGTGCGTTTACAAGTATTTTGTGTGTGTTTTTCAATTATTTTTGTTTTAGTTTTATTTGTTCTTGATGCAGCCACCAACAGTGTTTGAGTTGCAGTGTGTTTGATGATTGATATTTATTATTTTGTGGGTGATGTGTCAATTTGTGCTACTAGCTGAATAGGAATAGCTGACCGCGGGCAAGTTGAAATAAAGCAACAAAAAAAGCAACAAAATAATTATTCTTTAATTTAGGACAAGAAATTTTGAGTGAATTGTTTGGACGTTGAAGAGCAATGCAGAGTTTCCTAGTAATTCGAATAAAAAGCTTTCCTAAACGGTCAATTATCAAACTATCAAACGCCCTTGATGATACATTTCCGTTTTTTTGATCGGGAATATCCTAGTAATGCAGTTTTTTCTTTAAATATTAATTTTTCTCTAAGAATCTTTGTCTTTAAATGCCAACAGCAAATCATCTGACATTGTAAGTAGAAACCCACACCGTCAATATTGTGTCAAACATCATGTTTGATTGCAACTTTAAACATTTTTCATCGAATATAGAAAAGATATATCCTCGCACTTCAACAAAAAACCATTGTATTTCCATCAAAACAACTTTATGAAGAGATAACTCAAAAAACCATCTATGGGGTTTTGTGTGCGCAAGAGTTATCCCCTTGAGAGTGCACATTGGTATCTCTATATTGCACACACCCGTCAATTTTACTACTATTTTTTCGTTCGTTGCATTGGTTAACATCTTAACTTCCCCATATTTGTGGATGTTAACAACAATGTTGTTTTATTACTCCGCCAAAGAATCAAAAAACTCGAGACCTTCATATATAAAAAAAAAGAAGCTATGTAGAAATACCACAACTAAACAACTCTTAGGAATTGAAGTTATCAGCTGATGGTAAAGAATTTCTTAATATTTTTTTTTTTTTTTTTTTTTATTTCTTTGAACATGTTTTTGGGGGAGAATCGCCATGATATCTATCTCCAAGTAAAGTTAGTGGCAGTGCGACTTCAAGTTTCATTACCGATTAAAGAAAATTACAAATTGGCTCTTTACCATGACATTATGGAACAAACTAACTCTGCAGTGCAACAACAACACTGCAACTAGGACCGAGGGACCTCTATGTCTTGAGTGTGCATGCGCCAATCCAAAATATATACAATGTATTCTTTTTTACATATAAATTTGTAGAAAAATAGAGGAAAAAAGAATTTATGCACATTTGGATGTTGAGAGATAGACTCAGAGGTTAAGTTTTGGCTAGAGGGACGAGTACTGGTGATGAAGAAATGAATTTTTCTGTGGAGCCATCATCGACGAGTAAGTTTGGTGGGGCGCCATCGCCATCTGTCTGCACCAACTCAGAAAAAGAATGATTACGGAGTTGCTGAATTTTTTCATTTTTTTTTTGTTAACTGACCATGACCATGGTTTTTAAGCACGTGCTTGACCTTAAACAATTACATTGTATCCATTAAAATGTGGCTACCTTTGATGCAGCACCGGCATGCACCACGTTTTATAGAATATAGAATAGTTTTTTTTTTCTTAATATGGTACTGAATTTTGTACTTTTTACTAAAATTTTTGAACAAGATAAAAAATAAGTATTTAACAATTTTTTTATTTGAGTAATTCTCTTAGTTGCGAACAAATGTATTTATAGAAGAAATAGATCAGTATTTGATCCAAAATTAAGGATTTTTCATACTTAAGATAGTATCACAAGATTTTTGTATGTAAACACCAAAATTTGTGCAAAAAAATTGTGTATTTTGGACATAAAAATGCACAAAACCATCTGAACGAAAAATTGAATGACAGAAAATAAAGTACAAACATGATTTATGCAGAATTTTGTGTCTTCCAAATTGTGCTTCAGGTGGTATAGTGTTTTTTTTAACAAAATTTGGTCACTTTTTCGAACTACATCTCAAATGTATTCACAACTCGGTCCAAAATTAAATGCTCAAATTATTGTACAAATTTAGTGAATTTGGAACAAGACTAAATTTGAAAATTTTTCTCTTATTTCTTGAAACAAATTTGTAGCTTTTTTTCTTTTTAAAATAAAATAAAATGTTAATTATTTTAAATGGAAAAAAATTTTGAGATTAATTTTGATTTATTAGTAAATTTTGAATTTCGGAATTTTATACAAATTCTGTCGATATTAAACGACTTGCTAGATTGTTTACTCATTTTGCAAAGGGGGAAATTTTGTTCCTTAAATTTTGGATATGACCAAATTTTTTAAAAATATTTTGTTGATTAAATGTAATAAAGACTATGTTGTTGTTTTTAAATTTAAAATTTAGGGACTTTGTTTTTCTTACAGCTTATTTACAAAAGGTAGAACTAGCTTATTTTGTACAAAATGTTTTTTGAATAAGATCTTTAAAGTATGCCAATATTTTTTGTACGATTTTATTTTTCGAAATCATTATTTGTCTTAGATTAACAACTATGCATGCATATACAATCAGGTATTTATTTTTTCTGTTTTTTTTTCTTCTTCTTAGATCTAAATTACATAAAATTTCCTGAGAGGAAATACCATTTACACACTAATGTTAAAGCTAAATTAGGAATTTGCAATGCAAGTGAGTTGTCATGATATATCCATCCACCAACCACCAAACAACTACTAGCCTTCATTGAGTTTTGTTTTGTGTCAAGCTTCGCCACGCTGAAGAACAAAAATCATTGATCTCATGGAACACCCATTAATGACCAAATTGATATAGAAGCAAACTCCACCATACAGTGTACCTACTAATCGTGATACTGGCCTTTTTTTGTTTATATATTTCTCTTCGATTTATTTCTATCATTGTCCATCGTAAAGTCATCGTGTCGGTTGTAGTCGTCGTTGGTTGATAAAGCAAACAGATCGATCAAATAAGATACTGCTGCCTAGTGGTACCACTACATGCAGCTGGATAAGGAAATCGACGGCATTCCTTCTAGGCAAACATCAGTATCGGCTTTTAATCACTTCATTTTGAAAAATGTATATCAACTCTCTATATGTCTATAGAGTGTAACAAGAGCGTCGTTGTCTTCGTGTCTTCGTCAGTCGGTCGTGGCATTTTGGTGAGGCACTATCTTGGGGTGACCGGCTATATGGCTATAAGGCCGGCACTCTACTGAGATGACGCATATTGTGTTTCAATCTTACACAGTTCAGAACTGACGCAACTGAAATATGGTCATGGTATGACAAAGCTGCAGCAACACTATGTTGCTGCAATAGACCTAGAGCTCTCTTTTGCTGTGCTGCTTGTTTGCTGCTAAAACTCGACTGTCTCTCAACAACAGAGTGGCCATAGTGTATAGCAGTCAGTCATGTTGCCGTTTTGTTGGTAATACTTTAATTGGTGGCTGGTAAATGCTTGTGTCCAAGTGACACACTGACCAGCAGTGAATGATACTAACACATTGCTTTTGGGACTTGAAGAAATCTCAAAACCTAAACAATTTCGTTTTTTTTTTCACAATATCATGTGCGCCCAATACAATGATAGTTTATTTGGCTTCTGTTAATTAGTTGACATTCCCGGAATTGTACCGAGAGGGTTTTTTTTATTTTATTTGTATTTTTGTTAAAAAAAAAACATTTCTTTAAAGCTTCTGTCTTGAGAATGCAGTTTTAGATTCTTAGAATTACTTCAAATGTATACATATTCTCGTGTAATATCATTTTTTGTTGCGTGAAATAAAAGGCTTGGCTTGGAAATTCTTTTGCAGTGAATGAATAAATATATATTAATTACAAATAGTGTACCATTTTGTATTATGGTTCTGTTTTGATGCGGTTTTGGTGTTGGGGCAAATTTTGTTGCAGTGTAGCACGTGATGTAGAGTGAGAAAGAGGTGTGCTGATAATGTTCCCATAATTATGAAAGCAGAATAAATTTCTGTTGATAGCTAGTTCTGCCGCAAAAATATAAATGAATTGAAAACGAAAGAGTTGATGTGCGAACTTGTATTGTAGTATTTCAAAGAATTAACTTACAATTAGACTAATAACGGGTCGTAAACTCTATTGGCATTTTAATCAGTAGATTATATATGAGTAAAATTATGATGTGATGTGCAAGAGAAGGAGAAAGAGATCTCAGCGACCTAAAAAAGATTTTTTGTGGTTGACTTCGTTTTTGAAATAAATACAGTGCGATCGAAGATAACTTAACTAACCACGTTATTACCGTCTATCAGCCCAATTGTACCTTTTACCAAAATATGTAACTTATACTAAAGCAGTTATCAGTCTCAAGTTTTATTCCCAATCTAGTCGAGAAATTGCTTGAGAAAGCTTTAAAATATTTGATGGAGATTATTTTAATATATTATCGTATTATTTTTCATAATTCTCAACATAGGTAATTGTTCAAAATTATGACAGCCATTTGTATTAAAACTTACGCTTTAGAATTCAATTTATCAAAATGATAGATAATTTGATTTTATAAAATCAAATTTCCAAAAAAGAAAGAAAAGAAATCCAAAAGCGGTTGCAACTTGACAAAAAAACATTTCCAAGTTGAATAAAATTTGTGTTTTTTTTTAACAAAAGAATAATTTACTTCAAACTGAAAAAAAAAAAAAAATATATTCCTACCTATCGATGTCTTTTGAGTTTATTCACTCGCTTTTCTTTCAATTTTGATGATGAATAAGATGTCATTGTGCGATGTAAATGTGAGAACTACTACCAAAAAAATAAAAATCAGAAAAAAAAACAAACAAATTTAAATATTAACTTCTGACAAATTGGTTTCAATTTTCTAGAAGCTGACGGTAACCAAATTAACACCATAAAATTTAATATTAAACCACAATGTATCGATTACAATGCGATGGTTTTCTTCCCTCGACAAAAGGAAAAAGAATTGTGTTTTTATTTTCAAAAAAAAGAAGATTAATTTTTGAACAAAAATGTATTCGGGAGAAATGAATTTAAAAGAATTTGTATTATTTTATTGTGAAATCAGATTATCTCTTCGATAAACATGGTTCATTTATAAAATGAGATTAGTAACAAAAAATGTGATTTATTGGTTGAAAAATGATCAAATACTACTAAAAAATGGGTAAAATTACTTTGGTGATTGAAACTTGCAAAATACTCAGAAATAAACACTGAAACTTGATTTCTGACAGAGATACAAAGTTGTTTTATCTCGAGCTTTAAAGAAAATCGAAGAATAAAAAATAAATTTCCATAGCATTAGCTTCCTCTTAAGATCATTTGACTAAATTGAAGTTTGTATGTCAGCTCTTTTGTTTTTGTGCTATGGAGCAAATCACGCCAGATAGTTTTTCAAATTATATCTGGAAATTGTCGGGGTAGTAAAAATTAAGCTTGGGTATATGAAAAGATAAAATTGGTCACCTGAAAGTCACCTGAAACACAGCTAGAACATTGATCATTTCATTTCACAGACAGAGATAGAAAGTTTCTTTCAAAATCACTTCATTTTTGAGAAAATTAAAGAGGATTATCACTTAAGTTAGAGTTATGTGTGATAAGTTCTCTACCATTCTATTAAGAATTCCAAGACTATCCCAATTTAAATCCAAGTAAATTATTATCAAGTTGCGTTTGCTGAAGTCTCCGAAAAAACTATCAAAGGTATATCCCTCGATAGCTTCTTAGAAAAATTCACTGAATAACTTGAATTTAAAGTAAGTTGAGTTTGAGTTTTTAAGCACTGAAGCTTGGTGAAATTTGTCATCCTTGTGAAATAATTTGATAACATTTAAAATCGTATAACGCGTATTGTTTTGTTGCAACCACAGCCGTTGCTAGCAGGCAAACTAAAACATAAGGTTTTCCGTAACACTTATTTATATAGTCGGAAAGTTAATAAGTTATTATTAATTATTCAGGAAATTAGATTATTAAAGGTAATAAACAAATGTTTGGTTAATTGTTGTAAAGCCAATGTGCCATAAAAGTTAATTAAATGAGCAATTGGGTGTAACAGTACATACAGAAAAGTGTGTGTTATTAATTGACTTTCACTGATAAAATTATACCTTTTGTGTCGGTTGAAGGCTGAGAAAGAATCCTCAGAAAGGTTTAACTTTGATTCATAAAAAAACGTCCTTTGTATGGAAATCAGATTACGAGAGAATGTGTGACAAAAATTGCGGGAAGAGGAGGTTCATTTTTGGGCGGTATTATACAATACGAAAGGTAGATATTAGTTTTTTTATCAATTTTGAAAAAAGTGTGAAAATTTCCAAAGAAAAGTGAAGATGGAAATGTAACAGTAGATGTGTTTTATTGCCAACTCAGAGACTTCGACTTTGGGTAGTTCTTTTTGTTTATCTCTTATTTTTTTTTCCAGGAAATATCTTTTGACCAACAATTTATTGATGATTAAAAATTGCAAAATATTCAAATACAAACACTAATTTATAGTTATTAGAAAATCAAAGAAATATCAGCAGATTTCCTGTAAAATTAATTTCATTTAATTAATTTTGAGTAAATTCAAGTTTGCATGTCAGCTCTTTTGTTTTCGAAATCCTATATAATTTTTTTTTTTTTGTTAGGGATCCAGTACCACTTATATTAGGTGTCTTACAGGCTTATTATGTGGAAAAAGTTTTCTGTCTGATGTCGTTAAATTAAATGTTAGAGAACTAAAGTTCTTCTTTTAAGCATAAAAAGTGTACATAATGTGTAAATGTTTTAAAATTGCTCTTTATAAAAAAAGTCAATGATTATATTTTTAACAACCATCACTTCCATAAAAATCAATATAATAAAGCCTCTACCACAAGATATAAAAGCTTGACAGTATTAGTCCTTTGCCCAAACTTCTCCAATCAGCGCTATTAAATCAACTAAATTGGTCGCATCCATGAAAATAGAATCTTGTCGATGCGAAAAATGACAGAAAGCTCGCTTGACGAAATTCCAAAATAGTATATCCTTAACGCGAAGAGACAAACAAAACCAATTGAATAGAAACCACTGACCGCCACGGACAGGCAAACTGTATAGCAAAACGTGCCTTGTCCCCCAATAGTAGTTATATAGCCTCATTGTTAATTAATTATTTAATACGTTAGTAGGTAATAGATCCACGTCAATAACGAAATGTCTGTTTTTAGAGGCATTCTAATTAATTATGGTTAATAGTGAGTGTGTCATTAGGGCCACTATAATAAGGGAGTACTACATCCAGATATGCTCTGTACATGATATTAATGAACTTTTACTTGTTGACTCTTGACTATATATCGATTGTTAAGAATTACGATTGCCGGTTAATAATCCTTAATAGATGGGTAAGAATTTGGATAAAAACAAAAATAAAAAATTGGGTGTGAAAAAGTCCTTTTCTAAGAACCAGGTTATGCAAATCTTTAAATACAAATATGAGCAGTTTTGACTGGAGTTCCTGGTACAATTTTAGCTATAATAGCCAAGCAAAACTGATGCTCTATCTTCTCTCTTCAAAAAGAAGAAAATAGACACAGACAATGAAGACATTTTTTTTATACGTTTCTTGTTTCTTTCAACCATTTTTTCAACTCTTTTCTACATGATTGGCATAGTCTTCTCGCATTTATACTTCAATAAGTGACTAATTTTCGAACCGTATTGGGAAACACTTATTAAATTCCAATAATGATGCGTTTTTGGTGAATTCCAACATACTCAATACTCTCATCGATGCTAATTGTTCGTGTCCAATTGTTTCGTGCCATCAAACAACACAACACACTCTTCTCGTAGGTTATAGTTGCTTAGCGACGACTTCACAAACATACTTGCATCACCATTTCTGCCAATTGTGGCATTAATTCCAAGTAATTTTTCTACTTCTTTTCATCTTTTTTTTTTTGTTGCAAAAAAAAAAAAGAAAATTTATGCGGTTAATCTATGACTGCTCAAACGAAACAGATGAAAGAAATAAAAAAAAAAAAATTATGATGATGCTGCGAGAGTCTCCAGTGGCCGCGTCGTCTTCGCATCCGCGCCTGAAAACTGAAAATATTGCAAAAAAAAAATAATCTTGATATGTGTGTGCGAATTGTTTGTGTGTCCAGTAGATATACGCGCGCACATTGGAATGTCGCGCATTCCTGGGCATCTTCAATCTTGGCATCTGGGCATTTATTAAATCTCAAGCCACCTAAATACCTCAATCATCATCATCTTTGTTGTCGTCATTATCATTTGAGCCATCATCTTCGGAAATGATTGCCATCGCCAGATTCAAGTTGTAAGTTTTTTGTATTTTGTTAGAAAAGATGCGATCTTTGCAGCAATATAAACTGCCCCTGCCCTCAACACCACCGCCATATAGCTAAATCTTGGATAAATGCAATGGACCAATGAAAGTTGCATAAATGCAGTGACTACGACTTGCTATATGTACTGCACACACACGCATAATTTTCTCTTTCAGGATATGAGGTAAATTTTCAGCAGCGGCGGCGGCGCGGTTTAGTGACAGACAGACAGACAGACAGTGACACGAACGAAACGAACGAATGGAAAAAATGGCCAAAACCAGACTCGTTTTTCAAATTAACTGAAAAACCGCAGCTTGCTAGGAGGCAATTTTCAATTGGGCATCATCATATCAACATTTGGTGCTGCAAATAACGCGTGAGTAAGGTACACTGGCAAAAATTTAAAAAAAAACGGGAAGTAAGAACACGTGATATAAATTTTCTTTGTATTTTTCTTCTTCTTCAGCACAGAAGTCGTTCTAAAATGAAGAATGGCATTCTAGTTGTCAAAATACATAAAAACAACAAAAGACATAAGTTTTTGGAAGGAATGTTAATCATAAAACTGCTACACCAGCATTTAAGTCTTAGAAATAGAATTTTTACGTCCAGAGTAAAATTTACTCTGTACAATCTGAAATAAATTTTACCATTTATGAGATAAAAATGAACCTAAGAAAAAAACTTGAGAACTTGACATGAACTTATATGCACAAAAGGACAGAGTAAAAGTAACTCTGGGCATTATAATTTCATTTTTATGCAAGAATACAAATTTTAAACACAGTAGTTTTAACATTCTTTATTTTTACTTTTTTTGAACTCAAAACAATTTTTCTTTCAGTGTATGTTAAATTACCTGAAAGTGATTTATACTCGGGGTTTATGAAGAAATTTAACAAATTTATTTCTTATGATTAAATAAAAGTGAAAATGAAAACAATCTTTTTTTAGTTTTTTAGTCTTTTGTTTGTTTTGTGGATTTAACAGAATAAAATGAATTTTCAAAATGATTGACGTGAAGGTTAATTTTTGCAGACAAAGATGCTAAACACATGAATGTCGGCAAAATGAAAAACGAAAAGAAAAAAAATACTAATCTGTTCAATTGGATTAAGCCAATTCAAGGAGATGACACCAATTTCAGATGAAGAATGTGAAGTCAACAATTATTCAAGTAATCGGTCATTTTGATTTCAAGAAAGTTGAGTGGTGTCAATTTTTTTAATTTTTTTAATGTTGCAAGGTTGTCATAAAGTGAGGACAGACTTCAGAGTAGTGAAGTATTTTATTCCATGTAAATACTGGGACATTGTCAGTTAGATACTTTGGATCGGAAGTACGTATAGCCAACTATTGCGCCTAAAAATTTACGGGGGAAAATATTTCTGAAGATTCACGATAGGACCCAATCTTTTAGCTGAGAAGGAATGAAAATTAATCATACTGACATATTTTCAAGGGACCTACTGCGTCTTCATTATCTTCACAAAAGCCAATAAACTCAATGATACAAAGCTCAACACAAAACTCAAAGCATTTGAAGAACCAGCCACACATTTTCAGTCAGTATTTTTTTTTTTAGCAATTCTAACAGATAGTCAGTTCTAGCAGACAGCCAAATTCAACACTTTTCTACCTGACCTCTCCACTTCTAACAAATATAAAATATTCAGAAAAGTCATTTTTAATATATATATCCAACACCTAAAGCTAGAAATCTTCCAAAACAATTAAGTTGTAAAACATTTGAAAGAAAAAAAATCATAGGTATGATGGCTGGCAGAAAAATTATTGCTCATACTTAAACAAACAAACTGAGAAAAATCAATTTTTGCATTCTCTGTCGTACTAACGATGGCCATATAACTGCATTACTACTGCCTGACTAGTTGAAGCAGTAGCCAATAACATCAACAGAAGTAGCAGCAAAAAAAAAATTAAAAAAAAAGACCATCATCAATAAATATTAAAATTTCCGGTCAATTTCTTCCAGTTGAAGTGCCTCGCTTTTTCATTTTTACCATCTTCTTTTTCTTCAACAAACAGCTTCCTCGTCATCAACCAGAGACTCTTCTTGATGTGAAGTTTTTGCAAACATAGTGCATATTGCATTTAACCATAATCATTGCAAATTTAATTACCCATAAATATCAATGGTTATTTGTTTTACTTTACTTTATTGCCCATTTCGATAAAGTCCGGGCAGCTAGTGGCTTGGTCATTGGGGGTATATGATGGTCTCTGTGCTGATGGTCATAATGATGGTGGCATAGACTAGCAAATCTCAGCTACCACAGAAGTCATATATTGGCAAACATGGAATTTTTTTCTTCAGTTTTTTTCCTCTTTGCTGTCTCAAGCAAAAAATCCATATCAGACACTATAAGACAGACAGACAGTCAGACAGACAGTAAGCAAGCAGGCAGGCATATATAGTACATTCCTAATTACCGATTCAAATTGTATGCAAAGCCAAGGACTATAACTCAAGAAATGCGCGAGCGCAATCGCCAATAACATCGCTTCTGCGTAACTCATGCGAAAGAGTGAGGTATGTTTGCATCTATAACTACTGTGTCTGTAAAGCAGCATACGATGATGACGGCAAAGTCCGAGTTATGGGAATCTTCTATCTTCATGGCCAAAATATGCCCAACGAGCAATGTCAAATGTTTACTTATTATTATAAGCTGGGACAGACATATTGCTGTGATGAGTGTGTCTTCATGAAATAGAGTGACCAGATTTGAGAAATATTGCAGAGTTCATTTTTTGAGTACAGACAAAATATCAAACAAGTCAGTGCTGTTCTGTGATCTTTAGGGTTTTCATGTACTTTTCTTGTGCACCTTCGTACTGTTCTGTGGTTTTCTGTACTATTTCGTAGGGGTTTGTGATGTTCTGCGATGCTATGGGCTATTCTTTGTTGTTCGGTTCCTTCCTGTTCTGTTTTGAGCTGTACTGAGTATTTCTCGAGGTTATTGAGAAATATAACCAAGTTTATTCTTTAAGTATAGATATTTCTTGGACAAAATATCAGAGAAATCAGTTTTGTTCGATATTTCGTGTTTTTTTCTGCATTTTTCTGTGCTGCTTCGTACTGTTGTGTGGTTTTCTGTACTGTTCTGTGTGGTTTTGTACTGTTCTGTGTGGTTCTGTACTATTCTGTATGGTTCTGTTCTGTCCAGCTATGGGCTATTCTGTGGTTCTGTGCGGTTCCTTTATTTTCAGTATTGTTTAGTGGTATTCCTTACTGTGCCTATGGCTTCTGTCTACTGTTCTGTTATGTTCTGATCAGGTTTGTGCTGTTCTGTACTGTTCTGTGCCTTTCTTTGCTGTCCGCTTTATTTCTGTACTGTTCTGTAATATGCTAGTTCCTATGAAAAACTAAGTTCTGTTTTTTATATATTTCTCTGATATTTAACAGTTTTTCATCACAGTTCTTCTACCTTGATGGTCACCTTAAATCTATGAGAAAATTGCTTGCAAGATGCACAGTGCACACCTTGAAGCCATACCGATTTAACTTAAAGGCTTGAACTTGATGAGCAGCCAATCAAAGGCAGCTAGAAACGCCAATACAAAACAAAAACAAAATAAAAAAAAAAAAATCCACCGACAACAACGACGACCGATGACTGCTAAGCACAAAATTAATGCCAATAAATAAGTACATGACACCCAAGTATGGTTAAACATTTGCAGCATTTAGTTACCAGCTATGTAGTATCTATCTCTCTGGCGAGGTCCATACATGGCACATGAATCAATTGTTACTCTGCGCACTGCCAGAGAGATGATAGTCTTCTCAAGAGCTGGAAGATCGCTCCAGCATCACATTGTTTCCACTTTTTTTTTTTTTTTTTTTTGAAGTACATATTGGATTTTTTGCATAAACAAACAGTCATATAGCTCGTAGTTAGCCTCGTAGTACAACCCAAGAGTCTCAAACTACAAACAAACAAAAAAAAATGTCAAAGCTCGCAACCTTCATCGTTGTTTGTGGTTTGCTGCTCTATCTGTGTAGCCAAGAGGGCATATATCGCGCGCATGGTGCACCATGCCCCCAAGTGTGCACTTTGTGAAACACTTTTTTTTTTGTTGCTCAAAGCTAGCCAAGGCAAAAACATCGATTGTCATTTTTTTTTTAGTTATTTTTTATTCAAATGGGCGTTTGAAGATGGAGTTTGTTTTTTGGCCCGGTAAAGAGGTTGCAAGAGTTTAAAATGGATTTTGAATACATTATCTACCACACAAGACCAGAGGAGACCTTAGGCTACTACACACAAAAGGAAGAAGACTCCTAGACGCTCTGGCAAGGCTGGATGGTTAGTTGGTTGTTTAGTTGGGTGGTTGGTTGGGTGTCGCTGTGGATTGATGGATATGATGGTTTTTTCTATATTTGGAAAAGTGTGGAAAATGCTGTCAAATTGTCAACAATATGCTAATTGTATTTGAGAAGAATTATTGTATTTTGTAGTAGCCATGTCTTGGGAAAGTTTAAAGGTGAAAGCTAATTAGACTTTATTGAGAGACTTTTATGAGTGTTTTCTTGACAATGGCTTTTGTGGGATTTTTTGTTGTTGTTACGAAGGAAACACATCATTTCTACAAGCTTTTCGTCAATTATTTTATTTGACTAGTGAAGCGTTTTCGGAGATTACAATCTTAAATTGAAATTGTAATTTATGTTCGATAGTTGTCTTGTGGTGGCATATCTTACTTCTAAATACTTTACTACTTACTTCCGAGAATTTTGTTTGCATTTTAAGGGTTTTTGAGGAGTACCCTGTCTTAAAAGACGATTCATTTTGTAAAACATCATATCAATAGTGAATTAAATGGTATTTGAGAACTCTCAACACTGCCACGCAACACACTTAAAAGTTCCCTTTCCTATTTGAAGACAAACTTTAGCTTAATAACACTTCTTCGGTGGTTTTATGCTTATAATTTTGTATATTTTTTATATCTTTTTACTGAAATTTAGAACTATTCAATTATGTATTTTTTTTAATGGATTTATGCGAAGCATTCTTTTTTGCAAGCTTTAGCTTGGCTTCATTTCTTCAATTCAATTACTTATCAATTTTTAAATGAAATCAAGAATCTCTATAAGCAACTGTCAGAATAACTTTCGATTTGAAAAGGTTTTGAAAAAAAACGTACTCCACAAACAAATAATTAAAATTATTAGAAATATTCTACGTTTTGAAATGAAAACAAATCAATACGTGCCAACATGTTCATGAACCCTATCTACCTTCGAAAAAAGTACACTACCCTAAAGTAAATATAAACAGTCAATAAACCTTTTAGTTCCACAGTAACACCCTTCAATTCCTCTAATGAAATGATAGAATAAATTGTAAATTATACCAATTAGCTTGACACGAACGAGAAAACTGAAAAAAAAAACTTCTGTAAACAAAAACAAAGTGACATGAATTGCTAATCAGTAAGTGTTATAGAAACCCTTTTGCCGTGAGAGTAGGGGTGGGGAATATTTTTTTACTAGAAATTTATCAAGGAAATATGGTGTTTCGTAAGTTTTGAAGTGAAAATCCTTGCAACTTTCCAACTTGATTCTTCGAGTCAAGATTTTTTGTCTATTATTAACTATTAGGCACAATTTGTTGGATCTCTACTTTATGTGGTATCCCCTTGGCCGTAATGGTTAATGCGATGGACTATCACGTTAGGGGAGGTCTGGTTTCCGTTCCCAGCCCTTGTCACCTTGATTTTTTCAGGGGTACTTCCTCCTACGAGGAATTTTAAAAAACCCCAAGAGTACTGACTGTCACGAAAAATGTAAATCAGCTAGCCGTTGGGAACCTGCAGAAAATGTTAAGGTCACCGCCATTCCTGCCAAATACATCACGCACACAACAAATGGTTGAGAGTGTCAGTCACTTGGCCTTGCTTCTTCGTGAGCTGTCATGCCACACAATAGAATTTAATTTAGTTTACTTTATGCCACAAATAATGGTATACACCAAATGATTATCTACTATTTTTAGTAATCATTAGTTACATTACACAAATTTAGCAAGGTGAATCAATCGACCAATAAAAGTGAAATAGTTGAAAGCCATTGATTTAAAAAAAATCAACTGGGTATAGCTTAAAGGAAGAATTTTCCATTTTCACATTTAAGTTTCATTTTGGGTAAAGTGAAGTTTGCTTACTACACTCGTGTGATAAAAGAAAACTTTAGTTATGAAGATTTCGCCTTACATTACTTCGACGTCATTAATTCTTTTTACAGTTTTCAAAACTGTTGGGTCAATTGAATTCTTGGATGAAACATCACAATTGCTTAGGCTTCTTAAAGACATTCACGAAACATACAAATTTGAAAATGTGTTTGTATTAAAATCCTCCGAAAGAATTTCCTCTAAGAAATTAGATGACCAATTCTATAAAGATATTTCATCTTCACTTAATACTCCAATAATTATTTCAACTGACGAAACGTCGTTCTATTTAAAAGGAACATTCCATGAAAATCTTCTTACTTTAGTCGATTTGGATACCAATGAGCTTATTCTTTCCCAACTTTCTGAATATCTTCATCGATTTCGGTATTCTAAAATCATATTTTATTTGGACAGTGATTTTAGAAATGCAACCAAATTGAAGAACATTTTTAATTTTTGCTGGATGAAGGGAATGATCAATGTCATGGCTATATTTCGAGACTTTGCAAGATCATCCACTTACTACAGCTCAAGTATTGGAGACATAAGAGTCATTGAAGAAATTACCTGGAATAAGAGTCAATCGTCAAATGATTATTTCCCAAATCGAATGCGGGACTTGAAGGGCATTACACTACCGATACTGTTTGGAGGATTTGAACCGGGAATAATCATTTCTTCGAACATAAAAGGGGAGATGAAAATCTTCGGTCAGTACTGGCATTTTTTTGAAGCTTTGGCAAGGAAGCATAATGCAAAGTTAAATACATCGAACGTTATTCTATCTAGTACACCATTTGATCTATATAATTTAGTTTTGAATGGAATTGCTGAGATATCTTCAGCTGCGAAATATCGGGTTAAGCCGTATGAAATGTTCACATATCCGTATGAAAATGTCGCTTGGTGTGTGATGCTGCCCGTAGAGCCATTAATTCCCATCTTCGAAATTTATACCAGGATTTTTCAGTGGAATACATTTTACTTACTAATTATGGAATTAATGATTCTATCAGCACTTCTTGAATCAGCTACTTACTTTGCAGGACGAAAGATATCGGTTTTCAATTATATTTTCAATGATAAATGTTTACGTGGATTTATTGGACAGTCCTTCGACGAGCTACCGAATGCTTCGTTTAGTCTAAGGCTCATTTATGCGATGCTCTTTGTATTGGGGATATTGATGGTAACTTCGTATGATGCATTTCTTCAAACCTACAAAACAACTCCGCCAAGTGAAAACATTTTAAAGACATTCGAAGATGTTCGTGAATCCACGCGTGTGAAAATTCTTATGCTCGAAGTTGAAATGGAGGCATTTGTAAAATATTCACCCCACGCAAAGACGGCGTTCTCTTTTATTTCTACCGAAAAAAAATATGAAGTATTTAAGAAACTTCGTGATTCTCTTAATACAACATGGGCCTACGCTACTACAACTGACAATTGGGCTATTTATAAAAATCAACAAAATTTATTCAGTCGACCATTATTTCGTTTTGCTGAAGATATGTGTTTTTTAAGAAAGATTGAACATTGTTTTCCGATAAATGAAAACTCCATCTATCGTGGTATTATGAATTTTCTTATCTTGGAAGTACATTCGGCAGGACTTTTAGAATTTTGGAAAAAGAGGGCTTTTTATGA
Source organism: Meliscaeva auricollis (assembly GCA_948107695.1). Lineage (NCBI taxonomy): Eukaryota > Metazoa > Arthropoda > Insecta > Diptera > Syrphidae > Meliscaeva > Meliscaeva auricollis. The sequence goes on along the minus strand of OX403619.1, from coordinate 51,837,941 downwards.
ATTTGTGGAAATTGGAAAAATCAAATTAGAAGACTTGGGACAGAAGTTTGAAATGCAACCAATGAAAGTTGAGGATTTGAAGGTGATTTGGTTTTTAATGGAAGTGGCTTTTGCCATCAATATTTTGATTTTCGTTGGAGAAGTTTGTGCTTATAAATGGATAAATGGGAGGAATTAAAGGTCCCAGTACGGAAAAGGATGCAATTTTTTTTAAATCTTTTACTTATTCAAATAAAATGTTGTCAATAAAAAACATCTAGCAGTTTGATTGATTCTAAATAAAAAAAAAAAAAAACGTTTTTGAAAAAAACTAATAGAGTCTTTAATACAAATCAGTATTTAGTTTTAAGTGAAGAAATGGGTGATTTCCATCATCTTTAAAACTGTCTGTAAAATGGGTCACCATGATGGTCGAAACCAAAAAATGGAAAGGAAGTATTGGTTTACTCCCTAAAGTTTTGGGGTAAAGTTATCATTTTCAATATCAAAGCCGTTAATACCATAACAAGGCGCTGATTAAAATAAATAAGCACATCCCCTAACTATCAAAATAATACAAGTTTGTAAGGTTGGTGAAACCAATTATTTTTGTAACATTACTTTTTTAACACAGGGTGGTTCCAAACGTCTGATATTCGAATCCCTCCATTAACCGAAAAAAATACCATTAGCTGAAATTAAATTAATTACTAAAATGTAACTACTACTGACTTTTGGACAAAGTTTCAAAAAGTTTTTACTTGATACCACAAATAATGGATAACACCCAGTCTTTATTTATTATAAGCTGTCCAGTAATCATTAGATAAATTACACAAATTTCCAAAGGTGAATTAAGCGATCAACCAAAGTGATAAGCTTGAAAATTATTTCATTAACAAAGTCAACATGGTATAGTGGAAAAGTAGAACCTTCCATTTTCACATTAAAGTTTCATTTCCGGTAAAGTAAAGTGTGAGTACTGCTCTCTTGTGTGTTATTGAATACTGTAAGAATTAAAAAAAAAATATGAAGATTCAACTTTGTATTTTCGGACTAGAAATTGTTTGCACAATTACATTACTGTTCACAGTTTGTCAAACTGCAAAGTCACTTGAATCCTTGGAAGAAACATCACAATTCCTGAGTCTTTTAGAAGACATTCACAAAACATACAAACTTAAAAGTGTGTTTGTGTTAAAATCCTCGGAAAGAATTGCTTCCAAGAATTTTGATAATCAATTTATTAAAAATATTTCAACTTCACTAAATATTCCAATAATTCTATCATCCGATAAAACGTCATTCTATTTGAAAGGACAATTCCATGAAAATCTTCTAACTTTGGTCGAATTGGATACCACCGAATTAATTCTTCAGCGACTTTCTGAATATCTTCAACATTTTCGGTTCTCTAAAATGATATTTCAGCTAAATAGTGCTTCAAAAAATGTTACCGAATTGAAAAATCTTTTTGATTTTTGCTGGAAAAAAGGAATGATCAATGTCATGGCTATTTTTCAAGACTTTCCAAATTCATTGACTTACTATAGTTATGGTATTGGAGACAAAAGAATCATGGAAGAAATTATTTGGAACAGGACTCAACCCAAAAATGGTTATTTTCCAAATAGAATGCGGGACTTGAAGGGCATCACGCTACCAGTAATATTTGGAGAATATGAACCGGGAAATATAATTTTAAAGAACAAGAATGGTGAGAACAAAATTTACGGACAGCAAGGACACTTTTTTGAAGCCTTAGCAAAGAAGCACAACGCCAAGTTAAATACATCGAATGTTGTCTTTGAGTCCACTGCATATCGAGTATTTGAATTTGTTTTAAACGGATCAGCCGAAATATCATCAGCTGCAAAGTTTGTTGTTCCTCCTTTTGAAATGTTCACGTATCCTTATGAAACTATCGTTTGGTGTGTCATGCTTCCAGTTGAGCCAAAAATTCCAAACTTTAAAGTTTTTACTAAAATTTTTCAATGGCAGACCTTGGCTATATTAATTTTGGAATTAATGATTTTGTCAGCACTACTTGAGTCTGCTACCAACTTGGCAGGACAAAAGACTTCAATATTTTGTTACGTTTTCAATGATAAATGTTTACGTGGATTAATTGGACAATCTTTTTTCGAGGTGCCGAAGGGTTCTTTCAGTTTGCGGCTCATTTATGCTATTCTCTTTGTATTGGGTATTTTGATGGTAACTTCATACGATGCATTTCTTCAAACTTATATAACAACTCCGCTGAGTGAAAAAGTGCTGAAAACTTTCGAAGATGTAAGTGCATCATCGCGCGTGAAAATTCTTGCGCCCGAAGTTGAAATGGAGGCATTATTTAAACATGCTCCTGAAGCCAAAGCCTTGTATTCTCATGTTGTCCTCGAAAAAGACTATCGAACATTCAAGAAACTTCGTGATTCTTTAAATTCAACATGGGCCTACTCTACTACATCTGACAATTGGGCTATTTATAAAAATCAGCAAAACTTATTCAGTCGACCATTATTTCGTTTTGCTGAAGATATGTGTTTTTTAAGAAAGATTGAGAATTGTTTCCCGATAAATGAAAATTCCATCTATCGAGGTATTATGAATTTTCTTATTTTGGAAATTCACTCGGCGGGACTATTGGAATTTTGGAAAAAGAGAGTTTTTTATGAATTGGTGGAAATTGGAAAAATCAAATTTGAAAACTTGGGACAGAAGCTAGAAATGCAACCGATGAAAGTTGAAGATTTGAAGTTGATTTGGATTGCAATGGGTGTGGCTTTTGTAATTAATTTTGTGGTTTTCGTTGGAGAGCTATGTGTTAACAAATGGAATATTTAGCTAATGCTGTTTTATTTTTGTTCTTCTTGGAAAAAGTAAGAATACTAATTAGGTTAAAGTAAAATCAAATCAAATAAAATGCTTATGAGCACAAAAATGTTTGGCAGTTTTAAATGGGAGATGATAATTATTAATTATTTGATAGTTTTTGAAAACAATCTTCTATCTAATGGGACCGATAAAAAGTTGGAAATGCTGCTTAGTACTCTGGATTATTGCTGCTATCCAACTTGGCCAGAACTCGATGAATATGTTGATCCAAAGGCAGTGTGAATTATAATTTTACAGAAAAAATATATACTAATCGAGTTTCCGTTAAACTTATAGCTGCGTTCTGTTGTATGATGAGAATTGTTGAAAGGATAAAAGGAAAATGGCACAAGAATAAACAATTTTGGTAGGTATAAAGTTTTTCTGGAAAATGGAACACTGTCTCCCACTTATTTGTTATCCGTTTCACATAATCTTCTATTTTTTGTTTGTTGTGTCAATAAAATTAATAATTGTAATACATAGCCACACATGTTGCACGTAATGGACAAATGGCAAGCATTTTGTAGGAACCATAACCTTTTAATTACTAGAAACAAAACAATCAACGGAAATAATTACAGGGATTTGATAATAATTCCATTAAATTCTTCCCTGACACCACAATTATTGTAAACAGTTACTAACCCATGTTTATTTATTTATTATCTTAGATCATGATTATTTCTAATAAGTGAAATGGGAATGTTTGTCATTTTTAACAACACAATTTCATTACAGTTTAAACTTTTGTGCTGTAAAGCATGAAGCTTCAGTATTTCTGTCTTAATACTTGCAATAGATGATATGTCTATTAAATTGCAACTCAACAGTGAATAGAATCTCACTGAAAAAAACTTTTGACAGTTGTTCAGTAGACCTAATATTGCTTTTTCTTACTGAAGTCAATATTTTGCTTTGACTTCTTCGGAAATTAGATTCTCCCAAAATAAGCCGGAAATCTGGGTTCAATTTCCAGCATATGACATCTGGATTTAATCAGGGTTACTGCCTCTAGCGAGGAATTGAAAAAAACCTCCAAGAGTTCTGCTTGTCACGAAGAGTGCATCTCAGCTAGCCCTTCGGAACCAATAGAAACAAGGGTAGGTTCCCTCCATTCCTACTAGCAACACGCACACAGAAAATAGTTGAGAGAGTCAGTCACCAGGCAAAGGTTCCTCGTGCAATATCATAAGCAACTAAATCATGATTTTCAGACTATTTTGGGATAAGGTGATGATTTTGATTTGATAAGGTGGCCTTCATATTATATATAAAAGGCATTTTTTTTAACACTTCAGATTCTTTGTTGTGGTAAGCTTAGAGCAAGCTGCAACACACAATCGGAGGCTCATCATAAAAGCATGTGTTAGTGGTAAGTAAGCAAATGAATAACTAACACAGGGAAAATTCGGGTGAAAATTCTTGCACTCGAAGTTGAAATGGAGGCATTATTTAAACATGCACCTGAAGCCAAGACTATGTACTCCCATGTTGTGCTCGAAAAAGACAATCGAACATTCAAGAAACTTCGTGATTCTTTAAATTCAACATGGGCCTACTCTACTACAACTGACAATTGAGCTATTTATAAAAATCAGCAAAACTTATTCAGTCGACCATTATTTCGTTTTGCTGAAGATATGTGTTTTTTTAAGAAAGATTGAACATTGTTTCGCGATAAATGAAAACTCCATCTATCGGGGTATTATGAATTTCCTCATCTTGGAAGTACATTCAGCTGGACTTTTGGAATTTTGGAGAAAGAGGGCTTTTTATGAAGTGGTGAAAATTGGAAAAATCAAATTGGAAGATTTGGGACAGAAATTTTAAATGAAACCGATGAAAGTTGAAGATTTAAAGTTAATTTGGTTTGCTTTAACTGTGGCTTTGGTAACAAATAATAAAGTTTTTGTTGGAGAAGTTTGTGTCAGTAAATTAAGAAATCAGAGGAATTGAAAACAGCTTGAGCCTTAAGAAATTGTTTTTTTTCTTCATTTATTTCAAATTTAGCACTATTTTCTTGTCACATATACTATGAGTAAGAAATAAAACACTTGTGAATTGAAAAGTAATATTTTAGTTTTGGTGCTCCAAGCAATTTGAAAATCAAGTAAGTGACATCATTAACATACCCATTCATAGAATTTGTTAATGATTAAATTTGACACAATAATCAATGCAAATTGTAACCATGAAACGCACAGAATAATATTCTATTTGATAAAAAAAAAATCCAAACCAACTGGATGCAATCTTGAAGCTAAACCTGACCAGTCATTATTCATTGATTCTATTCTCAACTTAATGACTATCGCGTACAGACCTTTGCAGCAACATAAATATATTCAGACCAATTGGCATTATCTTTGTCCCAACATACTTACAACAACAACAACAAGAAAAAAAATGGTCTACCTTTGAGACAATTCTATGCAAGACCTTACTATATAGTTTCTTCTTGTCAGATATACAGATATACAATAATACACCTTAACCAATATTCAAGGCATGAATCGATATCGTATTTAAGTTATCTAAATAGGACTCGCAGGCTGACATTCACACTAAGGTCACCCAACAATCATGGATTGTGTAGACAGACACATATTTTTATTGCAACACACGACCGACCGATGACGATGAGACTTTGGAAGTTATAAAAGACAGTGGGGTCAATCGATCAATAATGGATTCTTCGTAAGAAAATTTAAGGCAATAAACCTGGCCAGGAATACGAATTGAAGTACTAAGTACTTTGGTATTTAAGTTGTTACTTTGCGGAAACAATTCCGAACTTGGTGGTATACTTTTTTAATAAAGAAGTTAAAAATATCCTTTTTTGGAAGAGAGTAAAAACGTGTTCTTCTTCAAGTACTCAAGTACTTTGTATAAAAAAAATTACAGTTTGAACTCTTACAAAGCCTGTAATTTCTCAAGAAGAATTTTAAGTTTTAGCAAATATTTTACTACTGAGGGTAGAAATGTACTGAAGTATTTTGTATTGTAGACTTGAATATTTTCTAAAAATTTAAGCAGAAAAAGTTTTCACTATCATGTTTTTTTTTTCAAGAAAACAAAAAGAACAAAAAGTTGATATAATACTAAATTAAACAAATACAAGACCACTTTAAGCACCACTGTCAATTTGGTACAGTACCTACCAATACCTCTAATACACGATGACCTCAGTGGAGGAATGTATTTTTTTCATAGTTTTATTGTTGTCACTATGCGAAAACAATACATGTCAGTGAGATGCGGAGAACTATATGAAAGGTTGCCAAACTTGCCCCCGGTGTGTGTTCAACAAAAGAATTATCTGCACTTTGGCATCGTAACTTCGTAGCAAAAAAATAAAAAAAAAACGCAAAAAAAAAAAAATGACAAAAATACAATTCTATTCCAATATAGCCTGAGAGGAATCATAATTTTGGTTCATTCGCACAGGTTATAAAATATAGGAGGAGAGTTACTCGTAGATATTGTATGACCTCAAGGGTATATTTCTGTCACCCATGTCCCATATTCATGTTGCTTCTTTGTGTGTTTTGCAAGTTTGAATTGAATACATAATTTGAAGGAATAACTAGGTGAATCGTAGGTTTTGATTGACGGTGATAAAAAAAATCACAGTTTTCACTTTTTCAGATTTATCTATTTAAAAATAGAAGGATGGTAATAGTAACTCGTAAACGTGATGATTTAATCAGGTCTGGTGTCTTGAGCTTTACAAAAATTGGAAATCAGAAACTATTTTATGTTGATTTATTTGAAATTGTGCTGTTTGTACAGCACCGAATACAGCATCGAATTAAAGCTCACATTGGGCGCCATTTTATTAACTTGGAATATTTTTATTGGTTTAGAGAAAAACTTGCTTATTTGCCAAATAAATATAAACAAAAGAAACAACATTTCGGGTAGGATTATAGTCATCTCATTTTAAGTTCATTTTAAGGAACTCACGTTGGGCGCCATTTAAATTTCACAGAGCAAAATTGACTGTGTAATTATTTCAAGATCAAAGTTTCATGGAAGAACACAAATGTGGACCAAATTTGAAAAAGATCGCCTTAGACAAAAATGTTAACCACTTAATTTTTAACGATTATTTCTTAGTGTCAAGAATTTGTATTTCCTTGTTTATTGCAGCAATCAACAACTGATTACCACTTTGCTTATAAGTCAAAACTATATTATATATAAAAAATCAAGCAGAAATTAATTCAAACTCGTGCGCAATAAAAATCCAATTCATATAAATTTATATACGAACATAAAAATAAAAAAAAAAAAACTCCATAAAAAGTTTAAAATCAAATCACTTACCCAACACAACTTCAAAGTCTGAAAATAAAAAAAGAAAACAAAAATAAATACAAAATAAAAGAAAAAAATCATAACAAAATCATTAATTTGCAATCAAAAAACAATTTCAAAGTAATTTCTGTTTTGAAAAATATAGTTTTACACCATGGCGGCGGCGACGACGACGTGAAGGCTGCAAAAGTGCAGCCCAAGCTCAAATCAAAATACACACACAAGAGCCTGACTTAGAAAACAACTCATACAAATCGACACCAAATCTGAACAAATTAATTGCCCAACTTGGATATGACCAAAGACTCCACCCAGACCTGTGAGACCGACTCAGATCTCAAGATCTTTTCGTTGGTTTCTCGATAAAACAAAAAAAAAAAAAACATTTTTTATGTCTGCAGATCCAGATACTGTACTTATTTAATTTTTATTATCGGTTGCAATTGCAGACATCATTATGCAATTAAAAAACAAAAAAAAAAAAAACCCAAACCCAAAACCGAACCGTAAAAAGGTCGATCCGAATATTCCTCCATCTAAACTTCCCATTTTTATGGGTCGCCCCTCCTCAACTCTTGTGATGACTTTGAGATTGTTGGAACTCCTAGTTTCTTGTTTCAATTCGTTCATTCGTTCACTGTCCGCACTCTCTTTTGGATGCATTTAATACAATTTCCCGAACCTCAATGCCTCTCTCACGTTAACATATTTGGAGCTCGTTAAAATGATCTTTATTTGGGATTTTTTGCCATCCGCATGTTGTGCCCAAGCGTGTGCGCGTATACATAAATACATTTGGTGAAAAAAAAAAAATGCGTGACAACCAACAAGTTGTGCGCGTTACACTCTCTGATGATGATGATGGCAAAATAATCGCTGAATCGACACATCAATGCATGCAGCATGCTGCCCCACATGGGGGCATCACTACAAGCTGCCACCACCTTCCTTACTTAACATTCGTGTATTATAGTGAAGAAAAAAGTTTATTCAGAAGGAGGGAGTTTTATGTGAGCGTCCAAATTCAGCAATTGGACTAAATAAAGTTGAAATACAGAAAAAAAATTATTTTTTTTAAAGCTTTCAGAAACAGAGACAAACCGACAATTATTTCGCAGGATGATCAAAACGTCAGGCAATGCCTAAAAGCCGAAGGCCAATTGCACCGGTCATGCAGCGAAAAACATTGAAAATGATGGAAGAGTAGCTGTGACTTTAACGAGATGGAATTTTTGGGCAAAAAATAACTACGAGCATGTACTTTGACGGTGTTTTTACTTTGAGAACAGTCCTCATTACAAGAAGCACCTTAATATAAGCCTTCGGGAGTTATCTTCTTGAAGTTGATACATATATTTAATAATAAACCGAATACACTTGGTTTGACAATTCTAAGTAAGAAAGGAGTACGGTGTTCATTAAATCAACTGTTCTTTTTCTGATGGAGTAAATAAGTGTTTTAAGGCCCGTTACAGCCTTTAAACATGTTGAGGTCTTATGAAGAATCATCTTCTTTGATTATTCCTTTATTTACCTAATTAATGGGAACCCACGTTGGGCGCCAATTTTTTTTCTCGGATTGTTTGCATTCCTCAAATGTATCGAATTATCATTGCTTAAACTTATATAGACAAAATGTGAATCTACTTTTGCTAAAAGTATTTTTTATAAGCTCGTGTTGGGCGCCATTTATTGATTCTTGAGCTTTTTGCGCTGTGAACATTTTTTGTCTGAAAACAATATCCGAACGTTTAGATTATGAGAATCCAAATAAAGAAATAAATTATATTGCATTGTGTTCAAAATATGTTTTTGAGAACTCACATTGGGCGCCATTTCATCTTATTCTTATTTTTTAAGCGATTTATATCTTGAAAATGTGTAAAAAAAAAAATCAAAAACTGATATATAAATGGGTAGATTATGTAGTGGTAAGAACTATGGCAAACAAATTAAAAAAAAATTAATTAAATTGGATGAACTCACGTTGGGCGCCACTTTATTTCTAATTTCAGTAATTTTGTAAAGGCAGATTTTTTTTCAAAACTCGTTGGCCCTGATGATTACTAGAATAAAACTTTGTGTCCCATTTATTACTCATTTAAAACTATAAAAAGCATTATTTCTTATCTACTTTTATAAAAAGAATGTAATATGACGTTTTGGTATTAATTCACAAAGAACCTACGTTGGGCACCATTTGGTGTTAAGATTTGAATTCCTTATATGAACAAAAAACAACAAATTTGAAATGAACTCTCCGCTATTGCGTTTTTCCACTCGTGCCTCATTGACAAATAACCATCACACCTTCTATCTTCAAGGCATACATAAAACACAAGCTCTTTGCTTTACATTAAAAAACATTTATTTTAATTCTAACGGATTTTGTGTTTGGTTGGAACTATAAAAAAAAAATATTAAAATCTCCCCACACATCGCCCAGAGGTACAAGTGCAGTCTAATTTTGTTACTTCCACATAATTTCCTCCAACACATCATCATCACGCGGTCACCTCTCATAGAGCAAAACAACACTAGCACGAACGAAAAGCTATGCAAGGAATATACTGTTACTATTTTTGTTGGAAATTAAAGGAAAAAAGAAGTGCACCCACTCACCTGAAGGAGAAAAAAACATTTAACACAAGTCGTGATGTGTATACTCAAAAGGGATCACTAAGTTTAAAATATCATACTTTGTTCCACTTTACAGGGTGTTTCAAGATTAAAACTTGCAAGAGAGTTAAAGAGAAAGGCTTGTCTTCGTGAATTGTTGTCTTTGGGGTTACTGATATTTAATCTTAACTCAGGCTAGAAGGCACACTTCGACATGAAACACGCGCTTCTGTTCCCTCGCTCCCAATCGGTCATGTGGCATAACCGTACTCAATTATAAGCCCATCTTTAAAGAAGTCGATAAGGTAGTTCATTCCGTTTGCAAACTTCGCTAGTAAAAAGGGGATACATGAAAGGAAATTTAAGGGACAATGTATATAGGATTTCAATGAAAATGAGATCCATATTTTTTTTTGAAAAAGAAGGGAAGAAATAAATTACTAGCGTAGCAGTTCCAGGAGCACCAGGACCTAGTGACCTACACTTTCAACATTTTCCCTGTAAGTTAATATTTGGAAAGAATGGGGCGACTTACTAATTTGTGCCTAATCCAAAAGATTAGGATTTTAAGTGGAATAGTCTGGATTCCAACCACCATTAAATTGTGATAAAAACAAATATCAATGAACTCACGTTGGGCGCCACTTTATTTCTTTAAGATAACAACGGAAATGCGGCATTTGATGCATTATTTTCACTAAATTGATACTTCAATACCTTTGTTGCAAGAAATACCGTGAAACACCCTCTTTTTCGCTTTCAAATGCCTTCAAACCAATCGTAAATAATCTAAGACCCCATACTTCCCTTGCAATCACACTTGTTCAGAGTAGTTTTTAGCGATGGACTTCTTCGTCTAAAACAAAAAAATCCACCTGACGAACTCTTTTTCTTTGAAAAAAAAAATATTACGAAAAAAAGATGAATTTCTCTTTAGTCTTTTGCTGATAATTAGTAGAGCGCGCGACGAAATCTCAAAAGACACAACACTCAAAAGCCACATCACACACGTATGTAGTACGTATTGTTCATCTTGTCATAGTCGTCCATTGTTTCAGCTGTTTATTCAATGTGATGTTTCTTCATTGCTTCATGGCTACATATTGTCATTCCGGAGGCAATTGAAACAACAGGCATGTAGATAGATATAAGTTTGACATCAGAATAAAACAACACAAAACTGTGTATAAGATGGATCAACAAAGCTTCAAAGAGCTACTGTATGTGATGCAGACTGCTGCAAACTGCAACTTAAACTCACTGACTTTTCATTTTTTTATTATTATTTCTTCTAAGACTTTCTTTTTATCAGGTGAAGTGAAATCTAGGCTCGTAAGCATTCATGTGAAAAGCGCCCAACTGCGTCAAAAGAGGTTTTTTTTTTTTTTTTTCGTGTGTTGTTTTGAGACCTTCCATACTTCGTATTAGGAGTCATATATTTATCTTCTAATGGACCGTATCGTGATGGTTATGGTTGCTTGCGGTATTCATGGCAAATTTAAGCAATGCCACCAAGCTACACAGGCTGTGAAAAATCACACCTGATACGACTGACGACAGTTGCATTTCATGGCGGTCAGAGGGCATTCAGTATAAGGTATACAAGTTTGTGGGTGGTTATCATCAGGACACATGTATGAAAGTTGAAGCAAGATTTAGCCATAAATATTTAATCTAGATGGAATTTGTCAAAAGACTGTTAAACTTAAGGAGGTAGTGCTTCTATGGAAATCATGGGACTTGACTGTTTTGAGGTATCTATATGGTCTCATACTGAGAAGCCAGTTGATTTCGTAATGTTTGTAGAGTATTGAGTAATATTTCCTGAAATTGAGGAGAAGTAGTGGTTATGAGGGAATCTGAAAGAGTATTTCGAATATTTCGTTGGCTCAAAATTTGTTTTTAAATATTTTTGTGGTCTCACATTGGGCGCCACTTGACGTTTTTCTAGATATTTGCACCGTCAAAATGTGTTACACCAACTATGATTGGTCAAAATAATAGAAAAAAAAACTATAGAAAATATTACATTCAGATACTGTCAAAACTATTTTATGGAAACTCACGTTGGGCGCCACTTCATTTTTTTAGATTTCAGTTAATTATCTTAAAAAAATACATATTTGTCAAACTATTTGAAACTAGAATGAAAAGGCAAACAAATAATAATTATGAAGTGCAGACAGTTGGCTCGTGTTGGGCGCCATTTACCATTAATTAAGAAACTCTTACTTTTTATGTCTGAATAAATCATAGACCTTCTTTTTAGAAAACAAAATTGTTATTGTCATGGGCCTAAGGCAATTTTAAAGCTCTGTAGATGATGAATACAACAAAGGAGAGATTTAATTATAAGTCCCCTACCTTCTTTCTATCTATAATATTCCAACAATTAACTTTAATCCAATTAACTATGTAAAAAATAATTATTTTTGATTCCTCTAGAAAAAATGTCACTCAAATAACCAGCGGCTTTATCGTAGTTTGTTGTATGCGAGTAGCTTGTTTTTAATTACAAATCATTGAACGACATCCTACAGCTAATTGAAAGAGTAAATAATAAATTTGTGTGTACAATACAATTCCCGGCTAGGGGCGCGCTATGAAGTTGGTAACACTACAAGCAAACATGCTTTAGCCACTCCCGTTTCATAGACAGCTTATATTATAAGCCTACCAATAAATGATTTTGTGACAATTCCCTAAAGCGTTTTGTAAAAAGCATTTGACATTTTTGTAACTCGATAGTTTTGTTCAAACACACAAAATCCCACAGAGACAAACTCTCTTTGGGTCCTTTTTTATTTTTTTTTATTTGTTCCCATCTTGAAATAGATTAATCAAGTTTAGCTTTATGTATGAAACTTCGATCCGCATCTCAGATCTTAATCAAAGCTTTTGATATATTTGGTGGTTGAGATGCATAAAGAAAAAGACAACATGTTCAAAATGATTCCCTGTGGTCATTGCCGCCGCACCACTATCCACCGTCATATATAACGTGACGTGGGGACACAATTACGTTTCGTTTTTTTTTTTTTATTTTTTGTTAAGCTTACATACTTCACCCGCAAGCTATGTTCAATATTTCTTCGGTCTTTTTAATTAGATACTTTTGTAATGGTATCTCTCGGGGGAGATAAATGGCCATAAAGTGGATTATTTTTGTGCTTAAGGGTAATTCAATTCCAGTTAGTAAACGCCCTGTGCTGAAAACACGCGTATACCTAATAATTGTTGCAAAGACCATAACCGCCAGTAATCCAATGAGAAAATGATTTCATATAAGTTGAAGCTTTAGTGGGAATAATGTTTTGGTTTGTCTCAGGTCAATGGATCATTTGGCTGTAAAAAGTCGATCGGAAATTGCATTTTTCGGGATATTGATTTATTTACGGGATTAAGAGTTAAAAACAATGATTTTTGTGGTACATATTGTATCCTGTTTTAAAATATATTGTTGAAAATATTCAATTTAAAAAGAATGAACTTTCATTCTTTTCAATTATAAAAATCTTGTAGGTGAATTTTGGGATGTTCGACTTTTGGGATTTAGAATTACATAAAAAAAATATATGATTTTTAAGTTGGTGATATAATTATTGCATTCTGTTTTGAGGGTTTTTTTGGGGGATTATATTTTTTGCATCATCATTATTTTTAACATCACATAAAAAGAGTACTGGACCATTTCAATAAATTCCAATGAGTTCCACAGTACTTTCAGTCAAGTGAGATAAACTGAATTTATATTCACAACTTGTCTAGGTAATGAAAAATATTTGCGTTCCAGTATACGTGACGGCCAGTTAAACAAAATCGTGGGATGTGACCCTATGGAACAAAATAGAGGGTTTGGATTGTATCTCTGAAAACTTTACCGAAATGCTTTTCCCATAAATATTCTACTGCCTCTTGATCTGAATTCAAATCTTAAAAAACTAATCCCATCTAAAAAAGGGGTCCTTACAATGATACATTTTTCTTTCTCAGGCCCTACTCCAGATACCATACATAGTGGAACGTAAGTGGAATGCATTCGACTATTTCTTTCGTTTCCAAACCTTTCTTTTCTAGACATCTACTCCCTGGCGGTATAATTTAATTAAGGTAAGTCAATTCATTTGGTGCAATATAACAAAGTTTAAATGTCTGTTAAATCTGAATCATCATCGATTTTAGTTCATGCCAAGCGCACTCGCAAAACCTCATGTAATCGTCACGTAATCGTCACTAAAAGTCGTTAACAGCGTGCGGCAATCCGTGATGTGACATAAGCTAAGCACACCAGCCTCTTAGCCACATGCAACACAATTGTCCGCAAAAAACAAAAACTCTTTGGGAGTAAGTAGTTCAGTTACCAGCATTAAATACAAAAGCTCAAACTCGATTACCTTTCAAGTCATCAATTTTTAGTGGGAATTAGACCATTCGACTCTCGAGACACTCTGTATCATGATTTCAAATTAGCAATCTCTCAATTCTCGAAACGGATCTGCCTTAGCACCAGCAGCAGCTGTTTAGTCAGAGGCGCGCAACCTCAAAACGTGTCCCTCTCTACAAAACTGATGGCTGAAACCACTGGTCGGTCGTCTCGTCGTCGCCGCAACAGTTTCCCCACTTTACCGCCACCACCTTGCCACAACTGTGTGACACATTTTGTCCAATCTCATTTGCATATTATTATTATTGTTATTATTAGTTTAATCGGAGTAAATGGAAATGGCACCTGGCTGCATCAAAAGGGAGCTTAGCTCCCTCGCCTTTTGTCCGTCCCCCCTGGCAAGGAGTTAGATCATGTCCAACGCCACACAGTCGATTGGTTTTAATTAGTGTTCCCAGCGTCATTGTTGTCGTCAATTCAAATTGAATGTGCACTGGGCATGCTTGACAAACAACATCATAGCAAATACACGAACCATGTTGCACCATTTACTAAGACAATAGACCAAGTGTCGCGTCACAAAATTCAATAGACAGATGGGAATTAGCGATGGAATCAAATTCGAAGCAGTCAACAATTATTGACGAGAGTGTGTTCTGTCGTTTAGGTTGGGTATAAGTTTATTTTTTTTTTTCTTTTCAAACGTCTAAGTTCTCTCGCTCAGTGGCCAAAAAAAATCACGTGGCTGCTGCTGCTATCCACCACCACAACAGCTCACAACCTCCGGCATCAGCACCACCAAGAGATCGTAATTAAAATTGACTTAAAGTGCTAGACAGTGTCACTCCCAGTTTGCCGTTGAACTGGGGGTCTTGCTGGAGGTTAGTAACGATGACTGAGCAGCTTGGTGGTGTGGTGTGGTGCGGTGGCGGTAGGTGCGCTAGCTGTAACTTCAACGGTGACAGTTGTTGTCGTCTTTTTGGCATGGAGAGGTTGTTGGAGGTGGTTGGTTGGGTTACTTGCTTGCAACAGGCAGAAAGAATCGTCGTCGTCGTTTAACTTAAAGCAGAAATGTTGTTACTTTTGAATGGTTAACCAGATTTTTGTTATTTTTTTGGGTTTTCCAAGTTTTAATTACATCGAATCTACTGGGTGTGGTTCTCTGTTGGAGTTTTTTTTTTCAGAATTCAGCACAAACAAATTTTATGGAGGGTAATTCCTAAAGATGGTCAAAGAAAAATTATTATACAAGCATATATTTTGTGTTTTGGGATTTTCGTCTTTTTGGGATTTGAGCATTTGAATGCAAATTCTCGGAAAAGAAAATACACCATCAACCCAAACTTATGAAAAAAATAATTATTTGTTGCCTTTGATTTAAATATTTTTTAATTAAATTTGGGATTTTCGATTTTTTGGGATGTGGGCATTTGATTGAAAATGTTTTATGAGGTAAATATCAGGAAATTCAACTAATTAAAAAAGGATTTTAAAGTTTATTTATTTCCTGTGATTTTAATATTTTTTTTTTTATTTGGGATTTTGGATTATTTGGGATTTCAACTTTAAAATTAGAAGCAAAAGATGATGGTTCTTATGTTTTGGCATCCCAAATTCACAAAAATACTTAAATGATTTGGTTTTCTGCGTTTGAATACAATTATTTATTTTGGGATTTAAGGTATTAGGATTTCAATATTTTGGGGTTTTTCAAATTTCGAAACATGTACATGGAAAATTTCCAGTAAATTGCTACCAAAAGTATTACTCAAAAATTCTAACATTTTAAAAGTTTAGAAGTGTGATTTTGGGATTTAATTCTTTAGAATGAAAAATTTGTGGGATTTTCAAAATAAACACATTAAGTCTTGTATTTTTATTTTTTATTTAAAAGTCTTTTAAGGAATACCAATAATCGCAGAAATCGCAAAAAGTCAAAACCATTTTAAAGAACATTTTTAGGAAAATGACGGCTTTAAAGTACCTGCTCAGAAGAAGAAGCCCAATTAGGGCCATTTCGATCTAAGTAAAAAGGATTTAATGTTATAGAGATGATTGTTGGTTTTGGGATTTTCTATTTTTTCAAAGGTAAAATTCCAAAAAAATGTTAATCCCAAAAAAAACAAAATCCCAAACATTCTAAATCCCGATAAATCGAAAACTTCAAAATCACAAGGATATCAAAAATCACCAAAAATCAAAATTAAAATTAAATAATACTAAAATCCTTGAAAATTCCGGTGTCAACATCAAAAGTCTACAAGTTTTTGTTTGCATTTAGTTTTGTTTTCAATAACAAAGACCAAAAACATTTTCATGCATTTGATTCTCCAAAGATATTTCAAAAACTAACAAATAAACCAAATCTAAACAGATTCATCAAGCTTAATGCCAGGCAATTTACGATTAACATCAAAACACGTCTTAAATCTGTCTATAGAGGTCTTACACTGTTGGCATTAACACTTCAACAATTTGTCCTATGTACACAGTAGATAGATGCAAACATTTAACACAACCCTAACCCAAATATCAGAGTTAGCCCTAGATTTTTTCTTTTCAACAAAATTACTCGCCCAATAAGCAGCTTATAGAGAATTGCTCGAGTTGACTGTCAAAATCTTACAATCTTATCTTTATTGTGGGGTTTTGTATTGCTTTTGGGGCTTGACCGCACCCTCGATATACTACTTGCAGCTGCATTGAGTTTTTTTTTTACTTTATTTTTTATTTTTATTTTTTATCAGATAAAAAAGTTTGGCGTTAAATCACGATTTAGCTCTGAATGTGCTCCTTGTGTGGACAAGAATCGGTGGTGCGCAAACATGCGGTCAAAAAAAAAATCTGCAACAACTTCTGTCTTCACAGTGCAATTAATCATGTGCGCAATTGTGAGCTCTCCGGCTGGCTCCTGCTGTTGGGCTGCTGTTTCTACTAAGCGATCAATTCGGTTTTCTGTTGTTTTTTTTTGCAAATCAAAATAAAATAAATAAGCAAAACAGTGGTACGACGACGCCGACGATGTCGCGCCCTCAAGCAAACATTTTTTTTTTGTCTTGAAAACGTATAGTGCAAGGCAAACACACTTACCACATCATCTGTCTTTGGGAAAGATTTTGAAGAGAATTTCACCAGCAACAAAGAGTTATAGAAGAAAAATTCCTACCCCAATATTTTTTTGAGACCCTAAAAGTGTATAATTTGAAAATTTCTATTTAATGACTGTAATGTATTATAAAAGTTTAAAATGAAAAAAAAATAACCCCACTAACGCTTTAACTCCTAAATTCATCGAGTAAAGCTTCTTTATTTAAAACACTCACATAAGCTTTGTGTTATGCTTCTATAAGGAAACAATTCAACACTTAGCGGCACAGGTGAAATTCTCCAATTTTTTGAAGAGCAGTTTTTGCGGGACTTTTGCGCGCGAAGACCCTTAATACAATAATCAAATTGAAGAGATGACATTCGTGAGTTGTATTCACTACATCAACGTTAACGCCCACGCGACCTCGTCAATCACGTAGATTCCACTTCTGAGACCATAAAGCAATCCGTCAAGAGGTTGTAATTACTTTTGTGTATGCCATGGCCTGGCCTATGAGGTTGAGGTTTTGCTTGTTTGGTTGGTCAGCAGCAATTAAGAAGTTTTCCAAAACTTCCTATTCCCGTTGAAGTGTACAAGGCATTATGAAGTGTGTGGTGTAAGGAAACCTGCCCCAAGAGTCGTCGAGATTTTTGCAGCACCTAGCAAAAAAGCACACAGAGCACCTGTGATGCTGGCTTGAAAAGAGCCAACGCCCGCATGTGGGAATTGATGATGATGATGATTGTGTCCCAAGTGGGGAATGGTTATAGCGGTGGTGGCAACCAAATAGTGGAACACTAATTCAATGCTGAAAATGACACGACAAACGAACAACGAACCCAAGAATTATGGTCCAATGGCTGGTGAGTTATATACGCTTATACGCGCCCGGGCAATAGTGTTGTAGTGCTCTGCGCATATAAATTTTTACAAAGGTGGCGTATCTGGAACTGTCCCAGAGTGTGTCCAGTGTTCACAGTGTGTCAGTGTCCAGCATAGAGTAAGTCACTAGATTGTGTGTGTGTGTTTTGGTTTTTTTTTGTGTGTTTTAAAGCAAGAAAGAGAGAAAATCTCAAGAATGTTTGGTGTTCTTGTTGTTGGTTATGGCTTTTGCTGCACTACAGACCTCAAGGAGTTTTGTCCTGCGGCTGTGATTTATTTCTTCTGATATCAATCGATTGTGATTACAAGGTATTTTGTGAGAGTAGGCGCGGAGAAAACAGAGCTAAATACCTCGCATGAATGAAGTTATCTGAAAATACGATGTCTACAATGTTTTTGTTCGCATTATGGTAACTTAGTGTGTGTTTGAGTGTGTATGGGGATACATAGACAAACTTATATATGTATAGGATTTCGAGGAAGAACGCCGAAGTGGGTTAGGAGGCTGATGGGGTTTTAGATATTTATTATGTTGCGAGCAATTAAGTGGGCGACACAAAGTCATGAATTCAAGACTTGTTTTGCTTTTTTTTCACTTCGCCAATTAGTCAGAAATGTTCTAAATAAATTGTTTAGATAACTGATAGATGCTTCATGTTTGTAGAAATTATAGAAATTGAGATAAGGAATTTCTAGCCAATAGGTACGTTGAAGAACTATTTTTGAGCCATTGCGCCTGGAAAAATGTAAGCGTCAGTGGTTTTTATGGCTTACGTTGGGCGCCATTTTCAATTCAAATGGATCATAAAAATGCCAAGTTGAGTAAACTATAGAAATTAAAGTAGAATTTAGTTTATTATTCGAATCTAAAGGATTTATATAAACAACAAAATTACCGGGCCCACGTCGGGCGCCATTTTTTTCTCAATTTGAGAGTCAAGAGAATTGTAAAACTGCTACAATGGAGAAATTGAAAGTAGAATAAATTAAAATAAAAACTTCTTCATACGCGTCAAGATATGGAAAATAGAAACTCATCCTTGACTCCATTGTTGTCAGAAAGCCTTAAACAGTATTTCAAATAAGAGGGCTATCAAAAAATAAAACAAATGAAGTTCACGTCGGGCGCCATTTAATTCATTACATTACTAAATGCTATTAAATAGAAAAGATAAGTTGAATTTAACTAATAAAATTTGCAGATAAATATTTAAGAATAGAAGAAATGTCTGATGGACTAGTTTATTTGGGATTAACTAAGAATGTACTCGAATGTATCATACCAGCAAGTTTGATTTAATTATTTTATTGCTTTTATATTCAAGACATTTAACAATAGTTGTAACTTGACAAAACATATGCCAAAACCTATTGCTAACACAATATCGTACACCATACTCTTTTTATTGTTCCACACAAATTAAAAAAAAAAAAAAATCTCCCAACAGGTAGAAATAGTTTTGCAAAAAAAAAAAAACATAATCTCAGTAGCCAAGCCCCAATTGAATCGAATAAATATGTCGCTGCCAGAATTGGAAACACTTCCAATAAATCCAATGTGGCAATAAGTCCACAAATTATTGCACATTTTTTTTCTTCTTTGCCTTATACTCACTGGCTTTGAGTTGCTGGTCACTGGCCTGGCTACTAGAATATTGCACACCTACTGAAGGCTTTTTTGTTGTTCTTATTGCATTAGTCCCATTTTGGAGCGCTATATGGAAGGCACTAAAACTCTCACCTTTTTAATGATCTATACTGAAGTTGTGGTGCGTTCATATATGTTCTTACGCCTTGTCGTCCTGCATTCTTGAATCATTTGTATTCCAAAGCCATAAATGGTGCGCGCATCGTTAACTAGTCCAATATGGTATTCGCACGCGGTTTTCTTTATGTATATATTGTTGAACTTGGTGCAATCATTGCGCATGCAGCATGCCACTCTTATGCATTCACAATAAATGAAAACGTAGCTAATTTATGCTCTAAAGTGGTGAACATATTAGAGTAAAAAAAAAGACTTTGCATATTTAAATAAGATGTAATGGTAAAGTAGCATCATTCACCAGGAAAGGCACAAGCTATGTTGATTATATCGAAGCAAAATGTACATCAACGTCTATTGGATTGTATAGAAGTAGTGCAGTTATATAAAACTTTATGGTGTAGAAGTCTATTCATTAGCGCTAATCAGTGGAAAATGTTTGCAATTTTATGATTTTCACCGAAATGGTATGTTGATTGGATTTATATTTTATTTTTTTCAGGTGAGAGCTGGATGTATCTAATTGAGACATGTGTTAAGCTAATTTATCGATTTATCTATTTAAAAGCTATAAGAACCGAAAGAGATTTTTTGTCTGTTTTCAGATTTCAGACTGTAGGTTTATTTATTTTAATATAATTAGTGGCGCCCAACGTGAGTCTGTTTGAGAAGAAAACAAACCATAAAATAGAGAAGAAATTGAAAGAATGCTGCAGAAAGTGTGGAATTGTTTTAAAAAAGAAGTTTACGGAACTATTTTTCTTATTTTTGAATTAACAAATGGCGCCCAACGTGAGTTTCTTAAGGTAAAATCATATAAGTTTGAATAGAAATCGATAAAATGCTGCAGAAAGTATGATCTTGTTAAAAAAAAACAAAGAAATTTATTGACTAAAATTAATCAAAGAACCAGCGACTACAAAAAATAATTAAATTTCACACAGTCCAAAGCTTTAATTCCTCATCGCAAAGACACTCTGGCTGGTTTTACAACTACAAAAAAAATTAATGATGTGGGTACAATGTGACAACAATTCAACAAAAGCCAACCAAACACATATCGTTAACCTCCTGCTAAGTGTTGCAATTTTTCTTCCTCGAATTTTATACGTACTCCTTGGTCCAAAGGTAAAGTTGATACCCGGTTTATCGCTCCTGTGCCCCCTTTTGTTGCAAATTAATAATATTTCTGTTAACAGAGTGCTATAACTTCCTCTTGGCTCTATGAGGCATCTTTGGTTAAGATGTCCGAACGTCGCGTCGCATAGTCGTCGTCGTCGTCGTCGTTGTTGTCTTTGTATAGAAGAAATCTTTGAAACTAATAGCTTGGTGCACCAAGCGCGCTGCTGCTGGAATCCCAAAAGACCGAAAGAAAGATTATCTTAGAGCCGCTTACAACAGAAATATCTTGTTATTCCTTTGCAACTATTGTATATCTCTCTCTCTGATGCTGTTGTGAATATACAACGCCTCGTTTGTTTATGTGTGAGTAAGAGTTTTGTGTGTGTGTGTTTTTTTTTTTCTACAAAAAGGAAATAAGGCAGCAGAGAATAATTTATAGTCTAGTCTCACCCTTAGACAATTTATCTACTCACTTAAGTCCGTTTGCTTTTTGAAATAAACGAAACTTGCTTTCATAGAGGAAACAAAAAGAACGAAGGAATATTTTCTTTGGGGTTCTTTAACTTTTTTGTTGTACCTATGGAATAGTTGTTGTTGAGTTCTCCTTCTGTGGCATTCACATAGAAATGAAGATGCAGATTTGTTGATAAATCTTAATTCGGAAAAAAACTACTTTGGGTTTGTTGTGGAAAAATACTACTCTTGAACGATACGACCGACCGACTAACAGTGGATAACTGTTTAAGTTCAATGATTTATTGAATATTTAATCAGTGACACTGGGGGGAAAGTAATCATTTAATAAGGCATGTAGTTGGGGCTGTCAACGCGCGCCACTATAGTGTAATGTGTTTGTGTATAGCTGTGCGTCGAGTCGTCTTCAGTCTTCGTCGGTTGTGCGCATGCTCAGAGGTCTTTTGTATTCGAAATGAAATCTTAATTAAATTTGTCGAAAGAAAACTACAAAATAGCAAAAGCTTTTCAAAGATGCAAGATTAATTTGTTGTGGATTCACGTGCCGGAAATTAATTTTCGGCATGAAATTGCCAGTGGATGATAGAACTTATGGATTATTATTATTATTGATCAACATGTCTTCTGAACTGTTAATGATTTTTCGAAGCAATCATTATGGATTTTGAATTAACATGGATAAAGATAGTCAAAACCTGAGTCATTGCATTAATCAATTGAATTGAAATATTCAGCAAGGAACAACCACAAACGCCTCTAATGATATTAAATGGATGAACTCGATTTAAGTTCAATGGAAAGCTCATAATTTCATACTAGTGTTATAGTCTTTTAGATTACTTTTTCCACGTGCACACTATTAGTTACCATTAGAAAATTGAAACACAAAACTATTTCGATAGCATTGATTTCCTTTAAAATGTTAGTCTATTTCTAATGACTAGTTGGGGAAAGTGGAGTAAAAACAACTAAATTTTAAAAAAACAATAGAAACCATAGGAACGCCTACAATTTTGTTTTGAATCTGAACGACTTCTTCGGTACAGAGGCAGAACTTCAACCTGATAGCTTAAGACACTAATATGAAGAAAAATGGTGTTGCGAAACAATAAAGTTTTGGAAGAAATAATGACAATTTTATCATTCGCTTGATTTGGCTCCTAATCTTGTCGTTGCACAATTTACACATATTCTCAAAAATATTATAAATTTGTATTTTTGTTTTAAGAATTTTTATTGCGATTAATTTTTGTATTCGTACTTCTATCGGAAACTACTCACCACTTTTCCCAAGAATTGGAAATAATAGTAAATAAAAACGCTATCTAGTGGAAGCGCTATCACATGGAAACTATTGTAAAAGTAGACTACTTCTTCATTCATTATTTACACCAAACCTATGACATTATTGAGTTTGTCCCTTGGCAAGGGTTCTTCAAAATTATCCCTTACTATTGACAAAAACAAAAAAAAACAAATATTAATTGAATACAATTAAATCAAATTGCAAATATCAATAAAACTGCAATTAGTGACAGCGACAATAGACATGCAAACATATATTATGTGTTTACTCTTGATATTTTGAAAACCGCAATCAAGACATTTTGTTAGTATTCTAACCCAATACCGTAGTAAAATACATTAAAGGTGGTAATAAATTGAAATAACTCACGTTTGCGTAGTTCACTATGGCATTAGAATAATCAATTCCACGGAAACGCTGAACAATATGAACCGGTAGTAGAACAACCAGTAATTCAATAAAATTGATACATTTAATTTTAAACTTCAAAACACTTCAAAAAAATGAAAAAAAAAACAAAAAAGATTTAAACGAATTCTATCAGTCATGAATTATCGTATCGCAAGTCTGGTTGTTTTCGTTGCAATTTTTGCTGGTGAATTTATGGCAACAAAAGTTAAATTCAACTCAAAGTTTTTGAATTTCATAGAAAATATTAAGAAAACCGAACGGCTTGAAAGTGTATTTCTTTTGAAAACATCAAAGGAACCATATTTCGATGCAATGCTCATACAAAACATTGCAGTTTCACTTTGGTATTCCTGTGATTTTGTCAACTGAAGAGTCCTGGTTTCAAGAAGGCGCTTACCAGTGTTTATTTGACATTCTGAGCAGGTGTTCTAGAACCCACCATTTCAACCTTCCTAACCAACAATCTTCAACAATTAAAGTTGCTTGCACACATTAAATGACAGGTTTATTCGATATCATTAAGAAATCTATCAGTTCTTAAACAAAATATGACCCCAAGAGAAAATTTATATGACCCCCAACTAAGCATATCTTATAATCATCTTTCTATTGTTTTTTTTAATTTTTTTTAATAATTTCTTAAGCTCTTATTACTCATCCAATGGATATAATGAGTCAAGCGGTATATTTAAATACATATAAACATAAATGCTGAAGATGATCCATGGAAACCCCATCCATCGTATACCCTCTGCAACAAGATTGTTAGTTTTTTTTTTTTTTATTTTCTATGCAAATTGATAGCAGGAAAAACTTCTCTGATCATCATCAAAGTGATTGTTAGTCGCCGTTGGCTAAATCAAATCTGTTAACAAGTTTTTCTTCCTTCTGCTTGTAGTATATGTTGAGTGTGTTGCGGGTTACATTATTTGTTAGAGTGTTGTTGTTGTTGTTGATGGTTTGTCTTTTGCGCTTCCTGTGTGTCAGCAACATTTTCTGATATCAAATCTGATGGTAAGTACCTACCCGATGTTGTTGGATCCCCCCATTTGTTGCTATTTCTCCTATTTTTTTTCTTTCTTCTTTCTTTGCTGTATTTTGTGGTTTAAGCACATCTTTCCATTATTTACTAGTTTTTCCTGAGACTGGTAGTGTCTTTTTTTTTGTATTCTTTTGTTTTCTGTTGAAACAAATTTATTTGCACCATCGATAAACAGACTAATAGATTCTCTAGAGTACTCAATATGATTGCCAACTAACTTAGACAACTTACAAGTATATATCCTTTGAATTTTTGTTGAAAGTTAGAGCACTTTTTTCCCGTAAATATAACAATTTATAAGTTTTTTACTCGTTTGTTGTATTTTTTTAAAATCAAACAATATCTTCTCTACAAGAAGGTTTATTTTCTTATAAAATAAGCGTATGCTTTAAGAAATAGTAAAAATTACACTGCCTGATGTGAAAATGGGGTCACTCGATTGCATGAGAATCAACAAGAACGAACATTTTCTTGGTATGATATGATTTCTTTGAAGAAAAAGTGAGTACAACGATCAGTATGAGAGAATGTTTTGATGCATGACTGAAGATAGAAAATTGAAGACCTTTTTTCAGTAGGATAAAGTTGAATTTTTTAAAATTGAAGTGCACATAATATGGGAAATTTAATGAAATAAGATTTTTTCTTTTCACTAAAAAAATGAATAAAAAAAAAATATTTTAAATAGTTGGCAGCATGAGATTGGGTATGGTGCCCATTACTATTATGTCCCCAAGTCCAGGCAACTTGTTAATGTAATTTCAGAGGTCTTAAAAGTAAACAAGATGTGAAGAAATGATTGAACTACGAATTAAAGAATTAAAGAAAAAAATCAGGCTTTTCTCAACAGAGTATATAAGCAAGAACATATGCACAATTAGTTTTAATTAATTTTCTCTTAAAATAGGTCTATTTTCTCATTAAACATCCCTCCGCTATAAGAAATGAGGAAATGCTCCTGCGGAATACAAAAAATGGGGTCACTTGAATGCATGAGAATCAACAAGAACGAACATTTTCTTCCTTTGATTTGATTTCTTTGAAGAAAAAGTGAGCTTAACAATCAGTATTATAGAATATTTTAATGGAAGACTGACTATAGAAAATTGAAGATCTATTTTTTCAATATGATAAACTTCAATTTATTAAAATTGAATTAAGTTTGGCGACATAATATGGGGAAATTTAATGAAATAAGTTTTTTTACAGAAAAATGAATGAAAAAAACCATATTTCAAATAGGAGGCAACCTAAAATTGGTTGGGTGCGCATAATTATTATGTCCCCAAGTCCTTCCCACTTGTAAATGTGAATTCGGAGGTCTTAGAAGTAAAAAAGATGTGAAGAAATGATACTACAGCAACAAGAGACTTATAAACGAGCCGAATCAGGGATTTCTTAACAGAGTAAGCAAGGGCATATGAACCGTTTATTTTAGGACCTTAAGGACACAAAAATTCTCTTAAAATAGTTATATTTTCCGATTAAACAACTGTAACCAATAAAAATGAGGAAATGAGGGACTGTTGAATTCAAAAATAGGGTCACTCGAATGCATGAGAATCAACAAGAACGAACATTTTTTTTCCTATAATTGATTTCTTTGGAGAAAAACTGAAAATAACGATAAATATTAGCAAATATTTTGATACAAAACGTAAAATTTAAAAGTGAAGATCTATTTATTCCATAGGATAAACTACAATTTATGGAAAACTTGGCGATATAACTTGGGTTTAGGCTAAAAACTATAAAACAAAAATTCACATAGTTGGCAACCTAAAATTGGTTTGGGTGCCCACAATTATTGTGTCCCCAAGTCCTAACTCTCCAAATGTTTAAGTGAAAACAAGAAGAGATGCCGCCACTCCTGTAAAGTTGTACTCGAACGTGCGGTTGCCCCTGCCACTGGTGATGTTGATGATGATGATGATGATGTGATGCAGTTCGTGTGCTGCAGCTGATGTTGCAGAATCTCTTTTTCTCTCTCTATATTTTGCCGCATATCGCGTTACATACCGGTCTATGGTTTTCAAGTTTTTTTTTTTTTGTTAGTAATTTATTAGATAGTAGTTGCCGTTTGTTGCACGCACAACGCATATCTATACACAAAACATACTTGCCCCATCAAGACACAACTTATAGTTTATGTGGTTTATGTCCTGCATTTGATAGCCAATTTATGCCTCTTGCTATTGGTTTGGCTTGGTCTTCTAAGTCATGCACGAGTAGATTGCTTCATTTTAATTACAATAACCACCACCACCGTTGCAATGCGAAAGAGTGCAGGTGAATATATTTTTTTTTAATTTTTTTTGTTTTTTTTTTTGTATCGGTGATTTATTAAAGATT
The DNA here is from genome assembly GCA_948107695.1 of Meliscaeva auricollis. Lineage (NCBI taxonomy): Eukaryota > Metazoa > Arthropoda > Insecta > Diptera > Syrphidae > Meliscaeva > Meliscaeva auricollis. The sequence goes on along the minus strand of OX403619.1, from coordinate 51,811,320 downwards.
TTATGCGCGTACAAATGGCGCTACCACTTCTCTCTTGTTGTCACACAGTCTTTGCCATCTTGCCAACTTGCAACGACGATTTTTTTATGTCCAACACTTTTGAATGTGCGTCTGCATGGCTTGATGGTGGTTGTAGTTGCCGAAGTCGAAGTCGAAGCCGATATTGTGTTTGCCAAAGGCGCACACTCCTGAGAAGCTATTGACAGGTGACGTTTTGGATTTAGTGATGCGACGCGTAAATCGTATGCGTGAATTTAACCAACGCAACGAACAAATGAAACTCTATGGCTGATGTGTTGTGTATAGATGATGATGAGTGTTTTGTGATGACGATGACGGTTTGCTTTGGCTGATGATGCGTGTTAGCTGCCATGGGGTCTTGACTTTTTTGACAAGCTGGACGATCGAAGACAAGGCAAAAGACGATGATGACGATGACGATGACGACGACCAACGACTTGGACGAGTTGTTAAGAACACCTGAGAGCACTTGGATATGTCTACTATCATCGAATAATAAACCGTTTTGATTGAGAGGCTGAATTTTTTTTTTTTTTTCTTAATAGATTTTTCCGCATAAAAATTGAAAAATTGAAATTTAGTGACGCGCCGTTGTGTACACTTTGTGCCGCCACTGATGCGATAAATGAAGAAAATTGATTTTAATGTAATTATTGTAAGTTTATGTGTGGACATCATAGCGCGAGGAAATTTGTTATACAGTTTGTGTGTTTTTTGTTTTGTTTCATTGTAAGAAGTGTTGTGTTTTTTCGTCAATCATTCAAAATTTGTGATTGTGATAGGTGTTAAAAGATTGTTGTTTCGTTTGAAAGAGATATTTTTCACTGAATGTTTACACAATGCTATGAATTTTGTAGGTCCCTTTATGATTTTCCTTTCTATGCTCCAATGTTTCTACTATTTCCAACTACATAACCAAATAGTGCTGATTATTACCTAGGTTTTATTACATCATGTTTTTATCGGTTGATTAATTCCACTTACCAACTTAGTTGTCTGCACTAAGATGACCAGTCCACTGACAGTTTTTGAGTCGCATAAGACATTTCTGCAATTTAGATGCTTGAATTTTTATCTACTGTATCAGAAACTCTTCCGTGTGCCGGGCTCTCCTAGGGGTTTTAACATTGACACATCGGCTTAACCTCTAAGGGTTTCTCGATGATCACCCTCGTCTTGACCACTTTCTTTTTACTTCAAGGCAGGGGGTTCTGTTTACATAGCGGGTTCTATCTCTGCACGAACTGGCTCTTCTCTTTTCTTCGTCATCTCGATTTGAGTCTCCATACTGGCAGGAAGGCCTTATTTCTTTGCTTTTCTTGCACAGGAAGGCTTTGAAGTACACGTGTTCGGTGAGGAACGGCGTGACGTAATAGTCCACTTCGTCGGGTTTTTATATTTACACCATTTAGTAACGTTTCCGAACAGCCCCGCGTTCCAACGCTTTCTTTTTCCTGGAGTAATTTCACAGCTTCTTCAAGTTCTACCGCATTAAAGGGTGGTATTTCCAGTCTGATCTGGGTTTGCTGCTTGTGCTCTGAGAGTTTTCGAATAACAAGATTATATCCTAGTCCCCAGGGGTCTCTGTCAACGTCGTTCCGCAGTTGTTCCCATTTTTTGCTTGTTAATTGAGTTTAATTGCATTTTTTAGAGCTCAGTGCATTTGTTCCAAAAATCCTAGAGATCTTCTTCTGATGGGTCAGCACTTCTTCTTCTTCCTGTAATAACATTTCGTCTGAACTGAAGGCAGCGACTAGTCTAATGACTGCATGAAGAAATCGTCTGGTAAAGTCTTAGCAACTCGTAGTTCCTGAGTGTTGGGTTGGCTTCACTGCGACAACCCATGCAGTGCCCTCTTAGAGTGGTGCTCGTTCGTCTATTTTTCTTTTACCTTGTTTATATTTTGTTTTTTTGAAATCTTCCTTTATTTTTTTCTTTCGTTCCTTCGTCTTGCCTTACAACAATTTCTTTTTTTGATACCATTTTGTGTCCACAATTTGCATTAAAAATATTCAAGATTATTTTCTCCAATAATACAAAAATGTATCTGAAAAATGAATATCAATATCTTCCACCTCCATTACCAAATCGAATGTATGTAGGTACCAATACAAATGTCATCAAAATTCCAAATTGATATAAATATCAATTTTATCATAACTTTAACATCATTGCTCTCCATAAGATCAAAATTCTTTGTTCCAGAGTCTAAAGGGGTCTCTCTAGAGACAAAAGTTACGCATGGAGATCTTCACTTTAGTTCAAAAAATTCAATGGAAAAATACACGACAAAAAATTGTATTCATTTTTATGCAGAGGTTATACTATATGGGATTATTGAATACCTTTTTCTGCTCCCAAACGATGCACTCTTTTAACCATAAATCTGAGGGAATATAAAGCACAGTAGCCCCCAGGGCTACTGTGTGATGCTCAAAACAATGTGTCCAACATTGCACCATTGGAAATTTGTTTACGACCCACCTCTACCGCCATCACCATCCTGATGTGGTTCCATTTTACTTTTTTTGTGAACAACTCACAGGAAAACTCTTGTTTTCATTGTCTTTTCTCCCTCGGGGTATGACTTTCAGAGAGAAGGAGAAATTTCGACCCGTGCCAAACCTTTAACTAAGAAGAAGTTATTCCATCTCTTTATTTATAGAAGAAGAAAGAAAAAAAAAAAAAGAAAGAAGAATAAAAAAGATCTGATTCAGTCATTTCGGAGAACAACCAAAGAAACAGGAGGAGGAGGTGCTGCCGCATGGGTACCTTCCTATGGATCTTTACCTTACAGGCCGTTGTGCGGTATTTATTGTTTCTTTCGTCGGCGATCTTTATCGCTGACATCCGAAGACAATAAAGTAATAGATCCAACAGAAAGTGCGCGCTCCGAACTACGAGATATTCCAACGGGCTTGAGGCTGTTCCGAACAACAACTACTAGTACCCTCCATCCGGACCAACACAATTGGGTAGGGTTGGCCTTGATTATTTTTCCTTTTTTTGTTTTTTTCATCTGCCATACATAGTGTATAGATTTTAGTTGAATTTTATACTGTGGGGCATTTTGGTCGTTATTATGTTATGGCCGGCTTTTATTACTGTTATTATTTTTGTTGGGCTTTACGACCATGACTCTGTGTGTGTCGTTTGCGGTTGAACCAATACTTCAACTACCAATTCGGAACAAAGGAAACGAAATTGCGCGAATGTCAGAAATTACAGCTATTTGGATGGAATATTATTATAGCCGGCAAGCAAAACTTATTAGTGACTTACCGGTTTAGCCAATTTTTATTGTTTTTTTGTTTTTTTTTTGTTTTTGCTAAAAGCTGTTCCTTTTATTTCGGAATAGATTTTTCAAATAGATCCGCTTTGATGGCAATTTATATAAAAATACAATAAAATACAAAAAAAAAAAAAAAACTGTAAAGAGCCGCACCCTATTTGGGGTAAGGTGGATTGATTGGGGTACTATATAAGTTTTTCTGTTTGCTATGGAGACTTCTATAAGTAGTCATGATCAAGATACTAAATTACATGCGGATTGCTTGTTCAGATACATGAGATTCCAATTGAAATGTTTGTTCATAAACTTAGACACAAGAAAACACAAGAAGAATACGATGGATAGTGGTAATTTGATGAAAAAACGCCATTTGTTTGTATAAAATTTAGAAAATGTACACACGGGTATTCAGTTTCAAATCGTTTCCATGTTCTGGGAAGAAGTTTAAATTTTCTTGGAGACCCACATTTTTAACTGAATGCAGTAACTTAGAAACCTGATCAGCAGCTGGAATGAATCAAAATCTTAAACTTCTGACTGGGGTGCTTTCTGATTAGGCAGAAGTCTAAAAGGGGTAGGTCTTGATCGTTGGGGAGGGGCGACTACAACATTGAAGAGGTATGCGATCGCTAAACATTTTTTTACAGGAGCGAGCGATGGAAGATGGAAGACAGGTCAAAAAAGAGAAAAACAAATCCCCCCCCGCTCCACTTTTTCAAGGAAGGAGTTTTCCCAACAGATAAGACGGTGGAGTAAGAATTCTTTCGGTCCTTCTGTTGTTCTAGATTGAACTTGGTTAAGACCTTAAATTTGCCATTCTGACGCAATCAGAATACAGGCTTATAAGGAGCAGTCATTTAAGGACCTGGTTCTCCAGCTTGAGGGCTCCTGCCGCTGGGGTAGTTACCCGACGACGTATAAATGATTTTGAAAGCAATGGATGATCCAAAAGTTAATGACCCTGGCAAACGAAACTTGAAAAATAAATTTCGGAATTGCAAGTGGAATTTTCGGGCATTAAACAGGCCACAGGGTTAACTTTTAAACGACCGCACATATTCTTTGATACGGTCATTGAGTTGCCAGGAAACGTTCCTGCTTAGTGATCTTCCGAACGCGTACAAACCGGATCTTTTAACCCCGAAAAGTGGGGTCAAATTGCACGGTCCCAAATTACAATCTTAACATCGTAATTTTTAGTGGAATTTTTCTTTCATGTTCCTACGCCACTGGTAGTTATCCACAACACGTCAACTGATGTAATTATTATTAATTATCATCGTCTTCTGATAGGGTGTCAGAGGTTGACACCTTTTTTTTTGTTGTAAACAAAAAAATGTAAACATTTATTATGAATGGACAGACAGTATATACCCACCATCATCGTAGTAGACAATGACCTCTGACGTTGTCGCGACTAGCGCAAGTCATAGCCATTGCAATACAATACTACTTCAATGGGGAATTTTGAAGAGTGTTTGTCACGCACAATGACAAAATAATTATATTTTTTCACTGGAGGATAGGAGTTATGTTGTGGGTTTGTCTGACAAGCCCGGAAGAAAGTCAAATAGAAGAACAAGAAGAAGAAGAAGACGACGACCCATCCAAGCCATGGTCATCAATCAAAAAAACAAACAATTTAAATTGTCTGCGACAAGACGCAGTCAAGTGGACAGTCTTCTTTGGATACACTTCAGTTCCAAGGAGATACGAGTATGTATAGTGATGAGTTAACGGTGTCTTAAAAAAATTATTACTGTTGCTGTTTTTTTTTTTTTTTGATGTTAAAGTTTGCGTGGAAGCTCAAGTCAAAAATAAGATTTTTGAATAGATGAAGAGTGATGGGAGGAATTTAATGACTATGAGTCTTAGCCCCAATAGGGTGGAAAAAAATTATTAAGACCTCAACTTTTTTTTCAACATTTTTGATGATCAAGACTTGTTTGATTTTTTCTGGTAGTCTCTGGAAAATCAAAAGACCTTCCACTCATCATATGGATCCATTCAACTAGAGAAGATACAAGATAAAAATTTAAGGAGGTCTTAGATAAGTCAATTACTGATGTACTGTAGTTCACTTAAGTCGTTTAACTAATCAGAAGCTGAGTGAAATTAAAGTTTTCTATTGAAAAGACTTGATTTTGAATAGGTTGTTCCTATAGAATTAGATTATTAGGACCCCAAGCTGATCTAATCTTCCCGTTTAAAACTTTTCTACGGATTCAATTTGTATGAACGTAGGGAACTCCAGTTTAAAAATTGAAATCTTATACAAATTAATGATAACAGCTTTCAAGTTCATATACTGGAGAAATTACCAGAGGTCCTAAAAAAAACATTAAGAGTTTTAAGGTGAAAAAACTATCATTTTCATTTGTAATTTTCTCTTTTTTTTCTGAAATAAAAGAACTATTTTTTTGTTTTGTATTTAAATATCATTTTTATTCTTATGAATGAAAAACTACGAAAGAAGAAGCAGAAGAAGAAACAAAATCTCCACAACAACATCAAATTTCGAAGAAAAAAGCGAAACCAAATATGATGCAAGCATTATTTACAAATTAATTGTTGCTGCAACAAAGCACGTATACGTTTCTTTAGCAAAGAAAACTGCAACAAGAATGAAGAAAGACAAAACAACAACAACATCAAAATAATGATTTCATTTAATAATCACCGAAGGAAGATTTTTTTTTTTTTCAGAAAAATGAATAAAAAATTCCAAAACATAATTAGAGCAGAAATTCTGACGTCGTCATCGTAGTCATCATCGTCTTTGGTCGTCCGTCGTTGTATGCAGTTGCAACAATATGCCTGTGCAACGGGTGCTTGTACCGCCACCGCAAAACTACGCCACCACCTCTGTAGCCTGTACTGTGTCAGTGTGGTATGAATTTCTCCTTCAGCTTTGTTGTAGTTTTTGTTGTTTGCTTGCATTTCCACCTGTGAGCGTTACCGTCAGGGCATGACAGGTGCTGCACGGCCTGTCGTGTTAACAGCAGAGCCACTCATCAATGAAGTGAGAGCACGAATTCAACCCACCAGAAAGTCCATCGTCTTCGTCGTCGTCGTCGTCGTTGTTGTCTTAAAAGTCCCAGTCTGTGTATAGTGTTTGCCGCCATCCAGTTGGGTAGATGTCTTGACTATTACTCGCCGTAAGAAAAAAATATTTCTACTCATCCAATTGAAGCTGAGGTTGGATGATCTCAAGAAATGCAACCAAAAGGTGGGTGGGTGGTTCGTCAGGCGGTATGGTATTCAGTTTCGGTGGCATGCGAGCGAGCGCATATTTCTTCAAACCACTAATATCCTCTCGCTGAGCTCGCTGGCGCTGATGGTCTTGCGAGTATTCCGTGACCGCGTGATATATTGCATTGCAATAGTCAAAACAAATAGTAGTTATGGCTCTATGTGTGTTGTGTGTATAGTAATGTCTGGGTCTACATTTTTAACTCGAAACCAGCGAAGACCAACGAATCATAAGATGAAGAGGAAAAATGATTAACAAATGCAACTTTATAACTTTTTTTTTTCTCTCTTCGTTCAAAGCCGCACCTCCTTGGGCCTAATATTTCATATTGCTTACCATCCAGTGGTGAAGTAAAACCATTTTGATTCTTAAATTGCATGGCAAAATGAAATTTATCTAAGAAATTCATCACTCGAAATGAAATTCGTCATGAAATTGGAGATGAACTACTGCTTGTAGACTGTTGTAGAGGCTAATGGGGGCTCAGAGACCCTCGCTACTCTTGCTGGTTTGCCTATTTAAGGGGGAAGATGGAAATGTCGGTTGAGAGAGAGTGATATTAAATTGGGTTTGAATGAAAGGAAGTTTTTCAATTTTGACCAAAAAAATTATGTCTTTAGGTTGAATTTACTTGTAGAACCCTACAGAATATGAGAAGCAAAACAACCCTTGTACTTACAATTTAGAGTCTAACATTTTATAGTATTGTATCAATTTTTACTTGAAACATATAAAATAAAAATGTGATAAACTGAAGGCTTACTAGGTTGTAGGGGTCTTAATTTTTTAGGATTAGTTTTTTTGGAAAACATTTAAGCAGGTATGTATTGAAAATTTGGTCAAAGCTAAAAATGCTTATATAGACTCTACTTAAACTACACTTCTTATTAGGGTCCTAATTTTATTGTTAAAATATTGAGAATTTGACTTCAGCCATGATTCACCGAAAGAATATAAGACAGTTAAGCTTGATAATTTTTTTTTTCACACTATTAAAAATTAGATTTGGACCCTATAAAATATCTCTTTTGTCAGTTATTGAAAAATTAACTGAAGTTTTACTACGACAGAATTCGAAAAAGTTAAGATATTATTTTTCATTCTTTTGGGGTCTTAAGCTTCAAAATATGTTAAACTGAATTTGTGTGAAGGTCTTAAGATTGTGTTTTCGAAACATGCCTTCTAACAGATTCTCTTGAAAATGCTCACATACAGCTAGATCTTATTTTTTGGTAGGAGAGACAAGAATTACAAAATCTTGATTAATGTGCCTTGTTTTGAAAAAAAAAGCAATCACTCAGAAACCCCTCTAGCAATCTATAGATGAAATAAATCTTCAAACTTGTCAGAAGTCAATACGTTCAAGAAACCACTCTCACTAAAAGAAAATTTAATATTCAATTTTAAAGTTCAAGTGACCTCAACTCCAAAATGCGTTTCGCTGCGAGAGCCTATTTTGTAGATTGGCTTGGGAAAAATTTCAACGTAGGTACTAAAACCCACCAAATGCCATCAAAAGCTTAATACAACATTGTAAGTCTTCCTTCATTCCAAGAAAGAAACAACAAAAAAATATATATCCCACTTCTGAGATTGTAAATCTTCCATTTCGATCACATACATAACTTCAAATCCCACATTGAGCATTTCTTTCCCCCTCCTTTTCTCTCTCTTCATAAATCAAGCCAGTATAGCAACTAGAAAAATACAAAGTTACAAATCAATTCGCCAATAACAGTGCATAGGTAGTCCAAGTACTGTCAAATTGTCAATTCCCAATGCAACAGTAGCTGCCACCAAATTGAAATTGCAACTTCTTGGGGCTACTGCACAAGAGCTCTACTACTGCTGTTGCCGCACAAAAAAGTATAAAAATTCCCTACCAACATGGGTGGCATGTATAATTAAAATCCAAACTGAATGTTATGTTTATGACAACACATATACAAGGGCAGGGCTGGATAGAACAGGGCGACGACGATAACGACGACGACGACGCGACGGACAGAAAAATGGATAAAATCTTATCCAAGTGCGCAGATTTAATCTCACCAAAGATATCGGACAATATATACCTACAGAAAAGAAAACAAAACTAGACTTGAAGAAATTCGATCTTGCAATAGCTGGCACATCCATAAATAATCGCACTGGGATCGGGAAGAATATAAGAAGCCCAAGTTGAGTGGGGAGGCTCACTTCATTCTAAATCTAAAAACCTACCCAAACCTATTCTTGGCGGTTTTTGTTGGTCGCAACATACTCAAGACCCAAACAGAAACCAAACCAAAAGTATAATTATGCACATTTATTTTTCATCTCGTGGTTTTGCTTTTATTTTTTTTTTATTTTATTTTCTATTTCTTTGCTAAACATTGGGTCTATGTAGTCCAATTCTACTCATGTCTTTTCATATCCTTTCTGTGAAGGCTTATACTCTCTGGTTTAAGATTTATGGATTAACATTTATTATTTCGGCCCCAAGAGACCTGATTTTTCTTCCTCACAAGATTGAAGAAAAAAATTAAAAAAAAAAAGAAGAAGCAGAAAATGTTCAATTGTTTGAAGAGCAACAGCTTAAACAAACACACACCAGAGGGAGACACCATCAGGAAGAACTAGATTAAATGGACTAACTAACCTTTGTTATATGGGAAGCAATTGCAATTGGGCAGTGCTTTAGAGATTTCTTGGTAAAGTCTTGAAGATTGAATTGAGAGAACAGGTGCACAGGTTGGCTTTTTTTTTAGAAGGGTTTGGCATTCAGTTGTTGCTGTTACTCGTATATGGATGACGATGAAGCTGCGGAAAATAGATAAATCATTTCTTCTTCAATGGAGCGTGCAAAATTGTTTGGTGTATTTTTCATTTTTTTAAGTTTTTTGTTTTTTTTTTTGTCGTTCGTTCGATATAGATAGACGCAATCTGAAGTGATGCAGAACAATGGACACACACGGTAAGTTCCTTGAAACTTTTCTCTCATTAGAGTTTCGATTGTGTAGCAGCGGTGGGGTCGTGAAATAAGGTAATGCATGTGTGCCGTATTGGTTTCTTTGAATCATTAAAGATATAATGGTGCAGTTAAACTGCATTCATATTTATGTAGTTGACTTCTCTGCCGAACGCTTATGTAAAATTTTACTATACCATCAATTATAAGGCCACGGGGAAGTAGTTTTGTAAGGATTTTGTGATGCTTGCCAAGGAAATTGCAATTTCCGGTAGTGGTTTTCTTATGACAAGTAGTTACATCATAGAAGCAACACTCGGAGAGATACCACTTTCTTTTCTACATTTAAAAAAATAGGAATCAACAATTATAATACCTGATAAAAATATATAAAATGCCTATGAAACCAATTTAGTTGGAATAAAATCACTGCAAGGATAGAATATCCTCAAAGAATTAAATATCAGAGTTTGAAATGTTCTACATGAAAATTTAAATTTGAATCGCGCAAATCGCGTCAGAATTTTGTTCTTTTAGCACACACAAAAATACTATTGAACTAATTGTAGTTTAATAATATTTTTCTGTTAATAAAAAAAAGCAAGGAGTCTATAACTCAGCCAACTAGAAACTCCAACTTGAATCGCGTCATGAATTTCAATTTTGAATCGCGTCATGTGGACACAGATATACAAAGTCAGAAACCTTTAATTACTAATGATGCATTAAGCGAAGAATTTCAAACATAAAGGACCTCATAGGTTTGTATCTCAAAGATCGAGTTCCTTTCTTTTTGAATCGCGCAAATCGCTTCATATTAAAAATCATAGTTTTTTTTCAGCATAAATCATCTAAGTTTTCACCAATTCTCTAAAAAATAATTGTCACCTTACAACTTGTTGTTGTTGTTGTTGTGCCAATATCCAATAGTGGCACACATTTAAATTATAATTACTTGCAAGCATTATAGCAATTGCATTGCGTATAGATATAAATTTCGCAACATACAAAAAAATGAATGAGTTTCCTGTCTCAAAAGATTGGTGATCATAACCAACATTCCATCTTTTTTTTTTATTATTATTTTGTTTAAATGATTGCCTCTGACAAGTCTTTGCAATATTTTTTTTTGTCCAGTGAAACCTCACTATTATCAAGCTTAAACATTGCATCGCGTTGCGTCGTATAATAACACACAGAAATTATTGCTACTTTTGCCAGTAAAAACTTTGTATGACAGCTCATAAATCTAAATGACATGTAATCGTCAAAAAGTGTTTATACAAACGCAGAAGGAACTAGATTCTCAGAAAGTAAAATAAAAAAAATTGTTGTAGAAATAAATTAAAAGTAACACACAAAAACTAAAAAAAAAAAACTTTAACGCAGTTGTTAAACCATAACAAGAATTTGTTGTTAGTTTTAAGTTTCTTGGAATACACTTCCACATTAAGATGACATTTTATTTGCGCCATTAATTAAGACTCAAATGACAATAATTGAATGCCTCAATGGACACAATCGATTTGATATGACTTGAAAGGCGTTAAAATTACCAACCACAACACAGTACAAAATTGAAGCAAATAAAAATGTAATAATAAAGTAAACGGCCAAGTTGCATGTGACTGCTCTTATGATGGGGTCTCAACCATTTATAAAAAAATTCATAATAGGTGTTTCTGCTTAAGAATTTTTAGAATCACACTTTCAAATATTGGGGTCCGAAAATTAATTGGTGAAAATTTTCTCCTGGGTATAGAAAGTCTTAATTAGACAAGTGAGTATCTGTAAGACCTTAAATAGACAATGTTAATTAAACAGTATAATTTTTTTTTTACTTTTTACTCCAAAACAAAAATGTTTTGATTCATTCATTAATTTTTTTAAGACCCTATGCACAGAATTAGTAATTTTGGAACAAAATTGCCTTTAGGATAGAAGGCTTGTATAGCGTTTTGAGGTAGTTCTCTTTAGATAATCTAAAACTTATACTGCAGTATTTTTGTTAAGACCTTAAGAACGAAATAAGTAACTTTGAAACAAATTTATATTTAGGATAGAGGTTGTATTCCATTGAAATATTTTAAAAACATCATTTATATAGGTTTCTAAGTCGCATTAATTTTGTTAAGACCCTATGAACAGAAATGGCGGTTTTTTAGGTAAAGAAAAGGGCTTATATTAAATTATTACAATATAAATAGCGCCAGAAAGAGTTGTCACTATCGTTAAATCACATAAAATCAATCACATAAAGTATCACTTTAGTTAAGACCCTACACACAAAATTATAATAACTTTTGTACAAACTTGTATAATTTTCGAGGGTACCTATTTTTGTGATTGATTACAATTTTGAATAGGGTCAACAGAAGCAAAAGTCAACAAATTATGTTGAAAGGGTTTAAATAAGTTTCCATTAAACCAGAATAGACCCCTTATACAAATAGTTAGAATTAGTAGATAGGAATTATTTAATTTAAACGTTTTTTAGATTAAAATTTATTTTTTAGTTTAATCTATGTCAACTGAAGATAATTGATTTAAATCTCATTTTTCAGATAGCAGTTACATATATGGCACAATAAAAACAATGGTCAATGCACTTTTAATGGAATTAAATAGAAGCACACAGAAAAAAACGAAATTTCCTTATTGTTCATGGGCGATGGGGAGTTGTTGCATAAAAATCTAGTTTTAGCACAAAAAACTTAAGCTTCGTTTTTTTGTTATTTGTATTTTTTTTTTGTTATGGTATTGTGCACTTGTCGATGGCAACACAACAAGAAAAAAAAAAAAAACATAATAAAAACAACAAGTGGCACGTGAATTCTGTTTTCTGTTGATTCAGCAGAAATAGACAGCACAGTAGATACAGTAACTAAACCATTCAGTGGCAAGTTACAACAAACGAAGAAAAAAAAACTTATAAAAGCCATAAAGTGAGACCATTATACTGCTAGTAGCTTGTAATTACAATAATTGCTTAATAAATGCACAATTTTAACTTGAAAATGTCGTGTAAAAATTAGTTTTTTTGTATTTATATTCTTTTTTTTTTCATTTGAATCTAATCTAATTGGTATAAATTAATAACCCTTCGTTTAAGCCCTCAAATAAATTGAATGATTAATGCAAGTGATAAAAAATCTTAAAAGGTTTAGTCGTGATTTTTACATGAAAAAGATTTATCATGTCTGAAACTGATAAATGATTACAAATTAAAATAGAAGAAAGCAAATTGTGAATAATGCAAAATCATTTAATGTGCATAATTTGTTTATGATTTAATGTAAGATTTGAAAGATAGGCACGCCCTTATCAATCATTTGCATATGAAAACATTTTTATTTTTCACGGAATGCTTAGGAACGCGTTTGAATTTTATTGTTTTGCTGGAGAACAATAAGTTGTTTGTATCTCAAACATTTCAATAATGTCTCAAGGTTTCTTGCTGTGTTGAGGTCTCAAAATCAATTATTGTTACAGAGCATGTATATACTGTATCATTTTGTTAAGACCCTATTCATAGAATTAATAAGCAATTTTACGTTTGGGATAGAAGGCTTGTGATATTTTTGATAACATGAGGTTTCAACATCACTTGACTTTTTGTTTTTTAGTGTGGTTAGGGTCTTAATCAAAATATTGACAGTAACGTTCGTTTTTTTTTGTAATCCAGTCCAATTTTGTATCAGAAAATTGAAAATTCAAATAATGTCGCTAGCTCTCAAGCCTTCTGCTAGTTTTGAGGTCTCAAAATATAACGAAAGAGGTTATTCATTCGAAGAGAGATTAACGTCTTGGGGCAATTCACATCCTTCATTGGTAAAATCCAACACAAAAATATTGCTGACTAGTAATAGAAGCAATATCACCAAATCGACTGATAACACACTTATAATTGGTAATAACTATTAGAAAATAAAAACTAGGACACGAAGTTTAACACACAACATATTTTTATTAACTGACGAAGAAATAGCATAGAAACAAATAAGTATAATAATACAAATAAGCTTTGATTTGATTAAATTAATTATTTCGAATAGAGTGTTTTCTTTATAATTTAACAATAAAACTTAAAAAATACTTCTTTTTTAATCTGTTTTTACGAATTTTTTGCATTTTTCTGTTGAAAACAAATAAGAATCTTACTACTTTTACATCTCAACGAATTCTGTCGGAAAAATCGTACAGTAGAACAGTTATGGAAGAAAATTTGCAACTCAAAAATTACAAGCAAACCTACTTTCCAAATTTATAATTTTAAGTTACCAACTATAGTATTTTGTTTATTTTTTAAATTTAAAAACGCAAATTTCTACAATAAAACAACAAATAGCAACATTCAGCGACACTCCCATAAATATCCAAATCCACTTCAAATCATCAACTTTGAATATTTGTAAATTTGAGTCCATTCTAAAATTTAGTTTTTCAATTTCACCAAGGCTCAAAAGTTCATAAAAAACTCTTCTCTGCCAGAAATCCATTAAACCACTTGATTGTGCTTCCAAGATATGAAAATTTAAAATATTTTTATAAATTGAGTTTTCATGTATTAAAACGGCCGCTAGATTATTTTTCAAAAGGCACAATTCCTCAGACCAACGAAATAATTTTTGATTGTAGAAGTTTTGTTGATTTTCATAAATCATCCAACTGGTACTTGTCACTGTAAAGGCATAATTTGTATTTAAAGTATTTCGAAGTCTTTTCAAATTTATGTAATTGGTTTCACCATGAAAATACTTTGAATATCTTTCCATGAGATCAGGTCGCAGTTTGTACAATAAATCATTTAACTCAATTTCCGCGGCGTAAATTTTGAATCCAGAAGATTCTAAATCATCAAAAGATCTAATAACTTTTTCTCTTGGTGGTTGGGTCATGAAAGATTGAAGAAATGCATCGTATGAAGTAAATATCATGATTCCCAATAAAAATATCAGTGAGTAGATGATTTTTGTAGTGAAAGAAGCATTTGGTGATTCAGAGAACGACTGTCCAAGTATTCCACGGAAACAATCAATATTGAAGAAGAAATCAGATACGAAAAAGGTCCGCTTTAATCTTGAAAATATAGTAGCCGCCTTGAGTAATCCAGATAGCAAAATGAGAACTACAATTGTTACAGCAAATGCATCCCAACGAAAAATAAAGGTAAATACTTTATAAGTGGGAACATAAGACTCGACAGGCAGCATCACACCCCAATGATTTATTATAACTGGATATGAAAACCACTCTATTGAGATTCCAGGAAATATCGTAACAATCATTGACATATCAAAGGTTGTACCATTCAAAAACCTTTTTTGCAAATCCTCAAGAGAAAGTGAAGACTCATAATACGAAATGTTTAGTTTGGCATTATGCCGCTCAGCAAAAGTATTGTATAAATGTCCAATATAGCCACCAATTATCGCCTTATTCTTTACATTTTCTGAGGTAATCACTCCCGACCGACCGTTTTCAAAAAAAATTGGTATTGAAGCAGCCTGCAGGTTACGCATTCGATCAGGAAAGACACTCACTTCCGTTTTGTTCCAGGTGAGTTCTTCAATTGTTAAATTTCTGAAATTATTGTAGCTGTAGTAAGCCCATGATGCGGTGGTGAAATTTTGAAAAACTGCAACAACATTAATCATTCTATTTTTCCAACAGAAACTGAAGAGTTTCTTCAGTTCCGTATCAGTTTTTGAATAACTTTCGAGTACAAAAATCGTCTTACTGAATCGAAGGTGTTGAAGATTTTCGAGAAGTCGCTGTTGAAGAAGATAGTCATGCAAATCAAATTGAACTATTGTCAGAAGATTATCATTGAATTCTTCCTTCAAGTAAAATAAAGAATCTTCAGTTGCCAAAATCACTGGTATACCAAGTGAAGAACCAATGTTTTGTATCAATGCGCCATCGAAATAAGATTGTTTTGATGATTTCATAAAAAATACACTTTCAAGTCGGTTGGTTTTCTTAACGCTTTCGATCAAATTCAAAAACTTTGAATCGAATTCAGCTGCGGTTGCCAAAAATTTAGCAGCAAGAATTGCAACGGAAACAACTAAACTTGCGGTAGGATAATTCATGACTGATAGAGTTTAGCCATCAGTTTATGGAAATGTTTTCGGTTTTAAAATCAAATGTATCAATTGTTGACTCACAGGGTGTTTTGTTGCTTGCTCAGAGTTTTTGCCATGATGATTTTAACACCAGTTTGTCAGTAAACTATATTAAAGCGGGTTTCTTCTATTTATAAAAATATGTTTAATGCGTTTAGTTTAAAAAAGGGATATTTAGTTCTTTAAGCAATCTTCTTATAAGGAATAAGTCTGAGGTCTTGATTTCTCATAAGTCATGCAAACGAACTGCATGCATTCTATAATCCTTACTGACTCAATATCTGGAATAACCTGTATAGAAAAATCAGTTTTTTTTTTATAAAAAAAACTCTAACTCTCTTTAATAAAGACCTCTTTGTAATGTTTGCACCCTGTATGTTATACGTTTATGTTTCAAACACATTAATTGAAGTTTTTTTTGAATTGCTGCAATTTATTTGAATTTTCAACCGCTAGGAGTTTTGTTTTTATTTTATTTTAGGGATAATTAGAAAAGACACGAGTGGGTGTGCCCTTTTAAAAATGACTTACGGTCTCTATACATACAGTCATTAATGCTAAATTTTTGGTATAAATAATTAATTTGATAATAGTTTACATATGTGAGCCAAAAGAATTCGTTTGATATTAAATCAAATTCTTATGATAGGGAACCCCGGTACATAGAAAGTATTTGCCAATAGAAATTGTTGGGATGGGTCTCTCTACGTCAATGAAGGACGATAAATATTTTCACTTGTAATTTGAACTGGCCATACGATGGGAGAACAATGAAAATTATGAAAATGTAGGTTAGTGGTGTTTAATTGGTCATAGACAATTTGTAGAGACAAATAAAAAATCCTATAAATCCTATAAAAAAAAATTGTATAGGGTCTCAAAGGGGAATGGAAATGGTATAAGTACATACCTGCAGTTTAATAAATAGTTTTCAGAATGGGATCATATTGTTAGAGAAAAAGTGAAAACAATTTTTTTCGACAATGTTTTCAGATAAAAATGTCACGAAAAAAATTTAGTTTGAGGTCTTAATTTATGTAAGTGTAAGTATATATTTGGCCTGAAAAAAATAATATCCACAAGCTTCTATAGTTTTAATTATATCCTCTGCTACACAACTTAATGCTTTAACTTTTTAAATCACCAATTGAAAACATTTTAGGTCTTAAAAACTAGGTCATTAATGAACCAATAATATTTTCATTTTTTTAATTAAAAAGTTAGTTCTTGTCGAAAATTTGTCAATCAAACTGTTTATTAACAACCAAGGTATTCCTAAATTGACTTCTAGATATTGGATAAGAGAATTGTTACTAAAAATGTAAAAGCTACATCACCAAATCGATATAGATTTGTCAGTACAAATTTTTCAATACACTTCTGTTTTTTACTACCGAAGCAGTTCACACTATAATTAAGGGTTAATTTGTTGAATATAAATTAAACAAAATTGGAGATAATAAGAGTCAAATTATATGGCATCAAAAACCTATTATTCTTTCTTTATTTAAGGTTTTCAAAATGCAAAAGGGTCATTGTGTTTACATTGTGATTTATTTGTTTTTCAAAATTATAGGAAGAACAACCAAAAAGTAGGTATGCCTGAAAAACGTAAGGCCACGTTAATTCTGATAACCGACGAAATAATAATCATGCCGATAAATAAATTAAGTAATTAGAAGTTCCAGATTGAAATCCAAAAAAACAAATTAACATGCACTAGTGACACAAATTAGCGGTCAGTTTTCTTTGGACGATTATTAGAAGCAGAAGTCAAATAAAAGTTTGCGATGCAATACAATCTCAAAAGTCTTGTTCTATTAATTATATTTTTTGCTGCTGAACTTTTGGCGGAAGAATTTAAATTTAATTTAAAGATTCTGAGCTTCATCGAATATATAAACAAAGCGCAGAAATTTGAAAGCATATTTTTACTAAAATCATCAAAGGAATCTTATTTTGATGAAGAATTCATACGAAACATTACTTCTTCAATTGGTATTCCAGTAATTCTGTCAACTGAAGCTTCTTCATTTTACTTGAGGGGAACATTCAATCAACACTTTCTTTCCATCGTTCAGATTGATTCAAGCGATGTAGTTCTTCAACGACTTTTGGAACATCTTCAACATCTTCGATTCTGTAAAACAATTTTTGTGCTAAAGAATTCTTCAAGAAATGATACAGAATTGAGAAGGGTTTTCAATTTCTGCTGGCAGAATAAAATGATTAATGTTGTTGCAGTTTTTCATGATTTCTGGACTTCTTCAACTTACTACAGTTATAACAATTTTGGACATTTTAAAATTGAAGAATTAATTTGGAACAAAAAGGATTTAAGTATATTTCCAGATCGAATGCGGAATCTTCAAGGAATAATATTGCCGATTCATTTCGGAGGAACAACACCAGGATTGATTGTATCAAAAAATACAAACGGCGAAACAGTTATTGGTGGTTTTGTGGCACACATCTTTCATGCATTTGCTAAGAGGCACAATGCCAAATTGAACACTTCGAATGTTGATATCTCACTTTCGGCTCTCACTTTGAATCAGCATGTTTTAAATGGAACATATGAAATATCAGCAACTGGTACAAATGTTTTTCATTTCAATTCTCTAGTTCATTGGTACTCATATCCGCATACATTAATGACTTGGACTGTAATGCTGCCAGTAGAACCAACAATACCAATCTATAAAGTATTTGCTTTTATTTTTCATTGGGACGCCTTTGTCATAACAATCGGCATACTCATGTTATTATCAATGTCACTTGCAATGGCTGCTAGGATCTTAGGATCACATCGGATCTTCTTTGTACGTGATTTCCTCCTTAACATTGATTGTTTTCGAGGAATGCTTGGGCAGTCAATCACTGAAACATCAAATGCTTCTTCAACTACAAAAATCATCTATTCTTTGATATTCTTGCTTGGAATCATGATGGTAACTTCATACGATGCATTTCTTCAGTCATTTATGACGAAGCCTCCACGGGAACATGTCATAAGATCCTTCGATGATCTTCAATCTTCGGGTTTAAAAATCTACTGTTATAAGAAATACATCGACGAGTATTTGAACATAAACAGGCCTGACTTAATGGAAAAGTATGCAAACTTATTTGAATCTGAACCCAATTTCCTAAAATACATAAAATTGCAAGAAAGTCTTAATACTAAGTATGCTTACACAATAAGTAGCGACCGATGGCAAACTTTTAGAAACCAACAAAATTTCTTTGGTTATCAATTGTTTCGTTGGTCTGATGAATTGTATTTCGCTAAACATATTTTAACTGCTTTTGGAATGTATGAAAATTCAATCTACAAGAACATTTTGCATTTACATATTTTAGAAACTCAATCAGCTGGATTGATGGATTTTTGGAAAAACAGAGTGTTTCATAAGTTGATTGATATTGGAAAATTTAAAAAGGTCAACTTTACAGACACAACGAAGCTTAGACCAATGAAAATTGAAGATTTAAAATATATTTGGATTTTGGTGGGATTGGCACTGATGATGGCTACTTTGTGTTTTGTTGGAGAAATTTGTGTTTCCAAATTTAAAAATAGGCGAAATATTGCATAAAAACTGGCCTTAGTGAACTGTTAATGTGTGCTTTGTTTTCTTGATGTGTGTACACAAAAAACTTAAATAAATAAATTTTAATTATGTTTTTTTTTTGAAGATTAATTTCTGTAGTTTTGAGTTAATAAATTGCCACTTACAGGGGAACTCGTATACACTGACGATAATTAAGTTTTAGTGGGAAAGGTTACGATGCTTATTCAACTAATAAATATTCCCTTGTAAGGAATTTCATCAGAGGAGTCAGTATTGAAAGAATTTGCTTGATAGATTCAAAAATGGTGGCTTCGAATTTCTATTTGATTCTACTCTCCACTGTCCCCAAGATTTGGAAGCAATCTCAACAAACGCTGTACTACTAATTCGCACGTGGAACCAATTGTCAAAGTCAATTACTTCTTCATTTATTATTTACGCCAAAGCCCAAAAATATGACATAAGTGACTTTTTCGCTACACAAGTGTTGCTAATAATCGCTAAACATTAATAAATAAAACTAATAACAGCTGAATAGAGTAAATTAAATCAAACTGCAACAATCCCCAAAGCATCAATTAGTTACAAAGACAAAAGTAATACATGCCTATACAGGGTGTTAACATGAATAGAGGTTTTGTAGCTTACTCTTGATTGTGTTACAGGCAAAATCAAGACACTTTCTTTGTATCCTAAACAAATATCGTTGTGAAATGCCAAATTGTACAGTAATATGCTGAAATAACCCACTATTTGGGTAGTTGATTATGGTGGAAGAATAATTAAATCCCACGTGAACGCTATAAACCAGTAGCAGAACACCCTGTAATTCAATAAAATTAATACACATTTAATTTTAAACTTCAAAACATTTTAACGAAATGAAAAGAATTGATTTAAAATAAATTCAATCAGTCATGAATTATCCTACGGCAAGTCTGGTTGTTTTCGTTGCAATTCTTGCTGCTGAATTTTTGGCAACAGAAGCCGAATTCAACTCAAGGTTTTTAAATTTCATAGAAAATGTTAAGAAAACTGAACGGTCTGAAAGTGTATTTCTTTTGAAAACATCAAAGGAACCATATTTCGATGAAACGCTCATAGGAAATATTGCAACTTTACTTGGTATTCCAGTGATTCTGGCAACTGAAGATTCTTCATTTTACTTGAAGGAAAAATTCAATGATAATCTTCTAACAATAGTTCAATTTGATTCGAATTACCATCTTCTTCAACAGCGACTTCTAGAACATCTTCAACACCTTCGATTTTGTAAGACAATTTTTGTGCTCAAGAATTCTTCAAGAAATGATGCGGAATTGAAGAGAGTTTTTAATTTCTGTTGGCAAAATAAAATGGTAAATGTTGTTGCAGTTTTTCAAGATTTCTCCAATACATCCACTTACTACAGCTTCACTAATTTCGGAACTTTTACAATTGAAGAATTCATCTGGAACAAGACGGAAGTGAGTGTCTTTCCAGATCGAATGCGAAATCTTCAGGGTGCTACATTACCCATTTCTATTGGAAAGGGACGCCCTGCAGTGATTATTTCAGAAACTGCTAATGGCAATGTGAAATTTGGTGGTTATCTTGGACATTTATACGAAGCTCTGGCTAAGAGGCTCAACGCTAAACTAAATAAATCAATATTGTGTGTGCCCTTAGATCTTTATGAATGTGTTTTAAATGGAACCATTGAGATATCAGGTCTTGATATGTTGTCTACAGATTTTCCAATCGAATTCTTTTCGTATCCATTAATAATGTATGATTGGGGTGTGATGGTGCCTGTAGAGCCAAACATTCCGATTTACAAAGTATTTGCCTTCATTATTCATTGGGAGGCATTTGCTGTAACAATAGTAGTAATGATTTTGCTATCTGGATTGCTTAAGGCGGCCACTATGATTTCAAGAATTCATCAGACCTTCACCATACCCGATGTCTTTTTCAATATTGATTGTTTCCGTGGAATTCTTGGACAGTCTTTCTCTGAATCACCAAATGCTTCTATCACTACAAAAATCATTTACTCGCTGATATTTTTATTGGGAATCATGATGGTTACTTCATACGATGCATTTCTTCAATCCTTTATGACCCAACCACCAAGAGAACAAGTTATTAGATCTTTCGATGAATTGGAATCATCTGGATTGAAAATTTACGCAGCTCAAATGGAATTGGACAAGTTTTTGTATAAATTGAGGCCAAATTTCATGAGACAGTATTCCAATTTATTTCATGGCGATACTGACTATGTGAGTTATAAAAAATTTCGAGATACTTTAAATACCAAGCAGGCCTTTGTATTGAGTGGCATCAGTTGGATGAGCTATGAAAATCAACAAATATTTTTTAATCAAAAATTATTTCGTTGGTCTGAAGAATTGTGCCTCTTGAAAAATAAACAATTGGTCATTTTAGTGAATGAAAATTCAATTTATAAAAATATATTAAACTTTCATATTTTGGAATCGCAATCAAGTGGATTATTGGATTTCTGGCAAAAAAGAGTTTTTTATGAACTTTTGAGTCTTGGAAAAATTCAAAAATTAAATTTTGGATTGGATCCGAAATTGCAACCAATCAAAGTTGGAGATTTCAAGTGGATTTGGATATTGATGGGAGTGTCGTTGATGGGTGCTACTTTGTGTTTTATTGCAGAAATTTACATTTTTAAATTGAAAAAATAGACAAAAAATCACATAAATCACAAAAAAAAATCACCTAACTTTTAAAAATATAAATTCTAGATGTATTTTTTGATTTGTTAATGTTGAAATAAATTAATTTTAAATGTTTTGCACTGAAAAATTGTGTCTGTATTTTATTGTTCGTCGAAAACTGCAGTGATTTCGTTTTTTTTTAACCAAAAAAAAATAAAAAAACAGATCTCCCCATTAGCGTAGGGGAAAGAGGAAAAGGGGGGCGGGAACAGCCATCAGAAATTCACAAAATGGGTAAAACTTTTAATTGTAAATCAAGTTTTTCCACAAGAATAAAAGTCGCAAAAGAAGAAAAAAAGAATCGAATCGAATCGAATTGAATGGAAAATATGAGCTTGGACTTTTGACAGAGCATCTTAATGCTAAATAATACCCCTTGGAATAGTGGTTACTATTATTCCTTGTCATAAAAGTGCAACAGTTCGGAATGAGCAGGAATTGTATGCCCCCCACCATTTAAATGGTACGTTCACAAAAAACAGTATAAACATTTCCTTAGTCATGGCAACTAAGAATCAAATGAGTCTATCACATTGTTTTAAATGAAAGGGTGATTTTTTGAGTTGGAGGAAATATACGGAGTTAATGCTTAACATTTCTTACAAAATTGGTACCCAATTGAAAACTGGTAAAAATGTGATATTTTTCAAATAAAAAATATCACTTGTATGAAAAATGTGAGTTTTTAACAATTTGATAGGGCAACATGCTGCCGAGAATTGGTTGTATCTTATAATTTGTATTGAAAAATGAGAACTTAAATAAAAACTAAGGCATTCTACAGTGCAACATGTTGCTGAACTTTTTAAAAAAAATCTTATTTTTCAATTAAAAATGATCACTTGTATGAAAAATGTGAGTTTTTAGCAATTTGGCAGGGCAACATGTTGCCGAGAATTGGTTGAATCTTATAACTCGTATTGAAAAATGAGAACTTAAATGAGTATGAAGATATTTTACAGACCAACATGTTGCTGAACTTTAAAAAGACAAAATCCTATTTTTAATGAAAATATATCATAAGTATAAAATATTGTCGAAAAGAGTCTTAATATTTCTCACAGTGCATAAAATATGATTGAATGGCTGAGTGACAAGTTTCACGACAGCTGCTGCTGCAGTTATATTGCATCAAGACAATAAATACAACAACAACAAAAAAAGGGGCATTACCCAGTATTTTGATGCGAATGCAAAACACCTTGCTGCTTTCATATTATTACCAAGCTCTGACTTTTTCTTGGATTCGATTATTATCATTAACTCATTGTCGTGTGGTACCTGCAGTTACCAGCAAGTCTTGAGTTATATATTTTTTTTTTTTTATTTCTGCAGAATCTACCATAATTTGTACATTTCTCACACCTTCCACACCACCATCGCCCGCCTGCCGACCAGACGTCTATCATTTTGTATAGTATAGTAATTTTTTCTTCTATTTTTTATGGTTGGGTGGAGGCATGTTTACCGTAAATATAAGGTATTGTTTGTTGGTTGGTGTTGTTGTATGGTTAGTTACATTTACTCGCTTTTATAATGATAATTGTTTTAATTATACATCGAGATTATAGAGATATACTACCTACCACAAGGAATTTATATGCATGCAATGCATATTGTTGGTGGATTTTTTTTTTTGTGAAATTAGTGCCACAATATTATAATCACTGTTTTTTTTTTGTTTTTTGTTTTTTTGTGTTGTTGAGTGACACAAACTCAGGTGTGGACGGATTTTTAAATTGATGATTGATTTGATTGAAATTGAAAAATTATGTTAATTTGTTTAACATAACTTTGCAGGTTTTAGCTGGGCGGTTGTTGGTGGAGTGTTTTGAGGAAGGAAATTATTAGTTTTTTTTTTTTTATCTGATTTCATTGCAATTATATACTCGGAAACGGCCTTCAACTGGAAGTGAAGAACTTATGAAGGCCAGAAAAATGCTGAATATAATTTATGCAAAGTCCTTGATATCAAGAAAAGAAATCAGAAATGCCCCAAAAACACGATAATGATTTTTCATTTCTTTATTAACTCAAAACTGTGGGACACCCTCTCATGACTTTATTCCTAATTTTTCTACCAAAACTTATCTTGATTGAAATAATTATTTCCTCAACAAAATGCATTACATTCGCAGTGCCGCGCCGCAATCAGATAATAATCAAAAGTGTTAATTTCACCTGGCAATTATTTTAATTAGTCAACATGTTCCATCCTACCACAAGCATCAGAGAATAATGATGATGAAGAAAAAGTGGGAAAAAAGTCCTCCCTTCTCGAATCAGAAACAATTCATCATTTTGATAAAGTCAAAGTATTTATGATGATTTAAAAAAGAAAGAAGAAGATAAAAAGCAAACATTTTAGGACCACTGCTGCATTAAGAATCAAGAATTCGGCATAAAATTTAATTGGCTAAATTAGAGAATGAGATTCTTTTGTAAAGAACAAAATTTCGCAAAAGGTCAGGTATTGGTTTAGTAAAAACAATCAGCATTTGCTGAAAATAAAGCAAAATAAATATTTACAGGGAGTACAAAGCAAGCAAAGCTGTATCGCGATTTAAGATTATCAATATTGAAATTTTATTAATTAACAAACAGAACATTCACATAAAATATATTTTACGCGATTGACGCTATTCAAATTAAATGAAAATTGTCTTAAATTGGATTACCTATTAAGGATCCCATTTAGATGAAGATTATACCAACATCACCTGTTGGTTTTGAACCAAGTGAATTCTAAGAAACAAACTCTAAGGAACTGTATTTGCGATTTGCGCGATTCAAATGAAAATTTTGTATCTTGACTATTGATGAAGCTCACTAATAGAACAGCTATGTTGACACGGATAATCAGAAATAAGTTATGATAAATCAAGAGATGCAAAGTCTTACATGGATAACGCGATTTGCGCGATTCAAATAAAATGATTGGTGTATTTATTTTGTTCACCCATCGAGAATCTTAGAACCTGGATAATATGAACTTGCCTATGTCTTTGATTACATAAAAAAAAGCTTAAGAATTTAATTGAAGCTCAACAAAAATTAAATCACGAGATGCCTTAAGCTGTCTTGCCGATTTAAGGCCACGTGTTGAGGTGGAAAGACGAGAAATATTAGCCCCAAGTACAGCATTTTCAATAAGTTTTAGCTTGGAATGAAGGTAAGTACAAAAATATACAAAACTAGTACGAAACTTTACATTTTTTTGGATGGTAACATGAACGTTGGACGTGGGTCAGGCTGGCATACTGTAGATACGGCAAGGGGAAGAAATTATGGAACGAATAACAAAAACAATCGAGTAAATGTCTCAAACAAACTAAAATTACACCTTGTGGAAAAAAAATTAGTATAATAATTACGTTGGATTTAATGGGCACATATACTGGGATTTTGCAGTAAGAGAGGGCCTTCTGGAGTGTTACACTTAAGCACGCTGGATAATCACACTAAGCGGTTCCCTTATTTTTATTTTTTTGAATTTTCTATAGAGTTCATCCCACATCTGAAACTGTAAATTAAAATTGTATTTTCTATAGACTCTGCATTAGAGAAATCACCAAACTGTTAAAGTGCTTTGTTAGATTATAATCAATTATTAAACCTTGATGTCTCAATAACAATAAATTCTCCTCGAATCATTGTAACCAGTTCAATTACATTGTCTTTTTTGTGCAAAAAAAAAAAAAAATACCACACCATAAGTGTTTTTGTTGCAACCAACAACGCAACTACAAGAGTGGTCTGCAAAAGAATTTCATAATTCTCTCATTAATCATCCTTCGGCGGCACTTTTATCCATTACTCGCGCTGAGCGACCGAATCGACCGACGGCGACGTTACATTTCCATGAATATCACGCTACCTTAACAGAATAAGGGGAGAAGGCAGACCAAAAAAATAAAAAAAAAAAAAACCGAGCAATTAAATTGCCTCGAGATTATTATTGTCATATTTATCACAGACACGCTGTCTCTCAATTAATCAAACCTTAATTCATTTAAAATGTGTCGGAGCGGTACATACTCGCTGGCATGCCTATTACCTATAATACCATAATGGCTTTCAGCCACAAACTTGATGTGTCCCGCGTCGCAAATCGTATATGTGTGTGCTACCATATTGAAATGTCGGAAAAACATTTTTACTGACAATCATGAGGAGCGGATGGAGAAAGGGGAGGGGGGGGGGTTAAGGAAGAAGAACTAGATCAAATGGCTTGGGAGCTCATAAAAATAAAGCCATCACACGGCACTATTGTCCATCGTCATCGTGGGGCTTTTTCTCGTTACAAGTCTTGACATTGGTTCAATAATAAAATGCGCAGAAGCCTTTTTTGCAGACTTTTGATTTAAGGCCTGTCACTGTGGCATCGCCCCCATCCGTATGGATAACAGCGCATGAACAGATATAAGTTCCTTTTTAAGAAATCCAGCTGTGGCAGAGGATAGTTTAGTGAATAGCAGCTATGTAGCAATGTCCTAGCTATCTATAGATGGCTTAGACACACGCGTACCTACTCTACTTCCACACTTGTCTTCAATCTTCCCTCGTTGCCCGATTCAATCCAATATCACCGTCATCATCATCATCGTCATCTTTATAGCTATCGTATTTTATCGGACGCTGATCCAGCACACACCACCGTTCGAAACGCCCACTGACCTTTTAGGCCTTCGGCATATTGGCATCAACAGCATTAGCCTCGGCCCAGTCTTCAAGTTGAAGATGCGTAGAAGCCTCTATACCCCATGCGGACGTGTGGTGTTGCAAAAAAAATAAAGAAAATTCCGATTAATGGATTGGTGGGTGTGGTGTCTGGAATATCGAACGTACTACTTCTCTTTTAAATGACGACACCGCGACTCGTCGCAAAGTCGTTGTTTGGTGCGGAGGTGGCGGTGGTGGTGGTGTTTGTGGAAATGATGATGCCTGCGTAGGGGGTTTTTAAAGAATTCAATACGCGTACGTAATTGCGTTGTGCCTTGTGGTCTTTTTATAAAAAGTTGACAACATGAAGATGTTAAGCAGAAGATAGTTTTTTTTACAGTCTTTATCTTGGAAGTAACTGTCAAGTGCATTGAAATTATGTCGTTTAACTGATATGGAACGGTAAATTGATTGCTGACTTAATTTGCCATATAGAAAATAAATTTTAATAAAAAAAAAAATTGTCAGAGATTAGAAAGAATTGACAAGGAAGTAGTTTGCAGCAGCCTAAGGAATCAAATTAATTTAAGCTGACTGATAATTAGGCCACAGCTATATACAATTTCAAGCAATTTACCCACCTCCAGCTTTAAGTCTCATGACATTTATGTGACAGTTATGCCACCCAAAGATTGTGTTCCCATTTTAATTAACCATCTGCATCCAATATCAAACTTATCCCCCTCCCAATCATTACTTCTTAGGATTTCTTGGTTAAATCGTTGCTTCTAATTGCCATAATGTACCACAACACCACACCTAGTATGTCAATGCAAAAATTGAACTTCAAAGAAATGTCAACAATTCTCATGCTACAACGAATATTTTTTTTTTTTTTTTTTCATGGAAGCAACGCCTCAAGTTTTATATCTTCCCATTGTCACAATCATTTCCAGGAAATCATGAGCTGCCATAGACATACACTCAATCCGTGTATTGTTTTTTTTTTTTTTTCTGTTGAGAAATGTCAAAGTTGTTTGACATCGAAAAAATGTCGAACACGACTGCCAACAGGTGCTTGTCAGCAACGAGCAGTTGCCATAACATCAGAGAGGCCACGCCAAACAAAATAACAATGTTTTTTTGTTTTATTTTACAATAAATTGTTGTTCGAGTTCGATGAGAAAGAATCAAAACGAAAGAGCTGAGCAAAAAACTTTCTGTGTGAGAATAGTAGCGCACGCGTCTTAATTGCCATTTGATGAACTCAACTGTATGTTAACTTGGATTAAGACCGCTCTCTTTACACAAACAAGAGTTTTACTTAAACAATGGGATGTGATGATGGCATTCTATTGAATGACAACAAGAACAACAACTATACGACGACGACGATGATGACGATGACGATGACAACGAAACAGGAAGTTCAATTTCTGATTAGAACAACCTTTTGTTAATCTTTGTGGACAGAAATGTTGCTGCTGGTAGATGCTGCTGCTGCTGGTGGTGGTGCTCCACCCGATTGTATTACTACGTGTACTGATTCCGATATTAACGTGGCGCATACTTTGATGGCAGAGAAATGGGGTTGCCATGATGAGAAAATATAAGGTTATTTTACCGAAAACCTTGCACAGTAAAAAATTAAAGAACAACACTTCGAAACAAATTAATAATAAATGTAGGATCACCCTATTAACTCACCACACCCACGAGCGAAGACGAGAAGAGGAAGAATGAAGAAGCAGGAAGAAACAGACAATCTGACTGACTCGCATTCTAACCGTCCTCGTCGTCCCTCGATCATTAAACTACCTACTTGCCTAATTCACAAAATTAATATCCTAAAATAAAGTCAAAGTTGAAGCCATTTGTCGTTTTTGTCTGATTTTTATTCTTGGTTTTTAGATTTTCTTTTTTAGATGTCTATCCCGGTTGAGCCCCCAAGTCAGAGTGTCTAATTCTTCTCCCTTCTTCATTATTCTTCATTCTTCCTCTTCTCTTCTTCAATCGTGGGTTTGCGAAATTTATATGTAAGGTGAGCCTACATAAATAATAAATCTTATTTTCCTTCAAGTTATCGAATGCAAAATAGGCATGAATAAATTAAGCAACCGAATAACTGTTCCTTTCGTCTTTTATTCCAGATTAATTAAGTAAAACAAAACTTAAATTCATAGCTTTTATTTAGAATTCCATATGAGTATATTTAATAGTTTTGACTACAAATGTATGCTGTCATTAAAACTACATTTTACAGAGTTGCGAGTTGTCATAATTTAAAAAAACACAACTTTCAGCGTAAATTCTAATAACTAAACAACATTTTATCAACAATTACAAACTTTTCCACTTGAAAACAACAATTTCTCCAATCAAACAACAAACACTGACCATAAGTGCCAATCCCATAAATATCCAAATCCATTTTAAATCTTCAACCTTCAATGGTTGTAACTTGGACTCGAGATTTAAATTTAATTTCTCAATTTTACCAGCAGCAATTAATTCATAAAAAACTCTTTTCATCCAATATTCCAATAAACCACTTGAGTGTGTTTCTAAAATATAAAAATTCAATATATTCTTATAAATGGAATTTTCATTCATAGAAATAGCAGCAAATACGTTCTCCAATACACAAAGTTCTTTGGACCAACGAAATAGTTTTTGATTAAAGAAATTTTGCTGATTTTCATAGCTCTTCCAACTGACACTCGTTACTGTAAAGGCATAATTGGTATTTAGAGTTTCTCGAAATGTATTATAAGTCTTGTAGTCACTTAGATAAAAAAGATTAGAATATTTTAGCTTGAAAATGGGTTTAGGTTTAAAGAAAAACTCTTCAATATCCTTTTCTGCGGCACAAATTTTTAAACCAGATATTTGCAATTCATCGTAGGACTGTATCATTTTTTCCCTTGGAGGATGTGTCATGAAGGACTGTAGAAATGCATCGTATGAAGTGACCAGCATGATTCCCAGCAAAAAACTTAGCAAATAGATCATTCTTGTACTGTATGAGGCTCCTGGGTCTTCAGAAATCGACTGTCCAAGTATTCCACGCAAGCAATCAATGTTAAAAAAGGACGTAGAATGGGATCTTGAGAACTTGGCAGCTATTACCAATGAAACAGAGAGTAAAATTAATACCACGATTGTTAAACAAAATGCATCCCAATGAAAAAGTAAGACAAACACTTTATCAATGGGAATGTTTGGCTCCATCGGCAGCATCAAACCCCAATCAAACACCTTGTATGGATATGAGTACCATTCTAATGGAGATTGTACAACTGCCAGAGCAGCACCCGATATCTCAACTGTTCCATTTAATACGAGTTTGTGAATATCGTTGGGCGAAAGGGATATGTTGACATTCAAAGTGTTTAAGCTAGCGTTGTGTTTCTTGGCAAGACCATAGAAGAAATGCAACAAAAATCCACCAATAATCCTTTGACTGCTAGCTGTTTCCGAGACAATTACACCTATTTTTGAGCCTCCGAAAAGAATTGGCAATGTTACACCATCAAGGTTTCGCATTTGATTTGGAAAAATATCACAATCCTTCTTTCTCCACATGAATTCTCTAATTTTAAGAGCTCTAAGGTAATTGTAACGATAGTAGAGTGAAGATTTGTGAAAATCTTGAAAAACTGCAATAAAATTAATCATTCTATTTTGCCAACAGTAATTGAAAATACTCCTCAGTGTAGCAACATTACTTGAAGAATTCTTTAGCACAAAAATCGTCTTACAGAATCGAAGGTGTTGAAGATGTTCCACAAGTCGCTGAAGAATTTGATAATCACTTGAATCAAATTGAACAATGGTTAAAAGATTTGCATTGAATTTTTCTTTCAAGTAAAATGAAGATGATTCAGTTGAAAGAATTACTGGAACACCAAGTGATGTTGTAATGTTTCGTATGAATTTGTCATCAAAATGAGGTTGAGTGGATGTTTTCAGAAGAAATACACTTTCAAATTGCTGGAATTTGTTAATACTTGCGATGAAATTCAAAAACTTTGAATTGAATTCAGCTTCTGCTGTTAAAAATTCAGCAGTAAACGCTGCAATAAAGGCAACCAAACTTACGAAAGGAAAGTTCATGACTGATAGAGAAAACGCTTTCATTTAAAGAATGTATCAGTTGTTGATTAACAGGGTGTTTTGTTGATGGGTGAAAGTCATGATATTTCTATCCATTTAAAGTTTTTTCTAGCTTTCAACCAATAGTGCTAAAGTTCCTCAGTCCTTTTTATACCATATTTTTGAAAATATTCCATTTAGGGTTTTCGTTGAATAAACTAAAACTTCCCACAAAGCACCCTATGTGACATTTGCTTTTAATTTATTATCTTCATACATCAACACATTAAATTTCACAAATTGATGGTTTGTCGAAATTGCAACAGTTTGAAATGAATTAACTTTTTTCAAACGTTATTAGTTTTTAAGTGATAATATTAGAAGGACACGTGAATGGGTAGCTAAAGTCACTTATGTATTGTTGGAGTGAATAAAAAATATGGTAATTGACTTTGAAAATTGTATGTGATTTATTTGATTAGTTAACACTGACTTGCAACGAAAATCTACTCTAGAACGTCACTTTTTCGAGATATGCTAATGTGAACATTTCAAAAACCGTTTTTTGGTACATTTAACGTCGAATTTCTTTACTGGATTACTTTACTTTAATACTATTACTGAGATGTGAATGAAGTGCATTTCATCTGTCTTAATCATTTTAAATTATTAAAAAAAATTATTTTCGGCGCAAAGATATTGCATAGTAAAGTTTATGATTAGTCCAAAATACTCTTTTTAGTCCAATTAAAGTGTTTTTAGAGGTGGAAAGTTCTGAAGTAGTAAGTTTGAATGGCAAACTTTATGTTTTTTGGGAGTAATATTTTTACTATGGCATTGCTGACTCCTTTTTTCGCCTGAATATACCAAATTTGAGTAAATTTATCAGCAATATGGCAACCCTTAAGAAAAGATAAGGAACATTATCGTCGTAACCTAGGGGCAATGCGAATGGTTTTTTTTTTGTTTTTTTCTGCTGTTTTCTATTTCTAGATCAACTTTGGAAATCAGCCATAATGTTCCTTCAGAAGACACAAAGACCGCCGGCCAACTATGTACGAGTATATATTGGCGACGACTATTTGACGACAATGCGGCGCAGCTTAAACGACGACATTTCGACGACGAGTGTTAAACCGCACGACATTTAACATTGTCATCGCTGCATCGCTGAGGCGGCCGTCAGTTCGACGATAATGGCTGGCGGTAGTGGATGCAGGTTAGAAGAGAAGAAAATACACAAAAGTAGTTTAAGGACTGGTACTATACATGAAACTTGGAGAAAACTATACCAATGGCGGCATATTGAACTGAAGAAAAACAACAGCGACAACGACGGTTTTGGCTTAAAATATGGCTCAGATTTTGAGGTGCCGCTGCTGAAGAGCAACTAACTGGAATAGGAGGTAGTGGAAGCATGGCATTGTCGGTGCTTTCAATCAATCGATAAAGATCGTCATGCACTTGGGCTGGTTGCTGCAAACTTGTCGATTACCCAGAGATTAAAGGTCTGTCTGTTTGTCTGATGTGAAACTCAATTATTTTCTGTTGTTGTCATTTTTTTTTTCTGCTGGTTGCTTCACTTGTTGTAATTGCTGAGAAAAGAGAGACATATACGCATTTTCATATACAAGTACATATGTTTCTATACTACCGAGTACCTTTAAAGTTGCAGCAACAACAACTACAAAGTGCGGCATAGGTACTCAGTCATATTAACTCCAGTCATCATTATCGTTGTATCGTTGTCTTATTGTCGGCTTCTTCGGCGGGTGATGAATCGGAGGCGATGATGATCTCGTGTATATTATGATGACAGTGATTTTGTGCCCACAAATGATGATGATGACAAGAGAGCTCTCTATAGATCTGATGACTGAATGACTTGACTAACTGACTATGGGTGACGATGGATTATGTGATCTCTTAACATCAGTGGAATCGAGAGTCGCTAGAGCTCAACATATCCACTCTATACATTGATGAACATACGATAGTGATCTCTTTGCATTTGTAATTGACGTTGTAATTGGTAACAAAATGATAATTGTTGGCATTTGCTTGCTGGTTGTTTGCAGTTGACATTTTCCACGACAACGACAATGAGATGAGGGATGAGGTTTGGATTATGAAATCGTGTTGGTTCTATTTATTTTTTGTTGTGTTGTTGGTTCTGATGAACAACCAGATTAGGATGATGATGAAGAACACAGTGAATTGAAGAAAAAGAAGTAGATCAATCACTATTCGGTGTTCTTCATTTTTGATTGATGGTTAATGGTTTTGTCTTGAAAGGTGACAAGAAAGGATTGATGTTGCACAAGAATCTTTAATTTGAATTGTGGCTGTTGATTTATTGAGATTTTTGATTTAATTTTCAATCTAGACATTTTGTTTATGGAAATTTAAATGCTAATTTGTCAAAGTTTTGGAGAGAAATAAGGTCACAGGAGAAAGGAAATTACCGTAAAGAGACTCAAGAAAAATTTTCTTTGAAGAAATCTGAAATCTAAATCATACAAATGAGGAAATTGCTTTCTTTTTGTTTAATCCCTTCAAGTGCATTCAAAATGTTAACTTATGGCTGGTAAGAATTCATAAAAAATCTGTCCTAATTGAACTGTACTTCAACTATTACTGTCAAAACAAAGCAGCAGTCCATACCAATAAGTTCTTACTTCTCAAGTCTTTTTATCGTACACCAAGTACTTAATTTATTATTTTACTTCCTCTACGACCCTGCTTTACACCTTCATCAAAGAAAGGCAACAAAAAATAAATTCAAGTTATTTTCTCTGGAAAATTGTGTTATCAGTTTGAGAATTTGTTTTTTTTTTTTGTTTTGTGTAAAGAAAAAAACAATTTAACAAGCAACCTCGTTAACTCGTTTTCGCTTCTATCTAATTTACTTCTAATCGTTTTAATCAAAGCAAACAATTTAATTTTTGTTTTTCACTGTACCTATATACAGTATAAAAACAAAAAAGATTCACCTTACTTTTCTATAAAAGAAACAACGAACAAAAAAAAATCCATGTGAGGGATATAATCATGATCTATCTCTATCGGAATGAACCTATCGACTTATTTCGTGCACTTGTACATATATATATATTTTTTTTTTCTTAAAGCGTTAAAGCTCATGCCAAAAACAAATTGAGAGAAAACTGCAAGCAGAACCTTGTACAAATCGACAGCCAAACTAAAACCAACGAAGAAAAAAAAAATATAGAAACAAAAACGAAAGAGCTGAGCAACGAACTCGATTGTAGGATGCGCGCTGCCGTTAGTTTAGTTGCAACCATTAAACTCATTGGAAATTTAGTTACCATCAACTATCATGATATCAACGTGCCACCCATACGATTTTCAGCAGCACCTTGCTATAAGTTTTCAATGTTTTTGTTGTTGTTTTCATTTGTTTTAGAAGGAAGAAGAACTAATAAATAAAATAAATAAATTCACGAGCAGCAGGAGGAAGTCTAAATTCGTGAGATTTCTTTTTTTTTTTTATTCTTGTCGGATTTTGTATTCTGTAGAATCATCTTAATTTTAATTTGGATTCTTTTCATTGCCGCGAAAGCGATGGGTTGTGTAAGATATTTTTTTTTTTAAGATTTGTTTAGTTTATTTAGTTTTTTAATTGAGATTGGATTTATTTGTAGAAAATTTAGAAATTAATTCATTTAATTTGTATTCTTGTTGAAGGGGTTTGTCAAAAGCTGTCTTTTGAAAGGTAACGGTTTGAGTGATAAGGTAATGTATGAGTATCGATTAAGAGAAATACTTATGACGATTTGTCAATCATAAGCCTCGAATATATGTTAAGAAACTGATTGATTCGTAGAATCAGCATATTAGAGCCCAACCTTAACTTCTTTAATAAAATCAATTGCCAAACACACAAAAGAAGCTTACATAATCTATTTGCAATAACATAAATGTTCACTTTAATATTTTAGATCGAGTTCAATTTCTTTTCAAATCTTTTTTTCTTTCAAAATTGTATAAGACTTACCGTATTTACTTTTACAAGTGTTATAGAACATAAATGGCAGGTACTATATCAAGGAATCTTTAAGTATGGTTTTAGTGTGAGTATAAAAGAATCGATTCATTGCACTGGTTAAAATGGGTTAAGACAGCCTAAAGGAACACAAAACAATGAAGTTTCAAAAAAGGAATCAATGTTGTAGTTTAAGTCACGAACCTTTGTGGCATGTTTTTGTCGAAGCAAAACTTATAACTTCTTATTGGCGACACGTATAAATTATCGTTTGAAATCTTTTAAGCATTTCGTGCCAAAATTGATCCAAAAACCACCTCAGTTGTAATAATGGGATCCATTTTAAATTTCCAGTTCAATCAATTTTCCATAGCAAAAGCTAAGTTGCAAGTGCTATGATAATCTTCAATGATAATTTGTAATTTTATCCCGCCATCATCTACAATTAAGATTAGAGGTGGAGAATACCACCCTGTGGTTTGATTTAAAAAAAGAACCTGTAGCTACTTATTTTCCAATCAAATGCAATTTTCACTCATAACCAGGCTACATAAAGTACCTATTCAATAATATCTCGCTATTTTTTGTTTCAAGAGGAAGAGGAAATAAGAAAAAAGAAGAAATTAAAAACTTTACGGGTATAATTTTCGTTTTAAGTTTTAAGATATATTCTCTCCCTCTCTCGCTCTCTTTCCTTCTATCTTCTCAATTGAAAATTGCTTTCGAACCTGCATCAGCAGCAGCTAAATTCTGCTTTTTTTTTGTTTTTTTTTTTCTATAAAAAATAAAGTCTCTCAAGTTCTTTTAGAATTTCACAATCTTCGAACAAACTCACACAGCAATTGCGCTTATCTTTCATGAATTTGAATTATTTCAGAAGCCCGTAGGCCACTTAACCTAGAAATTATACAAAAAAAAAACTCTATGTATTCGCTTTATGTATATCCGTCTTTAGCTATAAAAGAAATTTCGTATCTACTTGAAGATACATAAAAATAAAAGAAAAGAGTCTTAAGCTTCATTTGCTACTTAAATTTAATGGACCACACCATGGTCATGAACAAGAAAAAAAAAAAAAAAAAAAAAAAAGTTAGAAGCTTCAAGAGATTTTTCTTTTTTTTTTTGTTTACAAAGGTAAAACTTCTTCATCTTCGTCGCCGTCATTTTTATGATAGAATCGTGTTACCGGCTTCTTGACGAATTATCTTGTAGTTTTTTTTTTTTTTGATATCTTTTTGGTGGGAATTTAATTTAAAGTAGCTTTAGCGAGTTAAGTGTCTTAAGTTGAGATTTTGAAGAGCAGGTTGAACCTATATTTGTTTGCAATTCGAATTTCTCCAAATAAAAAAAAAATGATAAAGTCAATTGATTAAAAAAAGATGAATTTGTTTCCCTATAATTTCTATGGATTTGGAATGGTAAATGGCAGGTTTTGAAAAATTCTAAACTTAAGTTAACTTTAAGTTTCATTATTTTAGATTTTTAACATCCGTTTCGATTCCTATTTGTACTTTTCCAAGTAAGTAGATAGAAGTGGGTCAAATAATCTATACGAAGAATATATAATGGTCTGCAAAAATAAAGTTTTTTTTGTCATTCATAAATTTTTTTGAAATTATGTAAGGTTGGACTTTTCTGAATCAAAATCTGGTTTCAGAAAAATTCTATCATGTAAATTTTTTTTTGTAATGACTTTTAGATTCTGTTGACCCCGTGTATATAAAGAACTATTGATCCGATTCGGCTGAAATTTAGAGGACTTATTTCCCATACCATAAGTTAAGACACAAAAGTCACCATAAATTTCAAAGTTCCGTAGTTTTTGGGATGTTAACTGTAAAAAAAAACCTCTAATTTAGAGGATAGTATGGAATTTCTATGCTCTTAATAAGGGCCAATTGAATTATGGTATAATGAAGGCAGTGTAAAATAATTGTGTAAGGAAGTCAGTAATCAGAAAAAAAAACAATAAAACAGGATATTTTTTTCTTTGCAAAAGGACTGATTTGTATGGATATTTCAACAAAATTGGTCAAGACAAAAATTTGGTAATTTGATCTACATTTATTCTACATTAACGGTGGCACTCCAGAAATGATAAATTAAGCCATCAAAATTATTACTTCAGAACTTTCTTCCTCTAAAAACGGGCTAAAAAGAGTATTTTGGACAAATCATAAACTTCACTTTGTTATATCTTTGCTTCAAAATCGAGTTTTTAAATGATTTAAAATGTTTAGGCAGATAAAATGCAGGCAGATAAGAAATTCAACGTTTAATATACCAAGAAAAAACTGGTTTTTGACATGTTGATATTAGCATATCTCACAAACGTTAAGTACTAGGGTACTTTTGACTTCATATTCGGGGTCAGCGTGCCAAAATCCTTTAGAAAAGTATAATTTGCTTTGAAGACGATTTTCGTTGCAGATCAGTGTTATCGAAGTAATCGATTTTTTTTTCTAATTCTAGCTAGTATAGTAAACACCCCCTGCCATTTTTCCTACAAAATCAATTGCATTTTTTTTCAAAATCTTCAATTATCGTCCATTATTTAAAAGAAATTCTAATGGAATAATAATGAATGGTCACTAGGGAAAAGTAAAGCAACATTGTCTAAAACAAAATAAATAACCGTTAATCAAATGATGGGTTACAGGGATGGCACAACATTTAATTGACATGTGACATGTAGAACCATACAATTATATAAACATGAAATACAACAAATACAAATCAAAAACATTTTTTATTTTGTCTGGATACACACAGGGTGATTTAAATTGCATAATAAGGTTACTTGTTTGTCTTTAGACATTTATAGAAGGACAACCAAAAATTTGATTTGGCCAATAAACAACGTTGAATTTTTTACTTCTTCCATTTCGTTCACAAAAATTAATGGTCTTTTTCTCAGCTTACATAAGTCTCCAGAGAGAACTATAATTAATATTACTTTATAGAGTGAACTTCCACCCTTTAATAAAAGGCTACTGTTAATTCGAAAACTTGTAATTAACTTAATTAATTTCTTGGCAGTGACCGGCACAAGTGTACAGCAGGGTGTTATGATTTTTTTGGAAATGGTTGCTCATTCCAAGCGATTTTTTTATGAAAGGGGAAAGAAAATCAAGAGGTACAGTCATAAAATTTCAGTAAATCAAACCATGAATAAAGATTGATTAATATAGCTCAAAAATTCCCCAAGAATTGAAAGTGTGAGGTTGGCAATGAAACATATTCTATCTAGTAAAACATTTGTAGAAATAATGTGAAAAACAAAAAGAAATTGAAAGAATTGACAAAATAAAAGATTTTACAAGTTTACATAAACTTGTCATCAAGTTGTTGTAGGTATTGTTGTTTAAATATTAATTATGGCAGCTGACTAAAATGTTAGTAAATTTTGTTCACTATCAACACTTTCCTCAAACTATTAAAACACCCTGTTGTTTATATTTTATTTTAAAATAGAAAAGTTCTATACTAAAAAAAAAAAAACAAAATTGTTTCAAGTATCCTGTCAGTCATGAGTTATCACGCCGCAAGAGTTGTTGTTTTTTGTGTAGTATTTGTTGCTGAATTTTCTGCAGCAGAATCCAAATTTAACTCATTTTTTTTAAATTTTATCGAAAATCTTAACAAACTCGAGAGTTTTGAAAGTGTATTTCTTCTGAAAACATCAACAGATTCTTATCTTGATGACGACTTTGTACGAAACATAACAACTTCTCTAGAAATTCCAGTGATTCTGTCTACTGGAGAGTCTTCATTTTACTTGAAGGGAGAATTCAATGAAAATCTTTTAACAATTGTTCAATATGATTCATATGAAATTTTCCTTTATCAGCGACTCGAGGAACATCTTCAACATCTTCGATTCTGTAAGACGATTTTTGTGCTCAAGAATTCTCCAAGAAATGATGCAGAATTGAAGAAAGTGTTCAATTTCTGTTGGAAGAATAGAATGGTCAATGTTATTGCAGTTTTTGAAGATTTCCCCAACACATCAGTTTGCTACGGTTACAGCAATTTCAGACGTTTTACAATTGAAGAATTCAAATGGAACCAACAGAAGTCAGGTATTTTCCCAGATCGAATGCAAGACCTTCATGGCATGACATTATCAGTTCTTTTCGGAGGAACAGAACCAGGAGTTATAATCTCGAAAAACAACAAGGGCGAAACATTAATTGGAGGTTATATGGGCCATATTTTCAATGCTCTTGCCAAGAAGCACAACGCCAGATTGAACACTTCAAATATAAAGACTTCACTTACACCTTGGGAAATTGGCAATTTTGTGTTAAATGAAACAATTGAGATGTCGGGTGCATTCCCCACACTCTTAAAAGACTCAGCTAAGATATACTCTTATCCGTTTCTTTTATATGATTGGTCTGTAATGCTGCCCATAGAGCCACATATACCAATCTATAAAGTATTTGCCTTTATATTCTACTGGGAAGCCTTTCTTATTACAATAGTAGTACTTTTACTGTTGTCTTTTTCAATGGCTGCAGCTGCTAAGTATTCTGACTTGGGAAATAGGTCCTTCCTCATGCGTGATTGGTTATTTAACATCGATTGTTTCCGTGGAATGCTTGGGCAATCAATTTCTGAAGCTCCAAAAGCTTCTTGCAGTACAAAAATCATCTACTCACTGATATTTTTGTTGGGAATCATGATGGTAACGTCATACAATGCATTTCTACAGTCATTCATGACCGAACCACCAAGGGAAAATCTTATTAAATCATTCGATGACCTTAAATCTTCTGGTTTAAAAGTACGAGTACTGAAAATTGAATTTTATTATATAATTGTTCGCAGGCCTAATTTCAAGCGGAAGTATAAAAGCGTATTTGAAGAAGAAACAGATGTAAAAAGTTTTACTAAATTTCGTGATACTCTAAACACAAAGCATGCCTTCGCAGTTAATAACGCAAAATGGAAAATTTATGAAAATCAGCAAAAATTTTTCAGTTATCAATTGTTTCGTTGGTCTGAAGAATTGTGTTTGATGAAAAGTGCACCAGCATCAATTGCTTTGAATGAAAATTCAATTTATCGACAAATTGTGGATTGGCTAATTTTGGATATACAATCAGCTGGATTAATGGAATTTTGGCAGAGAAGAGCATTTTATGAATTAATGGATCTTGGAAGAATCCAAAAGTTTAATTTTACAAATGAACCAGATCTACGACCGATGAGAGTGGAGGACTTGAAGTGGGTTGCGATTTTAATGGCACTGGCAATAATGGTCGCTATTTTGTGTCTTATTGGAGAAATTTGTATTTTCAATTGGAATAACCGGCGAAATATTGCCAGTTACTAAATTTTAACTAAAACTTGTTTTCTTTTCGATGTGTGATTTACTATGATATTAATAAAAATTTGATGTTCCAAAACTCATGTTTATTTTTCTATGAATTCCAGAAATTTCCCGCAGAAGAACATGTTTCGGCAATAAAGCTTACAGATGAAGGTCATTTATTCAGCACAGTTATTAAATAGTTTATAACTGGACACCGTCTATCACTACTAAACTTTAGTTAAAACGAAAATATACACTTTTTGATACTCTATGATATCAGCAGAGGCTACATTTTGAGATGCACACCGAATTTTAATGAAATTTTTCAACATTCGTTTAGACTCCAAGAGTATTTATACCAAATGTTTGCCTTACCATATGAATAATTAATGTTAATTAGCCTTCCTCCAATAATAAAATATTTTTAAAGCCTCATTGTAATTACAGTGATCTAATATGTATATAATTTTTGTCTATCCAAAAAATTCAAGCACTAAGAGTGTTCTAGCAAGTTGATTATTTACTTCTTCTATTCTGTTCACCTTAATCAATTTTTTTCGCTGTTTATGTCAACCTCAACCTCAAGAAGACTAATTTCGCTCTTTAATGAATGGTTACCGTTAAGTCACAGTCATAAACTTGTAATTAGCTGAATTTAATAGAAGTGTCTGGCCCAAGTTTTTGGCAGGGTGTTATGACATTTGTAAGCATTTTTGTTGTTTTTAATAGTTACTTTTCACAAAAACAAATTTTACTAGAGAGGGAGATAGACAGGGAGACTAAGGTAGGATTTTACTAGTGACGGAGAGAGAGAGAGGGAGACTAAAGAAAATACTAGGAAATTTGTACGAAACATTACAACTTCTCTAGAAATTCCAGTGATTTTGGCTACTGGAGCGTCTTCATTTTACTTGAAGGGAGAATTCAATGAAATTCTTCTAACTATCGTTCAATATGGCGAATAGAATAGTCAATGTAATTGCAGTTTTTGAAGATTTTCCAAGAACATCGGCTTACTACAGTTATAGAAACTTCAGATATCTTACAATTGAAGAATTCACCTGGAACAAAAAGAAGTCAGTAATTTTCCCATGACATTGTCAGTTCTTTTAGGAGGAACAGAACCAGGAGTTATCATCTCGAAAAACAACAAGGGCGAAACATTAATTGTAGGTTATTTGGGTCATATTTTCAACGCTTTTGCTAAGAAGCACAACGCCAGATTGAACATTTCAAATATAAAGACTTTACTTACACCTTGGGAAATTGGCAATTCTGTGTTAAATGAAACAATTGAGATGTCGGGTGCTTTTCCCACACTCTTGGAAGACCCAGATAAAAATGTCTCATATCCGTTTCTGTTCATTCATTCGATGACCTCAAATCTTCTGGTTTGAAAGTATTTTTCTTTAAAAAATGTTTGCAAAAATCTTAGGGTACAAATTCAAATCTTGTGACGTTATTTTTTAGTCGCTAACACTTAGGCGGCCATTTCACCTTTGCTCTTCATCGGCAGCTGTGCAACGCTTAGCCTTTTGAGGACCACAATAAAAAATTGAATAGTTTCATTTCTTTTTTTTTATGAGTCTTAATGCTTTTAATGACATAAAATTTTAAAATTTTTTATCGTGACATTTTATGCGGCAATTCGTAAATTCTGTTGGTCATAAAATCATAATCATATGCAAGCATTTAAAGTAGACAGTCAAGACACAGTTTAGATTATCGTTTTGCTGTTTTCCTTGCAACAATGTAATATAGTTTACCCGTTTACTCGCAACAAACTAGAATGTACATCAAAGTAATAATGTTTGGTTTTATTTGATTCGAGATAAGCGCGTTTATTCGGTCAAATAAAAATTAAAAAAAAAAAAACAGTGTGTGAATGAAAAATAGTAGGTACCTTGGCAAATACCCACTTTGTAGCAGGTGCTATATGAAGTAATTTTATTCCATAAACTAGGTTTACTGTTGTTGGCGGCTTAAGAGAAAGAAAAAAAAAAAAAGATCGTTCATAAATTGAAATTATTTATCGCTTCTGTAAAATCTATAATTCTTCTTCATATTTTTTTATTTTTCTAGAGTAAAAGATAATCTATGGCCATTGATAAAGATCTTGGCTACTTTGCCTT
Source organism: Meliscaeva auricollis (assembly GCA_948107695.1). NCBI lineage: Eukaryota > Metazoa > Arthropoda > Insecta > Diptera > Syrphidae > Meliscaeva > Meliscaeva auricollis. The sequence continues at coordinate 51,769,154 of OX403619.1, read as the reverse complement.
CTTCAGATTTTGTATCTTTATGGCTTTATTTGGTTTCATTGGAAAACGGAATATGATTATTATTATATGATCATTTATATGTGGTAACCCACATAGACGAAAAATGAAGAAGCTGGGAAAAATAATAAATAAAACTCATTTTGTATGGTCAAAGAGTTTGTTGAAAATCTTTGAATTAAAGAGAGAATATGGTGATGTTAAATTTACTTAGAAAAATTGAGTTATTTAAGGAAAGAACTTTTTTTATACTTGTTTTTTTTTTTTTTTACTTCAGTACAATGCGTTTAGACGAATTGATAGAAAATTGAACGCTTTGCTACATTCATTGGTAATACACCCCAATCCAAATAATGGTCACTTAACATTTATTTTAAAGCCTTGATTAAGATCTAAATCTTCATTTTTTTGTACCATTTTGACAGATTTATCTTTATAAAACAATCTCCTATTATATTTTTACACCTTGACAGATTTCACAATATGATACTAAAAAAAAATCATTCTAAAACTAATTTGTTAATCCCATTAAAATTTAAATTTTTAAACAATTCAAACCAACAAAAAAAAACCCCGAAACAATATACATATAGTTCTCCTATGTCACCTAAATTGTGCCATTAAATTTTATAGATCGTGCCAAATTGAAATTTTATTCTTTTCTATTCAATAATTTTGAATACCAAAAATGTTTTTATTCAGAAAATATATTTTAATTGATACGTATAGTTTTTCATTGTATCACATTTTGTGTTGTTCATCTTTCTTTTTTTTGTTCGTAAAATAAAAAAAAAAATAATTCAGACCAATTTCTATAGAAAACAATTTTAATGTGAATTTAATGCAAATATATTTTTGAAAAAATTAAAATAGATATACGTCACACTACACTCTTGAATTATAAATATTCATTTCGATTTTTTTTCTCCTTCATTTTTTGTAGAGGGTCCAAAGTACAAATAAAATGGAATACATTTTTAATGTTTATTCTTAGATATTTTGCATTTAGATATTTTGATTTACTGATTACTCAAATGAGGCCAATATTCATTAACATGCAAATTGTATATTTTTGTACCTTCAGGTTAATAAAACTCACACTCAAAAGGTCTCGGAATCCACAAAGTAAATATTGATGAGAGTTTTTAATTAAAAAAAAAAAATTATATTTTGACAAGCAGTTTGCTATACATCAGGATTATTTTTTGGCAGAAATTAATGCAAATTCTATTCAAAAATTTAAAAAAAAAAATGAAATTGTAACCAATATTTTAATCAAAAATAGTGTTTTTAAGGACACCTTATGGAATCATACAAAAATTAAGTTTGTGAAATATACAAAAATAGAAAACCAATTTAATTCTTTTTATAAAAAAATTAAAAAAAAAAAAGATGTACATTTGTAGTACCTACTAAGTTATATGAAACAAAAAATTTCAAATTACGTTTTTCCACAAATAGATTTGAATGGACTTGTGCCGTTTTTACCCTGGACACTTCATATGTATAAGGGACAAAAAACGAACACTAGCTTGTTCTACACATGTTTGAAGAAATCCATTATGGAAGAGCAAGAACATGCGTTCTGGTTGTACACTTTAGTTTCTATCACTTTGCTCAACTTTGACATTTAAAGTCCAAGAAAAAGAAGCTGATTGATTTGTTAAAATTCTGAACTAAATCTTGTGAAAGAAGATCAAATTTCCATCACACGGATTGACACATAGAGTACTTATTATTATCAAATTCAAAAGCCAAAGGCGAATTTGCACTACATTACATATACATGCCTACATTTTGAATTATGTAAAATAAAAAATAAATTCTCACGCTTATGAATGTGCCAAAAGAGATTATATTTTTCTTTGACACTCAAATTTACTGCCAATGTTTTGCAATGCAAATTCACTTGAATTTTTGTTCACGTTTAAAAAAAAAAGATTTTTTTTTGTTTTATATGAAAAATATTAAACAAAACCTGACAAGAAAAACAGAAGAACATTTTTTTTTTGTAGACTATAATTTCCTCAACTACAAATTGTAAATTATAACTTTTTTCACTTGTTAAAAAAAAATGTCAATAAGGAAATTGCTTTTAACTTTTCTTTACCAAACCCACAGGTCGCACAAACCATTCTTGTCAATGCAATCTTGGACAATGTTTATTTTGCAAAATATTTTTAATTGCAGAAATAAAACAGCCAACAAATTGTTATCCATCATCTGTCATCCTCTTCACAATTATTATAGTTGACAAATCTATCACAATCATTTTTCATTCAACTCGAAATATAAAAAAAAAACACTTCTAACTTTCAATTTAAAAATCGACATCTTCATTGAAATAACAAATCATTAGAACATCCCATTCCACCCATCACCATCATCATCATCATCATCATCATCATCACACCTTTGCGCCTTTGAAAGATTATTCTCTTCAATTTATTTTCATATCAAATTCATTGACAGAAAATAATATTGTCGTGCATCACGTTTCATCAATTTCCGCCACCCTCAAATATGAAAACACAATAATTATTAATAAAAACACTTTTTTTTACTGACACGAAACAATAATATTGTTTGTTTCTTTTAACAACACAAGAGAAGACATAAGATACATGAAGGTATACATCACATCAACTCAAGAGTCGTCCATGAGTGTTTTTTTTTTTTTTTTTTTTGGATTAGCGCGAGTGTTATGAGACCATCAGTTGCGCGTAGGTTGAAACTAAAGATAGTGTGCTGCCTAACTCGTGCCAATAAAAAAAATTACAAGATCACTTATTGATGTGGAAATATTTAAAAATTTATTGATTAGAAACTGAAACAAATACATATGTTACATTGCTATAACGATTTATTGATAAGAATTTAAATTTATACACATGTTTGTGTACCAACATTCTAAAATTTCATTATGGTTCTAACAATTCAATTATTTACTTAAAAACACACATAATTACGTAAAGGTATACTTAATTCTAACACAAAACAAAAGAGCTCAACTGCACACTTGATTTTGCTTAATTTGATTTACAAAAGTTAGAGAAAATAAGCCAACAATACAAAAGAGCTGCGCTGCGAACTTGATTTTGCTTTATTTGATTACAGTGAAGCTATTAGCTAAACAAAAGATAAAATAAGACAAGAAATGGAAACATAACACTTAAAATTGCTTCAAGAAAAATGAAACAGTTCCAGTTGACAAAATCACTGGAATACCAAGTTAAGTTAAAATATTTTGTATGAATTTGTCATCAAATCAGCAAATAAATGATGGTGTGTTGCTTTGAAAAGAAATACATTTTCAAATTGCTGAATTTTGTTTAGATGTTTGATAAAATTTAAAAACTTTGTGTTAAATAGAACTTCTGCTTTGACAAATCCAGCTAAGACCACGAAGAATATTTTGTATGCTCGCTGTTAACAGTATGTGTTTGACTTCCGGTTTAAAAAACTGAACTGGGAAAACTGTTTGATAGTTGATAGTTCCTAGCTGACTACTTATATAAGTCGCTAATGACTATAATCTATTTATAAAATTTTAATCTGGAACTCTTTGTTGAGTAACAGGGTGTTATATTTATCAGTCATCGATTTTGTCCTGCCACTAAGGGCTAATTTATTCAATCTTTATTAAACAATGTTAAACTAAGTTTAAAGAACAAATATTTAAAGCGTTGAATAGGTTCAGTGTCAAAGGGCAACTTAACATGAGTAACTGAGTCCCCAAAGAACTAATTCTGGTCACTTTATAAAATTAAAAGTAGTCAAGCTGCCAGCCGTGACGTTTTTGGTCCTAATTGCTTATAAACACGTGCTGCAAATTGCTTAACTTAATTAAGTTAATGCTAAAATCAATTGCAATTAAATACTAACCTTTCATTCGAGGGTAAAAGTTATATTAAAATATAATAAACATATTGATTTTGATTAAATTGCTTTGTCCTTTTTTTTTTAATTTTAAGACACTAGCATAAAAAAATGTGGTACATAAAATCACCCTGTGCCATACAAAATAAAATTGCAGGACAACAATCATAAATTAAGTGGTGGCTTTGATATTATTTTCAATTAGCCCTAATTTCAATTACTGTTATATACTTTCATAATATGACTCCCTGCTTGTCAGCCAATTATGGATTTTGACATGCTCTGAATTCTGTGCAGATAATTTATACTAGTATATGTTTTTTTTTTTATTATTTCGCTTTTCCCACGTAAGTTCTTCATTTGTTACTATTAAAAAATGCAATGATAATAAAAGGGTCGAAGTTTTAAGAATGCATGCAACAAAAGTTTATTCCCATTGCATAAATTTATGATTTTGTAAGGAAGAATTACAAGAGGATAAAGGGTAAGGTTAGGACAAGGGTGTCGATGATTGGAATAATAATTATATAGATAGTCTAGTTAAAAGAACATACACTGAATAAACACTGCTAATTGAACAGTTTGAAAATCTCCCATTTTACAATTTTTTTGTTAAAGCATGGCAAGTTTTTTTTTCAAAATGACATTCAAATGGGGACTGTTGAGATTTTTCAAATATGATTAATAGAATGGCGTATATATTTTTATATGAGGTGTATCAAGGTGCGCGTAGAGAACACTGAGAGAACAAATCGATTGCGGCAAACGAAAAAAAATGCCAAAACGACTTTTTCGTATGCTGGACAATTTTTCTGCTTCGTTTGCAGCAAATTGTTAAATTCGTTTGGGTTAAACACTTTCTGCGAACGATTAAAGAAAAAGTCAAGTGTAACACCTGTTATTGAACCAGCGACCTCTCGCTTATACGAAGCGGGTATCTTATCATTCTGCTACGGATTGTATAAGTTGTGCCTGTTGATTTTCAAGTCTATAAGATATCACCTATGTACTTAATATCAAAACAAAAAATTTATTTTTAAATCTTTTGAAGATAAAATGTAAATTATTGGGCTTTGGCGTGTAAAATAAAATTAAAATCAATTTTTAATGTTGCTTTATTTATCTCATTTTTTCATGGAGTAATTTTTTTTTTTTTTGCCATATGGAAGCATTGACAATGACATTTAAAACTCGTGTTTTATATTATGAAAAAAAAAAAAATTATAGTAAAATAAAAAATAAAATAAAATAATTTATTAGTCTCATTACTTTCAAACACGAATAGAATTGAATTAAGGTGCAAATGAATGCTCATGTTATGGCTAAGCTGGATTCTCACATGCGCATAGCATTATACGCGAGTATCTAAGCTATACTCTGTGCGCATGACAATAGCTTGTAAATCATTTTGATGAGCATCATCAAGTTAGATAGTACATGTATTATAAATTTCATGTAAGATCTAGCTGCTGGGGTATCTTAAAATATGTTAAAAGATACGCATCTCTGCATTTGTGTGGTGATTTTTTTTTTTTTTGTTTTCAAATCATTTTGCTTTTGTTTTGAGAAAAAAAAAATCTATTTCAAAGGAGGTAGCTGCTTTGGAAAGTCATATGTGATTAAAAATTAAATATACTAATGAATTTATTCGGAGGGCGTACATTATACATTAGTAGGTATGTTTGAAATAAAGGAATTAAATTTAATAAGGAAAATTATATTTAATGACGTTTCTTTTCATTGCTAATTAAATTTAATTATTATAATTAGCAAAAAGATGCTAAGATGCTTTTTTTCAAAGCCTCAACATTTCTTTAATTTTATTTCCTTAGATTTTTTAATTTGAATTGAATTTATGTTGATAAGTTCAAAAGCAACGATTTCTCAGGGTGTAACAGAAAAAAAAGACAAATTTCTCCCGTACTGTTTTACAACCTCAAACATTATAGTAGTCATCTTACCAATGTGAAATTTCTTTTTTTAAATTTTGAATTTTAAAATTAAATTTTCAAAATCAATTCATTAACTTAACATTAACATTAACAACTTGACTTAGAAAAAAAAATTATTGCTGTTCTAAACCAACCTAAAGTCTATAGTATTATAATACTACCTAGTCTAGACTACGTGTACGTATATCGACACATTCTTCCCTAAGAAAAACTATAAATCTTAATCATGTCAAATTTCTGGTCAGTAAATTCCTAATTGATAGCTTGCCAAACACTTTATATTAAACATCGAAAGCATATTTGAATCCCAAACAAAAGACGAAACAATAACAAAACATCACACAAATAAAGCTAACATTTTAAACAGAAAACTAATGAAGATACAAAACTATCATGTTAGTTTTTTTTGTTCTTTCATCTGATAGATATACACATATTTTGCATTTAAGTGGAAAATCAAGTAGTTAGTGATGTGGTGGTTGATGGTGGTGGGATACATTGAATCGATAATCCGATGTAATCTTCTTCACTTAATCGAGCCTTTTATTATGTTTTGATTAGTTTATTATACATAATCAGAAAAATAAAAAAAAACAAAAATTTAAACAAACAAATGATATGAATAGAATATCAAAAGGGTATTAAATTATTGAGTGAATTGTGTTTGGTTTTTGAAAACAACAAAAAAAATAGTAACATAACTTTGGTGTTTAATGTGTCATGTTTTTTTTTCTATTAGATAGAGTTATTTACTTTTACTAACAAATAATCATTTAATCTTAAAGAGGCGATAAGTATCAAAAAATACCTCGGAGATGAATTTTATTCGAATTATAAAACAATAAATTGTCGATGTTATACATAAATATTACATTCCAAATAGCTTCTATTTTGCTAAGCTAAGAAACCTAGTATTTTGTGGTACATTAGACCTTTTATCTTGAAGATAATTGCTAAAGAATTTGAATTGTGATGAAACAGGCCATTGAAACTAAACCATAAAGGATCTTTCATAATAAAATTTAAAGTTTGTTCCCCAACTCTTTCGATTTAATTTGAAAATCGGCAAATTTAGCGAGTTTGAAGATTTTTTGTCTCACAAATTTTATTTTAAGACTTAATTTTAACAGATAATTGAATTTTCAAGTTTTAGCATCAGCTCTTTTGTTTCAATATTCAGATTTTGATGCATTTTTTCAAGTTTGATGAAGTAAAATGCAAAGTTTATAGCTCAATTTGTAACTAAAAGATTCCCTTCTGTGTTTTGAGTATTTCTTTCAAAAATTGCATACAAAAATTATAAGGAGGGTACGAAGATTTCTTTATTTTTTAATTTAAAAACAATCAAGATAGTCATGTCGCAAAAACAAAATTCCGAAAGTACTTTTCTGATCGAAACACAAAATAAAAACAAAATACTTTAATTTACTCATGTCTCGAATAAATAGATGGGGCGCCATTAAGGAATTTCTACAAAATTTATGACGGATGTCATTTTTAAACAATTTATTACTCCAGTTCTCCGTCAGTTCAAATACAAAAAAAAAAAAATATTTAAAATTGCAAACTCGGCATTTTGTCCTGTAAAATTTTGACAGAACCACTTTAACAAATAAAAAAAAAAAAATCTCCAAGCTATGTTCATATTTTCATCTACAGTTATACAGCAACTTCCTGCTATCAGTACTTGCTATCAAACTAATGCCTTCTAAATGACATTTTAACATGTCAACAAACACAAGCTATTAATCTTAATTTATGGTCCACATCGCAGAATTACTATGCCCCATTAGATTTCAATCAAATTATATTTTTTTTTTTTATTTTTTTCCAGAGAATATTTTGTTGTATAGTTTTTGTTTTTTTTTTTTTTTTTTGATGACATAAATCACCCATCAAGCCAAAACCCCATTGAATTGCTCAATTGGTTTGGTTTGGTGGTGTTTGGTTTTGAAATGAAGAATTAAAAGAAAAAAAAAACAAGAAACATAATAAATTTATATCGTAATCACAGTCTCACATTCCTATTTCAAGCATAAACACCGGACTATTCACGCGCGCGCCCCTTGTCCGGTCGCCAGAACTGCCCACCCTCAATAAATTAACAACAACTCACCAATGCGAAAAACTCCTCGTCTCACAGTCTCTCTCGCTGGGACTTTTTTGCAGCTAATAAATACGACGGTTAACAACTGAAAATCTAATAATTTATTCGCCGATATGAATGGAGGAACATTGAGACTTGCGCACCGATCTTGTGGTGGCTTAAACTGATTTTTGTTGCCATTTTGCCACTTGGGCTGGTCCAAAGCTATAAATATTTTTGTAATCATTTTTTTTTTCAGCTGAGAAATATCTTTTAACTTGATCTCTCTTTTTGAGTTGGGTATAAAAATCGACAAGAAAAAAAAAACAAATCTATGTGCGCAAGGAGCACAACTAAAGTCTTTGACTGCGTCCAAAAATCATTACATTCATTTGCAGATATATTATTCTCCATATCAGTGTGTGTTTGTGTGTGTGTGTGTGTGTATGACTGTGTGTTGATGGTTGTAAAATTATCGCTTAGTGCAATTCTTGTGATTAGAAGCTTGCACTTAGGAATTTATACGCTTTGAATGTAATTACAATGGTTGCCTATATTTTGTTGTTGCAAAAATATTGCTATCACCACATAAACGACACAACGACGGACACTTGGCGATGCATGCCGGCCCGGACGTGACTTGTAAATTCTGAATGGTTATGTGCGGTTTGAAAATTATTTGATTAACTTCAGCTGAGGAAATATTTGTCACACAAATAAATTTTGTATCCAAATAACAAATTGGTTCGGTTGAGGTCTTTTGTTATCGCACAAGAAAAGAGTTTTCATTTTCTCGTGAAATCTTGTGTGTTGAAATATGCCATTGAGGCAAAAAAAAAAAAAAACACTGAGCTTTTGTGAGCGAGCGAAAAAAAGAAACAATTGTTGGCAAATGCGATAGTTGGGGGACACAAATTCAAATAATAATAGAGAATCTAAATTATGTTGCTTTTGTTAATTTATAAAGCAACGACCAATGAGGTCAGTTTTTCATTTGCATCATATGCATTGCTATTGCACGTAAAGAGGTGACAATTTTGAAAGGAAGGTTTTCTCAAAAAGAGTACATTTTAGTTATTTATCTTTCGTTTTTAATCGAAATCATTCAAAAGTCGACTAGAAACTAGGAACGTATTTCATTGGTGGTACGATCTTGTTAGCAGAAATCAACCTTAAGATTTATTCTCTTCAATTTCTTTGTAATCATTGCATGAAAAGCGATGATAATAAAATTTCAAGTTTGTAACTCAACTCTTTCGATTTCCTTTAAAATTTTGAAAATGTTCTAAATTTTAGGGTTTTTTCGACATAAACTTCAATTTTCAAGTTTGAAACTCAGCTCTTTTGTTTCAATCTTCAAACTTTGATGCATTTTCTTAACTTATGTGTTTTTTTTTCTACAAAAGAATGACCACTACAGACTGCATCAAAATATTCAAATTAATCCATCAAGCGCAGTAGGTAATATTTATTTCTTTTGCTAACATCACCACAATCAGATGATCAGATCATCATCTCTTGGTTGCTGGCTGTCGTCGCGATGGTAATTATCATCATTGTCATGGTACCTTGCGGTTAACGGAATTTTATTTTTACATCCATTATCATTTCATTACAATGAACGAGAATATACAGAGGAAAAGCATAATTTTCCAAACGGTTGCTGGCACTACTCGTACATTCCACCATCGTCATCGTGTAGTCGTCGTCGTCGCGTTGTCGGTTGGTTGTTATCGTCGATTCCATTGACTGTGAATTTCTTAATTTTTTTTTTTTGTTCTGTTCATTGTTTTGCCATTACAAGTATATAAAATAAAACAAAAAAAAAACAACAGACAGCGAAAATAGAAAAGTACTTCAGACAAAAAAAAAAAAAACAAAAAATAAAATACCGGAAGCGACCTTCTTTAGTTGGTGAAAATTATGAGGGAATTTGGGTTCCTTTTGCCGGTTAGTTATTTTTGTTGTTGTTGTTGTTGTTGCTGCAGTTAGCTTTTATTGTGTATTTGACTTGGGTTTATTTTATTTTAGCTTCTGGCTTTTCTTGTTATTTTTTTATTTAAACAATTGCAATTGTGATGATTAGATCTTTAGGGTATGGCGATTAAATTAGAGATTTTCGTTGATGTTTTAGTTTTAGTGTTGAGATAGAAAGAAGTTATAAATAAACCTTGATAATGAGTTTCCTTTTGGAAATTTTATTTTTACATTTTTTTTTTTTGTTAACGTCAAAATAGAAATGAAGAAAATGGGAGTGGATGGGAATTTAAATTAGTCAAGTATTTAGATGAATGTGTGACTAGCTAATTTAAACAATTACAAATTGGTTTCTATTTCTTTGTTTTAATCTTTTAGGAAGTTGATACAGTTCTTTTATTAGGTAGTCAAAGTGAGAAGCTTCCGTTGACAGGAAGTTTGATAAGGAATAGTTTTTGCTTTTACCACTTTCTTCATATGTTATGTCCTATTACACTACTTCTACATCTTATTGATGCAATATATATTGTTGTTTCGCATTCTAAGATCTACCAGTTGCCCCGACTTCGCTCCGACCGAGAATTTATTCAATACATTATAATCAAGTTTTGACCTCAACTCTTTTGTTTTAAGAATAAAATTAATTGGATAATCATCCAATCAGTTTTAAATAAAAAAGAAAAATGTAAAATAATTTCAATGACATTTTGTAATGCCGAAAATTGTAGTAAGAATACTGTTATTCTTCTCTGTTTCGCTTGCATTAAGCCAATAATAAATAAATAAGAATGTAAAAAAAAGAACTTATACAGGAAAACGTAGACACTTGTTTCTAGTGTACAATATTTGCCTTGTCACAATTATTGTATTTTTACATTTGAAGGTAAATCTATGACATTCGTCTCAACAAGGTTTTATTCTTAGCTTCTTTATAATATTTAACATGTTGTCAGAAGTGGGATGCCATGTAAAAGCTCTGTGATACAAAAAAAAATCTAATCCACTCAAAGAAAATTCCTTAAACATATTAGAGTTAAATAAATTCAAAAACAAGTGGCATTCTGTGTGGAATTTAAATTAAAAAAAAAAAAAAAATTCGACCTCTGCATGTTCAAGTCTTGATCTCAATTCTGACCCTGCATTAACGTCACACCCATATTCATTTCATTTAAATAGTTTTTACATGTAAAACACTATTTTCGTTTGTATGTTTCCAATAAAACAAATGTTATGTTTGCAAAAACAAAAAAAAGAAAAAACTTTTGCATTACTTAAGCCAAAGTATTTCAAGTCTCAGTGCCTGCCCATAACATACACATGTGCCCAACTGCGTTTCTTAAAACAAAATAAAATAAAAATAAACTAAAAAACAAAAATTTAACTAAATGTAAATTTCACACAACCCAAAGAGACACAAAATGAAGACATTAAAATTTGTACTCTTGTTTTTTTTTTTAGTTTTTTTGTGTGTTTCTTTCATTCGACCACAAAGACATAAACAAGTCGTCCAGTCCTTGTTCGAGAAATAGTAAAACTAGGCGCCGCCACCATAGTCATCGTCATCGTCGACACCCCGGGAATTAAAAAAAAAAAAAAAACAGAAAAATAGAAAAAAAAAGTCCTCAGACTAACTAACAATTGCGTTAGCACGCATTTGCATACCAACTCTTGCAATTCCACATCCACACCCCTACAGCGGCTCATGTGTACTTATTTTGAATTTCCAGCCTACTGGCTGTGCCCAAAATGCAATAAATGTCTAATTTGAAGCAATTCCCTGTCCGTTTAGTGACTTTATGTTTACTCTGGATTTTTTTTTTTTTTGTATTCTTCTTCTGGCCACATGGTGTTTTCTAGAAAAGAGTTTAACACTTGTGTTCTTCCACAAGAAAACAAAAAAATCTTCTTAAACTTAGAAAATGTTAAGCCTCCAATTTGAAATGGAACGCCTGTAGTTGACATAGAAGGCCGACAAAAATATTCCCTTAGGAGAGATGGTGTTCTTCTTCTCAGGAGTGGATGTGTCTCTCGTTTAAATTTTATGTCTTAATTTGTTGATCTTCCGGCTTTGGAAGAGGTGCGCCTCTTTTATGTACCTAATGGGGATATGCTTTGAAGCAAATTATTAGGTTCGATGCATATTTAATGAAAGGATTGATTCGAGCCGCAAGAATCAATACGTGGGGGCTTTCTATGATGGGCATTTACTGCAGAGACAGAGAGAGTATAATCAACATCAAAACATGAAACTAGATAGACAAACATATGTAGGTACATTTTTAAAAGATATATTATAAAGGCTATAAGATTTTATGATCAAATGAAATTATTTGATATGAGAAGTGAATTTGGAAAATTAAGAATTCATTGCTAAAGGCAGTTCATTTAGACTGAAAAGATGTTCAACTCGAATCAAAACAGAATAACAAATTTTCCAGAATGTTTCAATACAAAATGTAGGTTAAGAAATGTTTTAGAAACTTGTAAGAAACATTTTTAAAATACATTCGATCTCTTCTAGAAATGTTGGAAGATAAAACAAACTCTGAACGAGTCTTTTTGGCGTTTTGAAGTAAAGAACGAAGTTATTTTTTTAATTTTGGATCGATTTGCGCGAATTTATTTAAAGACTCCGTCCGAAATTTCAATTTTTCGCCGAGTTTATCACACTCTGAACGAGTTTACATTTTTTTTTATTAACTTTGAAAGAGCTAACCTCCACTACCAAAATTTTATTTTGGCATTTAAAGTTTTCATTAAATTTTCAAACTCTTAATGGGCATTTAGCATAACCGACCAAGTTCATTATTGCAATGCGTTAAACTAACCGCGCGTATTTTTTTTTCTCCTTTCAAACTCTGAACGAGTTTTTGTTTTTTTCGTTTTCCAACTGTGAACGAGTTTTTCATTTTTTTTTTTTTTAATACATCAAAGCCAAATTCATGTCAAAAGAGATTTAAAACTAGATGAAGGCCTTCACTTGAAATTCTTATTCGGAGGTACATGCGCTGATCACGACTTAAGGGCGACCAAGGACGGTATCAACATAAGTATTTTCAGTCAAATTCCATCAAGTCTGTAAGCCATGGGCTTTAGGTCATCAGAAAAGTGACATGCTTACTTTTACACTTTCCAGGGAAGCGCTGCGACGCTATGCCCAAACCGTCAATACGGCTCCAAGTGAAACTCTTCATATTTCTTCAGATCTTCCACAACACAGTTATTGGATGAAATGTACTCTACGAGGGTGGTTTTGTTTTTTTATTTCATGAATTGATAAACTAAAGATCGAAAAAGATATAGTTTTTTCAAATTGCAACAAAATGTAGGTATTTTTTTATATATTTCTCGTGAAAATCCCGAGTTCTTTTTTTAAACGATTCCCGAGAGTTTTAAGGCCTCGCGCGCTAGTTTAAATTGCAAAAAATTAAGATTTCATTGTTGTCCCGTAATTTCAATAAATTTTTTTGTGAATGTTGCGTAAATTATTTTAATCCCGTGAGGCATTCTCCAGCTATATGAACTTCTAAGCTTACAAGGTTCTTAACACATTTTAACATAATTCTTTTAAGACCTGCACTGCAAATCTCCCGTCCAGGCAGACAGACAGACTAGCCGGGTCCATTTGTTTCGCATTCTGAAATATTTATTCCATTCTTCGAGTGTCTTGAAATGATGCTGATATTTGAAAGTTTTAAGTAAAATTTTGCCGATATTTGTATCTGTTGTCTTTAAGAAATGTTTCCAAAATGTTGCAGCAACAAATAATTTAAATTCCTTATGAATTTTATGTTGCCTAAATATTTTGAAATAATTGAGAAAGCTGTCTTTGTGTTTTATAAAGGCATAAGTTATGATTGAAATGTTTCGTAGATGTTGCAGCAACAAAAAATTTAAATTTTCTCTGAATTTTCTATGTTTCCTACTGGATTTTAGGTTGGCTAAATGTTTTTGAAATAATTAAGAATGCAGTCTCTGCATTTTATTTAGATATAAGTTATAATTGAAATGTTTCGTAGATGTTGCAGCAACAAAAAATTTAAATTTTCTCTGAATTTTCTATGTTTCCTACTGGATTTTATGTTGTCTAAATGTTTTTGAAATAATTAAGAATGCTGTCTCTGCATTTTATTTAGATATAAGTTATAATTGAAATGTTTCGTAAATGTTGCAGCAGCAAAAAATTTAAATTTTCTCTGAATTTTCTATGTTTCCTACTGGATTTTAGGTTGGCTAAATGTTTTTGAAATAATTAAGAATGCAGTCTCTGCATTTTATTTAGATATAAGTTATAATTGAAATGTTTCGTAGATGTTGCAGCAACAAAAAATTTAAATTTTCTCTGAATTTTCTATGTTTCCTACTGGATTTTATGTTGTCTAAATGTTTTTGAAATAATTAAGAATACTGTCTCTGCAACAAACAAATTGAATTTTCTCTGATTTTTTTTTAATGCTTTCTCGATATTTTATAAATGCAAAAGTACAAATTGCTAAGACCTTTGAAATGTGTCAGCAATAAAACATGAATTGTATTAGTTTTCTAAAATGAAACTCAGATAAAACAAATTTGTTCCGCCATAAAAATTTGTTAATAAATTAGCAATAATTACAATTAAGAACCTTGCATTTTATATGATCAACAAAAGAAAATAATAACTCTTAAGTCACTCCACTTACTCATCCAATGACTAGAAAAAATAAGTAAGTGAAACATTTATCATAGTTGGAATGAGATTTCTAATTAAAATTCAATTTCCACCTGTTGTTGCTATTCTCACATTTATCGATACAATGTTCCTACAGTTCCTTGAGTCATCTTAATCTCTATCTAACTATTTATATGTTTTACCACATAATTCTGATTATTTTTTTTTTTTTTGTTTCGTTCATTATTTCAACCCGATTCAATAGAAGATACAAATCTTAAGCGCTGTTTCCATTGAAGTTAGTTTTTTTTTTTGTTTGTAACTTGGTTGAAATCGGTGCAATCGGTTTGCAGTTTCCACCAAGTTAACCTTGTAGCCGCTCTTGCACCACAACGACTATGCGACGAGCTCTACGTTCAAGTTCAAAACCATCTACGGGGCTATCTGAGGCATTATTTCCTCCAACAAATGAAATAGCTTTCTGTTGTGTTTTTGTTGTTCTTCCATCTCTGCCGCCACGAGTTGTAATAGTTGTTGTTGTTATAACACTTGTCTCGTCTTGGCTGCTTATGGAGCAATAGTCGGACTCTCTTCGGGTTCGTTGTTGGGAGTCTTGAAAAGTCAAACATCTAAACTGAACTGAGAGCTGAGTAATCAGCAAGCATGACCTGGCACGATTTTTATTAAGTATTATTTTTCTTTTATGAAATCGATGCACCACGAAATCAACTTCTAACTTCTGATTGAGGGTTGTTTGACAAAAAACAGAAAGAAAGAAAGAAGAAAAAAAAATGGAATGAAAAATGGATGGAAGGAGGAAGAATTGAGGTGCTTTCGGAAAAAATACAAAGGCGTATCTGTTAGATACGCGAAAATCCTAAAAACGATGATCATGATTTTTTTGAGAGTGGCAGCACTAGATACATTGGCTTTTGATTATGTTGCTGCTGTTGGAGCTATTGATTGTATTGTTGATACACAGGAAGTCATTAGATTTAATCCACTTTTAAAAGAATTTTTAATTTTATTTATACGAAATTGAGTTTGACGTTTTAATCAAACTGATGTGGAAGCTTCAGAGCTATTTGAATTGTGGGCATAGGATCGGTGTCCCAAAAATTGAAATCCCTTTGATGTAATTCTGTTTTGAGAGAATCATCGGACCATACAATTCTAATAGTACAATTTTTCCTAAATTATAGCATTTCTTTAGAAGAAGAAAAACTATGAAGTAATCAAAGCAACAGCAGAACAGGTCTCTACCTATTTTTTTTTCAAAGAAAATTAATTCAATTGAATTCATCAAACGAACCGCACTGTACATCCATCGATGTTGGTTGATGATGATGACGGCCAAAGAGCCAAGTTGTGAGTTGAGTCTCGATTTTATAGAGACGTGATCGATTGCAGTTCAATCCAAATAATTGTTAATTTTTCGTTCATGGTCTCCTTTTATTAAATCCAGCGCACAGCTAACAGCTCCTCAGCACAGGGCAGTTATAGTTATGTATATAGACTTTGACAAAGAGAAGACCAAACAAAAAAAAACTTCATTGTACATCCATAAAATCAATGTATCTAGATCTTTTTGGCGGACAGTTTTTGTTTTGATTTTTTTTTAATGTCAGAATGTTAATGTTTTGATAGATTGATAGAGCATGTTGTTGGTTTTAATGATATTGCATTTTGATGGAAGTTATATTTTCTCCATTATTTTGAGGGAGTTTCATTGTCAAGGAATTGAAGACTTATGATGAAGTTGATAAATTGGTTTATATGAGCGGTTATCTATATTCAAAGTGAATTAAGGTCAGGGTAATGTTTTGAGATGACTTTTTGCATTAAAAAAAAAAAAAAAATATGGAAATAAAATTATTAATAGTTGAATGGTAGAGCTCAGCTTGTGAGTAATGGTTTTAACTTTCTGCAAATAATTTGGTATTTTTCATTTTTTTATTTTGAGACTTGAAAAAGACGTCGGTAGGAGGTTAACTAGGTGATTGAGTTATTTTTCATTATTTGATGGACATGGTCGAGACAAGTTCAATTGAATTTTTGGTTTTATAGAGAGCTTTGGAATTAATTTTTTTGTTAGTTTTGAAAAGAAAAATTGAGGGTTCTGTGTGGATTGGTGTCAAGTTTATGTTTTTACCAAGCAACGAAATTTGTGCAAGTTTGAAATATACTAAGATCGATACTTGCTTAGAGTTGTTATGTTCTCCAGGAAAATTGTTACGGTTAAATGTTAAGCAATAAGGCAACATGTTGGTTTAACCTAAATATTTGATTAACATTTATAGATTTAACAAAAACTATTTGGCAACATATCTACCTCAAAAAGATTTTCAAGAAAATTCAATAACATTTTAAAATAATCGTAATTGTCACACAAGTTCCTCGAAGAAATCTCAATTAAATATTAAGAATATAAAAGAGTTAATATTCGAACTTGCTGATATTTACTGTCTGTGAATAAGAAAGAGCCTTCTTAAATTACTTAAATTGCATTTGAATTATTTTTGATCATACTTAAAATATCGAACATTGAAATTGTTTTTTTAAAAAATCGAAATCTAAGTTTTTGTTTCCATTTTTCAAGCCATAGCAGAGCTGCGAATTTAATTTATCCATCTTCAAAGCTTCAAATACACAAGTAAACTATTAAAATTGAGTAACATTCGGTCACCAACTCATAGGATGGCAAAACATATTTTAAGGTTCGAACACCAGCTCTTTCATTTCATGAAAAAAGTATTTGTTTTTTTTTTCTCCAGGAAAATGGTTGAGTTTTGATGTTCTTATGCTTAAATGTGAAGATTATTTAACTTACATTCGAAGATTATGGGTACGCAATATATTTAAGAGGCTGGTAAAACTGTTTGACTGGATAAAGTTCTAATTTTATTTGAAAGTCCGGAGTTTTTTCTAAGGTTATTTAAGATATGGTTTACTAAGTACTTTTTAGTGGAACATTCTGGTTCGTGGATTCGATACTAAGAAATTTCCTGCGAAATAGTTTTTTGGACAGTTTGTTTTACTCATGAGAGTGGCCAACAAATTGTGTGGAATATTAAATTTAATTAAAATTAAAAACAATTCTGATGTCTCAATCAAGACTGTTTTCCTTTTGCCCTATGGATCTCATCATATTTTTTCTAACGAAAATCACCTGCACAAAGAAAAATTACCTTACAAAAACAAAAAAAAAAAACAAAAAACTTCTTAAATCAATTTAATGTCCGAAAAAAATAACTTTATTCCCATGAAATCTTCCCACAAAGACACATATTTTTCATCTCAAGTGCAATCAAATGTTGTTGAGTGTGTATCATTAGAGTTATCTTGTCTCAGATTTATGTTCACATGATCACAAGATAAACGTGCTAAAGAATCAAAAGTTAATGGGGAGTTAACTAACTAACCAGCATCAAACTAACGAATAAAAATAGATTCTTGTAGCACAGCAAAATGCAAATGTGTGTGTGGTACATCAAACAAATCAACCATCATAAGTAAAAAAAAAAGAGTCCTGTCATATTCACTTTTAGCTTAAATTGAATTAACTAGCTTTTCATATTGTAAATGGCTCATAAATCTTTATTTTGTTTTTTGTTTTTTGTTTTTTCTTTAATTCCAAACACCATAACTAATTTACAAGAAGTGAGATTTAGTGATGCTGCATCAGCTGTTACTTTAAGACGGATGTTCGAAGAAGCAAGAAGACACAACATATAGAATTTAATGATTTTATACGAGTAAAAATATTTTTGTGTGATAAAAGAAGAAAACACAAGTACCTCTGATGTACTAACATGAGCAACACCATAAAATAATAACACGATAAATTATTATGCCCACAACAACATCAACTTCTTCTTTTTTTTTTTTTTTTTTGCTTTTTGAAATATTCACATGAAGTTGAGGGGTTTCGGTTGTTTTATTTCTCGAATTAACTTGCAACTGGCCAAAATTAATGCATTTTGAATGAAATTTCACTTTGCGCATTCAGCATCAGAGTCAGAGTCAGAGAGCCAAAGTTGCAAGTGAAATGTTTTCTTTAATTTACACTCTGTCGTAAAATAGACTCCAGACTCACATAAATTATTTTTAATTTTAGTATTTTGATGTTTTGTTGCGGTACTTGTAAAAATAAACCCAACTAACATGCTTTGATGATGACAACCGACGACGATGTCTATGACGATGGTGTGATGGTGTCGGGTGGTGTGTAGTGGGTGTTTGGGAGTGAGGAAAATTTAAAGCCTGCCATCTGGAAAATTACAATGTCACACCATTTGCATTAGGTTTATGCTGGTACGGGATTGATAATAGTATGCGGAAGGAACCCATACATATCCTAGCAAGGAAGTTTAGATTTAAAATAATTATTATCGTGTTTCAAGCAAAAAAAAAAATGGAAAAAAAACAAGCAGGATCCTATTTATGACACAATAAAAGCTTTGTCAATTAAAATGAATAATTAAAAGACTTAGCACCAGAAATCAATGGAATTAAGTGAATAAAAAAGATTCTGACAAACAAATTGGCACACGTGAAATAGCTATAACTCAAGCAAAAACTTGGGAAAGTACCGCAAAGATTTTGATGTTGTTGTTCTTCAGAAAGATCAATAAAAAAAAGAGGTATGTCATCACAATTGAACTAAGACAAAATTTTGCCACTAGAAAAATCACAAATAAAAAAAAAACCGTCAGAGGTTATGATTTCAAGTCTTTTTGGCTTAATTGCGTTAAGATTTCAGAGAATATGACAATTTTATGACCTAAAAACATTTTAAATAACACAATTTGCATTTAAAAGACTTTGACTCTTAAAAGGCTACATGACAGTATTTTTTTTTTAATTAAAAAAATGGTAAAATAGTAATAATTTCAATTTAACCTAACCTTAAACATTATTTTTAAATTACAAAATATTGATATTAATTCACATTAATTATGAGACACACACCTTCTATCAACAAAAACCAAAGCCACATCCTAAATTTTCCAATAATCCAATTATCATTATTTTAAATAGTTGCTATTTAATTTCAATTTATCTAATTTATGCCAAGTTTTAAGATATACAATTTTTTTTAATTGAAAAAAAAAAACCTTAACTTTATTGATCGTTAATATAAAAGACTTAAATTCACTTTCAAATGCTTTTATCATGCATGGGTATCTCTTTTATCTCCTAATTGCACTCAATTTGTCATACGAAAAATAAAACATCATATAATTTTTTTTTTCGTTTTAAGTAAGTACCTGCAGGTAAGCGTATACCTTTATGACGACTATAACATTTAAAAAAAAAAAAAAAAACAAATGCTTTTAAATCTTTTTATTATTCCATTGATTGCCGCCAAAATGCCCAAAATTAGCTGACAGCTAATAAATAATTTAAACAGCAATTATATGACCAAGTAAGTGAATTAAAAATCATAAATACACATCAGTGCACAGGTTTTTGTGGGTATCCCTTGATCGAACCGCACAACGAAAAATTGAAATAAAAAAAAAAAACACCGAACACCAACATCAACGTATGGTATAAGCTTGTTAAATTGGCTTAAACGTTACACTCTTAAGTATAAATGATTCGTGTTAACAAGTTGGTTCACAGAAAAGCCACACATTAAATTACTGTGGACACCGCAACCGCCCACAGGTGATTGCATTTACGATTCTTCTTAATTACCCTAACAAAAAAAAAATAAATACGAGTAATCACAAAAAAAAAATCTCCGTCAATTTTTGCAATTTACCCTATAAATTCCCCCCCCCCTCCCCCCAAAGGAATCTGTCTCTATGTGTGTGTGTGTGTGTATTTGTTGAATTAATGTGTCTTTCCTGGTGAATATGTCAAGATCTGGATCAAGCTTAGAGCACTTTAACGTCAGCGTCAACAGCGACATCTAGATATACCCTAACCCACATGTAATTACATGAGGAAACGCTAAAAGAGCAAGCTTAGTTGAGAAGAAAAAAAAAAAACATGTAAAAAAAAAACTCCCAACTAAATCAAGCAAAGGAAGTGGGGTTATAATTTCCATTTCGGCATTCATAAATTTAGCAATAAATCAGTCAATGTAGCCAATTAAAATTTCTTTTGAAGTTGCAGTCTTTAAGCCTTCCCAGACTACCACAACAGAAGCGGCCAATGGGAGTACTAGATGTCAGCCATTTCGGTCATATTTATTAGTTTGGGTTTCATTTTTTTTATTTTTTTATTTTTTTAAATTTGTTAATTATGCAAAAAACCACTTCCACTTAAAGTTTTTTTCAGCAAAATTTTCTATTTTTTTTTTTTTTTCTTATACAGAGGTGGTATAAGGTTGCGACAGAATTTTAAAATTTATTCCATGACAATCTGAACCCCTGGTTTTTAACTAAGATGTTAAGTTGTAGATTATCGAATGTACACAGAGACGGTTGTGTTTTTTTTTTTTTTGTTTTTTTTTTTTTACCGAAACACATGCGTATCGGGTATCGAAAGAGTTTTTTTTTTTTGAATTTTTTTGATAAATGTTGAAACGTGAATAAGATAAGTTTTTTTTTTGTTGTTGTATTTTTTAAATAGTTGTTAGAGGTTTGAGAGTTCCACATAAATTACTTGGGGTCAAATGTGGGGTTAGGTCAGATGAAATTTGTTGATGTGGGTTGGACTTAAGCATTTTGATTCGTTGCGTTGTGTCGTGTGAAACAAATTGGTTTAGAGATTGGTTGGAAATATAAGGTGTAGACTCTATAGATACAGTGTTGGAGGGGAAATCAATTTGTTATAGACGAGATTGGACTTTGTTGAACAGACTGCGTGGCGGGATACTAACTTTCGAGGCATTATGACAGTTTTATCAAAGAATCAGGTGGACTGTGGATACACATATTTCATTTAAATAGATTGCAGTGCCTTAAGAAAAGAAATAAATTGACAAAATTGAAAGGTTTGGCCTCCCAAGATAGAAAGAAGCAAAAAATAATTTCTCATTTGCAGGTTTGCACCTCAACTCTTTCATATTATAACAAATTCATGGAAAATTTCTCAAAAAAAATTATATGGTCGCCGTAGTTTCAAAAATTGCAATGAAATATAAGTAAAATTCTCTTATATTCATTAAAAAACTACAACCAAAATTGTTTTTTTAGCCTCAGGTGGTCTTGGAATACAAATATTTCATTTAGTGTCTTGGAAAATGAAATAAATTGAAAAAAATTTAGAGGTTCGGCCCCCAAAGATACTAAGAGGCAAAAAATAAAATTTCTTCATTTTCAGGTTTGTATATCAACTCTTTCATATTATAACAAATTCAAAGGAATTTCTTTTAAAAAATCATATTGTCACTGGAGCTTCAAAAATTATAGTGCAATTTATTAATTTTCTCCTATATTCATTGAAAAACTAGACCAACAATTCGTTTTTCCCACTTTTTTGAGTTATAATTGCAATGCAAACATTTGCATTCTATTTTTTATCAATTAATTCCTTCCGAATGAATCAAATTTAAACAGGTGGTCTCTAGACTCGAAGAGAAAACTCGAAAAAGGTACCTTCTTATTCTAATAACTGTCTTCAACAGCTGCATCTTCCAAAAAAAGATAAAAAAGACAAACTTAGAAAAAAATCTCTCAGAACTTTTGTATTCAATTATCCTAATGAGACAGTCCTAATGGCTTTGCCACCCGGCTGTTGAAACTCGTCCAAACTGAATGTCCGAAATAGGCGGCTTTGTGCTTTTGTGTGACCCTCAAAAGACAAGCGCACTAGAAGTTTTCTTTCCTGTTTGTCTATCCTTTCGAACTAGGAATCTCCCAATAAGAAAAGTCAAAGATGGACAAAAACAAAAAAAAAATATACAAAGCAAAACCAACAAAAAATTGGAGTAAAAACCTTTTAAAAAAAAAAAAAAAAAACGAAAACAAAGTTTAAATAATGTGCCTAGACTATTCGGTGGCAGAGCAGCGCAGTTATTTTTCTTTATGCAATTTATATAGTTTAGCAATGCGCGCTCGCAATAAATCTCATTTGCTGCTTCTGCATAGGAAATCCTTTTATAGCCAACGCTAATGTGGCTGCACTGAACTTGACACTTGAATGCCCAATTAACAATACAATTGAGTGTAGATTTGAATAAAGAGCGTTTGTCTTGAATATTTCTTATTTCGGTATCTTGACAAAAAATAGACGAACAAAAAAAAAAAAAAAGACAAAAATCTCAAGACCGCAAAGACAACGACAACTATCTGCGGATATCAATTTATCAGTTCTTGGCCAAAAGTGGAACACTGCAGCATTTAGATAGATAAACGAGTACGAATATACCCATTCAATGTGGAGTACTTTGTATGGCGACTATCTCTAATGGTCATGATAGTCCGTCGATCGATCGTCCAGCAGTCGGTCGTTCTTGGTATTCTATAGGATCTCCCCAATGCAAATGTACCGGTGCCGCCAAACCAAAAAAGTCCACTGGTATGTTGGTATTTCAGAGATTCGATTCGGATATCCATTTGGATAAAAAAAAAAACAAAAAAAAAACTCAAGTCAAAAGACAACAACGACTTCCATTCGATAACCCAGTCGGAGCCCCTCGGGAATACATATATTGATCGATATTGCACTGCATTTAAATTGGGAACAGAAATATTCAGTTTTGGCCACAAGAGTTCAATTTTCAAGAGTCACTGGCCAGAATTCCATGTTGGTCAGTGCAGCGGCAATTCAGAGTGCATGTGACTCATTTTTCATCTGATTCTGAAAATCAGAAAATAAAATAAACAGAAAATTGAGAAAAACAAAAAAAAAAAAACAAAAACAAAAACAAGGATAGACGCAGAGATTGTTTAGAATATATTTACGGGAGTGCCGCCACTGCTGCCGCCGATACTACAATTTCAACTGTTTCTCAAATGCCATTAGGAGGGACGCACACTTGGTAATTGCTTTGAATTTACTACCACCTTTCATCCAGGTTGATTGATAAATGTGAGGGTTAGCCATTGTTTGACGGTATTAGTTGTTTCTTGGTCGATTTTTATTTATTTTTTTTTTTTTTTTAACATAGATTTGGACACTTTTTTTGGGCCTACAATGACAGGTATTGTGTATGCAAGTGGTGTTTGGACAAATTTTAGACAGTTTTTGGACAGCAATTAAAATAACTGGGTGGCATATTGTGGTTTGTGTTCTTTTAAATATATGGTTATGTGTCAGTTAGGGATTGTTTTGGATACAAACAAAAAAAAAAATAAAAAATAAACAGAAATAGGTAACAGAACATGACAGTTTTCTTGGTTTTATAACATTTAAAAAAAAAAATCTATAAAAAGGTTTTACATTTGTCAATTTTTTTTTTTGAAAAAGTAAGTTTTATGAATTCTAAAAAGACCCTCTATGAATTGATGTAATTCTATGTAGGTAAGACGTAAGATGTTAATTAATTAACGTTTTTTTATAACTAATTTTTGAAAGTTAAAAGCCAATGGGTGTCGTCAAAAGGAGTATATTATAAGCTCTTAAGTCAAAGGGGTGTCGTTTTACGTAAAGATCCCATGATACAAAACAATTATTATCGATAAAAAAGAAGTAATGTTTGCGCTTCATATAATTTTAACAGTTTAAAGAAGTTATTCTAAACGATTTTTCGAGTTTTGATTTTTTTGTAGTCAAAAGTAGTCAAAATTTATAAAATATTACCTCTGGTATTTATTTTTCGTTCTTAGAAATATTCACTCACCTGTAAAGAAAATAAGAAAAAGAGCATCAGTAAAAAAATATTTTTGTTTTAAGTTTTAGAATTAAAGGTTATAAAAAATATCTCATGGAATTTTTTTTGTGTCAGTTTTGAGATCCATTTACTCAAATTGACTTCTTATTGACACAAAAAGGTCAACGTTTTAAACATTAGAATTCGAAAACCAACATTTAATATGACATTAGGTTTTTATTCAAAATTGATATTTATTTGCCATTCGATAAATTATTAACTCTGCTTAGAAAAATGTTAATCAACATTAAACTCAAGCTGCATTTTTCATTGAATTTAATGTTTTATCTCATTCCATGAATAAACGAGCATCTTTTCAAACAAAAATTTAAATTAATCGAAAGACAAACCACTTAAATCAACATTTCGCGCAATCACATCAAATTATCGCAACTAACTAGCCTAATGTATCGGTTTGCTTGTTTTTTTTTTTTGTATCTATTTTACAAAATTGCCAAATCAGCCTCATTCATATCTAATGAATCCTTAACGACTTGAGTCCATAAATGGTCTTTAAATTCAATTCAATAACATGCAGAAAAAAATACATTTATGATTTCAAAAAATTAAAAAAAAATGAAACTTCATTAAGGAAAGTACCAACAATTTTGAAAAAAAAAATATTTTTAATATTTTCAATTCATAAACACAAGTTGAAAAATTTAAAAAAAAAAAATCCTCAAGCACCTTTTGCACTCAACCTGACTCTATTAAATAAAATCACCTAACCATAATCTCAAATTTAATCTCAACTTAGCTATAATGAAAAATATAATCTCAAAACAACAACAAAAGAAATAGAGAAGAAAAATTCCAAACAACATCAATTAGCATTCGAATTACCACAATAATGCTCTGCTGGCAACGCCAACGCAAAAATAATGAACAGACACTGAGGCTCTGGCTTCAAGTTGTGTTGTGCGCTTGGATATCGGCTCGTCGCGCGCGCAGCTTGTGATCATTATGTTTTCGTAAACAACACTTTAACTTTAATCCGCCATTATTTATACCTCCTAATGGAGACAATTTAATAATTGATTCTCGATGAAGCCCGACCAGATAAAGGTCAGATATTTAATTTCTAAGCTATTTGTTGATTTTCGATAGAATTTGTTATTTGTTTTTGTTTATGATTTAAATAGTTTGAGAGGTGGTGTTGTAATTTTTGGGAAATGCATTAATATTCATCATATATTTGAATTTTATTAAATTTTACCACAACCAAAACAGAAATACTTATGGGAATAGTTGCGGAAATATTTGTGCCAATGTACTATTGAAAATAAGAGCGTATATTACCCATTGAAATACTTGCGGCGAAACTCGCAGATACTCATGCAGAAAAGAAGTAAAATCACTAGTAGCTTTAAAGGCGGTATTACACATTAAAGAAAATCACAAGAAATTAGTGCTACGTTGAAATAAATAAGCGCTGAAAAACCGTGCACAAATCTTCACAAAATCATGAGAGAAAATACGCCCAGAAATACTTGCAGGGATATATACCAAAATACTCAGGACAATTTGGGCAGAAATATCCAATACTTGCGGAAAAACTTGCAAGGCATATATTTTTGCCAGAATAAACCGAAGCAATAATATTATTGAAGATGTTAACAACTACAAGTGGCCATTTGAATAGAAAAACTATTTAAAATAAGTGCAAAATCCAATTTATTGTTCATAAAAACCTTTTTAGTGCATATAGTTGTTCAAAACACTATTTCGTAGACTATTATTTAACAAACAACATCAAGATGAATGACATACCACCAAGGGGACATTGTTTTAATCCGAGTTTTGTTGCCTTTAACAGGTGTTTTCATTTTCTGTGTTTTACTCATTGTTAATTCTTGTACGCCCACTTGTTGTTTGGTTGAATATTAATCACCAAAAAAAAATTAAATCTAACTTAAACTGCCTATCCAGTGGCAAAGACGACGGGATAGATATCACAGGAACATAAATTCTGGACCCAACATACTTAATTTGATTTTTAAATACGTTTATTTAAAAAAATAACATTTAAATATTTCACGATGTGATTTATAGAGGTATTTATGTTTTATAGAGTTAAAGAATATCAAATTACCTTCTCCGATAAAAAAAATAAATTTAATTTGAATAAATCAAAAACGTTACCGATCTCCATGTTGAACTTATTGTTTCATTTCTGATTTAAGTGTACCTATGATTAAGCATCAATCTCAAGAACTATCACTCCCTTTACTTGTCATTGAAAACATAATAAGTGATGATTAATAAAAACTAGGTCATTCGCGTCACAGTTTTTAATCAAAAACATATAACAGAATCAAAGTTCCCACGAAATTTATGCTCAATTGTTGGCAAATTGAACAAAAAAAAAAAACTGTTTCAAACAAAACTGTAATAAAATATAATTTGCCTAGAATTAACGACGCTACGAGAGAAAGACTTAAACAAAAAATAGAAATAGAATCTATTGAACGGAAAAGAACTAGCAAATTACTAATTGCAAATTGTTAACAATTATTATCTATTATTTTTGCAGGCGTTCTATTAACTTTATACCACACCGTCGATATTTTTTTAGATTTATTTTAAGAGCCGTTACAGTTTTAGAACCTACCTACCTTCCGTTGTTCTTGGTTTGTGTATCCGTTCGACAACATTCGTTTGACTGTCCGTCCGTCCGTTCGTTTGTCTATAACTAAGTTGCTGCGGGTGCTATGTTTTTTTTTGTTAAAGGCGGCCGGCTACTCACGAACTCAAGGTTGCCAGCCAGTGTACTCGAATAGGTACATTATCATTTTCAATTGGTATCCGTATTCGGTTGCCACCTAAGTTCATGGCACACCCATGTAATTGCGTTTTTTTACTTTCTGTATCTCTCCTGTGTATATTTTCTGCCATGTTGCACTGGAGATAGAGATTTTTTATTTTACAAATAAAAAACAAATCATAAAAAAAAAACTTAAAGAAAACATGATTCCAGCGGTAGTTACTACAATTTTAATTATTAACAACTCTATAAGCGGTTGATGTTTTTTTTTTGTTTTTTTGTTTTAAATTAAAACTTCAAGCAGTTTAAAATTTTGTTTAGTTGAATGGGCTATAAAAACTAAATGACACGTCATGGATGAGATAAGACAAATAAAATTAAAATATTCAATTTGCTCCCTCAATTTAAACTTTAACATAAGATTCAATAAAACAAAAACTAATAAATACTCCATAACCACAGTATCTACCAACTAAACGGAAGGAGATACAATTGTGCGCAATTAACAATTTTTTTTTATGGAAACAATTAAGCATAATTATTGAAGTGTAAATAAAATTGATTAGATATTAGATTTGAGTATTTATTTTATGAGTTCTGATAATATTGTAGAGTGTAAGGATGTTATGCTTAGTTGAGCGTTAAAGGCATTTTTTTTTTAACTGCTTCTGATCGAACATTTTAAATCAAACCACTTCCGGAACACTAGCAGCACTACTGCATTGTTACTTAGTAATAAATGGTATATTGTATAGTTTTTTTTTTATTAAGAGAAGGAATTAAAACAAATTCATAACTAAGAGAAGACAAAGGCATTCAGTTGATCAAGCTGTCCCAGAAGGAACTGAAAAAAAAAATTTACTGCAATTGGTTTAAATGAAATAAACAACTTGCACTATGCTACTGCAAATGACAAATAATAATGAACTTGACTTTAATTCATAACTTTCTGACCTTATCTCAAGCTTACAGACTCTTTTGTTCGTTCAAAAATTTTAAACAAAAGAACAATTCTTGACAAAATAAAATTTCCGAAGTCTTTTGCTTCTTAAGATGCAACCTCAGCTGACAAAAACAAAGTTATTAAAAAAACTTTTGGTATTTAAAAACAATAAAATTAGTTCCATAATTTTATTTACTTCCCTTAAACATGACATCATCATAATTTACTTCTTTTTTGTTTAAATATTTTTTATTACGTTTCAGCAATTTTAAAACCATAAAACAAATTTTATTACTCATAAAAAATATTGATTTACATTCAGGCTTATAATTTTTTTTTTTTAATAACCAAATCCTCACCATAATTGTGTCACACACACAAGTATTTCATGCTGTGAATCCTTCTTCATTTATAATAAATAAAACTTGTTGGAAAGATTTACGCTAATTACAAAACTTTTTTATTAAATTTTGGTCTTTTTCTTGTAATAAAAACTTAAATTTAAAAAAAAAATGGTTTTGGTGGTAAAATATGAAGATTTACGAATATTGTGTTATCCAGTACTAATTTTTTTATATTGACCATTAAACAAAACACAGGGTGGCGCAAAGTTAAATTTGTAAGTTTAAAACATTAACTAAGAAATCTCAAAAATTGGTCAAAACCAATTTTTAGAAATATTGAACAAGAAAGATATAGGAATGAAGGGGGAGAGAGTCAACAATCATTCTTAAGAAAGTTTATGTTGGCTAAACAACGTTTTTTGTCATCAAAAGTTTTAAACTTAGCGACCTGCTATATTTTTGAAGTGAAAATACTAAAATCGAGTTTGTACATCAGCTCCTTTGTTTTAA
This sequence comes from Meliscaeva auricollis, assembly GCA_948107695.1. Taxonomy (NCBI): domain Eukaryota; kingdom Metazoa; phylum Arthropoda; class Insecta; order Diptera; family Syrphidae; genus Meliscaeva; species Meliscaeva auricollis. Next base: position 51,740,285 of record OX403619.1, on the reverse strand, counting down.
GATATTGTTCTACAAAGAATATAAGCTTAAGCTGAAAAATATACAGAAAAGGGTACTAAATTTATTATAGTTTTTTAAATTTAAGTTGATACTAAGTCTGTAATTAAGTCCACGGCTGCTTCTAAGTTTTTGATTGAAGAAACAAACGTTTTCTTTTTTTAAATTTTATGAAATGATCGTACTTAAAAATGCATAACTGCAATAAAACCATAAATTTTGCACCACCTTGTAAAATCAAACCACACAACTGTAATTTAATATCTCCGGTGGTGGTCATATTAATAAAAATCCATCAAAAATTTACTGCAGGAGTAGTTTCATCTGAACACTAAAAGCCAACCCAAAATTTTCTCGGTCTTCAAATGAATGTTACTTTTTGAGTCCTCCCAACATAAATTTGACATCGCATTAAATTGAAAAATGAAAAAAAAATGAAAATAATAAAAATTCATCCTCATTCTTCTTCCTGACTATGTATGCTTGGAGTATAGTTGGTATGTTCCATCAATGAGAACATAAAAAGAGAATATTGCCGCTCATAAAAAAGAAAGAAGAGCTATACAAAACAAAAAAGTGAAATTTGATGCATGCTTTAGGTGTTTAATATATTTTTTTCATAACATTTTTTTTTTTTTTTTTGAAAACCTGTCATCATAACCAAGTCTCCTTGTCAGGGTTACGATGTCAGATTTTCTCAAAATAAAAAAAATGTAAGCATCTCAAATATTTGTATGGCATTGCAATGTGAATGAAATGAACGAGTAATTTTTATTGCTATGCCCCATTGTCAGTTTGAAGGATTTTTATTTTTTTTCGTATTTTTTTGATTAAATTTGACTTTATTTTTGTACTGTGCCACCAACCAGCACAACCATCCGACCGTTATTAAAGTTTTAATCACACGGAACTAAAGAATGCCAACAAAAGTAGGGCAATGGTTTTGGGATTTTATGTTCACCTTGATGTGCGTTTAATCCTTTTTGGCAATAAACTTACAAGTAAAGGAAAAAAAAAAAAGATTTCAAGGAATTTATGCTGGATTTTAATTTTACAACCAATCAAGTCTGATTTATGTAAGAGTAGGAGATGAAGAAGTAAAATGTCATAAATATTTTTGTGGGAAAAAAAGGAAAAAATGAATTTTTGTCAATATCAAAGTGCTAAATGGACTTACATGTGACTTTTCGACATGTTTTAATTTTATTTTAGCAATTTTTTTGTATTGTGTCATGGTGATGTTTTGACAGTTTTTCACATTTAATGTTGAAAGACTTTATAAGGGAGAATTATTTTAAGTGAAATATAAATTCATGTTTTTTTTCACGACTGATGAATTATATTTAAATCAAAAAGAAAACTACCAAACACCTGTCAAAATGTCTCTATTACAAACTGGAACCTATTTATTCATGAATGGTAACTCTTCAGTTAGCATTAAAGGGTAAAAAAAATCTCATAAATTCCTCATTCGACAGAACTATAATCAATTTCTAGAACTATCACTGGAGGCATAGAAGGGAGAGGGGTTAACGGCTTTAGTAAACCTAAAAGTAAAACTAAACAAGTAGAACCAAGTTAGGTAACCAAAAGCTCTTACCTTTGCAATCAATTACAATATTTAAACAATAATTCTAAAATCAAGTTTGCATATCAAATCTTTTGTTTTATCCTTTTGATCAAAGACATTATGCTCCTCCATTAGTAAATTGAAAATAATTTTCCCACATTAGCATCTATTAATCTATAAATCTTGACTCACTTTTTAAGACCTCAACCAATTTCAACACACAACATACATTTTTCGGCTTCGAAAGAAGCAAAACAAAAAAAAAATACACAAAAAAAAAAACAGCGTTAAATCAACGCCAACTTAAAATGTCATAACAAAGCAGCTATTAATCAATCAATTTCAACGGAATTTTATGCGTCACTCAACAAAAGCTACTGTTTTAACGCCTACGCATACACAAATAATTCGTAGCAGTTGTAATAGTGCTGGTGGTGGAGGTATAAAGTGGCGCAGTGACCGCTGCTGTGATACTTTGATATGGTGGTGGCGGTATTCAAGATTTCTCAAAGAATAAAATAAATTTATCACATTGAGCCGAAAAACGACAAACGAAAAATTGGATCACAACCATCATCATCAGTTGTGGTGGTTGTTTACTTTTTTTTTTTTTTTGCTGTATGACCAAGAAGGTTTTTGGTTACATGAAACGTGCTAAATGTTTTTTTGTTGTTTTTGTTTTTTTTTTTTCTTTGACATAAACCTCCAGTACTCACTCACGTCTCTTCGACTTACGCCCATCTATAAATTAGAATATTGTCATTGATTTACCTGTCCGGTTCTGTAAATTGCTTTTTATTGATTTGTATTAATGGCTCAGACGTTATGGAGACAGACCAGGTGGGTAAACGCACTGGAAATTATGTTAATTTAATATACTACTTGGAGTAAGAGATATTGAGGTGTGATATTTAACATTGTTTTGGATACAGAGATTACGAACTAAGGATAAAGGGAGTTAACGATAATTGAAAAATAATTGGAAAATTAATAAAAATCTAATTTTGACGCTCTGAAAACAAATTTTGGGTTAAATATTCTTGAAAATTAATATAATTTAGTGATGGGGCTATCAAAACTTCTTACGGATATAGATTCTAATACATAATTTATGTTTGGGAATTTCTCTTCAATCTTTGAATCTTAGAAAAAGAAAGATGTCAAAAATTAGGGAAAGTAATTTAAAAATATGTCTATGTCCGGTATGAAAAAAATTTAAATTTAATCAGAAATTATTTGAACTAAAAACCCATCTTATAAAGCATAGATTAAGGGTATTTCCATTAAAATGCTTCTTGTATGCAAAAATAAGTAAGCCTATTAAGAATAATCTCATTCTGAACAGCATAAATAAATATTTATGTACATTTTTAAAAATAACATCAACAAATTTATCAATCAAACTAAAGGCAACCTACGTTACAAAAAAAAAAACAAAGATAAATCTCACGGTCAACTTTGTTTTATGTAAATTTTAAATCTTTGAATATGAAAATATATCCACAAAAAAAAAGTAGACTAAGCAATAAAAAAAATAGGCTTTAAAAAAGTCGTAAAACCTAATTTTACGAAATCATCATAAAATAATTTAGAATCTATAAACGGCAACTATTTTTTGTTTGTTTGTTTGTTTATTTTAACACACTGCATGAGTAGCAATACTTTTATGATCATTTCATTACAAAAGAAGGGGATCTAGACTTACGTTAATAAGGGTAGTAAAAATTAATGTTAGGTATTAATGACAGCTATTCACATTTTATCTTCACATCACTTATTTATAAATAAAATAAATACAACGGTGATATATAGCAGGTACTTTATAGTACTTTACTAAAAAAATATGTCAGCTAACACTCCGATAACGACTCGATTTTACGATTTTTTTTTCTCTCAAAAAAGTTTGTTATTTGATCCAGGAATTAAATGTAATTTTTTCAGGTTTTTCTTTAAATTGGTCAATTTTTGATGAACAAGTGTTCAAAAATATAAACTTACCAATTATTACAAACCAAATTAAAATGTCTTCAATAAAATTGAAATTCTATTTAACTTTTAATTTCAAAAGCATGTTTTTCTTATATTTTTACAAAGTTCTGAACTCAAGTTGCCTAGAATCTTATTTCAGAAAAAAAATCTAAAATTCAGTCAAATTTTCTAGCGTTTTATTTAGGAAAACAAAATATTGAATTATGTCCTCGACCCAATTAATTAAATTAATAAACTTAAAAATGTCTACTCTGGTGATTCATTTAATGTCCAAAATAATATTTTGCCACTAGCTCACCGTAAAATAGTTTTTTTCTAAATTGGATTCTATTAACCACTTTGGATTTTTAATTTATCTTCCCCAAATAAAATTTTACAAACCAAAAAAAGAAAAAAAAAACAGAAGAGTTATGGTCAAAACACATTAAAATCATTTGACACTTAATTTAACCATGAAATTCATTTACATAATTTTTTCATTAAGAGGTTATCTCCATCAACATAGACCAACCAGAAAAGAATGTGAGAGGGTTCTTAAAGATAAGACATACAAATGCGACGCATGTTGAACAGTAGTCGTTGAATGTGCAGGGTTATAAGTCAAAAAGCTTAAAATTTACCATGAATCTAATTTTGTGGGAAAAAAAAGTTAATTTTTCTACAATCAGAAAATAAAAAAAAAATCTAGTCAGAAAATAGTACCCCTTGAATTTATACAATATTCGATAAAGTAGAAATATGTTAACATATTGTAGACAAATCCAGAAAATCCGGCAATTGAAAATTCTCGGTGAAATCCATTCATCAATTATGTAAATCTTGGAATAATGTTAAATACCTAGCTCAGTGCAAGTGCGTCGTGCGGGTATTCATTCGCATCGCAATATTATTTGCCCACCAGAGGTCTAGATTTATTTTTTTTATTTTGTTTATAAATAGTCTGTGAAGAAATGTTTTATTTTTCGCAAAGACCTAATACCGAATTTAAAAAATAACGACTTTTTTTTTATAACACTTTTTTTTATCGTCAAAATCAACTCAATTATTTTTGACAGTTTATTTAATTTTTTGTCATTTTATTTCAGTTTTTGTTTTAATTTATTTTATTTTATTTTTTTTTTGTTTTGTTTTATTTTATTTTATTTTATTTTATTTTATTTTATTACTTAAAAACAAAATTAAAGTAACACCAGCTTTTTGTCTGATTCCATTCAGTGATCCAAAAATCCATGAGAATTCATATTTGCACTGCTAGATTTTCACATTAAGAATAATTACATTAATTACAAACAACTTTATCTCCTAAACTATCATATTGAAATCGAAAATGCCAGAGGTGCAGATGCAGTGCGTCGTCATTTAGAAGAATTCTAGATCAAGGTGAAAAACGCGTGCATTTTATATACAAAAAAAAAGTAAAAAAAAAAAACAAAAACAACTAAAAAATGCAAGTATAACTTTAAGTAGAGTAGGAGACGGGTGTAACAGGTTGCACATGTGCACATGCGTACATTACATCATCATCAGCAATATCATCCAGGTGCTTTTGATATAATTTATTTTTTATTCAGAAAAAAAAATTGTTTTTCACTTTTTTCTTTTACTTCTCTCTATCTCTCTTTTAATATAATTGGGAAAGCTCGTGTGTGTACTTTTATAGATACTTGTCAGAATGTTGAGATACATTAATCAATAGGTAATCAGTTGTTTTTTTTTTTTACTGACGCACATTTAATGGTGTACCGTAAGATTAAAGAGGAGGGGTGGATGGGGGATAGTGATTTTTTTGTCTCACACCGGATTTGGTGACATTTTCTTTTGTTTGCGGTTTATTTTAATTGGATTTAAGTGGATAATCACTATTATTATGGTAAAGGTCAATTTAAGAGCAACGATCTTTGTTATTTCCTTTTATTGATGCATGATGATAGATTTGTTGTTTGTTTTTTTTTTTTTTAATTGATTTTCTATAAAGAAAATTAAATGGAATTTGTATTTTTCTTCAAAGTGTTCTATTTCCCCAATCCAAAGTGTATCACACTCAATTCTAATATAATTAATTCAATCCTAAGCGTTTCATTATGACACTATCAAACATATAGACCTCTTTAACTGTAAAAAGTACACATTTGTCAGAATTTATTGTGCTTGATTTCTGTTTTCATTGTGTTTTACTCGAATCTTAATAGTGTGCCTAGTTTAAAAACAAAATCAAATGACATAAAATTGTTAATTAGTTTCCCCCATATACTTGTATCCATCTATCCACAATAGAACTAGAACATTTTTGTACAGAGTCTGTCTGTTTATCGTCTCTTTTGATAGTTTATATTGGAATTCAATTAGTTTTTTTTTTTTTTTTGGTGTGAGAAGAATAATTCAAGAATGACTTTGGAAGGTCGTTTATGTTTAACAGGTTTTTTTTTTTGTTGGGAATTCTTTAAAGAGAAAATTAGATGAGTTGTGTGAATAAGCAAATTGGATTAGGAGATATTTTGTGAATTTGTGTTTTTTTTTTTTTTGTAGGAATCTATTTTGAATAATTTTTAGTTTTTATTGTGGACCAACCACTGAGTTCGTTAAACTACTTAATTTACGTTTGGCACGTACACATTTTATGGAGATGAAACTAGAAGCTCTATCTATTAATTGGTATTCATTTTAAGTTTACGAAATTTTATATTGTGGAACTGAGTTTAGTGGTTTTTCAAATTTAGTGTGTAAACTATTTGCTAGGGATGATATGCAAAAGTGGTTGACATCACTTAACATAGCGGTGAAGCGGTCGGCTCTTAATACTTTCTATGCTGGAAACTAAGTCTGTCTTAATCTTGTTTATTTCTTTCAACTAAATCAAATATTTTATGATAAATATTTTTGTCACAACAAAGTGTTAATTATAATTTCATAGAACAAACAGCACAACTTCAAGAGTTCCATTAAATTAATCTCCACTGGCACTCAAAATAAAATCTAAAAAAAAAATAATGTGTTGCAATGAGCCAAGGCATCTTTTTTCCGTGGAGGACCATGTTCTCCCAAAAATTTTCAATGACTTGCTACTCAAATATTTAAGAAGATCACTACATGATTTACTTAATTTAAAAATTCCTTTAAATTTTTAAAAACGATTTGTTTCATTGCAATAGTAAAAACTAAAAATCGAGTTTTTACCTCAACTCTTTTATTTAGTTCTGATTGTCGATTCATTTGAGAATTTTGTATCTTTTTACTGCGCTACTATGTATAACAAACATTATCAAACTAAAGTTAATGCCATGATTATTTTACAAAGGTCGTTCCTACACCCCACCTAATCTTAGTTATTATTTACGTGTCGGCTTTTTAAACTTAAGATTTGTAAATCAGTCCAATTGCTCATTCAGACACGCGAATCACGCCAGTTATATCTTCCAACAACAACAACAACAACAACAACAAAAAACAATGGAATCACAAAGCAAAGTAACAACATTTGTTATATAGCGCTCTGTATAGTCATAAAACCGGAGCCGGATGTTGCGGTGTTGTGTGCCTTCTTAACTGTACCATGTGCAATGTGCATGCGCATGCGCAGAATGGGTGGAGTGAGTGTATCTATTGAAATCAAATTTTATGCAAAAAAATATCTCTCATACGTATCAAATGTTAATAGAAACTTCATAAAGATACATTGCTTCGATAGAAGAACACACCCAACACAACCTATAACCATAAGACGTTTCGTTGGTCGTGGTCGGCATCGATGGACGACTACGACTACGACGGACCAACAATGACGCTTTGTCTAAAGTTTAGTTTTTCTTTTTTTTTTGTAATATTATTTTTATTATATGTGTGTGGTCGACCTCATGCTAAACTGATAGATAATATTCTAAACCGTGTTGCAGTTGCAACTTCAAATTGCATCCATTTAGTTGTGTAGTTTGTTGTGTAAATAATATATGTTAAACTGGGGAGAGAAACAAAATTACAAGTGTCGATATTTTGTTCTTGTTGTTTTTTGCTGTCTATAAGTTATGCCAACAAAATAGCCGTAAGTGGCTTATTTGGTCCGTAATTAGGGTGGTTTAAATTATATAGATTAGCTATCAAAGTTTTATACATTAGGATGCCATACAACCAACGACGACGACGACGGACACATATTTGTTTAAATGACTACAATTTTGTAAGAATAAATAATCATTTTTCCCCCCATTCTCTCCTCAATTTGTTCAACAAGAATTCTTTTTCTTGGTCGATCTTGAGTATCCTTTACTGGGGAGAAGTTGTTTATTAGAATAAAATATTATTCTCTTTGGTCTGATGTAATTGCACCATTAAATGTCAATTGTCAGTGTGGACCTACATATTTTGCAATTTCAACTGAACTGTATGTGTGTTCAGTTGAAATTGCAAAATAACAAACAAAAATAAAATTAAAGAATGAAAAATATTACGAACAAAATGAAAAAGGTCAAATTTGAGGTTAAGGTCTATCTTGTGCAGAACAAGAACGTTATGGATGTGGACCTCGTGTCTTTTTTTGTGTTTTATTTGAAATGTCATTTGGCAATGAATCATAATATGAGTGGGTTCAGGGGGTCTGGAACGCGATTATGTTCTTTATGATATTTGAACAAAGGAAGTTCGATTTGATTCATTGAAGGTTTTTATGATTTTAAAGCGATGCAGCCTTGAAATTTTAATACCAATCGCCTGGTAAAATTCGTATTCAAAAAAAAATGAAACATTCTTGACAATTAAGAAATTAAAATCGAGTCGTATTTTGACATAAAAATGATGTGGCCTTTTGAACCGATTACTAGACCCTCTTACAAATCAGTAACAATAAAATATTATCTGAATAGTTGTGAAAAAAAAATAAATGGGGAAAAAAAAGAACTTGACAACAAAATATGTGTTAAAAAATACTTTCTCACTCTCTAGACAGATTGCTCTGCTCTTTGGGTAACAAAAAAAAGACATTTCTTATAAATTTCTATAAGTTAAGCCATGGATTTTAAAATTACTACTGACTGCCTTGATGGCGCCAGTAACAAAAAATGTACTTCCTTACAAAAACCTATTAACTTCTCCTTTGTGTTGTGAAATAAGATTCCAATTTGAAATATTTAAAAAATTACTCACTCATTTCAGCGCACCCAGAGAGCCATTCCCATATTTTTATAATTTTTTTTTTCTTTCATTGCAATAATTCTTGAGCAAAAGAACTCAACTTCTCATGAATGGAGCAAAAATATTTTCTTGATTTTAACTTCCCAAACATGGTATTGAGATCTTAACAACGATCAAAATATTTTTTTTTACAAACAAATCACCCATTTAACAAGCGACACTCTCAAGTACTATACGGTATAGAGCCCAAGACACCACCGCTGTGCAGTGTTGAGTTGCGCTTTATAACATTCCACTCTGGTTAAAATACAAAATCAAATTTAATTACAAAATCCAAGTTTGGTCAAAGCAGCTGGCTGCTTAATAATTAACAAATTGCCACCGCGCACAATTAATGATTCAGAACTAACGACATCGCTAATTACCTCTTCAACTCGCAAGTTGAACAAAAAAAAAAAAAAAAAAGAGGAAAAAAACCGTCAAAGGAAACAATAAGCAATTTGACTCTGGGAACTTTCTGCTACCGCTATACCCGTTTAATTTTTTTTTTTTATACAAATATGGATTATTTTTTGTGGTGAATTAATAAAAACAAAAAAAAAAATCTCCATCTGAGTCATGACATGAAGAAAAGTCAATTATCATTGCCGGGTGGTATTTGGCGGCAACGGCAAACATGCAGCTTCATTGATCGCATATTACATCAATACCCTTTGCGGTACACAAGAAGGTGTGTTTGCGTGCATTTTAAAATAGCGAAACAAAAAACAACACCAAAAGCGAACAATTTTTACTGCCTATAATTTGCCGTTTAGATATAGTTTATCTCTGAATTGTACGCCACATCACCCTCCACCCTGACAAACTGGCTGATGTGTGTAGTGTATACCACCGACCGACCACCCGCTGGAGGATTCATCGCCATCATCCAAAGTGAGACTCTCCAAAGCTCTCAAGACTCCCCCAAAGCAGCCGCCTCCTTAACCTAGAGACACAGACAGGTTGGGTTTTTTTTCTTATTATTTTTTTTTTCATATTTCTCTCGTACGATGTTATGTTTGTTGTTTGATTGTTGTAGGTTGTTTCACTTTATATCTAGATCCAATGTTGTTGTTTTTTTTTTTTAGTGTTATTGTATTCAGGTTATATGTTATAACAAAACATTAATAACATATATTCCTTGTATCGCAGCGCTAGAAAAGTCCAAGCAAGTCACGACTTTAACATTTTTACACACATATTTGGCCTTATAAGTTATTGAGTTATTACTTTGTTGGCGTAGGGACGCCGCCGCCGCCGCCAACTCCAACACCGACGACAACGTATAGATGTTGACTATGACGACGACAACGACGACGCGACGAACTATGTCTGGAAAACCGTTGTTTGATTGCAATGTAGAGATTATTTAAGTATTTTGCATGTATTTTTATGTCTAAAGAGGTTTGGGAGGGTTTTATTGGTCCAATTTTATGATGCTTATAAAATAACTTAAAATAGAGTTTGTAGCTCAGCTCTTTTGTTTGTTGAGAAATTTGTTATTTCGATGGAAAGCATTTTTCTTTCGTAATGTTTATGAAATTAAGATTTAGAAGTGTCTAAAATGATATTAAAAAACAAATTGAAATCAAGTAAGTTATAAAAGAAGATGTTTGAAAATTCAGTGTTGATGATATTTGAATCTGTGTTAGGCTGTTCCTCCACATTATCGTGACTATATTAAAATTTGAACACCTCAAACAAAGTATTTAATTAATTCTTTTGTTCATTCTTAAGTGACTTTCCATATGTTGTTATCCAATCTTTTTAAAAAAAAAGTTTCTTCTGATGTTATCAAATAATGGGTCATTGAATAAGGTTTGTTTTTAATTCTACGATTCTAATCAAATATGTATCAGTTAGAAATTCATTGATTTAGATTTGATGCTGAGTATTTTTATGGCTTTATTTATTTTATCGTCACAGACTGATTTATTTATTTATCTTTTAATCTTTTGTTTTTGTTTAATGAAGTTGTTTTTTTTTTTTTTTTTTTTTTGTCATTGGATTGTGTAGGAGTTAACATTTTAAAAGAATTTTTAGAAATTTTACTAGAATTAAAATTATTTGAATTTTAATTTATTTAATGAGCTGATAAGGAATTGAATAAGTATACTAAACATGGATGTTTATCAGAGTGGCAGCTAAAAACGTGTTTAGTGTTCTTTTATGAAATTAAAAATAAAACACAGTTGATGTGTTCTGTAAATATAATAGTTGAATTTTAATTGTTTTCACATAAATTTGAACGCACTCTGGAATAAGTGAAACAGTCGCCTTAACTTGTTTTCGGATGACTTATTATTTTTCTTGCAGTCGGTACAATAATTTGGTTATTTTTATTAATGTAATTTGGTTCATGCGTATTTGGATATCCTAATTTTCTTACATTAAAATAATGAAAAGAGAATAACAATTTTAATAAATCATATAACTATTTATGCGTTTGGTAAAGTTTGAGAAAAAAATCTCCTTGTTGTAGGTACGTTCCAAATGAGACTCGAGGGAAATGTGAAACCAATTTGTTTTTAGCTAGGTACTCAAACATTGACGGGGTCATAAAACACTGGCTGACACTGCTGTATTGCTATTTTTTTTCTTAAATAAATAACAAATAAAATTACTTATAATTTACATTTGTCAAAATTCCAAAAGAAAAATTCTTTCCATCGAAAAATGTCGATATTTTACCGCAAACAAAAGAGCTGAGCAACGAACTCTTTTTTAAAAGTTATTTTAGAGACTTATTCAGGACTCAGGTCTTTACATGACCTACATTTTTAACATAAACTGAAAGACTTAATGATTTGGAATAGGTTTGATTCAAATCTAGACATCCTGATTGATAGCACTAGTTTATAGAAATAAGTTCCAGCTCTTGCTTTTAAATCTCCTTAGATTTTATATTCGTTCTGCTAAAAATATTGATGTTGCCATCGCTTAGCTGCTTGTGAATTATAAAAATTCACCAAATTCAACTCTGATTAAAAAGGAACAAACACAGTTTATGACCTATATTTCATGGCTAATCTTATATTTTCAAGTTATTCTATCTGCAATTATGTTGAAAGATTGTCTCATACAAAAATTTCAATGAAAACTGATCCTCTAATATCAGATTATACCCAAATAGAACTCATCTTTCTAGCTTATTGGTGTCAAAACGAAAACCAATAAAATATTGGTAAAAAAAAACATCAATTGGCAAACTGCTTCTGAGTATAGTGATAATCCTGCTCAAATACAACACGCAAATTCTCTCTAATATCCAAACACACATTTTTTACAAGATACCTAATCTCTACAAAAAAAAAAAAAAAAACCATTCACCTTCTGTGTAATATAACACATCAATTATTAATTGTATACAAATAAATAATTTATGTTCACTTTTTCCGTGTAGGTACGCGCCGATATTTATCTTTTTAAGTAAAACAGCTAACAAGAAGATGCGCGCACATACATCTTTCACTTCAAAAACAAAAAAAAAATCTTCAGACAGACAGACGGGAAAAAAATAAAAATAAAATAAAATAAAAATAAATAATAATAGTCACATAAAAGAGAAATACTAATAATTTTAATTAAACACATTCTTTTGCATCTGCATATTATAAACAAAAACAACAAAAATAATCGCCATCAGTGGTAAAGTGTTGTGTAGAGTTGCTGGTAGAGCAACAACAAAGAATGGTAAGTACCATCAGCAGCCGCCGCCACCACCACCAGAGCAGTGCTAACAAATCTTCACGCACATATAACATCTCATTACAGAAATCTTTTTGATGTGTGTGCGTTATGGGATTTTGTGTGTAATACGCGCGACCGGGTGTACTTTTTTATACAGCAGCATCAGCATCAGAAGCAGTACGGTTTGAAAAAATCACGCAATCATCTCTTTGCGAGCTGTTTGTTGGCTGTTGTATACCATGCGGATGCGATTAGGCTGCACAACTTACACAAATTGTTTGTAGCATTGTTTATTTGACTTTTTTTGCCTTCTTCTTCTTTTTGAATGTTGGACCGCGAAGCGATGCGGTTTTGGTTTACCCCATCATCACATCGTCGTTGGTCGGTCGTCGTCGTTAGAGTCGATAGTAATAATGGTGGTATAGAGTCTCTCTCTCTCAGAGTCTTATAGATGGTTTTCCCCATTTTTACCATTCTTCCCGTTGCTGATACGAGCTTTTAATTCATCTTATTAGTTAAACCTACAAGCAGCACACGCAAGTCAACCAACCAGCCAGCCAGCCAGCCAAACACTGCCTGTGGTTAGTTGATAATGTCACAACTAATAAGACAACAAGTAGAAATGCGTTGAACAAGTCTTTTACACGCTTCAACAATCAACGATAAAACACATATATTCATTCGATTTGGAGAGTTTTTTTTTTTTCTTTTTGCTTTTTCTTCGATTTTTATTTGATAACTAGGTACAACTATAATACTCTTTGTTGTTTCTTTTCTTTTCATAGGAATTCAGCACAAACTATAGTGCTATAGACGTGTTGTCAATAAGACGATAAGTAATTAAAAATTTGTTAAGACTTGTTTGTTTTTTTTTCTTACGCAAACATAGACTTTAGTCATTTTTAGACATTTTTTTTAAATGTGCCAAATGCGCCTACCAGATGGTTTGGGCTGAAGGAATTAAAGGAAAATACGCATTTAATTTCAATGACACAAATGGCGTCCAGGATTTTTTGCAAATAAAAAAAAATATACAAACATTGGTGCCAGATGTTATTTAAATTAGAAAGATAGTGTCAGATGTTCTATGCTGGAGGCTGTTATTTTAAATTTTTACATTAGACCTTATTTATTATATATTTTTTAAAGAAAAAGCCAAACAGATTAAATTTTTAGAATATTGCCAGACGTTTAGTTCAAACACAATTGGGTCCTGAAATGGTGGAGAATCTATCAGACTAATAAGTCAACGATTTTTAAAGAGTGCCTGCCAGACGTATTTTTCATTCTTACTATTTTTTTACTTTTGATATTTCTTCCACGAATCTATTATGAAGAATTTATTAAAAAACAGACAAAAACATTTCTTAGAGCATTAGATGTCTGCCAGACGTAATACAAATATTATTGTCAAAATATCACTGGTGATTGCAAAATTTACCGGCCATACCAAAGATTCGATTTACCGGACGTACCTATGCCATTTTTGAATTGTCATTATTTTACTTAAGAGTTGTTTTCTTTTGAATAAATAACGATTTTGATGTGAGATCCTAAGGACCTTTCAAATTGAAGTTTAGTGTTTTCTTCAAAGCGAACCCTGGCAAAGCGACGAGCAAAACCTCAGCTGGAAAATCAAAAGTACATTGCACTCTGCGGCTCAGTATTTGAATATTAATTTTTGTGTCCCAAAAAAAAAATGAAGGTCCATATTTTTTTTTGTTGAAAAAATTCCAAACATTTTGAATGTTTCTTCAACGTTTTCTTGTAAAATTCCCAAATAAAAATTCAAATTAACCACAACTACTGTCTACGTAAAGAAGTTGTTTATAGTTTTTTTTTATTCAAATAAAATTTGGTTAACATTAAGGGTATAGAAATGTAAAACTAGTGGCAAACAAAAAAGCAGTTTAACTTCCACATTATTTGACCTTTTAAGGTTCTAGCTGAAAACAAAAAAAAAAAAAAACTAAATTTCCATATATCACACAAAAGATCCAAATTTGGTTAAATAAATGCGCCTTCAATACACCATGATCAGTGATCGCGCACTGATCACGTAAAGAAATAAAATGTGCGGTTGGTCAGTGCTATACTCTCTCGGTCACCCTTTTTTAACACTTCTTCTTCTCTTCTTGGTTTTTTTTTTTTTTTTTTTTTTTTTTTTTTGAAGAGAATAAATATAACAAAACAACTTTAAACCAAAAACGACACCTTTCTGGAATTTCAAATGCTTCCAAATTGACTCCCGGCATCAGCTTCAACTTTATAGCAATGATTCGTATAGACTAACTAGTTCAACTGGTTATATGTGTTATATGTTACGTCCGCTTGAAAAGAAAAACACATATCTCAGCTCTGTTTAGCTAAGAAAAAAAAAAACGACACACACATAAACTGGAACACCATCAGCAAACTCACCACAAGCCACATCACTACACAGTAGTGGCAATAAGCAGCTATTGAAAGACCTCAAGTCCATTTACAATTGTGACGATTCAAATAAAATCGAACTTAATTCCTTTCAAAGTTATTTTTTTTTTATCTTCATTTTGTTGAGGAACTCTCTGTTCAAAAACTGGACGGAGAGTGGACACTCTTTTTATTTATTTTTTTTTTTTCCTCAACAAAGCACAGCAGCAGCTGTCCTCGCCATCACCACCAAGTGTTCCTGCCATCATCTAACCAACCATTCAACCACTAAGAGATCCTTCTCTAGTTTATCTAGAGGCGACAACCTGCATTGGCCCATTGACATAGATTTCTTCTCTGGGATGTGAGTTGAGCGCGAAGCTGCGCACGCGCACATTCTGTAATTTTTTTTTTTTTATTTTTATTTTTATTCTCGTATCTTTGAGTTTCTGTTTTTTTTTTTTTTTTTGTTTTTGTTTTATTTCCTTTGACCAACGTCCATTTGGATCTGCTTTGAATCTTTTTTTTTTCCTTGAAATAGACCACTCACCAGGGTTGTTATATGAAAATTATGTTTTTTTTTTTATTTTATTGTTTTAAGAAATAAAAATGTCAGAAAGATACAAAATATTTAATAATATTTTATAAACTTATTATTTTGAACAATTGTTTCAAAGTGTAGACAATTTTTATGTTTTTTTTTCGCTAAGTCGTGTAATTATCCCTTAAAAATCATTTCCAAGAAAAAAATGGATTCCTTTATACCATAAAATGCTCTTTAACAACCCTGGCGTTTTGAAGACAGCACTTATCTTTCTTTAGCTCCTTGGCAACAAATTGGATCTTTTGAGCTTCGTTTCGCTGGAGTATTTGTTTTTTCTTTTTTTTTTTAATACAAATTACGGCTTAATGGAATTCGTTAGTAATTTCTGTGACAATGAAATGCAATCTGTTCCACAGAATACCACTGAGAGTCTCTTTATGTGCGCCTCTTAATAAAAACCAGCACTTGGATAACTTCGTTTTTGAAACGGGAAATGACGTTGGTGTATGATGATGAAGATGAGGATGTTGCTGATGATGAAGCCAACATGAAGATACCCTCCTCTTCTAAATGAATCAATCTATCTACAGAAATAAATATAGCAATGTCATATCATAAGAAATAGTTTATTTTTGTGCTGCCGCCACCACTTTGAGAGGAAAAAGAAATAAAATGAAGAATTTTCAAAAGCCTTCTTTGGTATACAACGAGTAGTATTATTATTGTGGTGCTATTGAAGAGCTGTTGATGATGAAGATGATGGTGCGCATAGAGTTGGTGACTTTATTTCCACATAGCGTTCAATTCCTTTGAAACGATTCATATAATCTAGTTGCAGCGAGTTGCTGCTCATCAGGAAGAGATACAAATATACAGAGAGAGGATGCTGAAATTCATTTCAAACCATTTCTAGATAATGACTTAACGATGTTATGTGAGTTGTGGTTTTCTATGGATATATATAGATGGAGATACTTTCAATTTTTTTATATTTTCTATTTCTGGTTCTGTTGTGGTGTTTTTCTATTTTTTTATTATTTTTATTATATAGTTGTCTTACTCTCGTTATAAAATGATTAAAGTAAAAGAAATCAAGGATATACTGGTTGAGAAGAATTCCATGAGTGAAAGTCTTCCGTTGAATACGGATTGAATGATCGATAACTATTTGCTGCAAATGGAACATTCTTTCGACTTTCAAATGGACAATGAATGTGGATTTTTTGTTTGTATGTTGAGGCCAAGCACATAAATAATGGATAAAGTAAGAATTTTAGGCATTAGTATGGATGCAGATTTTGATTTTTTTAACAAAAACATTTGTTTTCCCAGAACTACACAAAAGATTTTAATCAAATTTATAGGGTGCATCTATTAACTCTAAATTTTGGAGTTTAAGTAGCTCCTCGTGCTTTTAAGGTTGCGAAATATTCGTTTGGAACTGATTTTCATGAGTTGATTGCGGCAAAAGAAAATGCTTCCCACGTCTAAAATACCTTTTCTTTTATTAGAAAATTATGTTTCTTTCAGCAAACGAATAAATAAATTGAGAAGAACCTTTCCAGAAAGCTGTTTGTTGCAAGAAACTTAACGTTAAGTGTAAAAATACAGTTCATTTGCAACTTAAGGAAATGTCACCCCAAGCAGATTTGCATTTTCGATCTTAATAAACCTTATCGATAACATTTTACTCTTCTTTAACATTTAAAAAAAACTAAAGGAGTGCCATCTGGTATGTGTGATGTCATAACACAAAAAAAATGGAAAACTACAAAAAAAACTACAACAAATCACTGGCGGCAATAATTATGTCATCGTTCCTTAAGACAAATCCAGATGATAAAACCTTACCCATTTCCATCAACATAATCAACCCCTTCTTCTCTATACCTACTCTCTTCAAGAATATTACACATTTTCATACCAAAGAAATATAATTTTATTTTATAGAGAGAAAATCAATATACAATCGTCGACGAGTACCAATCCATGTATTACTGTATAACAGCTTGTCACTTAATTAAGTGCCCTGCCCATTTTCTGCTTTTCAATTGATCAACGCCATTGCCTTAACTGTTAATACACCATAAAAAAAATCTTTTTCCTTGCATCATTGCTTTTAAATTTATCGAAGAAAAAAAAAAAAAACACAGAAAAGAAAAATAATTATTTATTATTTATATGGCGAAAAGTTATTAGACGCGCGAGCAGAAAGCATCTGTACGTCAAATGTACCATCATGATGACGATGATTATGATGGTAGTATGTTTTGAGCGCCCTCTATAGTTTCAAGATAATTTAAGAGAATTACACTACTGGATGAAAAATTTTATCTGGACTTTCTTCAAAGTTCAAAGTGAATATACTCTGGTATTTTAGAAGAGCTTGTAGTTGACTAAAATATCTTAAAATCTAAAAAAAATGGATCCCTAAAATCCATGTTTACTGAGAACTGAAGGAACTTAAAAAGTTTTATTTCCTAGACATTTAAAAGGACCATGTTTCAACACACCAAGCTTTAAAAAACACTTCTCTTAAAGATTAATTCTTCAATTTGTAATTTCTGGTTATAAGTGAGTGTGAATTTTATGAACAAACATTAATTTTACATGAAGAAAATGATAAAAAACTGTCTTAATGAGCAGTAGCAGTGGTGAATTTGTTAAACAAAATTTTCCACATCACTGTAAATTGAAGAGGAATTTCTCTGCTTATTGAACACGCCCTCTGAAGTCCCCTTTACATCTTTGCAAAGCCGCCGCCGATGCCGCAGCGCGCCATCGATTATAATGAAATTAAAACAAAACAACAACAACACCAATAGAAAGAAAAAAAAAAAGAAATAACCATTGTAATTTGCTGATGGTGCTCCCATAAAGTTAATTATTGTTAAAGTCAGTGCACCTCACCCCCAAACACAGAGCGCACAATTCAGTGGCAGCGGCGGCGGCGGTAGTGCGGCGGCAACTACAGCAGCCGCAATTGAACATCACAGCGAGGCTGGGCTGACTGGCTGGCTGAGAGTTTTGCTTGTCTTCACCTTTCGTGCCGCTTTTGTTTTTGTCTGTCTCTTAGATTTTTGCAGACAACATCTCTTCTCGTACAAAAAATTAAAAAAGAAAAAAAAAACAACTACGCGAATGATTATTATAAAATTCCGCTGAAGTAAAATGCAATAAATTAGCAATTATACCGTAGTATTAGATGAATCGGTGTTTTTTTTTTTTTTTTGTTATGTCGTTGTTGTTGCTTTTTACTAACTGACAGCTGGCTGCAACAGCAGAAGCTGCAGTTTGTATCTTAAGTTTTTTGCGATGAATTTCTTCCTTCATGCTTGATGTGAATATAAAGTGTGTTCCATTCAGTTAACAGTTAAATTAATGTTTATTGTTAAACTATTTACCAGAGCCGGCTTCCATGTTTCCATTTTTGGTTTTGTCTTTTTACTTCGTCTTGTGGCATATTGAACAATTAAAGTTGTGTGGTTTTTTTTTTTTTTTTTTGTAGAGTGCTCACAATGTGCTCATGCAACGA
The DNA here is from genome assembly GCA_948107695.1 of Meliscaeva auricollis. Lineage (NCBI taxonomy): Eukaryota > Metazoa > Arthropoda > Insecta > Diptera > Syrphidae > Meliscaeva > Meliscaeva auricollis. The sequence goes on along the minus strand of OX403619.1, from coordinate 51,721,388 downwards.
TAATAATTAAACTTTTGTCATATCCATCCCACCAGAAATGCCATTGTATGCTCAAATTTAAAACAAAACAACAACAACAATCACTACCAAATGCTAAAAATAATTCATTTGCATGATGCGAATTAGTGCTCTGTTGTATCTGTGTGATTTGCCTCAGCAGGGGCAACCCGTGGTAAGGTAGTCTTTTTTTTTTTTTTAATTTTACTTTTGCTTTTGTTTGCATGATGGCGTTGCATTTGTTTATAATATATAGGAGGAGATAATTGCTGGTTTGATTTTAATTTACGATAAACTAATTAGAAAAGTTTATTAGCCGCTATAGTGTTGGTTTGGTTTGGTTTGGTTTGGTTCGGTTGGTTGGGCTTCAGTGAAATGGCATGTTATGATAGGTTTTGACAGATTGGCATATATATTGCAGTTGCAGCTGTCATAGTTGATATCCATGGCAGTGTGGAATTATTATTTTTTTTTTGTGTTGAATTCAGTTACTGTGTCATTATATATCTACTCTAAGACTGGAGAAGCAGACAAGTTTTTAACTTTTTTATTGGTTGACACTTCTGGTAGTCAAATGGCATGATGTGTGGATAAAAGAGGAAGAAGGGGGTGTATTTTAATGACATTAAGATAGATTTGTGGTGTTTTTTTAAGAGATACGTAAGTATTTACTTTGAAAGTCATTTAAATTTGGTAAAAGTGTTGAAAAGTTAATAAATTGACGGAAATCAAAAGAGCTGAGTTTCGAACTCGATTATATAATAAATCTATATTTTTGGATTGCTTGCTAGATTATTGGTTTATTTTATCAGTTTAACATGTTTGTATATACTAAATTCGTATATTTTAGTTCTATTGGTGTTGCCATTGGGCTTGGCGTGGCCATCTATTACGAAAAATCCTTCCCAACTTATCTTTAGAATTCCTGTTAAAACGGAATTCCTCTTCAACTACACGGATAAACAATTGCACGAGTCTAGGACACAGAAGAAACAAATACTGAACATCATTAACATCATTGAAGTTAAGGCCATAAGGTTGCTTCATATAGAAGAGTTCTAATCTGCCAATTGAACATTTATTTAGTGGAAGGGACTTGGTTTTTGTAAACATTTAATCAATCAAGAGAAAATGGTGGAAAAGCAAGAAAGCAGCTTATGTTATTAGAATTAAGACACCTTTTCTTTAAAAATATTTAAGAATATGGCTGGACTTGACACCAAGAAGCTATTTAAAGCTGGCAAACTTTAGCCAACGTCTTACTTTAAAGCAACAGTTCAAACAGTTGATCAATGGATATATCTGACAATTTCACAATAATCTCCTTCATGACTTAATAAACGTCCAAACTGTCTTTTATCTCAACTCCATCAATCCATCAGTCAATAAACTTAAACCAATCAATATTTTACCAATTGATCGAATTACTATTTGCTCTTTTCAATTTATTTCCACCTCCATCATAGAGAGACACATAATTATTTTATAACCCACCACTATCGCCGCCATTACCACTAGATGACATGACAAATCCTATTTGCAAAAAAAAAAAAGTACAACAACAACAAAAAATACACATTTTTGGTTGAATTGACACTAATGAACGTTTCATAATTGATCATTAATCTTCTTTGTACGTAGAGTCAAAGAAGTTAACATGATTGTGTGACAACAGTGCCACTCTCTGATGATGTGTCTCTAAAACCCAAAAGGAAGACGATGCCAAATCTATGTAAGGAAAGACTTAGATTTTTTTTTGTGTACAACAACAACAACAACAACAACAAAACACACAAACAAGATATATGTATGTACAAAAAATGACGAAAGTATTTTCAAATAATATTTGGCATTCGTAACACAGCCGCAGCTTTTAAATATCGAATATCTACCACACCATCTTTGGGATGTTTGACAAGCGTTTGACTAGAAGAGACCAAAGGTGGTTGATGGTGTGCTGATCTCTTGGGTTAACACAACTGTCCATTTATCAATCATTAATAATTTTTGTGTTTTTTTTTTTATTTTTGTAATTTTCAATGATTTCTTATTTTAGAGATTCATTTTGAGCAGTGAGAGTTTTTTTTTTTTTTGTTCATTTTTTTGTTGTATTTTTTTTTTATGTTTCTTAAGTAATTCTCACAATTTTTAGTGAAGAATTAATAGCAGCACTTGTTGATGAAAACAGTCTTAATGAACTTTGACCAATTTCATTTTGCGTGGTTGTCAAGAAATGTTTACAAAAAAAAATAATTTTAAACGAAAGAGTTGAGCAGAAAACTCGATTTTTTACATTAGCTGCAATTAATAGAGTTGATGCAGAGGTATTGACTGTCCAGTTAATAATTTACATAATACAAGGATCAAGAAAAAGGAATTAATCAAAAAAGATCCACATTCGTGTTGTTTCTTATGCCAATTCAGTGATATCACATTCTTCCAAAATGCGAGTGCTGACAATAAAGGGTTAGTTTTAATTGACTGGAAATTGAAATAGGGATATGTTAAAATAAGTTTATTATATAACATTCGTGTAGTGTATTTCTGGAAAAGATCTCTAATTTCAGAATACGATCTCAAGATAGTCCACAGCTCAGATTTGCAATCCAAGAAAAATAATCAATATTCGTGTAGTGCAGCTTTGATAAAAAATTCGTTTGATGCATCAAAAAACTGACCCTAAGTAATACAAACTGTGTTTTTGGGGAAAAACCACATTCGAAATGAAAGAAAAAAAAACATCAAGGGTAAAAGTAAAAAAAAAAATAATATATACGAGGAATATAACTGACACCGAAAAGAAAAAGCTCACAGCAATTTTGTTGAGTTAAAAACTTTCAAATCTTTCACAGATTGTCATTATTTTTGAGAATTTTAACATCACTCATAAAATTAAGCTTTTGGCGGAATAATTACAGCTGCGAAAGATACAACTTAAAAAAAAGACAAGCAACATTCGTGTAGTGTAGCTAATGTCCATAATTTAATTCTGGTGGAAAATGGAATATATCATCGAGTTTCGTTTTAAATCGTCAACATTCGTGTAGTACAGACATTGAAAGTGTTTCTAGATTCAAAAGAACATCTTAATTAGGGATCATGAAAGGGTGACGATCACAGAGAAATTATCATATTCGTGCAGCAAATCTAATAAACAGTTTGTGTTGGTACCTACTTAAACCTGTAAGAAAAATGTTCACATTCGTGAAGTACGTCTAAGCACAGTTTCTCTTGGTTTTTGTGAACCATGCTAAAATGTATAGATTGCATTAAAATTTTTCAGTAAAACACGATGAGTCATATGCATCAAAAGCTATCCATTGGTCCAAATCAAAGCAATTTCTGATAAGTTTTACCTGTAATTAATTATATTTAACAAAAAAAACTAATTTGGTCTCACCTTTAAACCCTTTTCTCTTCAAACTGTAAACCTATTAACAAATTCCACTATATGACTGGCTTCAAATTATCTGCTAGGCCTTAAAAATGAGTTATATGCAAAAAAAAAAAAAAAAGTGGGCTGATGCAAAAACTTAGCTCTCATATAACAACCATTTAAGTACAATTTTAAGCTACATTAGGACACCTACGCCTTGACTGACTGTTTTTGTGTTGTTAAAATGCCGCCATAAATTGTTCTCCATCTCGCTATATCCTCCTTTTAGCCATAACACTCAATGCCTATAAAATCCAATACTTGCAAGGTGTATCATAAACTTACCCAACTATAAGCTAAACATTAACTATCTTATCCTTTAATATACAAGCGATATAATTTCGTAGTGCGATGAATAGAAATAAATAAGATGAAAGAGAGAGAAGAGAGAAATAAAAAAATTGTATAGCAGATAGATATATTGAATGAATTACGTTGTGGAACACATTTTCAACTCATATACCTACCCCATCATGGAACACACATACTTTCCGACCCCTTCTTCTACTTCTTTTTCTTCTCTGGCATGTCACACCACACATCCATACCACCACTCGCTCCATCATCAGTTCGAATCGAAATGCTAAACTGGTCCAACTAGTTCGTTATATATATCTCAAAATCCGCCAGCAGCAAAGCACGTACAATCTGCACTGTATGTGCCAGCTATAAGCTATAAGCTAAGCTATTCCATATAGCTAGCCAGCCAGCCAGCCAGCCAGCCACCATGGCATCGACATAGGCGGTCGCTTATAATGCGTTGTTAGACGCTCCCCGGACTGCAGTTATAGTGAGTTATGTATTGAAATCGAAGTATCCTAAAAACACCCGAGATCCCAGAGTTTTCCATCTTCGTTTATGAGATGGAAAAAATTAAAAAAAAAAAAGTGGAAAGGAAAAAGAAGAAAAAAAACCTCTAGCACGCTTGCTGCCACAAGAATAAATAAATCTAAGCGAAATGAAATCGCAGAAGGTGGATCGATCTCCTCTGAAATCCTCTCCAGGTATTCTCAGTACACCGGCGCATTGCATTGGCAACAATAATTTTTTTTTTTTTTTGAAAATGTGTGGTGGCGGCAAAAATGGAAGAAATGGCAGTGCGGCAGCAGCAACATCAGCATCAGCAAGATGGCCATTTCCTCTTGCGCTTCTGGCTAGTGAGCTATTAATTTTCGTTTCTGTGCGGAATCTTTTCTGTATACTTTTTCGTTTTTTTTTTGTTTTCAGTTCCAACACGGAAGTGGACCTCGTGGTAGTTCCAAATACCATACCATGGCGACTGCATTTCTAGAAATCGTTCTAGATCTTGAGCATGTGGGATTGATGTCGTGTCGCAGCAGTCGTTGTCTTGGTTGTCGTCTCAGTCGTTCCCTGGACGTTATAGACGTCGTCTTCATTGAGTGTCTCCTCACTGGTGGTAAATATATATATGGTGAGATGGTGGTTGGTGGCGTCACCCAGCAGCAACAGCGGCAGCAGAAATTTGTGGCGGTGTGTGTCTTCGTTGTTGTCGGCGGTGGCGGTATAAGACTTGTCACAAAGCTTCGATGTTCTCGAATTTCCGTTGGGGTTATTTTTATTTTTTTTTTCTGTTGGTATAGTTTGTTGTTGTTGTTGTTGTTGTTATTTGTCTCCATATATACTCGAGTGTTTTAGATGCGTGGCGGAAATTTCATTATTTTCGGCTTAAATTACATTTGGCGGGGTTGATGGTCGGATTGGTTTGGGTTGAGTTCGGTTTGGCATGGCTTAGTTTAGCTTTGGCTTGGCATCTTGGCATGGTTCGGTGTGGTGCACAATTTTATTTATCGACAATGGGAAGTATGTTGGAACATTTTAATGACTGTGCTAAAATGTTGTGTGCGGTCGTCGTTGTAATGTGGAATGTTATACGACCAAACGGGATCGTATTTGTTCGGATGATTAATAAAATAGAACTTGAGATTGGAGATGAAATCTAAACAACATCTGGTTGCCTTGTTTGACGCTAAATTGATGAAGATATTTAGAAGTTTATCACAAGAGATTCTTAGATGTTCTAGGAGATTGAAAATAGAGGGAGTAAATAATGGAAATGTCTTCATTTATATCAATATTAATATCATGCTTTTCATTCAGTCTTAAATGCACCTTATTTTCTTTGATAGAAGAAACCCATCAGTGGCAGTCTATTTTTAAAATCACTGCAGCGAAATTAATACTACGAGTTCAAAAGATACAAATTAATTTAACAATATGCCCGTAAGACCTTAGGTCTTTTTTAATGCAAGTTGAACGCCATTAGAATATTACAAGCCCAAATAAAGTCTGAAAAATATAACGGGCCTAAAGTCCTTACATATTTCCTGTGAAATTTCGGATTAATTGAGAGGGATCAGAATTTCAGAAATGCTTACTACCAATTTTTTAACACTTCTTTTGGACATTAAAGGAGCAAAAGGTTTTTTTGATTTTCGTTTTTTGAAAAGCTGTATGATGGTACAAAATCTTCCACACCACTATGAACCGGATCTATGAAGTCAGAAAATGTTTAAAATTGGATAGTTGGATTAAAATTAAAGAAATGTTGTGAATCCTAAAAACAAAAAAAAAAAACAATTTGAAAAAATTGATTTTTTATACTTGAGCAATTTTATGCAAAAAAACTTGGATACTAATGTCAAAAATTAATTCTAATTAAACACATTAAACATAATGTTACATTAACACATAATTTAAAGTTCTTCACTGAAGTCGATAAAACTTTAAACGCTTATAAATTTCTTTCAAACATGTAAAATGAAAGAGTTGAGGTGAAAACTCGATTTTTATTTAATTCTAAGTTTTTGCTTTTTTTGTTTGTTTATATTCAAAAAAAAAAACTATTTTGACGAGGATTTAACCAGAATATGTTTTTTGTTTAACAAACAGTTTAGAGTGTGATGCAATGGCTTACGCATAAGGATTCAGAAATCGCTAGTCAGAAAAAGTTAATTTTATAAATCTGTACTCAGAAGCCCTAGTAGGTGAATTTCAATATTCCTTCAAAAAAAATGAAGCTACTATGTTTTTTGCTAAGCAAGGATGTAAAGGATTCTTGAGATAAGAATTTTTAGATATGATTTTTAAGTGAATTTTTGTTCAATAAAATATTTATGTAAAAAATGTAAAATCACATTAGGACATACCTGTTAACTTTCTTGAAGTATCCGAAATTAATCTGTAAACAAAAAGAAAAAAATCAAAATTTAAATAATTGACAAAACTTTTTCTAATTTATCAGGGCATTTTTTTTTTTTTTATTTAACAGAAAAAAAAAATCTAAAAATCAAGTTTTACTTCGAAACCCACATCCAGCTGACTAAATCCATGTTCCTTCACATAACAACTCAATAAATAATCAATTTCAACCAATTGATCAGTTTTTATGAAGTTGTCCTTAATTTTAAAGAGAGTTAAGCCCCCTTTCTTAGCCTATTTCCAAACATATGATTACCAAAACACACCATGTTATTAAATCATTAAATATAAATCACCCATTGTTTTTTATGTTGCTTTAAAGAAACAGCAAACAAGTCATATATGTGTATCATATGTCCATGGAATGACGATCAATGCGTCATGAAAAATGCAAAACAAATCACTTCAAATTGGCAAACATTTAATATGAAACTCAAGCTTTACAAATAAAAAATTAAAACAAAAAAATCTATGCACGCAGAATATTTTTTTTTTGTCTAAAAAAAACTAAAACGCATAGAGGTAAACCTACCTCTACTATATAATTCAAAACACGCCACCTGAAGCAAAGTAGTGTGTGCTACCTCAGTTGACAGTAGTACCTACTACAGTAGTCAAATAGAACCAAAAGCAAAACAAAAACCAACAAAAAAAAAAGAACAAGATTTCTAATTGCATATTGGAGGCACTGCAAGAGGATAACGCCTTCACACGCATATTTCATCTAAACTAGCTAAAACAATCTGGGGAGAGCAAAAAAAAAAAAAAGAATAAAGTTCCAAACGACCAAGGCAAAAAGTATACTTAAGAGATCACCGGCTTGAGATAAAAACTAATTTGACTACAAAATTACCATGCGTGCTTTGAATCATAACTAAAAATCTCCTCCGCCAACAACACCATCAACCAAATATAAAAAAAATAAAAAATTAAATAAAAAATTAAATAGCGAGGTACTGAAAACTTGAAACACTTGAGAAAACGCCAACAGCCTTAACAACAACAAAAAGAAACATCGAGTGGTAAACTGTTCAGACTCTGCTTTGCTCTAAAGATCTAGAGCTTTGATATAAATTTCAACTTTTGAAGTCGGACACTGTTCCAAGAGTTTTTTTTCAACTTTTTTATGTGTATGGAGCAACAAAAAAAAATTAGACAAGATGAAGAGGGGAACGAGGATGATGAAGAACCGATATATAAAACACCCCCTCATCTCGATTAAAATAAAATATTTTAACTAAGCTTGTCAAGTGCTGGTTTTTTTTTTTTTCTTTAACTACAAAAAAAAAAAAGCAAAATAAAAATAAAATGAGGCGAAAAAAACATGTTTCAACTAACAACGATGATCTATTGGAACACGACGGCACACAGCGGGCGAGATTGGCGAATTAGATTAGTAACAATTTTTTTGTATTGTAATTAAAAGCAATTTGATTGTTGAAAAGAAATAATATAAAGAAAGATTTTTCGATAAATATCTGCGGTCTACGTAGAGTGTATAAGTATATCACTGCGCCAGGCAATATGTGACCAACAACCACGCATCTTTTGATTTATTTTCAATTTTATCTTTTTCTATGTTCAATTTTTCGTTTATCTTTTCTTGTTCATTCAGATAGGTAGATTATTTATGTATCTTGTACTTATTTTCTTTTTTGTTTCTTTACTATCAATTTACCTTCTTAAAAATTCAACAGAACCATGAATAAGCACCAAAATTGAGTTTAAGTGCTCGAGTGTTTGATATTCAATTGAAATTAAATAGAGCATCGGATGAAATTGTGTTTTTTTTTATGGCTGAATTGTAAAAACACCACCACCACAGCATGATTAAAGTGTTTGTATAGGTTTTGAATCATTGTATGGAGGACTTAGTGAAATCAGAATTAAAAGAATGAAATGAATGGAAAAATAACAAAATACAAATTAAAGATTCATTGACTTTTTAAGAGGTTTGTGAAAACTGCTTGAACTTTTGATATTAAGAATTATTTGTAATAAAATTTGGTATGCAGAGCTTGAAATAAACCTCCTAGGTTCGGTTTTCAGCTCTTTTGTTCAATTTATATGGATCTGAAAATAAGCAAACGCAAGTTTTATCTCTAAAATATGGTTCACTATTCAGGTTTTTTGTTCAAAAAAACCGATATCCTAAAAAATATCATTTTAATTGAGCAAAAGGAACACTCATTAATTAATTTTTTACTTAATTACTGCTTACTTTTTGAAAAAAAACTCTCTTTCAAGTTTTCTACAAAGAATTTCCTTGCATTGCAATTGCTGCTTACTTTGTGAAATAAAAACTCTCTCTCAAGTTTCTAACAAAGAATTTCCTTGCATTCTATACATTACTTATTTTTTGTTCTTATTAAAAATCATAAAATTTTGAAGTTGTCAATTAGTCATGAAAACATTGCTCTTAAATACTTGAAACAAAAAAAAAACAACAAAGACAAAAGGTTAATCATGAGAATAAAACCAATTAAAAAGTCATGTTTAATATTGAATGTTTTTTTCTTGTAAACATATTGAACATTCCTCTTTATTAGTGAATCAAAAAAAAGACTATATAAAATAACTACCACCAGAAAAAAAAAACAAAATTCCCTGCATGATCCATGTCTACAGTGTGTCCACCAATAATGTTAACGCAATTTCCCTCCAAAAATTTAATAAATTACCAATTATCCGCTTAACTGGTAAGAAACCACCATAAAATTCAACAAACAAAAATGAAACAAAAAAAAAACTACTCTCCTCCTTTTTTCGGTACTGATGGTCGCATCACAATTACATCGCCTTACTACACATTTAAATCTTCGACGTCCCTCTTTAAAACAAAAAAAAAAAAGCATTTTTAGCAAGTTTAGTTTTTTTTTTCTTATTTCTTTATTTTTTTTTTGATAAATTACCAACAATAATAATTACACATTTCTCCCCGGTTGGTTGGAATGTAATTTAAAACTTCACGCAGGTTTGAGTCTTTTTGTTTTTATTTTTTTTTTTTTTCCTTTACATGTTTTGTATGTTTTTGAAAGAAACATTGCATAATAAAACTTGATCATCATTGCGTATATACACAACATTCAGTAATTTTTCGTCACTCTAAACGTACGATTATGCGTGTTTTTATGCCTTTTGGTTGTGTGTTGTGTGTGCATGATGGGGGCAAAGGAAGAAAAAAAATAAAAAAATAAACATTCATAAATGTCGCCATGGGGGGTGAAATGCAAACCACACCACCTCCTTTAACACACCACAAAACCCACCAATTATATGTTTTGCCAAATGTAATTTGTTTTACAAACTTCAGAACAAGAATTTACAATCGATGATAAAATAATATTTGTGATTGAATATTTTTTTTTTTTTTATTTATGAATAAATTAAATTGAAACATGTGAATGTATTTTAATGCAGAAAATTGAAAGCAGTATTGGCGTGGTTTTTTATTTTAGCAAGAATTTAAACAAAAATTAAGTTAAGTTTTTTTCTTTTTTGTATTTCTTAGATCTTAAATTTATTTTTAAATAGAAAAACATGTTGAACATACATAAATGGTTAACAATGAGGGTTTGCAACAAAAAAAAAAAACACTCTGTCATACAACACCATCTTATTGACCTAAACGACAGGCCTAGCCATTATTGACTCTGCAGTATTTAGAGACATTTGTTTTTAATTATTTTACATAAGAATAAAAAGTGGAATCAAGATGTATTCTTGTGTAATTCCTCAACTTTGAAGAGTTGAGCATTCAAACTTCTTCAGAAAATAAACAAAAATTATCTTTAAGGTTTTTGCTGCCAATAATGGCTTGCTGTTTGTTGAAAATCTTGATTTTCTTAATGACAAAAAAAAACGTCCTTTACCTCTTTAAGGTGAGTAAAACAAGTGTTATTTATTTTTAGCTATTAACCGATATTTCTAAATTTTTTTTCAAAATCAAGTTTGTTGCTCAGCTCTTTTATTTTTAGAACTTGAAAGCAAAATGTATTGTTTCTCATTGGTTTTGCAATATTTTTTAGTATAATTTTATTTATTTTATTAAAAAAAAAGACTTTTCCCTTGACAGTTGCAATGTGACATACTAAAAAATTGCATAACTTTTCAATTTCGTTTCACAGCATTTTTTTTAGTCTTGGGAAAATCTGCATGAATTTCAAGCCAAACCAAAAGCCATCAATATAGGTTTTTTTGGGTTGACCGCAACATGCTTATACCCAAAACAAGATACAGTTCGTTTGCCAAAAAAAAAAAATATATGTTTGTAAACCAAAAATTGCATTACAAAAAAAAACTTTTTACCTTAATTCGACGATGAAATTCTTTTGTTCTCCATGTAATCATCTTTTTTTTTGTTTTTATTTCATTTTACAAACCATCCAGGTGCTAGACGTTAAAATTCAATCTTCAACTAAAAATAAAAATAAAGAAAAACACATACTCGTGCATTTGTACGTACATAAACAATGTGTCTGAAAATTTCTTTCTTTACCGCGTTTGCATACGTCCTCGTCGTCGTATTCGGTCGTCGGCGTGTCGTTCGCGTCTTGAGTTGTCAGAATTTGACAAGAAAATTAACTACAGAGGTTTCTCTTCTCATGTATAAAGAGTGTAATGTTGTGTTTTATTCTTTTGGTCAGTTTTGTGTTTATTTTGTTTTTTTTCTTTTTTTAAATTTTATTTTAAAGGCTTGCCTGAGGGTTTCTTCTTCTAAAAACCAAAACAAACAGAGTGGGAAAATACGACAGAAGTCAAGTGGTATGCATTTTTCATGTTTGACATGCATTTTCTATGCATAATGCAAGTTAACGCCCAGAAAAACTGTTTGAGTTGTTCAAATTGGCGCATAGTAGTGTGACCAGAGTGGGGTTATTTTAGAAAATTTAATTTTTTTTTTTCTGAAGAATAAAATACGAAAGATTAGATCAGCTTGTGGAATAAAACAAAAAGAGTAGTTGTCGAATTTTTTGAACAGACAAATTATGAGTCAAAAGTGCTTATATCATTATTTTTGGGGTTGAATATAATAAAATATTTCCTCCTCCATTTTGAACAAATATTTAATTATTCTTTTGAAACCTCAAAATTATAAAAAAAAAAAAAACTAAGAACCTAAAAAATGATTTGAAGATTATTTCAACAATAAAACAGCCGTAGTACTTTAAAAAAAAAAATCATTTTCTACAACAATACTTTAAACCAGCTGGTCACCTTATATTGGCATAACCAAAGCATTTCGGATTGATAGATTGAAGATAATACATGATCTTTGGCAGTGTGCCGGAATAACCGTGGGAAGAAAGAGTTTTTCAACTTCATTTTTTCTTGTGTGAAATTCTTATTGCTAATAAAAAAATCTATGTTTCCGGGTCTAATAATAGTTATAATATTCTTGCCTTCAAGCCACTCAATATAAGGACCATATAATGGGAACAACTACACTTGCTATATTATATCAATGGGCATAAATTAAATACCAAATTGCATTTGCATAGTCTACAGCAATCTCACAAATCATGCGATTCAACACTTTGAAACATTTAAGACCCCATTATGGACATTTTCACAATAAAGTGTTAACTGTTTAAGTTCACCGATAGAGAGGTCTTACCTTGATTCGTATGATGTTGGCTATTTGAAGAGAGAACAAACGTTTTTTTGATATATCGTTGACATGTTGATTCTTTAATGTTGATTGACAGCACTCGCGGTTGTTCATGTTAAGTTGTTGGGTTTTGTGTGTTTTGTCGTGGGTTTTATTTTGAGAGAGAGAGAAATTATTAACACCTTTTATTAGGATAAATTGATGTTAATGCATTGGATGATGTGCAAAATACTAATAAGTTGTAAAGGCTTATGAAGATGGGTAGAGTATTTTTTTTTTTTTTTTTTTTTTTTTGCAAGGCATGAAATTGAGTTATTAGTGCTGAAGATTTGATGGGCATTAAGTGATACTTAGAATGAGTTATTGAAGCAATTTTTAATTTCAATTCTAGTATAACTTCGCATATTTAATGATTAGGGAATGAAATAATGTATTATTTTGGGGTCAATGACTTGAATCAACTATTAATGTGACTTAAATGTGGCAGTTTACGCGGAAGAAAATTAATTTAGATTCAACATAAATATATTATCTTCGTAATGATTCTAAATTAAGTTAATTTTTTATGGGGTAAAGTACCTCTTTTTTGTAGACCATCATCATCATCAGAAGCTTGTTTAAAAGATATTATGATCAAAATTTAGAACTCAGATTTATTTATCAGTTTTTTTTTTTTTTTTAAATCTTCCCCGACGGAATTTATTCACCATAATTTAGTGTTTAAACATATATTTAACAGGAATCTTTCTTATTTGAATTACGGTTCAAATATTTTTTCAACAAAATTATGATTTCAGAAATTATGAATCAAAATTCCAAATCTATAGAGATTTTTTCTAGAAAAATGATTTTATTAAAAATTTAGAAATAAATTGTATTAAAAATAATTCTGTTATCAAAATTTCAATTTAACAGAATAATTACTGTCTATATTTCAGCTCATGACTTGGCAAAGTTTGTATCAGAATTAACCAAAAATAAGGATATTTCAACCACTTTCTTGACAAAGTTCTAAAATCAGTTTAAAACTATAATTTTTAGCTCTCAGTTTTTCTTAAGAAAATAAAATAAAAATGAACCGATTTGAGTTCTAATTTTTACTTAAACCGAGTTTTAAGAGCTAGAACTTTTTCAAGAAATTAGCCAATAGAGTTTCACTTTTAGATCTTTGATATAAGTTTTTTTTTTTTATTTGATAATTTTTTTATTATTTTTAAGTCAACTCTGACTTGTTTTGCCAGAAGGCGGAATTTAGATATTTTTATAAAAATGTTTCAGTTTTTCAATTTGAGATTTCTGTTGTAAGAACCTACTTTTAAAAATTTTGTTATGAAAATTTTGATTTGAAATATGTAGGTACTGATATTTTGAAAACAGAATTTTGCTTTCTAATTTTGGCTTTCAGTGTTATTTTATTAAAAATTTTCTATAAGAATTTCATTTCTCAAAATTCTGATTAAAACGTCTTTTTTTTTAACAGATCGTTAATAGAATTTTTTTCAAAATATCAGTTTAACATAAATTTTGTCTATTAGATTTTTATCAAAACTTTGTATTTTGGATAAATTCTTAATTTGTTAATCAAAATTTTTGCTTTGTAAAATGTAAAAATAAAAACTTTGATTGCAGATTTTTTTTGAAATTTCTTTCAAAATTTTTGGATAGAGTTGAACAGTTTACTATTTGTGTTTACATAGCAAAACTTATTTTAAAATTTCAACAATTCTTCACATTATCACTTCCAAAAACTGAATTCCTTCTGAAGGCCAAACAAAAAAAAACAAACAACACGATTGCATCATAACACCGATTAACCTAATTCAATCGATCAATTTATTAAACATATACATATGTATGCTGATGCTGATGCTGATGCTTTTAAACATTGAACACGCTTGATAATAATAACCTCCGCTTTTTTATTTTTTTTTTCTTGTTGTCTGATAAATCCACTCAATAAACATTTCATTTTGACTTTAACACTTCAATCCAATCAGTAATTTACCCCCAGGTCAAAGTGCCATAATTATTCTTCTTTATCATCAGCAGCAGCATCATCATCTTCATAGTTTTCAAGAAGTTATAGCTAAGCTATGGTGGATTGAAACAGAAGAAAAACAATCAACGAAAGAAGTTGTATGGTATTGGAGAAGAAGATACTCTTAACTATGTTTTATCATTTATAGTAGAAGGCAAAAAAAAAATACAAATGCGTATCCATACGTTTGGTTTTAATTACACTCAAATCAAATGTCGATTGCTTTGATGCCAAAGGGAGTTGTTTCATGTTTTCATCTGAGGTTTTTTTTTTGTTTTTGTTTTAAGTGAAGATATTTTTTTTTTTTTATTATTTTGTTGCCTATTAATCCTCAGTGGATAAGTTAAATGCTGCCGCTATGCTACCATGTAGAAAAAGAAGCCGCCACCAAGCAATGTTGTGATGGTGAAAAATATATAAATACCCCCGATAGCGTTTTCATCAATCAATATAAAATAGAAAATTACTCGAAAGGAGGGACCTTTGAATGGCTTCTTTCTTGTATGGTTTGTTGTTGGCGGCTCTTTTTTGTAATTTTTTTTTTTTTTTGTATTTGTTACAAAAAATAAAACACAACATCAATATTAGAAGACTGCTTGGGGTCAGGTTATGTACTCAGTTCGGGTAATTAGTAAATTTTAAAAACAAAAAAGAAATAATTCAAAATCGTTTGAGGCCTTAACAGTTTCACACACACACAAACCCTGAAACCACACGTTAAGGCAGAAGCTAATTTATTTTTTTTTTTTTTTAGATTTTAAAATGTTTTGGCAGAAAATTATAATTTCGTGTTTATCCAAAGTTAAAGGGTGAAATTACAAGACTAATTTTTCACCATGAAAAAGGTTTAGACATTTTTTTTTTATTTTTAGCTACTGGCTATTTGATGAAATGTTTTTTTGTTGTTGTTGTTTTTTTTTTAATTTGAAAAAAAAAATTCTTTCACGCTTGTTTGTTTATTTATTTATTTATTCTTGTTGTGGTTGTGCCATCGCCCATCATTGAGATTTAAACGATTATCACGGTGTATTTATGGCAGAAAAAAAAAACACCAAAACAACAACAAGAAAATACAATGCCGCTCTTTGGATGGGTAATTTATGTGGCATTTTGCAATCTTATCGGAAGCCTGGGTGGAGAGTTGGAAAATTTATTAGTCGCGTTAATATTTCATGGCATTTTAAGGCAATGAAAGTGATTTATATGTCTTTGAGTTAACCCATGATCTTGTGTTGAAAAAGATGAGAACCTACTTATCTACTTAGGATTAGTGGAATTCTTTTTTGTTCTTGTTTAATTGAAAAAAAAAAAAATCACTGAAATTCAGAAACGTATACAAATTGTATAAGAAACTGAATTATTGAAGTAAAATACTTAAGCCTAAAAAGGCACTTAAAAGAGTTTGTGTAGATTTTCATTTAGTCATTAAAGTTTTAATCTTCTTCTGATGACTTGATTTAGCTTGTTGTGTAGTATATCATTAGACCTTTAAATTTCTATCTTAAAAAAAACGCAAAAAGTATACATGTGAAATAACAGCAAAACTTCAAGGAATGAGGGAATTTTCATGGCACGAAGAAAAAATATTATAAAAAATGTTATCACCCGATTGAACAAAACTCCTTTTAAATTGGACTCAAAAAATTTTTTACAATAATTTCGTTTTCTAATGAAATAATGTTTTCCAAAATGTTGGTGATAAAATTCAGTTAAACAGATTCAAGCCAGGTTCGAAATTTAAAAATATATTACTTTTTTGGATTTCTTTAGA
The DNA here is from genome assembly GCA_948107695.1 of Meliscaeva auricollis. NCBI lineage: Eukaryota > Metazoa > Arthropoda > Insecta > Diptera > Syrphidae > Meliscaeva > Meliscaeva auricollis. Next base: position 51,705,316 of record OX403619.1, on the reverse strand, counting down.
AAATCTTTTGTCAAACAGAATTGAGTTATAAGAAATCAAAATTCTTTTAAAATACTGTACTAATATTAAAAAGCACCTATTGAAACTTCTATGGCTGGGGAGTACTTACAGATTTTAGTACTAAAAAAGAAAACAGCTATAAATGAAAATCGAGTTTGTACCTCAACTCTTTCATATTACATGTTTGAATGCCTAAAGGTATAAAATTCAGATCGTTGAAGACTTTAGTGAAGTACTAACGACCGCAAGGTCGTAAATCTATGATTTGGAGAAACTAAACTGAGTGTTGACATAAGCAAGACCTTCCAGAGAGCTTTTAAGTGCCTGTTGTTGAAATTTCAAAAAAAAAAACTAATTCACGAGCATTCTTTCTGTAAAATACGCATTTTTTGTAATAAGTGAAAAGAACGTCAAAGAGCACCTTAATAAAGATATTTTAGATTTAAATTATAGAACAGCAACGAAATTTATTACTAAAATTGTGATCGGACTGTTTACAGTGGTATACTGGCTTGAAAGATAAAAAAAAAAGTGACCAGAATTGCTAACGGAACTGTGACTCAAGTGGTAACCGAAATGATAACTGGAATAGTGACGGTAAAATGATTATTGGAATAACTACTGAAATGCTGATAAGAATGGTCAACAGCCTATTTTGTATTAACATTTAAAAACTCAAACTTCATGCCCTCAATTCAATTTCTGTTGACCTTCAAAAATAAAAAAAATTACTCTGTCACTTTTGTTAAAAAGATTGTAAAGTTATTTGAATAGAATGGAATGTGACACAGGCAACGCCTTATCACATTATCACCATTGGTGGTACATTAAAAAAAAATATTTAATTACTCCAATTAAACATTAATAAAGGGCTTGGCATGACATAAAGAGAAAACATAAAAAAAGAACAATTCTTACACAATTAACTAATAACTCTTTATATATCAATCATTTTCTATACATGAATGTTCTAACTATTGTTTTCATTTCTTTTACTATTCAATATTAACCCAAGATTGATTATATAAACAGCATGAAACTAATAAAAAATTATAATTCCCGCTGAGGTGTTTTGTTTTCATAATAATAACAATAAAAAAAAAAGAAAATAAAACAAAGATTATGATTAACCTTTCGCATATAATAAGATTTTTGCTATTCAAGTCCGGTATTCAAAATAAGTTTATTTTCTAATTAATGCAAAGTAGAATAAAGTTCATTATCTTTTATTTTTTTTTTACACACACGAATGTTTGTATGTTGGTATGTGACCTACCGACTCAATAATCAAAAATAGAAATAAGAAATAAAAAACCATATATTGACATAAAGCCTAACAAGCTTACTTTATTATAAATGTCATAAAAAATGAGAAGAAAAAATAATAATAATTATAATGCGCTGCCCTAAGCTGTAAAATGAATTAATGCCGCCATTGACAGGTGTTGGTTTATTGGTTATTGATGACCGCAGATGTCAAAAAAGATCATATTGATTGAACACCGCGCAGTAAGCACAAGTTCCTGCTTGTTATGATATTGATGTATGACATATTGATTATAGGTCGTTGGATAAGGTTTATTTAGAACGAGTTTTTTTTTCTTTTTACATATTTTTATTTTTTTTTTAAGGCCAAGCTATTAGGGTCTACCAAAGATTGAGACAAAATTGATGTTTATTTGATGCTTAAAGCTAAATAAATTGATTGTGTTTGAAATTTATATATTCCTCATTGAATTGGTTTATAAATTTAAAATATTTCCAACATTCCATGACATACATGAGTAAGACCGACAGAAATACATATTTCAAATATTTCACAACACTATATCATTTAACACTTGATAGTTCACATCTGTTATTTAAAAAAAAAAAAAAAAAAAACTCCATGTAATCTCGAATAAAAATGAATTAAACAAACTCATTGCTGCACTAATAAGTTCGATGCTGATAGATGGAAGATCAAAGCATTAAATTGCCGCAGCTTGCCGACAAGCTCTTTGCATTAATTACTCAATTTTTTTTTTCTTCTCCTATTAAATCTGAGTTCGACATGATTTCTTCAGTTCATTTGCGCAATGAGAGCTCCTCGTAAAGAAGAGAGAAAAAAAAATAACTAAAACTTGATAATCGATAAAAAAAAGTGCTTCAATAATAATAATTTTATTGAATCAAGCCGCGTCTTGATGTTAACATTTTGATAGAAAAGCTCTTTCGTATTCATTTTTTTTAAAGGTCATCCTATGAGTTCTCACACTCTTTTCATTTCATCCAAAAATTAGGTCAAACATTTTTATCGATTTTCAATGCATCGAATGCAATCAAGAAGAAAAATTTCCATAGAAACTTTATTCAAATCAGTTTATCTTCATTTAAATCAGAAAATGAAAAAAAAACAACAACAACAAGAACCATTCTTGTGGTACGTCACCCCTGTTGTGCAAACGCCACAGAGTTCTATCAATTAATTAAAAGATACCATCACCACCTCATCTGCCTGCAAGAATGAAGTGTTACGATTATTTAGTTTTTTTTCAATGGAAAATGATAATAAATTTCATTTCAGCGCATGCTGTTTGTAATCAAAAAGATTAAAACAACAATAACAACAAAAAATAAAAACAAGATGAGATTTTGATAAGACTTCTTGTAGGAAAAAAAAAAGGGGCTTTTGTGCAAAGGTTTTGAAATAACACTTGAGACTTATTTACACGTCAAATGGAGGCTTGTCTTTTTCTTTCGTCATGTTCTCATCTTTTTTTTATTCTTCTGTCTGTCTTGGCTGTCATGTTGGGATGTGATGCATCGAGAGAAAAATGCGACGAAATATGTTTTCTACTTGTCGGCTATTGCTGTGCATATTTTTTTTTTGTTTTGTGGTTTTATTTATTGCAGAATAGAATGAAATATTTACTGAAAGAGTTGTTTAAAAAAAAAAACAATAATTTGATTGCTCTAAGGAACTGCTTGCTTTTTTCTTATTGGAATAAAAGTGCAGGGCAAGCTTGTTTCTGTTTAACAATGGATAGTGCTACTATTTGGCTTGAGTAAATTTCCAATATTTCATTGTTTTAGCATTCTAAATCCTTAAAAAAACAACTTTATTTGAAGTAGAAACAAAAGAGTTAATGTGCAAACTTTTTTAAAATAGAATTTTATGTTATTTTATGTCAATATGCGAATTTTAAATATTCTCTACAACTTTTGATATTTGCTGATCTATAGTGTGTTCTGATTTTGGCTTCTCGTAACAGGACTTCTCAGAAATTCGACATCCAGCTTGATTGTATCATCTTGGACATTTAAATCTTCGTTTTACAGAAGCGTTATCAATCATCCGTACAGAAATGTTCTCTCTATTGCTAAAAAATCTTTCTAATGCAACCAAATGAAAGAGTTGAGGTACGAACTTATTTCTGATCAATTCAAGAAAATAACTCTTATTTAATTTTCAGTTCTCGCATTTTGTGATATGAAGATTGGAATTCTTACTTATTCCCTCTATTGCTTTAAAATATTCTTGAAAACAAAATAAAAGAGTTGAGGTACGAACTTGCAATCAACATAAGTATGTAAATACTTTTCTTTTAAAATCTCGCATTTTGGAGCATGAAGATTAAAACTCCTGCCTTTTGTCTATTTTCTCCCGAAATTTTCTTAAAATTAAATGAAAGAGTTGAGGTGCGAATGAGTAATCAATACAAATACTTCTTTTTTTAAGTTCTAGCATTTGAAGGCATGAAGATGATATAATCTAGAATCTGTTGCACAAGTAATCCGAGGGTGAAATTGATGCCTTAGTAAAACCTGGACTTAGAAATATCAAGTCCTGTTACGAAAGGCATAAAATCACACCACACTTTATAGCAAAATCAACAAAAATAAAAACAAGAATGTGACTTAAAAAAAGTTTGTATTTCAACTGTTTTAATTTATTTACTATACATTTTTTGGAAGCATTAAGAATGCCTGGAAAGTGAAAAAATTTCATAAGCCGTGAAATACATAGCATAAATATGTTGGTTACCTAATTTTTAACTTTGCATCCGGTATGCCATTTAATTGACCATTTTGAATACTCACTAAAATCTAACTTCCTCAATGCCAAGCAAATTCTTGTGACATCTATATACTATTCCACTTTAACTCTGTTCCACCTGCTACTTTGTATAAAAGCCTTAAGATGACTTGTGACATTAAATAAATAATAAAAAAAAATAATAAAACAGTGTATTTTCTTAAACTATCATTCAACGCTTGCGCAAAGATAATAATCAGTTAATCTTCTCCGTACAATTTCAACACACACATAAACACAAAGAAATGTTCTTTTTAGCGCCAATTTATTCCAATCAATGGAAAGCTTCGAGATACATCTGTAATAGCACTAAATCGAAAAAAAAGGCAGAAGAAAAAAACTAAAACGCTCTTGAATTATAATGACTAAAAAATTCTGATCAAGTAGTTTAACAGTTTAGTGTGCGCTGTTCGCTTGGCTCTATTCTATAGTATCAACTCAAAAGAAAAGACATTACAAGCTCAAACTCGCTATCGATCGATTACAATCAACGCCAATCGCGATTGAAAACTTATTTTTTTTTTTTTTTGCCTCTCTTCTAACCTCTTCTCTATCATGAGCTGAGCTGATGCTTAATAGAAAAGTATTAATGATGATGGTGTTCGTTCCGCAAGCTCAGTTTTAGCTCAGTTTGCTCCATCATCCCCACAAGGGAGAGAGCGCAACTATATTCTATAAGAAATAAGATAGAAAGATACTTTATCTTATGGCCAAGAGTTTTGTGGCGCACCAGAGTGATGCCCCTAAGGAATTCTAGCAATTTTAATGACCACAAATACCAAACCAAGAGACACACTTTCGCAATGGATATATACAAAGTTACGTAGAATAAAAAATACACACAACGATATAACAACCATGACAAAAAGAGTTCACCATCATGATCATCAGCAACAGCAGCACACCAAGTGTACACAACAGACAGAATGCTCAGATTGATGTATCTCTATATTTATGACTTCTTGTCGCATCTACACCGCATTCGATGGACAGTAATGATGCAAACGCACTTGATGGACAAACAGAAAAACATACATGACCAAAAAATATCAATCACTTGAAAAATTATGAAAAGTACCAAAGGGCCCATATGGAAAGTCAGATAATAAATAAAAATGTATCGTTTTTGATTTTGTATTATTTATCAAAGCCATATCAAGAAACTTTGTAGTTGTAGTCAGTTACACGTCTAGCAAGGCTCAAATTTATAGGATTACAAATTTGTCAGCCTGGCTAATCCCTCTCATAGTGCTACTTAGGGTACACGATCCAAAGTGGCACAACCGGACACAAAATGTCAGATTTCAGTCGAAGATAGGTGCCGTATCTATCGATATGGTGTTTAATGTGTGAGTGTGTTTGAGTAAGACAGGCGTAGAGAAGCGGAAATGTAAACTGACTCATTAGATCTATATAGGCAAGACTAAGCGAATGATTGAATTAAATTGACTTCTTTAACGAGCTGTGTACAAGTTTATAACTTTAAGATCTGTTCACTTGTGAATGATTAATTTAAATCTTGATCCGGTGGGTCTTAAAACCACACAAACCTATCAGAGTTTATTGGTTTTTTACTATAAATCGAAAATGAGGTTAATGTATGGATTAAAAAAAATATTGATTTTCCCTCTAAAAGAAAAATAAAATATGTTTTTAAAACAAAAGAGATCATTGAACCTATTCAGCTTTATTATGAGGTCTAACAAATTAGTTCCACTTGCTTGCAAAAAAAAAAATCTATTGATCGACAAACAATTAATCATGAATTTGGTTTGTATTTGTTTTTAAGATCCTAAACAATATTGGCATTTTTAAATGTTCCTCAATTAATTGATTGTTTTTTCGCACCATGTTGATTCAAATTCAGCCCTAGGAGTAAAAAAAAAATGCTAAAATCCATTAATAGTCTATGAAGCAAAAAAAAAAAAATAAAAACAAAATGTTATTGGAATAATAAATCATTTGTCAATAATTAGTTTTTTAGGTTGATGAAAAATTGTTGTTTTTTTTTTGTCTGCTACAAATCTACAAAATTAGTGAAAAAAAGGGTAACCAAAGTGGCAGATTTAGTGGCATACAAATGGGGTCACGTTATATAAGGGCGTTAAACCAAGTTGTAATTTTTTATATGAATGCTTTTGGGTTAATTATATGAAAGATTAATGTTGGTTTTTGGGTTTTTTTAATTAAAAAAAAAATTAAACACCGTAAGATAGTTTTAAAAATTAATTGTTATTTTTTTTTCAGCTTTATTTGCAATTTGAGATATGCGTGTTATATTTTTCACACGAAGCTTAAAAGTTCAAAGAATTTTCGCCGACCTTACAACAAAACACAAAAAAAAAAAGAAAAATTATTTTAAAGGTGTTTGTCTTATGACAGTTGTACCCTGAGAGATATTTTTTTTTTTTGTATAGAAACAACACAAAATAAAAACGTTTTAGATAATTGCCTTGTACAAATGATTAAGTTTTAACAAGTTTTTATTTTTTAATTTGAGAAAATATAATTTGGCTTTTGGTGATAACCCAAAATAAAATGGTAATTAAATCTTTCCGATGACATATTTTTTTTTTTGCAATATTTTTAACAATGTCTTGGATATAAGAGTAAAACTGTATAACAATATTTCCCGAAATTAAGTGAAATTGACCCCGTTAGCTACCGAAGCACTGTTTGTGAGATCTATCAATCCATGCAACTTAAACAATTATCGTTAATATTTCTAGCTAACCGACCAGCATAGAAGTGAAAGCAGAAAGGCGTAATACAAGGTCATAGACTATCAGAGAACCGCACTTCACAGGACAAAACATGGATTCTAACAAACGCTTGAAAAAAAAATGAATTCCTTTAAGAATGATTCGTTAAGTTATGTTTTTTTTAGTTATAAATGAAAGAGCTGAGCTTAAAACTTGAATTAAACTGACATTACTTTGCAAAATTTCACAAATTCAACCGAGATTTGAATCAAAAGAAAATACACCCTCACATAAAATAAAAGAGCTGACCGACGAACCTTATTTTCATTACCGTACATTATAGGAATAGCGAAAAAAAGTCTTTTTTGTTTTACCGGCAAAGTAAAAAGAATTTATGATCTCATAAAACCTACCTACATATATTTTCTCTTCTAAATCACAGTTCTCTCCTTCTCGGTCCTCGTTTTTGTATTTTTTACTCATTCCTATACAAAGTCTCTGCAAAGTTTAATTACCTCCACACTATTACCTACTATAGCGGTATTAATTGTATGATGATGATGATTTAAGTTAAAAAAAAAAAAAAAAAAAACAGAAAGAAAAACAAGCGGCGTTTGTGTTGCTTTTATGAGAGTAAAATAGATAGAAGTAATATTTTCTCACAACTGAGCCGCCTTTAAGTGCACAAGCAAATTGCAAAGAATTTATAATCGATTTTGTGGAATTTTTTCTTATATTTTTTTTTTTTTACTTAAAATACCGCCAAGAGCCTTTTTTGAGATGGAATTTTATAAAATGTCATGTGCACTGCCAGCGTTCATTATGTGTGAGTTTTGCTTTTAGTTCCATCAAGTAAAATTGAAAAATTACTCAACAAAGTGATTCATTTTGTTTTGAAAATAATTAACATTAATTATTTAATTGCAAATTACAAAGTTATTTTTTTTTTCGGCGAGAAAATGGGTAGATATTAAAGCTATTTTAAAAACTATACCTTTTAAGGTCACAAAAAATTAGGCCTCTATTTAGCACTTTTAAGATAAAAAGACCATAATAATTGAGAATGCAAATTAAGTAATTCATATGCTTCGTTTGTTTTTTTTTTTTTAACTTTAATCTTTGTCAAGATTTAATTTGCTTACTTATTTATGATGAGAACAAAAAATGTTATGAAATTCAATTCTTTTTATTAGGTCTTCTGAATAAATTTTGATAAATTTGATTTAAGGTTAGTTTTTATAGACGATATCCAAAAAACTCAATAAAAAGAAAAAAAAAAGAAACGAGACAGACATTCAAACGTCATAATATTTTTGATAATAAATTGATGAAAAAAACCATGATAGTGGGATTGATGTTTATCTTGTCAGCAGCGTGCGGCACAAAGCGGCGGACGACGAATGGTTGAAACAAATTTAATACATCAGACACGATGACGAGATGATGTGATGTGTTTTATCATATAAATTCATTGGCAATGAAATTGAAGACAAAATGAACAGAAAAAAGGCGTTAAACATAGTTTTTGATTGGCAGATGGAAGATGTTTGAATTAATTGGAAATTTCACAAGTGGGCGTAATAGATTGGTGGAGGTGCTATATCGAATTCAGGAAACTTGGTTTATATTTTGTTTGATATGTAAATTTAGGTGATTTTATTTTTTTTAGTGGTGTTGGATATGGATATCAAAAATATTCAACAACCATAAACACATGCTTATGGTTGGGTATTAATTTGGTGGCGGGGAAGCATTAAAAAAGCTTTTTGGTCGTGGCTTAATTTTTATAAACCCATAATGGTATATTTCCATTTTCATAAATGTCAAATATCTACTTATTTACCAATAAACAAATTAACAAAACGAACAGGAGTTATAATTTTACAAGAAAATCATAAGAACTTGAAAATTGAAAGTGAAATTAATAAAACAAAAGAACTGAGCAGCGAACTCGATTTTTTTTTTAATTGTTCTTCGATTCAACACATTTTTCGTCTATTTTTGTTGTTAAAATAACTGACTGATGCACCTTCTTTGTGTAACGGTAAATTCAGTCCAATCATTTCTTTAAAATTATGTCTATTGCTTCATTAATTAAGTCATCGAAATTCATTGAAAGTCTTCTAGAAAATACATTTCTCTGATTATTATTTTATTTTAAACAGCCAATTATACAATTTTGTTAAATTTACAACTATTGATACAGATACAGTATTTTACTAATTAAGAAAACAAAATTCATGGTTAACAACCGTAAACAGTTATTTTTATGGTTTAAACTCATCGTCATCATAAACATCACTGATGAGCAAATAAACTGTCAATAGAAAGCGACAGCTCAATCGAATTTTTACTTAGAGCAGTTTGTTTTGCTGAACAAAATTATCATAAAAACAACAACTCTCACATCAAAGTGACTAGAATATTTAGAAACTTATCATGCAAATGGCTAATGACTATTAATTCTTGTATTTTCTCGTACAAACAATGTGAACATGAATTTTTAGTAGATTGATCAAAAAGCTTTACCGAAGACTAAAGATATTCAAAATATATTTTTTTCTTTTGTGTTTTTGTAGTTTAGTTTTGAATTTAAGAAAACTACAAGACCATAAAGTTTTTCTTTTTTCCAGTTTTAAGCAGAGAAAAATAATACTTTTAACCATTTTATTTACACAAATTTAATTCACTCAAAAATTACAATTGAATTAAAATTAAGTTTTACTTGAAAAAAATCAGATAATTAGTTCAACCATTCAAAAAACATTGCAAAAACAAAATTACTATGCTTTTTGATACAAAAGTAAAAATAAATTAATAGTGTTTCTTTTTGTGTATAAAATGTACATTAGACTGTTTTTTTTTAAACAAATTTTCTAGACGTTAAATACAAATTTCTGGCCAAATTTGAGCTTTTTATTCTAACATTTAGAACTCAATCTTTCCATACAAATTCAATTTAAAAATTCAAGTGACCTCAACTTTAAATTGCGCTTCTAGATGTCTAAATTTATACAAATTTTTCTAAAATATTAAAATTCATAATTAATAAATGCTGTGATTTTGAAAAGTGTCGGTAAACACATCGACCAAATCTTTTTTTAGTTAAAATAAAAATTAAAGAAACATTTACTATTTTTAGCCTATTAGGTTTCTGAAGCAAAAAACCCTTTGAAAACAATGATGGCCGTATACAATTCCGTGCGAAGATAATTTTGGTTTCACCTATACAATTTATGAAGGAAGAAAATTGCTTAAATCTCTGAAACTTCAACGCAACAATTACATAAATAATTGCCTAAAACCAATTTGTGCGTATGTTTATTAAAATTAATAATTAATTTCCTGTGATGGAATGTAACTGAGGAAGCAATTTTTATTTCAGATTAGAAGAATTAGAGACTGTTGACTGACTGTTTTTGAAGTATTTAAGGCCATCAAATGTGAACTTAATATTTTACAAGTGAAAGTCAGGTTATAGAATATTAAAGAATGTTAAATTTTGCTCGACCCCAAGATATTAAAGAAAATTCTATGTTTCAAATTTACCTACGGTAATTGTATTCTAAGACCATGTTATTCTTCAAAATCGATTATTTAATTATTGCATTTTTATGATATTTCTTCAATCAAATACCAATTAATACAAATTAAAAGAAATGCAAATATAATCATATTTAATATCCAGCCTCTCTACATCATATCTCCCCAATTAATTTATCTTCACAACAATTTTTCAACTCTCGAAAAATTGACATCATAAACAAGGACTGTAAATTAAAAAAATGATAAAAAAATGGCATTTATTTATCTCTCCCCATATGGTAAGAAACTCTTATTCCACACACCAACTATGGAGGAATCGCATAAAATAATTTATGATCTCAACCATCTATTTGCCAATCTTCAAACGACACAATTTACCAATTAAACAACTTCTATATGAATTGACTTTGTCAACATTCATTAATTTAGGCATAAATTTTTATATGAAGATATTTTTTTTTTGCATCCAGTATCTATGATTTTTTTTTTTTCCTTAAAGATAAATGTACAAGAACTCACCTCAATTTTATTAATCACACACAACTTTTAAATGCAGCGCAAAAAAAATATCACTTTTTTTTATATTTATTTTAATTTGTGTAACAGCATTCCAGTTGGAATTTAAATCAGAAAAAAACCATCGAGAGATAAAAATGTAAAAACATACTCGCGAACTTTTAAAAATATATAATTCAACAATTTTTTTGTTGCTTCTTTTTAATTAAAAAAAAAAAAAAAAAAAAACAAATAAATTATTTATTTTTTTCTTCTCACACACGAACTCAAATTAACACGAAATATAAAAAATTCAATTTATGAAAAATAAAGTATTTGACTTCGGTTGTTTTATTTTATTTATCACTCGACTTGCTGAGTTGTTTTTTATCTTTGCACATATTTTATGCTTCTTCGAAGAAGAAAATTGCGTGCACGTGATTAATAACCATGCTGATATTTTGAATCCATTAATATGCAAATTAAGTAGTTTACAACAAACAAAATCTATAAGAAAAAAACACAAACAGGAATTTTTTGTATTTTTGTAGTAAACAAAATAAAAATGTATTACTATTGAGAAGCACTTGCACTTTTGATTTTTTCTTTTTTGTATTTTTTGTTATTTATTAAAAAAAAAATAATAATAATTACTACCAAACACTGAAACAGATTGAGGGTGAATAATTCAATTTTCTCAATGCACAAAAACACATCAAAGATGTAAAAAAAAATACTTGTAGTATCTGAATTCTGATTAAAATGGTTTTACTCCAATTATTATACTATATGAGGCCATTTGAATAAATTAGCATTGAGTTGGTGTTGCTGCTGCTGCTGCTGCTGCTGACCGGGGGTTTATACTCTCAAACACACATGTGACACACCGCACACAACTTGTCTGTGTTTTGTTTGTTTTCTTTCTTTTTCAAACATAAATTATAAACAATTAAACTGACAACAGAAATTATTATTATCTCAAATCCGGCTTAAGCGGAACAAAATTTCCTTTGAAACGCCTTTGAATTTCTTCCGGGAAATGTTGGGCTTAAAGTTGTATCTTTTCTTCTTCACACAACCAAAACTCTCATAATGACACAAGCCCGCGATGCCATATCAATGAGGCTGTCAAAAAAAAACCCGCATCACAAATTATAATAATCAAAATCAAACGACACAAAAAGCGATATGAGATTTAGCTTTAAAAATAAAATCAGCAAACAGCATAAAAAGAAGAACAAAACTTAAACCAAACCAAACTAAACAAAAAAAAAAAAACCGAACAAGCAAAACAGATACAAAAAAAAACCCACAGCGCACAATCAATCCGGTAAGAAAGACGTACATAGACTGCGAGAGGATTTACCAGGTGAGCTTATGCTAAGGCACCAACCTCTAGAAGACCGACTGACCGAGTAATACAGTACTGGTTGTTGGAGCTGTTAGAGCTGTTAGTTTGTACGCGGTGTTATTGCGCTCGAGTGGTGTGTAGTTTGGTTTTAGAGCTCTTGGCATCATGATCATCAGCGTCATCATCATCATCATCATCATCAGCAGCAACTCTGCACCACCTATGCGCCACAACAAATAAAAAAATCAACAACAACCCAACCACCACCATCACCACCACCACAACCATCAACAGCAAGAAGGAGCACAGAGTTGTGAGTTTTCCAAGCTCCAAACTAAAGTACTCATTCTGCACTTCTTGTGATGCACACTGCACATGCATGAAGACAAGTTTGCTTGCCTCTTGCAAAAGGTTGGTGTACTCTTGTTTCCTCTTCTTCTTCTTATTCTTGTGAATACTTTTAAGTGTTGTTTTTTTTTTTTTACTTTGTTTGTATTGGATTTTGCGGTTCTCTTCCAATGAGAAGCAAAAAACAGGCTGTGGCTTTAATATTCAACCAATAAAAAGACAACCTACAAAAAGCTACCACTGGAAAGTTGATAAAGTCTAAGTGTATTGGTACTGGAAAGTGTTTAAGAGAATATGTTTTAAGAGAGGGATTTTTTCTACAATTGTGTAAGTGTAATGATCAGAATTTACAAATAGAACCGTTTTACTCTTTTGAATAAATGACGAGATGTCTCTTGCGCAGACTAGAAAGAGACATTTCAAACAATAAACAAAAAAAAAAGCTTGCACCTCAACTCTTTTGTTTTGGTTTATGGCAAAGAAAGATTCTTTAACTAAGCCATATTAATCATTATCCCTTTTTCACAATACAATTTTGTTTAAATAAGAAAAGAAATTTATGAAGTTCTAGCATCAGCTCTTTTGTTTTGCTTGTTTTGGTCAGAATAGGGATAATTTTGAAGCGACGGATGATTATTATAAGACAGCAACCAGAAGATGAAAATTACTCAGAACAATTCCTTACTGAAACATTAAGATAATATCAGCAGCCGAAATCAAGAGATCTGATATGGCCTGATCTATCTCCAAAGCTCGATGATCACGTGAGGTAGAACCAATTCACTGGCTTGCAAAAATAAAGTTTTTTTGTCCTTTATATAATTTTTTGAAATTATGTAAGATTAGACTTTTCTTAATCTAAATCTGGTTTCAAAAAAATTCCATCGCACACATTTTTCTTAAATTGATTTAAAAAAAATTTCGAGATAGTATCGTGGAATAAAAGCAGAAGGAAAATTATATCCCTTGAAAGTCGTTATAGAAAAGAAATAAAAAATTTAACACTCTGAAATGAGTTAAAAAAAACAACGGTTTCGTGACCATTTCCTCTATCGGTGGTAAAGTAATTGGTGGTTTTGTGGGACATCTTTTCAGATCTTTTGCTGAGAAATTCAACGCTAGATTGAATACATAGAATTTTTCACTCACGTATGAGGAAATAAATGCACTTACTTTTAATGGAGCAATTGGCATATCAGGCGTGGCTGTATTGCCTTTGGAATTTCCAGTTTTATCGTACTCTTATCCATATAAACTGTTCGATTGGAGTGTAATGCTGCCGTGAGAGCCAAACGTCCCCATTTTTAAAGTTTAAACATTGATTGTTTCCGTGGAATACTTGGACAGTCAATTTCTGAATCACCAAATGCTTCCTACACTTCAAAAATCATCTATTCACTAATCTTTGTACTGGGAATCATGATTGTAACTTCATACGATGCATTTCTTCAGTCACTTATGACCCAACCACCAAGGGAAAAATTTATTGGTTCTTTTGATGACCTTCAAGCATCTGGTCAACAAAATATAGCTACCACAAGGTCATATCAAAGAGTATTTGATCAAATTAAGGCATGATTTAGTGAAAAAGTATTCAAATGTATTTCAAAAATTAAACGACGAAGCATTTTTTTAGATTTCGTAATACTCTGAAAACAAAGTATTCCTTCACAGTATCTAGTATTACTTGGAAAAACTATGCGAATCAGCAAAATTTCTTTAATCAAAAATTATTTCGTTGGTCTGAAGAATTACATTTGAGAACAAAACGTGCTAGCGGCTTTTTGTATGAATGAAAATTCAATTTATAAAAATATTTTGAATTTTCACATCTTAAAAACACAATCTAGTGGATTGTTCGATTTCTGAATGAAGAACTCTGTTTATGAATTACTACACGCGGGAAAAATTAAAAATTTCAACTATGAACTGGACCGAAAATTACGACCAATGACAGTTGAAGATTTAAAATGGATTTGGATTATTATGTGGTTGACATTGACTGGCGCTGCTTTTATTTTTATTGGAGGAATTTGTATTTTTAAGTGGATGAATCGATGAAATATTATTACTGGTTGTGATTAAATATTAATTTAGGTTTAGTTTTCTTGATTTGTAATTTATTCACAGTATTACAAAAATAAATTTGAATTGTGTTTCTTTGTTAATATATCGTTGTTTGATTTCAATTCTAAGAAATGTCCTTATTTATTATTTTCCATTAACCAACAAGGTTTATTGATTTCTACTATGGAGCTAAGCTTCAAATTATAAAAACAAAAGAATTGTTATCCTTAAATGCATAACTTTATCAAAGAAAAAAGAAAAACAAATATTATAGCAAGTTTTAAGTTCAGCTCTTTCGTTTCCTACAACCAAAACTCTTTCTCAAACTCAAAATTTCATCTCTCACATCCACAACATCTACTCTTTCTGCAAAAATAACAGTATTTTTCTCTTCCGCTGCCAATGACTCTTACTCTAACAACAGAGTGCAACCAGCCCCTATTGGGATACCAAATAGAAACCTAGAAATAAACACATTCGTTGATTTTTTTTTCCATTTTATGCTTCTTCTTCTGCTATACATCGCTTTTTTACTACGAAACCCGTTAGTTTTGGGGGGATCTTATTCCTATAACAACAAGACATTGTTTTTGATTATCTTTTCTTCCTACTTTCGTCCTCTCTATAAAGCAAAGTTGTTCGAAGTGAGACTACGAGTATCTACCTATTCGAAACACAAATCGTGCGCATTGGCTTGCGTTATATTTCTGCTGTTGCACCATCTACAGCATTCGTGTGTGCATAAGGTGCACACAGCACACTGCATTATACTCAAATGAAAGAGCAAGATACAAAACAACAACAACAACAACAGCAACTACGACGAAAAAAATGATCAGGTGGATAATTAATGTGCTGCCAGAGTATGGTCGATGGTCGATCTGCTGCTGGGTTTTGTTGTGGTTGGTTTTGATTTTTTTTTTTTTTCTTTTCTTTTTTTTGATTTCATTACTTTTTTGTTTAGTTTGGTTCAACAGTGGTGGCGTGAGTTGTGATTTTTTTTTTTTTTTGCACCACAGCACAAAACTAGCAACCTACCATAATCTCTCTTTGGTGTTAGTTTATGCTTTAGGGTGAAAACTAACGTACGAGTATTTGATGGATGTTTCTAGGTGTCTTACCACTATTTGGGCGGACTGAATTTTTAAACTATTATCAATCAATTGCACAGCGTGGACTCATCATTTTTTAGCAATGCGAAAATAAATAAAAAAAAAATTCAAAAAATATAAAAAAAATTAGCAAAAGATCATCAATCACTTTCGAATAGTTGAATTTGACCATCATGTTGTAAGTTTGTTCAGGGAAGATATAAAGACGATGAACAACTTTTTATCTGACAGAATGTTTTTTTTTTGTTTTTCTTCTGCTCATAATGTTGACCGGATATTTTTAATAAATTACAAATTCAATCAGATAATTGTTGAGAAAAAAAATAAAAAAAAAAAAAAACAATCCACAGGTAGAGAATTTTTTCCTCCACGCATCAGATCAAGAGGAATTACAGTCCTTGAGTGTCGCATGTTGTCATGTCAACAGAGCGAAGAAAAAAAAATGAAGACATGCTTTCTGGGTACCCTGGGTCGTCATCAACAGCGTCCCGTCCCACCTCGTCGTCAGTCGTCGATCTTTGGTTGCAGCAGAGTAATAATACTGCAAGCTTAAGTAGTCTTATTGATGATAAATTAAAAAAGTAATTTAAAGCTAATTACTCAACGAGAACTAGTTGGGGTCTAAGTGTAATCATCATCAGGGGAGTGCATTTAGAGTTCTCAATATAATGAGAAGAATTAGTCAAGATTTAATTTTTATGTTGTCATCGCAATTTATTTGATTCGAGGTGAAAAAATGCTGTTTTAACGGAAGTTTTGAAATTCTTTTTTTTTTTTGTTAAGGCCTTGAAATTCTAGAAATAAAATATTTTGGAAAATTTTATTTTAGAATTTAAGTCTCTGGAAAATATAGTGTTTTGACGTGCAGTACACTAAGCTCCACCAAATTTTATTACTTAAGATCCTTTGGAATATTTAGGACCATATCTGAGCTCAAAAACTTAACATCTAATTCCAGTTTTTTTGACAGTAAAAAATGGTATAAAGTTCATAAAAAACTGACTTAAGGATGTCCGAAGAAAGAATCATTTTAAAATATGTTTTTTTTTAAAGAATTTAAAATATTAAAGAAGAAAATGTAGGAAGATTATGTTACTCTAAGATCTATTAAAAAAAAGTCCTAGAAGGAAGAACTTGCATTTAATAATAAAGAAAAATAAATCAATTAAGATGTTTTTATTCTGCTTTTATATCTGTTTATCTTTCCATGAAGGTTTTGAACATTCTCCTTCAAAGTTTTCCCTTTTTGATGTCTAAATTTTGAATCTTTGATAAAATAACTTACAATACCCCGTTGTTGTCGTCGGTCGGTCGGTTTTTGTTTTATTATTCCTCCTGGTGTCGAATATAATTTCTTTCTTCCATAAATTCGAAACAATAAACACGATTTCAACATTTTTATCAACAATTTCTCGCTACAATGCGAGTTTGAAATAAAAAAAAAATTCTTAAAACAAAAAAAATGCCTTCAGGAGATGCCAAGTGCCGATTGTGTATGTGTTGTTGGTTGGGTCAAAGAAAAGAAAACAAAAAAATACGCATAAAGAAAAATTTCCCTCGAAAAGATTCATCATAATCACGGCGACCAACGCGACGTTGTCCTCAGCTTCATCCTGACGCTGCATAAATATTTGTTTCTTTTTTTTTTTTCAATTTTCGGACTATACAAGACTTTTCATTGCCGCAGCGGTGCGGCTATAAGTGTCAGCCAACTGACCGTATGGAAATAAAGAAATTAAATTTATAATGGCATATAATGACAACTGTGCAAGAAGATTGGTATAAGTTGACCAAGTCAATTTAGCCACTGGCAATAATCTGATGGTGCCTATAGGCATACAAGCTCATATACATGGGTAGCACTCTCATATACCATTGTGAATGGTTTTTTTTTGGTTTGGAATGATATGGGACAGCAGTAGTTAACGCATGCAGAGTTGTTTGTTCGAATGGGACTCATTAATTTTGAACTTTACACACTTTTTGGGGATTTTTTAAATTTAATTTTAGCTTCATGCACTTCATTATATTTTTTGTTCTCTCACAAATTTACTGCAATACACGACATAATTTGAAGGTTTTAATGTAGCAGACATTAATGTGGTAATGAGATCTTTAATGTCATAATAAAGTTTTTTTTGGACAAAAAGGATCTAAAAATGCTGAAAAAATTACGATGGAGTAATTAAAACAGAAGATCACTAATGCAGAATTGTTAAGCACGTATTGTTTGAGGTTTGAATTTCTAACAAGAAAACCCTTTGAACAATTTGACGTTGCACACAATGGAAATTTCCAGTTAAGGGCAACCGCTTTTCCTAGGAACGAATATAGGTTTCAGATCTTAGGTCGATATTTTTGGCACTTCCCGCAACTAATCAAGGTTCTTTTTGAGTGTTTAAATATAAAAGAGCTGAGATGCAAACTTTTAATAATCAAACTACGTTCTAATATTTAGAGGACAGAGTTCAAATCTTGGAATTATTTTCCTTTTCTTTTTTTGGGCGTTAAGGTTTAAATATGAAAGAGCTGATTTTCGAACTTGAAAATTCCTCATATATTATGTATGTTTTAATTCCTGCATCTAAATGTAACAGAAAAGTTATTTTTTTATATTTTGTATAGCAAAGTTCACACAAATAGAAAAGATATAATGTGTCAAACAAAAGAGCTGAGTTGCAAACTTGTCATATCAATTCGATAAACTTTTCTACTACAACTGCAAATTCAAATTGAAATCAATTTTTTTTTATTATTATTATTAATAAGAAACAAAAACACAATTAAAATTTCATGTTGCATGAAATCTAAAACACCGCTATATCCCCAACATCCAATTAAATAATCAGATTCAAACACATTAAATGCAATAAAGCATTTTTTTTATTTGTTTCTACTTTATTTTTGTTGTTTTCTTCTTCGTTTTCGTTTTTTTTGATGTTATTTTGTTCGTGAACAGAAATGTATAACGCGTGCAAAGTGTTACTCCACGCCTTTTTTTTCAACCAAAATTAACAAGAGACGAGAGGATTTTCTGGTGCTGCGTTTTTTTTTTTTGTGAATAGGTCGAATACACACACACACAACATGTTGCCTCTGTTTTGTGTTGCCTGCCACATGCAACAACTCGCATACTCATTTCAAATTGTTACATAATTAATATTTTGTGTTATTCGATTTTGAGGTGGTGGTAGATACTATATAGCGGCAACATGACTGCATTTTCAATAAAATTGTTTATGTGAATTGGTTCAAGTCGATGAGGGAGAGAGAGAGAAGTTGATGCGGTTGGAAAATTTACAACTTTATACAAATAAATTTTAAATTCATTTCTCTCCCGTCCAGTATGTTCAAGTACTTGATCCATTAAACCAATTTTCAATGAAAAGTAAGATTTGTTTTTTTTTTTTTATTTTTTATAAGAAACCCTAAACATGCAATTCATGAAGAAATAACTTTTTTGCATGTCTGTGATTGATTCTGGAATTTACCACATTGACGAGGAGGTAAATTCGAGGATAATGATGACCCACTTGTGTGTGAAGACAGTGCAACTTCGATATAATTTCAAATTTTAAACCTGACAGAAAATATGTATGCTCTGTGTAATTTGAAGCAATAAAACGTACAAATTCGACAAAATTATTATCGAATTTATTTTTCTTTTTTATCTTCTTGTTTTTTTTCGAAAATCATGGATAAAAGAAACAAATTGAATTAATGAATCATGATTTTATGAGCAAATTGGAACATAATTTTCCACGATTTATATTTTATTTATTCAAATTTTGGTACATTTTAGTTTTTTTTAATTGAGTCATAATTTTGATGTGTGCGAGGTTAATTGGAAGAATTATGTTTTCCTATTGAAAATAAATTTTTGGTAAGTTTTTTTTTTTTTTTTCTTTTAAATTGGAATCATAAATTAAATGGAGTTAATTGTAATTTGTTTAACATAATCTACATTAAAATTGAAAACAAAAAAAAAAGAGTAAGGTTTTATTTTATGTTAATCGATAATTTGGCCGTAAAGAGAAACGGTGGTGGGCCGAAACATTGATTTAGAAACGTAAGAAAATGATGAAGAACATACAACAGTCTAAGAGAGTATTTTGTATTGGTTTGCTAAACTATTCCCTAAATTTGTTGGCCCACATATTAATTTAGGGGTCATTGCCAGATTTGTTAGTTAATTTGCTAGGAACGATAGTAGTTGACTTTATATGGAAAAAGAATTTGATTAATCAACAGAAGAGTTATAAGGCCGTTCAACATTTTGCATGACCGTCTAGAATGATCTGGCTGAGCACTATTAAGCAGAGACCCTAAGTATGATTTAAATAATCTTAGACCTTTTTTATGAAGATCGGGTGAAAATTAGCTTCAAAGAAAGTTTCCTTTTGGATTATGTTGGGTCAAATTTTCATAAACGACATTTGCGGACCTTAAAATTTCATTCTCCTCGTTATTCTCAACAGCAATGGCAGCAAACAAGGAACGTATTTTTATCATGGTCAAGCCCAATGCGGTCCAACGAGGACTTGTCGGCAAGATCATCGAGCGTTTCGAACAGAAGGGCTTCAAATTGGTCGCCATGAAATTCATGTGGGCTTCCAAGGATTTGTTGGAGAAGCACTACTCCGACTTGAACGGTCGCCCATTCTTCCCCGGTTTGGTTAATTACATGGGCTCCGGCCCAATAGTTCCAATGGTGTGGGAAGGTATGAATGTCGTCAAGACCGGTCGCCAGATGTTGGGTGCCACTAACCCAGCTGATTCCCTGCCAGGAACTATTCGTGGAGACTTCTGCAACCAAGTTGGACGCAACATCCTCCACGGTTCAGATGCTGTTAAATCGGCTAACAAGGAAATCGCTCTGTGGTTCAATGAGAAAGAATTGGTCGCATGGAATCCAGCCACCAAGAACTGGGTCTACGAATAAGATGTTATCCTGCCTACCGGTTAGGTATGCATCGAAAAGTTGTAGAGTCCAATTTCGAAGGCCCAGTAGTTGTGTAAATACAAAATCTTCCAAAATCAAAACCTTGACTGAAGCTTAGTTTTAATACCTTTACTGAAGCTGACTTCTCTTGAAAGATCAACAATACTGATCAAAATCAGCAAAGACCTTGTTATGATTTCTTTAAAAAAAAAAAACAACATCTCGTGTCCACAAAACTCACTCATGTGAACCAGATCATCTCACTCAGCAACAACCATACTCTTCGTTTGTCTTTTTGCTGTTGTCGATGTCCTAGCCTCATAATTCTGTCACAATTTGCACGATCTGCTTTGCTTGCTTAAGCCAATATAATATAATAAATCATTTTATTTTATATGAATACATTTCGTCACAATTTGTTATTAATGTTTGTTGCATGTTTTTCTTGTGATAAAATAAAAAAATAAATAAATGTATAAACTGTCATCGTCAGGGCATATTTGCAACACCATCCAAAGAGCTACAAGGAGACCTGATGGTGATCACTGATCATAGAAGGGAAATATCAATTTTGCAATAGGGCGCTCCTTATGAATTAGATTAGGTGGATAGACAGACACAACAACATCTATAACCAAATGAATAACACACTCCAAAGCAGCAAGGTGAATATGACGTTTATTTGTGCAAAATCTGTCGAGAGTTTTCCCCGCATTTGAAACGATCGAATGAGTTCTTTTGCCCGCCACTACCGTCACTCTTTGGAATTTGACAGGTTTGTGTATGTGTTTTTTTTTTTTCATGCAGCCCGGTCATGCCGTTTTTGTGTGAAACGTCACTCTCACGATGGATAAATGGATAAATTATAATCAGATTGCAGATTTTAAATGAATTTAATGGGCGTCTGTATCTTTGAATCTCTTCTCTTCTCTCTTCTGCCACCGCGCGCTGGCTGTTGTATGGGCAACCATATGAATGTGCTCCTTTTAACCAGCAAGCGTCCTTCTTTCAATTTTCAAATGAGACCCAAAGTCTCTGGACTCATTTACCAGCCGGTGGATTTTTATTTAACTTTAAATTCAACTTGAAATCCAACGATCCAATATCTATCCATGGTTGCGGTTGGTTGATTTTTGTTTAATCTTTTATTTTTTTTTTTTCATTTTTCTGAGACCCTTGATCGTTTGGCCATCGATCGAATGAACGAGAACAGACCATTAATCATTTTTGGCTGACATTATAAGCTCTCGAATTGGATTTATGATAAACGATTGTGGGTCTAAAAATATGTAGCTTAAGATTACAAAAATATGTCATCGGAGAACGACGACGACGATATGATAAGAAATTTTGATGAATTTTAGAGATCTTGTCGCGCGCGCCTTTGGAAAAATTGTTAATTTGTTGAGTTTAGTGTTTTATTTTTTGCTGTTTTGTCTGATGGATTCTTTTAAATGGGAGCAAAATCGATCCATCAATTGTTAAAAACGATTGACGATCATTACAAAGCCACACAAGGGGGTAATTTGAAAAAAGAAAAACTAACTTTTGTATGAAACGGGAAAAAGAGAAACAAAATTGCAACAAGGTCCATTTTTAGACAAACGGGTTCGCAAATAAGCGAATTTTCCAACAAGTTACATTGCAGATAAAGTCAAAAACTTGGTGTGGTGGTAAGATCATGGGTTGCTCACTACTTCTTTGAAATTGGCGATAGGAAAGGCGATAACAATTTAAGTGAATTATTTCTTCAACGGCTTGTGGAACATCTTCAACATCTTCGATTTTGCAAAACAATTTTTGTGATCATTAATTCTTCAAGAAATGATAATGCGGAACTGAAGAGAATTTTTAATTTCAATTGGAAGAATAGAATGCTTAATACTATTGTAGTTTTTCAAGATTTCTCAAGCACATTGGCCTACTACAGCTACAGCAATTTTGGAAAATTTTCAATTGAAAAATTCATTTGCAACAAGAAAACTTTGGCTATTTTTCCCGATCGAATGTGGAACCTCAATGGGATATCATTACCTACCATATTTAGAGAATCACTGCCAGCAGTGATTATCCCAAACACCTCTAACAATGATACAGTACTTGGTGGTTATGTTGGATATATCTTCAATTCACTTGCTAGGAAACGCAACGCTAGATTGAATACTTGCAATACTTCATTTACCAGTGTGTGTGATTAGATGAACTTCTTTTAAATGGAACAATTGATGTATAAGCCGATGCCCCATACCCCATAATAGCATCAGTTTTATCGTACTCTTATCCATATAAACTGTTCGATTGGGGTGTAATGCTGCCGTTAGAGCCAAACGTCCCCATTTATAAAGTGTTTGCATTTGTTTTCAATTGGAAAGCCTTTGCTTTAACTACCAGATTCTCAGGATCGCATCGACATTTTAATATGCGCGATTTCTTCTTCAACATTGATTGTTTCCGTGGAATACTTGGACAGTCAATTTCTGAAGCACCAAAAAAAAAACTGTAAGAAAACCCTTTTCCCGCTTCTTCCCTTCTTCTCACAAAAAAAAACTTATGGCCAGAAACTAAAGAAATAAAATTTATTCTAGGTATTTGCCGGACTTTTAAATAAATGTTCTCACAAAAATTCAACTAAATCCGATCATTTTTTCTAATTTTACTTGGCAAACAAATAATTTTGAACATCAGTGTGTGGGGACCCTTATGGTAGGATCAAACCCTATCAACCACATATTGAATGACAGAAAATGACACGAGTTCTAAGTCATTTAGTGTCATCCGAATTATGGTTCAGCAGATTTTGTGTATTTTCATTGCAAAAATACACAAATTTTTGTCTACACACAAGTCGTGTGATCTAATATTTAGTCTTAAGCAGAGAAATTATCATTAATATTTGTCAAGGGCATCATATCGTTATCTAGAATGACCAATATCTCGAAAAAAAAAAACATATGACTCATCAGATAAAAAGTGTGAACAATTTCATAAAGAACACGCCCCCCCGGCGGGTGTTAATATTAATTTTTTTGTAATTAAGTTAAAATAAAACAAAATAAATAAAACAGCGACTTACCAAAATGTTGAAAAGGCTTCATAGCATTTGGCGTTCATAGCTTTTCGATCTGAAATTAAAAAAAAAAAAAAATGTTCTTAGAAAGGGAAATTCGAATAAATCAACTTTATTTAATAAATCATAATCTTCTTTACATGAAATTCAATTTTTAAAATTACCACAGACAAATTTATTACCTTCACAAAAAAAATTCAAATTATTATTTGAATTTCAAATTCGAATTGAAATATATGGGAGAAATTAAAACACAAACAAGCACGAGTTAGGTAACAAGGGGCGCGGCGAACAAAAAAAAAACACGCAGACATTTATTTTGTAAAAATTGCACTTTTTACTTTTTTTTTTGTAGGAAAAAACGATCACACTTTTACCGAAAACAAATAAATTTACACTAATCAACATTTACGACCAAAAATTTAACAAAAAATTACACGTACCTACCGCACTTCACATAATGGAATCTAACGGAATAAAACAAACACGACATGGAAACAAGCAAGAATCACCAACCGGGCAGGGCATTGCAAAAAAAAAAACACATCAACATTTATTTTGTGAAAAATTACACTTTTTTACTTTTTTTTTTAAAGAAAACACGAACACAATTTTACCGAAAACTAATTTTTCTCACTAATCAACCATTACGACCGACACAATTTAATAAAAATTACCGAAGATTGATTAACGCAGAGCAAAATTAAAACATTCCGAACTTCAAATAAACACAAATTAAACTAAATTCCGGAAATGACAAATTTGGCAAGGTTAGAGCGAGAGGTGACTGTGTTGTGGAGTGGAATGTTCTTGAACTAAAACAAAAACAAACAGGTGGATTCGTGTTTGGGGGGAAATGCATTCGTTTGTGTGGGTGTTAGTTGTGGGTGGTGTGATGACTGATGATTAAGCGGTGAGTATGAGTATGTGTAGGTATGGTCTACAGAGAATGGAGAATGGAGATCATTTAAATTTTGACATTTACAGTTAAAATTGAAATGGCGGCTTTTGATTTTGTAACGTGATTAACATTATTGCTGTTTTACAACAATGCTAATAATTTTATTTATTTATTATTTAAAATAAATCAACTTTTAGGACATTAACATTAACACACATAACTTATATTACCTTCACAATAAAGATTCAAATTATTTGAATTTTAAATTCGAATTGGAATCGAACGGAGAAAAGAAAAACACGACCGAATAGCAAAGAACGAGTCACGAACCGGCCGGAACAAAGCAAAAATAAAGAGAAAAACAATTAAAAAAACACGCGAACTTCAATTTTATGAAAAATTACACCACAAAACAAATTATAAAACACTATTTTTTTTATCTAATGAGAGAAATAAAATGAATAAACGATTTTGAAAGCTTAGCTTTTCTTTTAACCGCGAGAAGACACACCATTTATTGAAATAGAACATTTTTTTTTTCATTGAAATTAAAACTTTAAACACTTTTCATAACAAAAAGAAATGACTTTAAAAAACTAACACTCATACAACTTTTTCAATTTCAATTTAAATAAAAAAAAAAAAAACACCAAAATCACAACTTTAAAATTTAAATTTAACGACATTTTCGCTCTAACGGCTTTTCCCTATGTAAAAATTTACACTACTACACAATCACTCTTCTCAACGAACGAACGAACGAACGACCGACCGACGACGCACGACGGACGCCATTAAAAAAATTTACAAGACGAATGCAAATTGAATCGATTTTCTTTTTTTATTTTGCACAAAAATACCACTTTTAGATTCGATAAACTATAATTCTTATTGGAAAAATGATCCGCACATATTGAAAAACACTAATTTCGTATATTTAAAACCGAATATTGAATATTTATTATTAAAAACTATTTTTTTTACTAAACGATCGCAGAACAAACCGACCGACAAATGCATTTTCCACACAAAACTGAACATGCATGGACATGAACTTGCAAGCGAAATGTGAGTAAGCTCACTCATTTGTAGAGTTGGTATATACATGGATGTTTGTCCCGTTATCTATGGTGTGTCGATGCTATGAGGGTAAAAATGTCAAAAATATGTATTCTCCTATTTCTTTTTCTTTTCACACTTTGGGGGTGTTTGTGCTAAAAATGTGCAAGTTCACTATGTCAGTATAGGTACATAGTTAACATTTAAATATGGGAAGCCTACATTTTGTGAGATGACAGGGTGGTTCGGCTTTATTAAATTTATGTCTTCTAATTTTTATCCGCTGTATTTAATGTATTCTACAGGTAGGTAGTTAAGGTCGTGTATTAACTACTGTCAATTGAGTTAAAATGTTGGTTAAATTGTTTTTGTTAACCTTGTTTAAATTTTGCCACTAGCGCGGTGAATACCAGTTGGAACTGGAACAAAAAAAGATGGATTATAATTTGGGAAATGATTTCATTTGGGTATGGTTTGTGGATGGTGTCGAGGATTTTGTTGATGGTGGGTGTTTAACTGGGTTCGAAAAATATCAATATCTGTAGAGTTAAAAGCTAATACATTACATTACATTATTTTGAACCCGAACCCTTCTCTAAAGATCTAAAAAAAATCGGCTCTACCATATCTTAAAGGGGGGTATACGTGCATAGCAGCCCTAATTTGTTGCTTTAACTATGCAAAAACACTCGTTTTTCAATATAAAATGCATCAAATGTGCTTGTACCCTCTGGTACCAATTGGCTTAGCAAAAAATAAGGTAATTTATGTATTGGTTACGGTGATTAGAAAATATAAACATCAAATTATGGTTTAAAATTATGCCCAAAACAGACTAAAATTTTGGTTTAAATTTTTGTTTTTTGTTTTTGAACGCTGAACTGTAAACTAGCCTTTAAAACAAAACAAAAATCGACAGATAGTTTTGAAATTTAAATGCAAAAGTAGACATTTTTAAAAGGACATGTTTTCTTCTTTCTAAACTGGAAAACAAATCTAATTTTGTATATAAAATCAGTCTGTGAGAGCCAACTGATTTCTTACACTTTTTTTATAAAGCCGAAAACTATTATTTACCCTTACAAAAATATTGATTTTTTAACAGTTACATAGTATTACATGTTCCTAGAAATATCCTTTTCAAAAAAGAACCAAATATTGTAAAAGTAATTATTACTTTTCGTCTTTTTTAGAAAAGTGAAAAAAATACAGTCTGTCAAAGCTATTCAAATCCAGTAATCTAACCATAACTTCAAAACTGCTGCTGTTCAGGACCATGGTCCTGCCAGTACTCATGTATGGATTCGCGACCTGGGTGCTAAGCAAAAGGCACTGTGACCTCTTAGCCGCGTTCGAGAGAAAAGTCTTACGGAGAATTGTTGGCCCCATATGTGAGGAAGGACGATTCCGGAGACGGTACAATCATAAGTTGTACGCAATCTACCTTGAAGCAGACATAGTGACAAAAATTAAGCTCGGTAGACTCCGGTGGGCGGGGCACCTTGCTCGTATGAGCGAAGCGGAACCTGCTCGGAAAGTCTTTTGTGGTACATTCTATGGCAGACGGCAGCGTGGTAGACCATGCTTGCGCTGGAGAGATGGCGTAGATCAGGACGCCCGAAGCCTTGGAGTGCGCAACTGGATGGCGTCGGCTCGAGACCGGGATAGGTGGAGAGACTTTTTGAAAGAGGCCAGGACCCGACCCCGGTTGTCGATGATGATGATTATGATGAAAAAAATCAGTTACGCCACTATGGTTCTCACGGCCTGAAATGATGAAGTTAGAAAATTTTGAAATACGGCAAAAAGTTGAAATTTTTTTGGCAAAAAGTTGAAATTTTGGAGTATAAGATGTTTTTAACAATTATAATGTAATCTGCTCAGTTTTACCTACAACCTCTTAAAGGTTATTTTAAAAGCAATTGCATTTATTGTTTTTTTTTTCTTTTTGGCACATTTAAGATTCCTAATTATTATTGGATTCTATGACTATAATTTGGGAACAATAAATCGATAACTGAAAACACACGCACTCCAATCTAGCTCAAGCTCAAGCCTAATAATTAAAACCGCCATTAATTTTAACTGTTAACAGAAGTGACTGTCGAAATTTACTCCCTCTCATCCAGTTATAGCCTGTTTCGACTAGAGCAAATGAGATGATTTCGATCAAATTTTCCAAATGAGATAATTTGGTATAAAAATTCTTCAACTCGAGATAATGATGAGATAATTTCCACCTCATTTTCATGAAATTAGTTCGGAAATTAACCCAAATATTTATGAACACATCCCACAAACTTGTCCCGTATAGGAGTGAAGAAAACAAACAGCATTCCAGATACAAAGACGCGTGTAAGAAAGAAGAGTCAGATATAGAATACAGCAGATGAGCTGTCAAACGAAATGAGATAATTTGTAATGAAAACAATTTTTATTAGATTTGCTAAATTATTTCATTTGGGCTCTATTCGAAACAGACTTTTAACCACGCATCATCAACAAAATTCTCCACGCCACCCACAAACCACACCAAAAATGAAAGCATTTCCAAAACTATAACCACTTTTTTAGTTCCAATTACCCGGTGTTTACGATGCTATTGGCATAATTTAACCAAGGTAAAAAATTTAACCAACATTTTAACTTAATTGACAGTAGTTAATACACTGCCTTAACTACCTACCTGTAGAATACATTAAATACAGCGGATAAAAATTAAAAGACATAAATTTAATAAAGCCGAACCACCCTGTCATCTCACAAAATGTAGGCTTCCCAAATTAAACTGTTAACTATGTACTTATACTGACATTGTGAACTTGCACATTTTTAGCACAAACACCCCCAAAGTGTGAAAAGAAAAAGAGAAATAGGAGAATAGAATACATATTTATTGACATTTTACCCTCATAGCATCGACACACCATAGATAACGGGGTAAACATCCATGTATATACCAACTCTACAAATGAGTGAGCTTACTCACATTTCGCTTGCAAGTTCATGTCCATGCATGTTCAGTTTTGTGTGGAAAATGCATTTGTCGGTCGGTTTGTTCTGCGATCGTTTAATAAAAAAAATTAGTTTTTAATAATAAATGTTCAATATTCGGTTTTAAATATACGAAATTAGTGTTTTTCAATATGTGCGGATCATTTTTCCAATAAGAATTATAGTTTATCGAATCTAAAAGTGGTATTTTTGTGCAAAATAAAAAAAGAAAATCGATTCAATTTGCATTCGTCTTGTAAATTTTTTTAATGGCGTCCGTCGTGCGTCGTCGGTCGGTCGTTCGTTCGTTCGTTCGTTGAGAAGAGTGATTGTGTAGTAGTGTAAATTTTTACATAGCGAAAAGCCGTTAGAGCGAAAATGTCGTTAAATTTAAATTTTAAAGTTGTGATTTTTGTGTTTTTTTTATATTTAAATTTAAATTGAAAAAGTTGTATGAGTGTTAGTTTTTTAAAGTCATTTCTTTTTGTTTTGAAAAGTGTTTAGTTTTAATTTCAATGAAAAAAAAAATGTTCTATTTCGGTAAATGGTGTGTCTTCTCGCGGTTAAAAGAAAAGCTATGCTTTCAAAAGCGTGTGTTCATTTTATATCGGCGCATTAATTAAAATTAAAAGTGTTTAAATTAGTTTGTTTACATAATTCATGTGTGTGTTTAATAGTTCAAGAAGATGATGGCGATGTAGCAGCACGTTCTCAAGATTTTGGCAGGTAAGTCATTTAAAAAAAAACTGTTTATCTACTTGTTTTATAGAATGTAAGTTTTTATAAGAACTTGAACTGTATGAAATGCACTTTTGCGCCCGCTCAAAGTGGTTGTCATGGGTATAATAATTTGTAATCAGGGAATCAAGTTGTATAATAGGATGCGCGACTAATTTCCAAAAGTTAATCTAAAGTTCAAGTGGCCTCGTCTCCTCATAAAGTTAAAAAAGATGCATTCTTAGGCTCGTCTGTTTGGGGTCAAGCCCCCTGAGTACATTTCTAATCAGCCATTTTCAAGAAAATTATTAATAAACCTCGAAAAAACAAAATTTCCTTATTTTAGGTGAAGAAACCTTTAACTTCCCACAACCTTTTTCACTTGAATTAAAAACAAAGTAACAAATGTTGCAAAACCACATCAATATTATCTCTGCAACATTAATTTTGTCCCGTCAAATTGTAAAAGACATAAATATTCCACCAGCAACATCATTCGAACAATATAAACTAACAAAATTGAAAACCATATCTTCATTGTTTATAATCAAATGCCCAAACATGCATACTTACAACCAACAACAACAACAACAACAAAAAAACTCTTGCTACAAAATTGCCCATAAAACCTGGTGGCATATAATAAAAATCCTATCACCAATGGATGTTCATGAATCAGCTAATAAATTTCAGTAAAACGATCCAATTAGGTGGCAACATAACAACAGAACCTTTTTGTATCCAAATAAGTGGTGTTGCAATGTTTTTTTTTTTTGAATAGGGAAAACATGTATGTGACCCGCTTTATTTCTGTCAGCCTGTTGGCTAATGGAAAACTTTAAGACACACGCTTCAAAAGTTATAATTATACAAAAGTGAGAACAGTGTGCAACACAGGCCAGAGGAAGACAAGAACCTGACCAGAGCCAGGAGTAATTTGCGTATTTGGGTCTCGCCAAAGCCGCCCATTAGTGACCAAACTATACTTGGTCTCATAAATAATTCGGCGCTTATGTGCGCCTTGAAATCTCTTCATTTTGATGTACGAGTTTGTGGCACATCATGAAGACGAAGAGTCTTGCAACAAAATCCCTTCAGGTCAGCTTCTGTTTATCGCAAACGAGTGAAGAGACGGTCAAAAAAATCGGACAAAATTAAAGACCCGTCAGAAAAAGACTAAGACCCCCAAAAAAAAAAAATAAAAAGATATGAAGAATGCAGGCATGGTTGAGGCTCTCATGTTGCAAGAAAATAAAAATAAGTTTTTCCTTGGTGCACTTAGTCAAAAAAAAAAAGACCAAAAAAAACTGAGTAAAACAAAGTAACTTAAACGGATTTAATGATCCCCGCACTAAGAGTGCTGCGATGTTCGCCATTATAAGGGTGATCCAAGGCACAATCATGATTATGCACACAGTTTTTTTTTTTTTTTTTTGGTTGCATCAAAAATATTTTTGGATCATTAAGCCTTACCGCCAAGGAAAGTGCTGGGGAATGTCTTTTTTTTTCATCTATACGTATAGTCGCAGTATAGACGCACAATTAAGTACAGTATACAGCTCAGTATAGTGTTTGACCTATGTTGGCCTTGCACAAAGATACATGTGGGGAGATATTTTGGTTTTTCGACTGCAAAGTTGTAATATGGTTGGGAAATAAACTTGCCACACAACCAACATAATAATTGCTTGCATTTATATGAATAATGTTATTGGTTGGCGTAGAAATTTAAAATGTAGAAATACTCAAACGTTATAGGCTTGAAAAGGTCATGCTTGAAGTCACATTCTAAAAATGGGCGACAAAAATATAGCATAGCAAATGAAAGTATTGAGATAAATATCCAAAAGTAAAGAAGTTCGGATACTCATGGAACGCAAATAGGTTAAAAGTTTCAACTGAGTAAAAGTTTGTAAAAGTTACTCATTAAAATGGTATTCAAAAATGCAACTCAAACGAAGAAATTTGCTGAGTTTTGTATTTATCTTAAGTCATTTTCGATTTGAAGTCCAGAAGAGTCTAGAAGCTTTGTAATTCTAGAAGAAGAATTCGCTTCTCGATTTAAAATCAGAATCACTTATAAAGGGTTTTCCAATAAGAGGTGTTATTTTGATATTCAAAGAATTTTTGGAGATAAATGATCGGATGTTTATTTCATTATAAAGAAGAAGGTATGCCGTTAATAATGGAACACAACATTAGCCAAATGGCCGCCAAGATCACGCTTACAGGACCATATCCTTTTCATGAAATTTTCCATAACCAAATCGCAAAGTGGCTGCCCTATGTCCTCGATAGCCTCACGAATTTCATCTTTAAGGTCTTGAATCGACGCTGGGCTGTTGGCGTAGACCTTATCTTTCACGTGGCCCCAAAGGAAGAAGTCGCAAGGTGTTAAATCACAAGATCTCGGTGGCCAATTGTGATCACCTCTTCGAGAGATAACACGGTCCGGAAACTTTTCCCGTAAAAGATCGATGGTTTCATTGCTTGTGTGGCACGTAGCGCCGTCTTGTTGAAAGTAAACGTTGTCCAGATCAATACCATCCAATTCAGGCCATAAAAAATCATTAATCATCTCTCGATAGCGCAATCCATTGACCGTAACTGTTGCTCCAGCCTCATTTTCGAAAAAGTAAGGTCCAATGACCCCGCGGGACCATAAACCGCACCAAACAGTCACGCGTTGAGGATGGAGAGGCTTTTCAACAATAACTCTTGGGTTTTCCGAGCCCCAGATGCGACAGTTTTGCTTGTTGACGTAGCCTCCGAGGTGGAAATGGGCCTCATCAGTCAAGATGATTTTTCGATGAAATTCCGGTTCATTTTCATGCATTTCAAGGACCCAATCAGCAAAGACACGACGTTGTTGATGATCAGCCGGCTTGAGTTCTTGTGTTAACTGAACTTTATAAGCCTTAAGACCCAAGTCTTTATGCAAAATACGGTGTAATGACGTTTGTGGAATGCCTAATTCCAAAGAACGACGAGGAATGGACAAAACTGGGTTTTCTTCAACACTTTGGGCTACAACAGCAATATTCTCAGTTGTTCTTGAGCGACGTGCACGGGTTTTATTCTTCACATCACTAACTTGTCCCAACAGCTCGAATTTGTCCACCAATTTCTGTATTGCGGTCCGACAAGGTGCTTCACGACGACCCAAAAATGTTTTAGTTTTACGAACCGTCTCTGCCAAATTTTCACCATTTTTATAGTGAATTTTAATAATTTCAATGCGTTGTTGAAGCGTGTATCGTTCCATTTTTATTAATAGCGTAGTTTCTACTTGTCAAATGTCAAAAAATGACAGCTTCAAAAGTGACAGCTACCGAAATAGCGGGCTATTCAAAATAACACCTCTTATTGGAAAACCCTTTATTATAGAAATTTATCTAAAATGAATGAGTGTTTGAGTAGAAAACAGAAAAAATGAGTTATTATATAAAATTAGGGGGTTGGCAAGCGAATAAGTTAAGGAATTTTGAAATTTACTGTATAGTTTTGGGCTTAATTGATCAATTTCTTTATAATGCAATTAAAAGACTAATTCATTAATTTTCCCAACGTTTCGTTTGGTTTTTTGCCAACATCTTCAGGGGATTTCTTAAACGTAAATTCGTCGTGCAAATGATTTTTATTGGATTATTTACCAACATAGAAATACAAAACATTGAAAAATTGAGTGAAAGCGATTTGATCTCTTCTATTCTATTTCAAAATGAGTGAATCTTTGAGTGAAACCAATCAAAAATGACATAAACTATAGAATCAAGTCAATTCTTTTGGATTTTACAAAATAAGTCAATTGGGCATAACAATCACAAAAATGTAAATCCGATAAGTTGTTCTTGGATAAAAACTGTCAAAAAAATACTCAAAAATATATTAAAAATATAGAAATTGAGTGATTTTGCGTATTTATCGATTTTATTGGTAATAAACAGAGTTATTGAGGTAATAATAAGGTTTTAACTTGATCTCAATGTAATGAAGCTCTAAGGTATTGTTAACATAAATGAGTAACTCAATTACCGTTACATAAACAAGTTGTTGTAAGACATTGCATTCATATGCCCAAATTCATTCGGTTCATGTCTAAAAATAGCAACTGACCAAACACAATGTAACCTATATTCATTTAACTACAAACTTAATCGTCAATCTTTTGCCGTTTTATTGTTAACATTGTAAAGACATATCTGTCAAATCTCTTTCGATGCTCCATAATTTGCATATCCATGCAAAAATGAAAAATAAAAATCACACAGCACTTTACTTTACTTTATTCACACCAAAATTTGCTCTTATTCATCCCAGTCTCAGAGCCTTAATGTGATGTTCGGTTGGTTGGTTGGTTGGTTGGTCAGAGTCTCTTCAAATTTGAACACAGCAGCTATACCACCAAGAAAATCATATGATAAATCTTCCACGATAGCAAGTAAATTATGCCATAAAATTTTATGTTTATTTTCAATATTTTTTTTCGGCATGGCTGAGGTCTGCAGAGCTGAGTTATATTTATGTAGTTACTCCTTTTTGGAGTGTAATTCGTGTTGACTGGGCATCTCCTCTCTGGATCTGCCCCCAAAAGCACGTTATGGTCCAAAAAAAAAAGGAACTTATTAGTTACACGACAGAGAGACAGTGAGATGCACCGAGTACTTAAAATCAACGATCTCGTAATTTTAGACGCACTGAGGCGAGTCATTAAGAGGAGTTGGTAGGTATGGTAACTTGATGTGCAACAGTAAGAGTACCAGCACCAGCAGCAGCAGCAGCAGCAGTAACAGTGTCGGCAAATACCCACGCCGCACCTGAGGCCGAAATTTAAATCGTTTTTCTTTAATTTTTTTTTTTTTTCTTTTGATAATTTTTAACTGGTTTTAAGTTTTTTTTTTTTTTGCAAAATTCTTGTTTTTTGTATTTCCTGGAAATTTATTTCTTACGCATCGGTTAATTTTAAAATATTGTGTTGATATTGATTGCACTTTTATGTGAGAGCTGACACTTGAAAACAAAACAAAAAATTACCTATACCTACCGAAAACCTTTTGCTTTTGACTTGTTGTTTGCCTTCTATATACAAAAACAAAAAGAACAACTTAAAAGGTCAAAGCCTTGTAAGGTCAAGTTAATTTTTTGTATTTTCAACACGAATAAGGTTGGTGTTAATTGATGATCAATTAAAATAAATCTTTAAGGGGTATGCATCAGTAGATTAATAAGATTTTGATAAAAGGATGTTCTTTTTCTTCGCAAAGTATAGCAAGACTAGGAATTCAAAAGTAATTGATGCTGAACTTCTTACTCAGAAGTAGAAGTGTATCTCGAGTTGCGATTTTAAAGAAAGATTTCCAAATTTTAGTCTTATTTATGTCTTTGAATTACCTAACTCTTGTGACCAAGATCAATGTCATCATACCAATTCTTTTTTGACGTCATCAAACCGAATTGTTTTGAAACCAGGTTATCACTGTTTTAACTTCCCTTCTTAGTACTTCAAAATTGTTAGAAATGGTGAATAGTTTTTGGCACTCAAAGGAAACTAAGTTCTACCTGAGTTTGTATGTTTGAATTTTTGCAAGTCTCTTTCTAATAAATGGTCCTAACCATAAGTTATACCACAGTGTGAATTATAATTCATAGAAAAACTGGTAAAGAAATAATTTAGCTACCTATGAGTTCATTCGAGTTCAAGAGATTAAATCAGTGCTTTCTTCTGTTCTATTACGAGTAGTGTAAGTCACGGTAAACAGTTGTGATGGAATCCAGTGTGGATAGGGGTTTTAAAAAAATTTCAAAAAGTGAAGGGAAGATCGAAATTCACCCTACTTGAATTCTTTATTTAAACAAGCAACATTTAGTGTGGTCATCTCAACTACGTTATTACCAGTTTAACACTTCTCTTTAAAAAAAAAAAAATTATTTCTTACTTTGGTGCACATTTACCCTTGCTTACCCTATAAATTGAAACACCAATCTAAGTAAAGTAATTAAAACTTCTGCACAGTCACTTCTGTTAACGAAAACAGATAAAACAAACTGGCAATCACTTTTAGGATGCCAAAAATAGGTATTCAACTTTATTACATATTAACCCTTGCTTACCCTATAAAAAAAACCTAAATTAAGAAAAACAATACCAGTGAGGTATTTTTCACAAAAAAATAAAAACAAATGTGTATCCCTTGTCCTTTTAGAAATAGATTTAAAATCATCTGCCCAGTCACCCCAGTTTACCCTATTAAACATTCTTAACTAAGCAAGTAACTTTATTACTTCAGAAAAATAAAAAAAACAACAACCTTTCACTTTGAATAGATAGGCAACCTATCATTACTGTTTTACCCTTGTTTACCCTACAAAGTATACCGAATTCAAACAAAGTGTGCTAACTTTCATAAAACAAAGTTTGCTCGTTATTTTTTTCACCTAAAAATTATTCAAATAATTGTCAACACGTATACCTATATTCAAAGGAACCTACACAAAAATTGCCCTAAAAACTTGATTTACATTCAAATTCTCTTCCGCTTCCTTTTCACCTGGATGACCATTCTATAAATCATCTTACAGGGAGCTTCTCTGTCAACACATAGCCCACCTATAATAACCACCTGATATTATAGTATAGCATGTGGTCCATTGTTAAAGTGTCCATTTTAAAATTTACAACTTTTATCGTTGCGGTCACTTGATGGCACTTTTTAAATTTTAAAATAAAAAAAGGGCGCTTCTTTCTCTTAAATTTGGGTTTGCTTCTTTGATACAAGAAATAATGCCCACAAGCGTATCGCCCCTTTGAATATCCATGGATATTCCTATTAATGAAATTGTCATAAATTACAATTTCTGACGACGCGACGACGACCGACCGACACGACAACTGGGTGTTTTGTGTGTTTTGCCACCATTTCACATTTGGTCCGGTCGGTGTGTCAGTGACCAGAGCATGTTTTGAAATTCAAGTAGCAACACTCAGGCTCAGATGAAGCTGATCACAGGTTCCAGTTACAGGCTGCTGCTGGTGTTGTAAGAGTTTTTTTGTTTGTTTTTTTTTTTTTCTTAAGGAACCTAACTTTGTAGGTTTTGGTTGAATGTAAACTTGTGAAGTGTGGCGCAAACTAATGTGACATAAAATGTCCTTTTGCATTATTTATGACCGCAGAACATGTTTATATACATTGTTGCAGTTTAGTCTAGTTTTTTTTCTTTTTTTTTTTTTTGTGTTCCTAAATTTATGCAGCTTGGATTTGAAAGAAGTGAACCTCTCCATCTTTGCTGAGTGAGGTATTGATGTTTCTGTAAAATTTTAGACTTGTGCCTACATACAATATAAGTTCGAGACCTCAGGCCAATCTATGCGCCCTCAAAAAACATCTATCATAAAATTGAAACTTTTTCCATAGAATTTGATAAAATTATTTTCTCTGAGACCGAATCACTTCCGCAGTTCAAAGTTCCCAAATTGTTATCGCTGTTTCTTGACTTTAAGACATCTTCACAATTATCTGCTGATTTATGATCCGACCTGCAGTTTTCACCTCAATACTTCAAATGATGGTTATTCCTGGCATGTAGACACCTCATCAAGAACATAAACTTCAACACAAATGTCTTCAACTTGCAGTCTTGGCATTTGATGAGTAAACACCGAAATTGATGTCATAAAATGTGATCTTCACTTCTGAAACCCCTATAGCGCTATCATCATCATCCTCATGATGGAATTTCATTTGACAGATATAAAAAATTTCAACTATCTGTCAGTTATAATGAACTCTGTTCAGGGTAACCGCATGTTATAAAAGAAAACAAAATATTCAAAACATCCAAAGAGGGTTTATAAAAACTTGAATCCGATAAGGACTCTGCTGCCAGAATGTCACAAAAAAATGGTTGTTGTTTTTTTTTTTTGTATACCTAACCATCAGCCGCAGGAGAAGATCCCCGTATACATGACATCGATTTTCAGGGCCGGCAAAGCCAAATAAAAATAAAAAAAAAAAAAAATAAGCAAAAAAAGAAGCCCCCAATGACCACTACCAACACCAATTTACAAATTTCACTTAAAAACAAAACTGCATGCAAAAAAAACGAAAAAATCCAAAAAATTGTCTGACCAAAAGAATCAGAAAAAATATTCTCAACCGAAACTAGGTCAGCATGGTATTTGGTTATGTTTTTCTTTCATTCCATTATGGTGCAGTGTGGTGTCATGTTAACGTGAGGAATGAAATCCAACACGTACCTCTCTATATCGTATATTTTCAGGGAGTTTTTTTTTCCTACCTACCTTTTTGAACTTTATTTTCTTTTTTTGTGTTTTGCTTTTTTTGATTCAATGGGTTTGGAAATAATGTATCAGGACAATACGCTCCTGGCATTGGCCTTGTGGAATTATTTGCGTTCAGAGAAGCAACAACAATTTTTTTTCTTACTGTCAATAACCACAACAAAAAAATTACTTCGTAAGACCTTTGTAAGAACAATGTTAATGGGAGGGAAGATACAAATTACTGAAGAAGAATTGGATGCTTCATGCAATGCAAAGAAATTTAAATGATCCTCAAGAGGGTATCCAATTGGCTTTAAGTATCAGTTAATACAAAAAACAATATTTCAAACAATTTCAAGGCAAAGTGTTCCTTCCAATTTTTGAACTGGGGGCCTATTTTTACCAGACAATTTTTACTTTTCACTTTGCATCTTTGCGTCTTTGCAAATAAATAATTTCCTGCAATTTAAAAGTGTTTCAAAAAAATTTGCAATGTGAAAAGACTTTTCACTTTCAAAGCTCCGTGAAATGGTTTAAATCTATTGTCCATCGTTTGTCCACCTTCAGTTCATCATCTCTAACATCTCCAAATCATAACTAATCAACATTAAATTTTATTTATTCATGTTTTATTAAATCCCAAATCAAGCACACCAACACTACATTTAGTACAAAAAGTATTTTAATTATTCAATAATTTGTGCATTTTTCTATTTAAAAATTAAAATTTCTCCAACTAAGCATAAAGTAGCGACCATTAATGCCAATCCCATCAACATCCAAATCCACTTCAAATCTTCCACTTTCATTGGTCGTAATTTTTGTTCCAATGAAGAATTCAATTTGTTAATTTTTCCAACATCAAGTAATTCATAGAAACTCCTCTTCGTCCAATACTCCAACAATCCACTTGATTGTGTTTCCAAGATATGAAAGTTAAAAATCTTTTTATAAATTGAATTTTCATCAATAACAACAGCAAGTCGTTTATTTCTCAAAATGCATAATTCTTCAGACCAACGAAATAATTTGAGATTGAAGAAATTTTGTTCATTTTCATAAATCATCCAACTACTACTTGTTACTGCAAAAGCATAGTTGGTGTTTAGAGTGTCTCGAAATCTTTTCGAAGTCATGAAGTTGGTTTCGACTGCAAATAATTTTGAATACTTTTTTATAAAATTGGGGTTTTGTTTGTAAAAACTTTCCATATCAATTTGAGTAACGTAGATTTTTAAACCAGATGATTGTAAATCATCGAAGGATTTTATCATTTTTCCACTTGGTGGTTGGGTCATGAAGGATTGAAGAAATGCATCGTATGAAGTAACCATCATGATTCCCAGCAAAAAGATCAGCGAATAGATTATTTTTGTACTGTATGAGGCGTTTGGTGCTTGGGAAAATGACTGTCCAAGCATTCCACGGAAACAATCGATGTTGAAGAAAAAGTTACTAGTTGAATTTGAGAACTTAGCTGTTGCTGTCAGGAATACAGAGAACAAAATAAATACCACAATAGTCAAAAGAAAGGCTTTCCAATGAAAAACAAGAGCAAACACTTTATAAATGGGCATGTTTGGCTCCACAGGCAACATCACACACCAATCGACTACAATAATTGGCAACGAGTACCATTCAATGGGATATTGTGAAAGTACCACAACAGTGCCTGACATTTCAAATTTTCTATTGAAAACAAATTTATGGGCATTGTAAGGTGCAATTGAAGTGTTTAAATTTGAATTATCTAATTTGGCGTTGTGTCTCTCAGCAAATGAAGAGTAGATATGCCCTAAAAACCCACCAAATATCATATCACCATTAGGGCTTTTTGAGATGATGACTCCTGTCTCTGCTCCTCCTAAAAGAATTGGTAACGTAACTCCCAGAAGGTTCCGCATTCGATCTGAAAAAATAGCGCTGTACTTTTTGTTCCAGATGAATTCTTCAATAGTAAGAACTCCGAAATTACTGTAGCTGTAGTAAGCCGATGTGCTTGTGAAGTTTTGAAAAACTGCTATAACATTAACCATTTTGTTCTTCCAACAGAAATCAAAAAGTCTCTTCAGTTGCAAATCATTTCTTGAAGAATTTTTTAACACAAAAATCGTCTTACAAAATCGAAGATGTTGAAGATGTTTCAAAAGCTTTTGAAGAAATAAATCGTCTGATTCAAATTGAACTATTGTTAGAAGATTTTCATTGAATTCTCCCTTCAAGTACATCGAAGTAGCTTCCGTTGATAGAATCACTGGAATACCAAGTGAAGTTGCAATGCTTCGTATGAATTCGTCATCGAAATCACTGAAGAAATGGTCTTGGGATGGTTTATAAAGAAAAATCGTGTCAAATTGTTCGACATTATTTAGATTTTTAACAAAACTTTGAAATTTTGTACTTAATTTAGTTTAGACAATCAAAAAATCAGTTGAAATAACAACAAAGAATGCAACTAGTCTGATAGTATTGGAATTCATTGCGAAACTATTCAATTTTAAATGCACCTCACAAATATTGAGTTATTTTTGACTTCTGATTTCAGAATTGGATCGATAAAAATGCAATTAAAGCTATTAGAATTGCGTTTTAATAGAATTAATCAGGAAATTACTAATTTTAGTATTGATTCGCTAATGCATTTGATTTTATTATTAAAACTCATCATTTAAACATTTCAGTGACATGCATTATTTTTGTTAACGTAACGTGGATGGTAAACATCAACCATGTGCATTGTTGGACAGGGAAGCTAATACATTTTGATCAGCTGCAAACGAGAAAATGCCCCGAAATTTTCGTTTTCCGACCTCAGTTCTAAAATTATTCAAGACTTCCCTTAAAAAAAAGAATATTGAATCATTTTTGAACTGAGGGTGGACAATCGATATTTTTTAATGAACAAACGTTTAAAATTATTTCGGTCAAAAATGTTGATTTCTAACGTTGAGGGTCCAACTTCACGGCTCTTGCCAACTCGTATTGAAGATTCCTGTCACCCACTCTTATCACAGATTTCTGTCGTTAACTCCGATTGCAGGCTCGTATGATGGACCTTTGTCATAAGCTCTTTTTGTTAGCCTGCACGGCAAACTCATTAAACAGACTGCCATGGCAAAGTTTTGTAGAAGAATACTCTTGCAGACTTATGCAGCAGCCTTGAGTAAGAGACTACTGTCACAAATTTCTGCCGCAGACTTTTATCACAAACCTCCGTTGATAAATCAAAGAGTCCCGTCGCATATATGTGTTGCAAACCTGCGTGAAAATGAAGACTCGTTTTTGTCACATATTTTTTTCACGACTCCTGTCACAGACTTCTGTTATGGATTCCTGTCACAAATCTCGGTCATTGGTCAATGTTCACAGACTCGTTGCTCCTGTTGCAGACTTCTCTTGTGGACTCCTATCGAAAATTCATGTCTATCGTTGATTTTTGTCTCTGACTCGTGTGACAGATGTTCCACTTTTTTGTCACGTATGTGTGTGACAGTTGCGAAACTTAAACTTGACTACTAGAGGCGCTTTCGTCACTCCTATAAAAACGCATTTCTTGAGGAAAGTTTTTTAAAAAAGCTTATGATAATGAAAAAGACTTTTTGAGTTTACTTTGCAGTATAAAAATTATATTGAAATCTGAAATCTTGAACTCAGAACTAAAAGAACCTAAAAATAAAACAAAAATTTTAAATTACCCAAAGATAAACTGTCAAAACTAATCGTTATAAGCTTCAGGCTTAAATTAATTTACTCAGGTGCATTTGAATTTTATTAAAAAACTAAAATGTCAACACACCACAATCAAAAACAACTATTACCACAAATTAATTGATCATAATTCATCAGATTAATGCCACCACAACTGTCATCACAATGTCCAAAGATGACAACATTGCTTGTTTATTATTCCAGAAGCCAGAAGCATTATAAGAAGTTGTTAATTCGGATGACACAATATCCCTGCGGCAAAATTCAATCGAAAAAAAAAACAATTTTCAAATGTGTCAGCTTAGAAAACTGATACTTTGGTTATTAAAAATCAATTATACAACAGCCAATTTATATAAGACTTAAACAAGCAGTAGGTAGATGTATGCCAGAAGTCACCATGGGAGACTGCTCGAGTTATACCTACCTGCATGCGTCTTCTTAAGAAGCTAGAAGATGAAACGCATAATCTTGTGTTGCAACACCAACATGCGTTTAAAATTAAAATAAAAAAAAAAAATAATAATAATCAATGAGAAGGATATTAAATGCAAATTGCTAGTCCAAGGTAATGTTTACAAATTTAAACCATCTGAAACCATGGCCAGAAGAGACTCACATTGATTTTTCTAGCATTTTCACTTTGCAAGAGACTTGAATTATTATTTGCAGAGAGAAGGTTTTAAGTTTCAATTAAAGTCTAAACTCATTTGAACGATCGATTACCATGATTGGTCTGTTTCTTTTTCTTAGGCTCTGTCCCTCTCGCACTCTATCTCTTTTTGACTCTCTCTCTCTCTATCATTTCGGACCACAAGAGCAATTCATCTAATAATGACTTTGAAATTAGAAAAAAAAAAAATAAAAGTTGAATGTTCAATTTATTTGTGGGTCAAACGCTTAGAAAATTAAATCCCGACTAGAGAAAGACCCGGACAAGTAGCAAAAAAAAAAACAAAACACAAAACTTAGACTTAAACGCAAAAGACCATCTTTCAGGGCTGGGCTGGGGCACTACATGGTGTAATCGATCGATATTCAGTTTCTTTGCAGAAAAATACTTTTGCTAAAGTCACCACTCCCAAAGTATAAATTTAAAAGAAGTTAATTTGCAAGAGTTTGTTACATGAAAAGTAGGGTCTACAAGTTTAGGAACATCAATTAAAAAAAAAATGAAATTTTGTATTTCTTTATTTTTTCTTGGGTCTCCAATAAATAAAGTTGTGATTGAAACCCTTTGCTCTGAATTCAAAATCAAAAAAAAAAAAAACTTTTTTGGGGTCTGAACTTATTTTCGATGATGGAATTTTTCTATGGATGTCAAATCATGAAAATTACAAATAAAAATTATTAAAAATAAAGAGAGACCCTGAAAAAATATATTTTTAATTTTTGAGGTCTCAATTACTTCTTATTGAAAAATTTAACTCAGAACTTTTGTCTTGATTTGAAATATTGAATATTTTGTTTCGGAATCAAAATGTAAAAAAACAGTTAAAATTATTTGAGACCTTATACATTTTTTTTTAACTTTTTCTCGGTTTAAAAATCCTAAATATTTTACTTAAGAATTGAAAATAACAATTTAAGGTTAGTAAAATAAAATAGGACCCTAAAAATATCCCTTGAGGTCCGAATTTAAATATTTTGAACTTTTGTATTCCTTAAATTCCTTTTGATTTAAATTCTGAAAAATTTGTTAAGACCTTTTCTTAGTTTTGATTTTGATCGTTTGACAAATTTAAGACCCTATAAAAATAAAGTGTTGTTGCTGTGAAGATTTTGTAACAACAGTGCTTAAAAAGCAAACGACATGAGCCCCACAAAACGTATTTTCTCTCAAACTCTTCCGAAACATACTGTAGACTCCTCAATCTTCATTGCTCTATGAAACAGTCTGATCGCAGCAGTGGCATTTCGATGCAGCAACGTTGCACGCCAATGACCGTTGATCGCATTTAAACAACAACAACAACAAAAAAGAAATAAAATCATGGGCAATGGGTGCATGCGCGTGCGCATTGCTTCGCTCTATTTTCATTTTTATTTTTTTTTTTTTTTTTTGCAATCGATCGATTGACTCGACTTCACATTTCCCAGCGATCAATTAATCTTCTTCCTTTTTCTTCTGGCTGAAATGATTTGGACACTATGCACTGGCACTGCGCAGACTGCACTCTTTGATACATCAGAAGTTAAGTTAAAAAGTAGCTGGCCAAATCTGTAAAAAAAAAAAAGAGTCAAAAGCACAGGTTCACGAAGTTCATTATCAATTGGAAATGGAAGAAAATCTCACACAGTCAATGGATTCCAAAACGAATTGGTAATCGACCAAAGATCAGGAGCAAAGCAGTTAAAATGTATGTAGTTCCAGCGCAGTGCAAGACACTACACCAGCATATAGCATCAGTGAAGCAGCGGTAACTTTTTGTGGTTTTTTTTTTTAGGTTTGGTCGTTTGGAGGTTTTCTCTATCAAGGGCACCATGATGATTCGTCCACCACCAGACCAGGGTCCACTTGCTGTTCCAATGGAAGACCCCTGGCAATGAATTACGTATACTACTAACTCCATAGCAGTTCTTTGCTGCACTGCGCTGCGTCTGGAAATAGAAATAAAATGAAGAAACAATTTAATACAATTGGTTAATTAAAAGCGCTTTAATTAATTTGATTTAATCGTAGTGATGGCCAAATGGGTGCGGTTGGATGTTACGGTTATGTCTTAAAGGAGACTTCTGGCCTTTAAGTTCGCTGGCGAGTGAGAGAGAGTTTTTTTTTTTTTTTTCAGTTACAACGAAAGGTAAATCGAAGTGCACGAAATCGAATAGATTTGGTCT
The DNA here is from genome assembly GCA_948107695.1 of Meliscaeva auricollis. Lineage (NCBI taxonomy): Eukaryota > Metazoa > Arthropoda > Insecta > Diptera > Syrphidae > Meliscaeva > Meliscaeva auricollis. Next base: position 51,661,110 of record OX403619.1, on the reverse strand, counting down.
TGAACATGGGAAGCACCATTGCAAACACAAGTACCGTGATGTTCTTCTTCTGGTTTGGATTTATTGATAAAAGATGACATTGTTGAGGGTGTGTCCGAATCGAGAAAAACCAAACGCAGTTGAGAGTTTGTTTCTTTGGGTTTTTTTTTTTTTATTTAATTTGCCCCCTCAATGAACTAGATAAAGAAAAGTCAGGAAACGTGTAGTTAATCAAAGCTATTTTGTTGGACAAGAATAGTTTTGTCCATTTTTGGATCCTATACAATTGTTTTGTTCGATGTGCCCCGATAAAGGCGTGGTTTTTTTGTTTCTTTCTTCAGAAATTGATTGTTGGTAAATTCGTGAAGTAGCCATCGAATTGATTTGTTTCCATGATTAAGTTTAGTGATTTGGAACTGTTACTTGATAACAATGAGTTTTTTGGCATGTACCTAGTTGATCTGGATCTCTCTGAAAGGTTCTTATGCCTAAAAGTAGGCTTTCAAATTTGTGTTAGCAGGTGGCATTCAAAACGATGGACTTTCACTTTTGATCAATCAGTAAGTTCAAGATTCCTGGTTGTATTTTTAAACCAACTGACTGCAATCGATATGGCAGCCTCCTTTTTGAAAGCGATCTTCACACTCTAAACGACATCCTATTGATTCTTCGGCAGTCATTTGAATACGAATGCATTACCCAACATTCTCTCGTGGTGATTTCTAAACGAAAAGCAACCACTACATACAAAGCAGAACACCATCAACTTATTATCATAGTTTTCCAGAAATCACCATCTATAATTGCTAAGAAGCGCCTTTTTGAACCTATTCGCCTACTGTCACACCAGACTTTTATATTTACTCTTCTTTCTTATCAAGATTACGAGGTTCTAGGTGAAAAACCACGCAAGTACGAATAAAAGCAAACAAAGCATTTATAAAAACTTAATAACATACTTTTAGGCAATTAACTGTTTGCACAAAAATTCAAGCATACCTATCCTTTTTAAGGTTGGTATAAACAGTTTCGTTTGGATTTAATAGTTATACGGTGTTAGGAATACTTTTAATAGCTTTACCAACACGAAAAGTTATTAGTGGCACAAACAACTCAATCAGTGAAGAACTATTACACCGAAAGACAGGTTGCTTTCCCTGAAAATCGCTATGAATTACAAAATCATAAAATTTGTTACTTTCATTGTGTTACTGTCAGTGGAGTTTTTGAAATCAGAAACAAAATTCAACTCGAAATTTCTTAGTTTCATTGAAAATCTAAACAGCATCAAGCAATTTGAAAGTGTTTTTCTTTTGAAGACATCAAAGGAACCATATTTTGATGATGAATTCATAAAAAACATTACAACTTCAATTGGTATTCCAGTAATTCTATCAACAGAAATTTCTACATTTTACTTGAAAGGAAAATTCAATGAAAATCTTCTAACAATTGTTCAATTAAATTCAAGTGATGTACATCTTCAACAACAACTTTTGAAACATCTTCAATATCTTCGATTTTGTCGAACGATTTTTGTGCTGAATAATTCTTTAAGAAATGATTTGGAACTGAAGAGTATTTTCAATTTCTGTTGCCAGAATAGAATTGTTAATGTTGTAGCAGTTTTTCGAGATTTTTTCAACTCATCAGCTTACTACAGTTATAGTGATTTCGAAGATGTAAGAATTGAAGAATTCATTTGGAAAAAGATGGATTTTGATGTTTTTCCAGATCGAATGCGGGACCTTCAAGGGAAAACATTGCCAATTCTTTTCGGAGGGGGACAACGAGGAGTGATCATTTTCAAAAAGTCTAATGGTGATACGTTTATGGGTGGATTTTTGGGTCATTTCTTCAAAGGCTTTGCTAAAAAGTACAATGCCAGAATAAACACTTCGCATATAGATACTTCACTTTCTCCCCACGATATACATAACCTTGTATTAAATGGAACAATTGAGATGTCCGGTGCTGGTCCGACAATTGTACAGTTTCCAATCGAATGGTACTCATATCCATATATATTGTTCGATTGGGGTGTGATGCTGCCTGTAGAACCAAACATACCCATTTATAAAGTGTTTGCATCTATTTTCCATTGGCAAGCATTTATCTTAACAAGTGTGGTATTCGTTTTGCTATCTATTTCGCTTGAGACTACGGCTAAGTTCTCAGGATCAAATCGGACATTCTTCAAACGTAATTTCTTCTTCAACATCGATTGTTTCCGTGGAATACTTGGGCAGTCATTCTCTGAAGCACCAAAAGCATCTTACAGTACAAAAATCATCTATTCGCTGATATTTTTCCTCGGAATCATGATGGTCACGTCATACAATGCATTTTTTCAGTCCTTCATGACCCAAGCTCCAAAGGAAAAAATTATAAATTCCTTCGATGACTTACAACAATTTTCGCATCTAAAAATTCTTGGAATGAAAAAGGACATCGATGAGTATCTCTTCAAACCAAGACCTATTTTCAAGCAAAAGTATTCAAATTTATTTTACAGAACAAACTACGAAACTTTTAAGAAATTTCGAGACACACTGAATACGAATTATGGCTTCACCGTAACTAGTTTCATTTGGATGAGCTTTGAAGATCATCAAAATTATTTCAATCAAAAATTATTTCGTTGGTCCAAAGAATTGTGTTTGTTGGAAAATAATTTTGCTGCAATTTCAATAAATGAAAATTCAATGTATAAAAATATTTTAAATATTTATATTTTAGAAACACAATCAAGTGGATTGTTGGAATTGTGGACGAGACGTGTTTTTTATGAATTACTTGCAATTGGAACAATTAAGAAATTAAATGTTACACTCGAAGCGAAATCAATACAGATGAAAGTTGAAGATTTGAAATGGATTTGGATGGTTATGGGAATTTTGTTTTTGTTAGGGATTTTATGTTTGGTTGGGGAAATTTGTATTTTTAAGTGGAAGAATAATAAAATTTATTATGAAAAATAAAAAAATAAAAACATTTTAAACCATTTATGAGTTTTTTCTAAGTGCTGAATAGCTTACATTTTTATGAGCTAATAGTTTTTTTTTGTATTTATATTGCTGGTAATCTTGTGTTTCAATTATGGTCGAATTTTGCATCGCTTAAATGTCGTAAAAAAATTTTTGGACATAATTCAGCAATTAGTTTTCAAGGGCGAATAGCTAAATATCTAAAAACCGAATTTTAATAAAGAAAAAGATCAAGAAATTGTGAGTAGATTTTATCGAAAAAGTTGTAAAAATATTTTTTTTCCGGACTGAACGCTCAATAGCTGAATACCTAAGGTATTTTTTGCTTCTAAGTGCTGAATAGCTCACTTCTAAGTGCTGAATAGCTCACAAAAGTGACATTTGTCATGGACTTTAAAGATAAGCTATATTTGATCCATGTTCAAATGCCCTACACATAATTTAGCTATCACTTTTCAAGGTGCTGAATAGCTGAATATCTTAATAATGCAATAAAAACGACAAAACAAAAGAGTAAAATGATAAAATTGTTACCATTAACGTATAGAAAAAGAATTCAAGGATAATTTTCGGTGCTGAATAACTAAATAACCCAGAAGTAAACCCTTTAAAAAACACAAATTTTTAATTGATGAATAATTTTCGTTTATATAGCCTACTCGTCTCTTGCCTTTATCGATAACGATGTCTTTATTGTTTGCTTTTTTTTTTTTGTTTTAATAATTTTCTGCTTGCATTGTCAGCGATAAATTTAATTTATCAATAAATTATTATAATCAATCATCGATGCAATAAATTGCATTCTCACCGGGAAGCCTCAGGGTGGTCGTTATTAAACTGCCATACATGTTGCCGCCGCCACCACCGCAGCCCAAGACGCCACCGCGCGTCTCTGCCACCAATGCCCGTCCTTAAATGAGTTCTTCTTGGGTTGATGGGGAGCAGCAGCAGAAGCAACAAAACATCGTTATACTCTACATCCACTCTTTATACAACACTGTGTCCTGCTATTTAGCATTAACATTATTCTTATGCCATTTTGTCTTGTATTCTTCCTCTTCCCTCAGTCTGAATTTTACAGTTTTATGTGGCTTTTTTTTTTTTTTGATTTTTGGCAATATTTCATCGACGATAAGCTAAAGTGAGATATAAAAATTTATTTCTTTGCGTATGTTGTTTTTGTGATTGTCCAGCTTACAACAACAACAAAAAAATCAGTAAAGCCAAGGAAAAAAATAATAAATCCCATCTTTTGTCCCAAGGCGATTTGTTGCACGCTTTTACAGCACATTTTTATAATATTTATGGGCTGTGATGAGATCCTTGAATGATGATGGAAGTTGATTTCTTATAAATTAACGTATATTGAGCTGGTAGGTATAGTTAATTTTTTTTTTTTTTATTTAAGAAGGGCGTGGCGGTTGTGCCCTTTATTTCATAATTATATGAACTAAAGATGATTTAAGTGAAGATATTCTTCCAAATTTTACCACTTGACTTGAAACATTCGATATCCTTAAAATCATGAGAATCATCAACGAAACTATTTGGAATTCAAAATTATATGGGTACAACTTTCAAAACTTCTATTCCATTAGGTTATCATTTCAATTTGACTCCGATTTTCGCAATAAAGAGAATTTTAGTTCACGTTGGCAGAGAAAGTTCATTCTTCATTTATCATGATGACAACAAAAAAACAGCTGAATTTTCGACGGATGAACCAATCAAAGGTATCAGTGATTTCACAGAAGTTTTTGTTTTGCAAGACTATCTCTGAGTTCAAGTTCAAATTTATGATTTGACAGTTTGCACTACACTGCCAAGTGGTGTTCCTATAACAGTAAATCATTGTCGGCACATGACAGGTGTTTATTTTGTTTTCTATCGTGAATCAGTAAGTCACTGATGATGCGAATATGTTAAAATCGACAAGCTGGTAGAGTATGGTCACTGATATCCAGTCCCGTACTAAATCACTTCTAATACTTGGTGTTATTGCACAAACCTTCTTTGAAATTAACAATGAATACCTCCTCCTTCTGCATTATTTGTTCTTGATTTGTCTTTTGAAAAGTTTTAAATTTTGGTTAACCATTTGATAGGGACCAGAGGCCCTTTATAAACCTATTCCAGCCTTTTTCTAAACAGTTAGAAGTGACCTGTGAAGGTGGATTAAAAATCTGGAAGCAAATAAAAGTCTCTTAGATTTTATCCGAAGTTTGATCTTGGAACTTATTTTCGCACGCAGATCAGATTGGATCGAAGAGAGAGAGAAAGAAAGAAAGAGCAAAATGAACTAGCCTCATGATGAGATCGAACGGAAGGCATACTTTTGACCTTTATTCGTGTCGTGTTGTATCGTTGGTCGTGTGGTGCACAAAATGACTATCTCTACTAAATGTTCAAAGGGTATACCTATAAACCAACAATTTGTTGGCCCACAGAGTGGTCCACAGGTCCACACACAAGATGCGCCACAAGTTGATGGATATTATTGGTGAAGTATGAACAATTAGCACCAATAACATAAAGAACGTTGCGTGGGTTGTTGTGTTGTCCGTTGCGCCACACCACCTGTGGCAGAAAAATTATGTGTGAAATATCGCCGGAGGTTGTTAGTATTTTCTGTTTTCATATTTTCTTGTAGATAGGTAAGGTATGTCCTTTCACTATAATGATGATGATGATGATGGTTGAAAGTTTGTTTTTAGAAGAAGAAATCTAGAAAAAAAGTGAACAGGAGATTGTTTATGAAATGACCTTATAGATGAACTGAACTTTGAAATATAATGAAAGTTCGATCTTTAATAGGTTTTATGGGCCAAAATCATGGAGGAGGGAAATTTCAATGTCCAAATTATTAAAAAAACATCAACTTTCTTTAGCAATTAGGCTTGTATCCTCATATTTTGAGTTTAGTTATCATTTAATAGTTCCTAAACGTTCAGAGCTAATTATTCTCTTTATCAAATCAATCAATTTTACATCACAATATTGATACAAAATTATAATTTTAATCTTTATTCAGGACAAAACAGGCGTTCCCGGAATAATGCTTAATAGATGTACACTCCACATAAATCTAATTTATCTTAAGTTATATCTTTTATGTAATTTATTCGTGCAGAAAATTATTTATGGAACACTTATTCTATAAGATTCCAGAAAGACCATTTTTAGAGCCATCTGTACGTTAAATGAATAAAAAATTTGATGTTTTGTCATTGTAACTAAACGGTTTTCCAATAAGAGGTGTTATTTTGATATTCAAAGAAAAATGGCATTTTTGAAGATAAATGATCGAATGTTTATTTCATTATAAAGAAGAAGGTATGCCGTTAATAATGGAACACAACATCAGCCAAATGGCCGCCAAGACCACGCTTACAGGACCATATCCTTTTCATGAAATTTTCAATAACCAAATCGCAAAGTGGCTGCCCTATGTCCTCGATAGCCTCACGAATTTCATCTTTGAGGTCTTGAATCGACGCTGGGCTGTTGGCGTAGACCTTATCTTTCACGTGGCCCCAAAGGAAGAAGTCGCAAGGTGTTAAATCACAAGATCTCGGTGGCCAATTGTGATCACCTCTTCGAGCGATAACACGGTCCGGAAACTTTTCCCGTAAAAGATCGATGGTTTCATTGCTTGTGTGGCACGTAGCGCCGTCTTGTTGAAAGTAAACGTTGTCCAGATCAATACCATCCAATTCAGGCCATAAAAAATCATTAATCATCTCTCGATAGCGCAATCCATTGACCGTAACTGTTGCTCCAGCCTCATTTTCGAAAAAGTAAGATCCAATGACCCCGCGGGACCATAAACCGCACCAAACAGTCACGCGTTGAGGATGGAGAGGCTTTTCAACAATAACTCTTGGGTTTTCCGAGCCCCAGATGCGACAGTTTTGCTTGTTGACGTAGCCTCCGAGGTGGAAATGGGCCTCATCAGTCAAGATGATTTTTCGATGAAATTCCGGTTCATTTTCATGCATTTCAAGGACCCAATCAGCAAAGACACGACGTTGTTGATGATCAGCCGGCTTGAGTTCTTGTGTTAACTGAACTTTATAAGCCTTAAGACCCAAGTCTTTATGCAAAATACGGTGTAATGACGTTTGTGGAATGCCTAATTCCAAAGAACGACGAGGAATGGACAAACCTGGGTTTTCTTCAACACTTTGGGCTACAACAGCAATATTCTCAGTTGTTCTTGAGCGACGTGCACGGGTTTTATTCTTCACATCACTAACTTGTCCCAACAGCTCGAATTTGTCCACCAATTTCTGTATTGCGGTCCGACAAGGTGCTTCACGACGACCCAAAAATGTTTTAGTTTTACGAACCGTCTCTGCCAAATTTTCACCATTTTTATAGTGAATTTTAATAATTTCAATGCGTTGTTGAAGCGTGTATCGTTCCATTTTTTATTAATAGCGTAGTTTCTACTTGTCAAATGTCAAAAAATGACAGCTTCAAAAGTGACAGCTACCGAAATAGCGGGCTATTCAAAATAACACCTCTTATTGGAAAACCCTTTACATTGAGACATATTTCTTTGGACAATTCTTCTCATTTTTTTTGTAATGCACTTGAGAATTCTATGGGTTGGGCCCTTAAGACAAAACATTATGACAACATTGTACATCCAGGAAAAGATTAAGATTAATCAATCAGTTACTGCTGCTTTTTCTTACAAAATTACTGCATTATCACCTCTCTTTTTTCATTCCGTATTATTATTTCCTGCCTCAAATAACAATCAATCCAAAAACCATAAACACTTTCACATATTAAATTTTTATCCAATAATTTCTTGAAAGCGAAAAAAAACACAGTTTTTGGCAAACCTCCCTATTAACTTAATGTAAGCCTTTGGATACAACAACAACAAAAAAAAATCCCAACCCGCTGATTTGTGAAAATCAACTCAACTCAAATCAATAATTTTCATATATATTGAGGCCAGATACAAACTGCGTTCTTGTATAATAATTTAAACACGTTCAATGTTATAATTCTCGAGATGAGAAAAATCCTTAATAAAATCATTTTCCAATTCAGGTCCATTAAAAACATATTTGCCCTTTAACGTTTACTAGTGGATTATTATTTTTGTATGCCAACAAACTGTAAGTACCTGTTTTCATTTCAAAAAATAAAAAAAAAAATAAATAAATGTGTGTAAGTATGTCTACATAATAATTTCATACTTTAAAACGATTATATGGTTATGGATTTCATAAGGCCATGGCCAATTTTGGAAGGAACGTCTCGTCTCGGTTTTGGGAATGTGTATACATATTCATGTCGTCACATTATATTAAATTCCAATTCTGGGCAAATTTCAGGAAGCAAACACCAGGACAGAAAACTATATAATTTATTATTTTTTTTCGCTGCCAGGAAGATGAAGAAGCTTCAATTAATCAATTTTATTTTTAATAATACTTTTTTTCATAATTTTTTGCTTTCATCTTTACGTAGTTGGGTTTGGGTGTAGTGTTTGGTAGCTTTCTTCATAAATTTGTTTGCATTTTTAATTTTTAAAGAAAATTGATTACTCAATTAAGTAAACTGTTCACAAGACTCCAGAAACCAGAAACATTAAATCATGAAAACCCAAAATGCCATCAAACCTGAAATGCCAAACATAATCATAAAAAAAAACTTACATCCAAAAATTAAAGAGAAATCCCGATAGCTCAAAAATTCCAAAACAAACGATTGCAAAGTTAAAATATTAGGAATACCAAAAACCCAATGTCCCGAAAATTAAAATTGAGAAAACCCATAATCCCGAAAAGCTTACCATATATCAAAAAAAAAACATACAAAAATTTAGATTTTCCTCCGATTTTGGATTTTTTATGTATTGTATTTTCGGGGATTTGAGGTTCCTGGATTTAACATTCGCAATTCTCCAATTTTTCTACATTCCATTTTAAAAGACTTCTCGAATTCCAGAAAACCTAAAACTCAAATCTCCGAAAATTTCCAGAAAACATTTCATTGGATCTTAGAGATTTTGGGTTTTTCGAGTTTAATTCATTACGAAAAACCAAAATTCCGAAAACCTTACCTTATATTATATTATCCTGAATTTTGCGTTTACTCTATGTATTTAATTTTTTTGAGATTTTGTGCTGTGTTAGTGATATCCTTTTTTTGGGGATTTTCCGGACTTCAGAACACTTCTATAAACCAAAATCTCAAACATTTAAAATAACGAAAAACCTAAACTCACGTCAATTTGACCTTCGAGATTTTGAATATTTGAGATCTTTTGGTTTCAAAATTTTAGAATTTCTGGACCTTAATTTTTTCTTAAGGTTTATTTTATTCGATTTGGGATTTTGGGGTTCTGCTTTCTGATTTATAATCCCCGACTGACTCTATATTCTATTTTGAGGGATTTCCCATACTAAAACCCATAATTCGGAAAACCAGAAAAACCAAAAACCAAAACCCAAAAAACTTAAATGCAAAAAATATTGAAACCGGGATTTATTAGGTATATTGTTTAAGGATTTTGGGTTTTCTGGATTGATAAAAAACTCATTTAGACTGTTATGCTACAAAAATTAAAAAAAAACTAAACACCTTTCTCTATAATTTTGTATCCATTTAATACCCTTTTATTCTTTAACAAAAATTCTCCGTAGTTGAAGTTTATAAACTTTCTAAATCCACAACAATTATGTTTTTACTCAACTTCCTTTTTTCTTAACGATTAAATTCCTGTCTATATCACAAAAGGAAGCAAACTTTACACCAGCCCAAAAATCTTACAGCAGTGCAATGTGTTGCAATTGCCATTAGCTCAAGGTTGTTTTGCTTCCATACCTAGTTATCTCAATAAAGTGCCATGTATACATGCCATTATAATTTTTAGCGATAGACTTGTATTACGCGGACACTTGAATTATTATTATCAGCCAAAACCACCCACCAAATAAAGGCATAATCCCGCTTAGAGTCCCGCGCCAGTCATTTGTGCATTTGAGTCTGCAACCATTCCAATTCAAGCTACTGATATCAGGTTGGTATATAAATGCTCAAGTCTGTTTGATAATCTCATGCACGACTCAAACGATATTTGCAACATTTTTTTTTGTATCGCGTTTTTATTGTCAAAAAAAATGACCATTCAACCATAAAAATGTATAAACTTATCCAGGGACGGGCTTTCTAGAAGAGGAAATAAGCAAGTAGTGTTTGAGAGGGCGACATTTTTTTTTATAGAAGTGTTAAATGTATTCCCTCAAAAAAAAAAGTTATAACGAAGTCACCACTAATTCGTCAAAAACCAAGAAATTTTTAGGATAATGAAGATCACAGTGCATTTAGTCTACAAATACATGATTCCCGGGCGCCATTTTTTTCACCAAAGGTTCTTATCTCTATGATTTAGATACCGTTTCACTCCAATTTAACGTTAAATCACTGTAGAAAATAACTAAAAAATGTATCTTTAAAAAAAACGCAAAAAATATCTTCCCGGGCGCCATTTAATTTTCCTACAAAATTCCATAATCTTCAATTTTCTTTAATTTTTTAATAGAAAAATAAGAATAATTTAGAGTAATATAGATAAATAAGCTTCCTAGGCGCTTTTTAATATTAAATCGCTCCTGAACATGTCCATTTAATAACCTCACTGCACTCACAATAGCACCTTAACCTATGGACAAAACTTATCTCAAAATAGTAACACAGCACATGTGAACGCCTTTAAAGAGCTGCTAGCTAGGAAGTAAAATATATGTATAAAAGTATGTATGTGAATATATTATATAGATTACACACGACGACGACGACAACTAATCGAAATACTCAGCTCAATCGACATTAGTCCATGTTTTATGGCAATAAAAACCATAATTTTGCGGATTAAGTATAAAAATGAATAAATTTTGCATTTTGTTTAAAAAAACTACCATTATTCTTATTGTATTCTATTGATTTTGATATATTTCTATCCATAAGTTTTGAGTTACTCAATGTGCACTCAAAATTATTATAATTAACCCTGTCGGTTGTTTATCATTTGAAAAATATCAAAACTTAGCTAGACATTCTAGAAACTAATTAACCGAGAAAAGAGACCTTCAAATGAGAAACTGATTTAGATTATATTCATGTCCTGTTTATCAAAATGTTTAAAAATTCTACTTTTTGATATTGTTAACTGAGTAACTCATGAACACACAGACTCTAATTTTGACACTAGATACTTATTATAATCTTTTTAATAAGAGATCGTACCTCAGCGAGTAAATTACTGCAGTTTGCTGAAATTGCAGTCAAGCTACTGTCGTTTTCTATTTATCGTTAAATAACTCATAAGCCGACAGACTTTAATTTTGACTTTTGGATTAATTTAAAAAAAAGAGCAAACACTTCTATAATAATTCTCATAAAATATCGTACTGGTGCGAGTACATTACTGCAGTTAAACGAAATTGCAGTTCAGTTGCTGATATTTTTATATACTTATGTATCTGAATTACTCATGAATAGATTTACTTTAATTGTGACAGTATGTGATAATATGAGATCGTACCTGAGCGAGTAAATTACTGCAGTTTGTCGAAATTGCAGTCAATCTACTGCCATTTTCTATAAATAGTTGAATAACTCATGAACAAGCAGCTTTTAATGTTTGCTTTTGAATGGACAAAACAATTGAAAGAAATAAAAGAAAACACTTCTACAATAGTTCTAATGAAAGATCGTATCTAATCGAGTAGATTACGGTAGTTTAACGACATTGCAGTCAAGTTAATGAATTCAAATGGTTAACTATTTCTGAAGGCAACTAAAATCAATGGATGTAGGATGTTTAGAAGAAACAATTTCGGAAAGGAAGAAAATGTCTGAGGAACATATTAACTGCAAATTCGACATTTGGCAGTCATTTTACAAAATCTATTGCAAGCAACAGAGATGTTATTGCTAAACTATTTGAGTTCCTTTAAATACCTTGGATGTGCACCATGAATTATTGGGAAAATTGTTAAAATACCTCATGCTATTGTTGGTGTGCTTACTTTTTTTTAAGCTGAAATAGCCAAAAGACATAAATGATAAGGTTTGCTCATAAATCTAAAGCTGAATCGAAAAAAAAATTGGAACATATTATGTTCCTCAAAAACACTCAGAAATTTCTTGGTCCAAAAAAAAAGCCAACAAAAACAAAAAATTAAATCCGATTAATAGCCAGATAACTTTGTTTCCTTGTCGTTGTTGCTGAACCGAAGAAGATTCGATTCCAAAAAAAAATTTAATCAACGAATAAAATCTCTTGGCGTTACATTTTACCTTATCGGCTTCATAAATTTTGCATAATATTCTGCGTATATCTTTTTGGTTCATTTGGTAAAGTTCCCAGTATAATAATGAGGAAGATGATTATAGGGTTGCAGTTTTAACATTGCCATGACAACGAGACGAATTGCCCAACTTAAGCCTTACAGGTTAATTTAAATTAATTCAATTTATTAAAAAGAAAACAAAAATAACATTATCATACAAAAGCTGCATAAAAGTTGCAAAAATGGTCACAATTTTTCTGGTTTAATTTTTTTTTTTTTTTTTTTGTATTTAATGAACGAGTTTAATTTATTTTTAATGAACGATTAATGCTCATTCAGGGTCTTCAGTTTTATATAAATCACCTGAAGACGAAATTGTGCGAACTAAAGATAAGAACAAACTTGTTGATTGAAGAATATCAAGAAAGAAAAAAATACATATCAAGGATTTTTTTTTTTATTTTAAAATTAAGTTAACGCAAGTTGTCAACATTTTAATCTGGTTGAATATATTTTCAGTAATTACAACATGTCAAAGAGCCAAATAAAAAATGTTGCTCAACAAAATAATGACGAACAAAACATGGAAATAAGAGAAACTGAATTTGTATGTAGTAAGATTTGCGCAAAAAAAGTTGCTTTTTCCGATTGTATTTCTGAAAAATCTCTATTTTAAAATTCTTTATTTAATTTTAAATAAATTTTAATACATTTTAATGAATTATTAAAAATTTACGTTACTAAAAAAATTGTTTGTTTCAAACCTTCGTGTGTGTCAAATATTCTTCTTTCGTATTTTCGAATTCTGTTGACCCAAAATTCTAGGTACAAATGTGTTTTTTTTTTGTATTTTTAAGTTATGTATGTTCATCTATACAAGTGTTTGTCATAGAATAGTGAAAGTACAGTAAGCGCCATTAAACTTAAGTCACTTCGTCCTCTCACCAATTCCATTAGCAAATATATGGTATCAGATGACATCATCTGAAACAAAAATATAAAATTTAACTTTTATTTTGCAGCAAATTTCTTTGTGGCACCTATTCACAAAAAAAAACTTGATTTTGCAGAAAATCATCATTTCTTTGTCATCATTGAAAAACTTTTCCATTTAAAAATACAAATTTCTCCAGCGAAACAGAAAATTCCCAGCACATGCATCAAACCCAGCAATGTCCAAATTCTTTTCAAATCTTCAACTTTCATTTGTTTTAATTTTGTCTCAAAAGTAACATTCAATTTTTTAATACTTCCAATTGCAATCAATTCACTAAAAACTCTTCGCGTCCATAAATCCAACAATCCACTAGATTGTGTTTGTAAAATATAACAATTCAATATATTCTTGTAAATTGAGTTTTCATTTATCGAAATAGAACCAAACATACTTTCCATCAAACACAATTCTTGAGACCAACGAAATAATTTTTGATTGAAGAAATTTTGCTGATTTTTAAAAACTATCCAATTGACACTGGTTACAGTGTAGGCATGTGTAGTGTTGAGACTGTTTTGAGATGTCCTAAAATTCTCATAGTTGGTTCCTTCAAATATATTTGAATACTTTTGCTTGAATATAGGTCTTTCTTTGTACAAATACTCTTTGACATCTGTACCCATGGCGAGAATTTTTAATTCAGATGACTGCAAGTCATCGAAGGAGTGTATCATTTGCCCCAAGGGTGGTTGGGTCATGAAGGACTGCAGAAATGCATCGTATGAAGTTACCATCATAATTCCAAGCAAAAATGTCATCGAATAGATGATTTTTGTACTGTAAGAGGCTTTTGGTGTTTCAGAGAATGATTGCCCAAGTATGCCACGAAAACAGTCTACGTTCAAGAAGAAATTACTTTTGAAGAAAGGCCGATTTGATCCTGAGAACTTAGCAGCTGATGTCTCTAGTAAAGCTGATAGCATTAAATAAAGCACAATTGTTAAAACAAATGCTTCCCAATAGAAAATATAGGAAAACACTTTAGAAATTGGCATTTTTGGCTCTACAGGCAGCATCACACCCCAATCGAACAGTACATATGGATATGAGAACCATTGAGTTGGATGTTTAACAAGTGTCGGGCCACCACCAGATATCTCAATTGTTCCATTTAAAACAAGCTTATGCATATCCAGAGGCGAAAGTGAAGTGTTAAGTTTCGAAGTATTCAATCTGGAATTGTGCTTTCTTGCAAAAGAATTGAAGAAATGTCCAAAAAATCCACCAATATTCTTTTCAGCACCGTGAGCATCTTTCAAAATAATAACTCCTAGTTTTCCTCCACCGAAAAGAATTGGTAAATAAGTTCCTTGAAGGTTCTGCATTCGATCCGGAAAAATATCCATATTCTTCTTGCTCCAAAAATAATCTTCAATTGTAAATTTATCGAAATCACTGTAGCTGTAGTAAGTCGAAGATTTCCAAAAGTCTTGAAAAACTGCAATTATATTAATCATTCTATTCTGCAAGCAGAATTTAAATATGCTCTTTAGTTCCAAATCATTTCTTGATGAACTCTCTTGCACAAATATTATTTTACATAATCGAAGGCGTTGAAGATATATCAAAAGTTGTTGTTGTACAAATAAATCACTCGCATCAAATTGAACTACAATAAGAAAGTTTTCATTGAATTCTGTCTGCAATTCAAATGAAGAAGAATCAGCAGTTGCCAGTATCACTGGAATGTTGAGTAAAGTTGAAATGTCTCTTATGAATTTGTCATCAAAATCAGTGAAGAAATGGTCGCGGGATGTTTTGAAAAGAAAAACACTTTCAAATTGTTCAACTTCATTTAGACTTTGAATGAAACTCAATAATTTTGAATTGAGTTTAGCTTCTGTTTCTAATATTTCTGATGTAAAAACAGTAAAAATAACAACAAGACTGATGGTATTGTAATTCATGGTGGGTTGTTTCATTAAACTTAACACCCTTGAGTAAAATTTGAATTCTGATTTTTTTAAATTGACTTAGAAGACTATTTCGATAGGAACTACACTTTCGGTATAACAATTTATCAGTGACTGTTTAGCTTCTTGAAGCAGCCCTTACCTTTAAATGGGTGTAGTAGATACATGTCCTTCCATTTCTGTGTTGATCAACAGGGTGTTATATTAATTGTTAATAGTTTCTTTTTCCAAAGAAATAGATTTATTTTAACAAAAGCTAAAATTCACTCTCTATACAAACCGTTACGACGACGTTCAACTTAAGTAGGCACTCATTACACCTTAGATCAGACCAATATAAGTTCTATTTTCAAATCTGCTACTTTCATTGCCCAAAAGTAATACCCTCTAACTATAACTTTTAAATTATACGTATGGAAAGACGTTTTTTGTACCAACATTAAAAAAGGACCTGCTTGAAGTGCAAACAGCTAATTGCCTCCTAAAAGTATGTAATTTATTATTTCATTTTATCTACATACACCTATCATTTTAATAAACCCAGCTATTTAGTAAATAATAATATGGTAAGGGAGGAGTTTGCATGAATGAAGGCATGTGGACACTCTTATTTGGTAATTAAAGTTTTGCTAAATTGCCTTGTTTTATTTCCAAGATGCATATTAGAATTTTTCATTGCACACCAATCTTCTTCAATTAAAAGTTTACCACACTCGTATTTTCTAGTATATCCATTTCTTATCTTTATAGATAGAAGAGGTCCCAATCTAAAAATTGATATTTATTTTAATTCTTAACTCTGGCAAATATGGTACATTTTGACTGAAAAAATTAGTGTTTTTAGTGATTTTTTTTGCATTAGGGTTACCGCATACTTATAACAATTTTAGAGTTGGCACCTGGCATTTTTTGAGATAGAAGAGCGTAAAGGCTAAAATTTGATTTACATTTTAGCCTGCCTTTAAACTCCACCAAAACGTATACTAATTTGCTTATATAAGTATAATTCTTGTAGTGTGTTTTTCAATTGAACAGGGTTACCACATCTTCAGCTTTACACTCTTAAATTGATTTTTTTATTTTATTTTTTTTTTTATTTTGACTTTTGATTGGCAATATTAATATTTTCCTTATTTTAATAAACTTAAAAGTTATGATGCATAAAGTGATGTAGCTTTTTTCGTTCAAACAGTGTTGCCACTTTAATGTAGGTACCTATGTTTTTATTTTCAGTATTAAATTATCTCTCTCAAACCTCATAGTCTCCCCGACTATGATGTTTGATTGACAAAAACGGCGTTCGAAATCCGTAAACAAATTTCGTCCCTTAATAATGAGAAATCAACTCTTGTTAAACGAATTTCTCCCTTTATCGTTGATACTTATGCTAAGTCATCTGTTTAATCTGAGCTTATATAATGGAATTTTGCGTTCTTCTTTTAAAAATGCAAATAATTACTATCAACTTTGTTATCGTAAAAGTCTATCAACTGAAGACGAAATTCTAAAAATCTGTAGGGAAATCTTAGCAGTTTCAACAATAATTCCAACTACTTAACTCTTTTCATATACAAGTGAGCAAATATTGTTAATCACAGTATAATTTGGAGCAAAATTTACCCATTTATCAGGGAAGAGGTCAACATGTCAGGATTGATGGTTCATTAAGTGATTCAAAGTTGATTAATATTGATGTTCCTCAAGGATCAGTTTTGGGTCCAGTTCTATTTCTTATTTATATCGATATCGTTGAAATTAAATTTGAAGAGAAAATCCAAATTCCGCAGGTAAATGTAGGCACCTTTTATGGACTGCCTTATCGAGGGTCTTATTGTTGTTATTGATAAAAACTTTTTTTTGTGCGAAACTGATATCTCCCCTATCTAAATAAGTTGAACTAGTCCCTTCTTTTTTCTAGAAAGTGTTAAAAATTCATACATTTGATACAAAAAATTTGAAAAAAAAAATAACTCCAGTCACAGAGTTTACACTCATACATTTATGAACTCCTTCATTATCAATATAATTATTGACTATAGTAGAGAGTAATACGTGACAAAATTTAATTTGAGACGAATTAAATTACATACTTTAGGGAGCAATCTACTGTTTGTACAATACTTCAGGCAAGCCCTTTTTAATGGAGATACAAACAACCGTTTTATAACACACACATAATTTGAAAGTAATAGAGTTATAGGGTGTTCTGAGTAGCTATTGAACTGCAGTTCGTGCAGTTTGATTTTCCTGATCTTTCAAAGTTCAGCCAGTAAAAATCTGATACACAATCCAAAAACAAGTAAAATTTGTACCCTTTTCCTGCCAGTAAGTTTCGGAATAATTTGACACCGTTTTTGTGAAAAGCTTTTACTTAACTCAAAACAAATTTAACGAAGGCCTGAATATATGTAGATAGATACTCTAGAGTTTCCAGTTTAAGTCACAAAAGTTCCACGAATTTTTTTATAAAACTAGGTTTTCACATTCTATTCTTTAAGTAATTTTCCTTTGGGTACCTCCAGTGGATTGAACTCAATATCTGTTAAGACAACTGTCTTCTGAGTTCTTTTAACGAATAAGCATACCACCCTTTAGATTAACTAAAAAATGATACGTACCTATCCTACACCCACTATATAAGTCATAACCTCCTTCAAAAATCCAAGCAGTCATTTATGAACTATTATAACGGACGTCTTGTTGTGCTATCTTTGCAGTGGTCTTAGTTGTCTTCGCTATGAATTACAATACCACCAGTCTTATTGCTTTGTTTGCCGTTTTTGCAACTGAATTATGGAAAACAGAAGCTGAACTGAATTCAAAAATGTTATGTTTTATTGAAAATCTTAACGAAATCGAACAATTTGAAAGCGTTTTTCTATTCAAAACACCACAAGACCATTTCTTCAGTGATTTTGATGACAAATTTGTACGAAACATTTCAACTTTACTCAACATTCCTGTGATATTGGCAACTTCTGAAGCTTCTTCATTTTACTTCAAGGCTAAATTCAATTCAAATTTTCTAACAATAGTTCAATTTCAAACGAGTAATTTATATCTTCAACAAAGACTTTTGGAATATCTTCAACACTTACGATACTCTAAGACGATTTTTGTGCTCGAAAGTTATTCAAGAAATGATTTGGAATTGATGAGTGTTTTCAATTTCTGCTGGAACAATAAAATGGTTAATGCTATTGCAGTTTTTCGAGATTTCTTCAATTCATCGGCTTACTATAGTTACAGCAATTTTGGATATTTTGCTATTGAAGAGTTCATTTGGACAGAGAAGGATTCTGATATTTTTCTAGATAGAATGCTTAATCTTCAGGGAGTTACGCTGCCAGTTTATTTCGGAGCGGGAGTAATCAAATCGGAAAATGCTAATGGTGAAACGATTATTGGTGGATATTTGGGGCATATGTTTCATTCTCTTGCTAAGAGGCACAATGCCAGTATCAACAATTCGATTGTAAACATGTCATTAACGCCTCTAGATAATCATAAGCTTGTTGTAAGTGAAACAATTGAGATATCAGGTGGTGGTCCGACAATGGTACAAGGTCCAATGGAATGGTTTTCATATCCATATATGCTGTTCGATTGGGGTGTTATGTTACCTATAGAGCCCAACATCCCCATTTATAAAGTGTTTTTCTTTATTTTCTACTGGGACATCTTTGTTTTAATAATCGTGGTATTCATTTTGCTATCAGCTTTGCTTGCAACAGCTGTCAAGTTCTCAGGAACATTTCGGTTATTCTTTAGATGTGATTTCTTCTTTAACATTGATTGTTTCCGTGGAATACTTGGACAATCATTCTCCGAAGCACCGAAAGCTTCTAATAGTACGAAAATCATTTATTCGCTAATCTTTTTGTTGGGAATTATGATGGTAACTTCATACGATGCATTTCTTCAATCCTTCATGACCGAACCTCCGAGAGGAAGAACGATACAGTCATTTGATGATGTGCAATCATCTGGTTTAAAAATTATTGCAATGAGACCTGATATCAATGAGTATCTATTCGTAATAAGGCCTATTTTCAAGCAAAAGTACTCGAACATATTTGAATTGACCAGCTATTTGAATTTTTTAACACTTCGCGAATATTTCGATACAAATTATGCTTTCACCATAACTAGTATTATTTGGATGAATTTGGAAAATCAACAAAATTTTTACGATCGACAGTTATTTCGATGGTCGAAGGAATTGTGTTTTTTGAAAAATATGTTTGCAGCCATTTCAATAAATGAAAATTCAATTTATAAAAATATATTGAATTTTCATATTTTAGAAATGCAATCAAGTGGATTGTTGGATTTATGGACGAGAAGACATTTTTATGAATCACTTGCAGTTGGCGGGATTAAGAAGAAATTAAATGTTGGCCTTAAAACAAAATTACAGCAAATGGAAGTTGAAGATTTGAAATGGATTTGGATATGTATGGGATTGGCGTTTGTGATCGATACTTTGTGTTTAATTGGAGAAATTTGTATTTTTAAATTTAAAAAACGACAAAATAATGCTGGTGAATAGTTTATTTGTGATTTGTATTTGACACATACATTTTTTATGTATTAATTTGTATTCAATGTTTCTGCACAATTTAGTTAAAAATTAAGTAAAAATTATATCAAGTATTCAATAAAATTGCACGTTTCTAATCCATTCATCATGAGTTTTTATTCCTTCAGACTTTCCTACATGGTAAACCTTAATTTTGTAGATTTTTCCTGAGTTTCTGGGAATCCTATTTTAAAAAAGAAGAACAATATGAGCAAAAACCCATCTAATAATTTTTTAATGCAATTATCTTTATTTTCAAACAAGAAAGACTCACGGGAAATATCGTAGTGATAAAAAAAAAATCATACAAAACTTGTGGGTCCAGAATTCTATTTTATAAAATATTAAATATTGTATACATCAATTTCATATACATATGAGTGCTTTTATGTTTTTTTTATGAGTGCTTCCAATAATATATTACAAAACAATATTAGAATATTTAAATTATTTGTTGTATTATGCAAATGAATTTTTTTTGTACGAATCTAAAATCTCCTTCCAAAAAGATAGATCTGTCGTCATCTGAAAGAATACACAACTGTTTGTTATTATTTTTTCACAAAATCGTTTTACCTACTTACAAAAATGTTATTACTGCATATTTAATTTTGTTTACTTTTAAAAATAAGAACTTCCGCAGTGAAGCAAAAAATAGTGACCATATATGCCAAAACCATAAATATCCAAATGAACTTCAAATCTTCAACTTTCAATTGATGTAATTTCGAGTCGAAAACAAGTTTTAATTTCTGAATCCTTCCAACTGCAACCAATTCATAAAAAACACTTTTTGCCCATAATTCCATCAATCCAATTGATTGTGCTTCCAAGATATGAAAATTCAATATTTCTTTATAAATTGAATTTTCATTTATAGAAATGGCTGCAAACATATTTTCCAACAAACAAAATTCCTTAGACCAACGAAATAATTTTTTATTGATGAATTTTTGCTGGTTTTGAAAACTCATCCAAATAACTTTGTTTACTGTGAAGGCAGAACTGGTATTGAGAGTTTCTCGTATTTTATTAAAACTATCATAGCTGATTCCCTCAAATAAGTTTGAATACTTTTGCTTATAAATAGGATTTGCTTTAAAGAAAAACTCATCAATATCCTCTTTAACGGCGTAAATTTTTAGATTAGATGATTGAAGTTCATCCAAGGATTGAATCATTTTTTCCCTTGGAGGTTGGGTCATGAAAGACTGTAGAAATGCATCGTGTGAAGTTACCATCATGATTCCAAGCAAAAAGATTACTAAGTAAATAATTTTTATAGTGACAGAAGCTTTTGGAGATTCGGAAAATGGTTGTCCAAGTATACCACGAAAGCAATCAATGTTGAAGAAGAAATAAAAAGTTGATTCTGTAAACTTCGAAGCCCCTGCAAGCAATACAGACAGCAAAATGAATACCACCATTGTCAGAACGAGGGCTTCCCAATAGAAAACATAGGCAAACACTTTATAAATGGGCATGTTTGGCTCTACGGGTAGCATCACACCCCAATCAAATAATATATATGGATATGTAAACCATTCCATTGGAGCTCTGGCCAATGTTAGACCAGCACCAGAAATTTCAATTGTTTCATTTAAAACAAGATTATGAATATCTTGAAGGGAAAGTGATGTATTTAGATTCGAAATATTTAATTTAGCGTTGTGCTTCCTGGCAAAATAATTGAAGATATGCCCTACAAGTCCACCAATTTTCGTTTCACCATTTGCTTTTTTGAAGATAATCAATCCTGGCTCCAAGCCTCCGAAAAGAATAGGCAACGTTTTACCCTTAAGGTCCCTCGTTCGATCTGGAAAAATATTCATATCCTTCTTGCACCAGATGAATTCTTCAATTTTAAACCCTCTGTAATTGCTGTAGCTGTAGTAGGCTGAAGATCTAGAGAAATCTTGAAAAACTGCTACAACATTTATCATTCTATTTTGCCAGCAGATATTGAAAAGACTCTTCAGTTCCAAATCATTTCTTGAAGCATTTTTGAAGACAAAAATGACCTTACAGAATCGAAGATGTTGAAGATCTTGCACAAGTCGATGAAGAAATAAATCACTAGAATAAAATTGAACTATTGTTAAAAGGTTTTCATTAAACTTGCCCTTCAAGTAAAACAAAGAATCTTCAGTTGACAAAATCACTGGAACACCAAGTGAAGTGGAAATGTTTTGTATGAATTTATCATCAAAATTAGTAAAGAAACGGTCTTGAGATGTTTGAAAAAGAAAAACACTTTCAAATCGCTCGACTTCATTGAGATTTTCGATAAAACTCAAAAACTTTGAATTGAATTCAGCTTCTGTTGTTTTCAATAATTCAGTTGCAAAAACGGCAAAGAAAGTAACAATACTAGCGGTATTGTAATTCATAGCGAATGAATTAATGTATCAATGAATTCTGCTTTGAAGTATTCGTACGAGTACCCAAACAGCAAAAAAATTTCGTGTCACATAGTTTTTCTTGGTTTTTAATGAGTTTTATTTCAGTCACTTAATGCCCTTTAATGCTATAATTCGAATTTAATGCAAGGCTAAACTTATCATTTGTCAGTTGCATTACAGGTACGATTCAATAATTGAATTAATGTAATAGTTTGTGTCATTTCTATCGATCTATCCTCGTGTAGATCTATATTAGTTTCCATTACAAAGTTAAAACGAATGCATGCAAATTACAATTATCCCATCATACTTGTATTTCCTATAGAAGACTTTCACTTCAGCTTTAATAGATAGATTCTTAAAAGCTTTTTCCGAAAGACTGTTATTAATGTAATAGTACATTTATAGAGGGAACTATTAGATAGAAGTAAAAAAACAACTAAAAAAGTATCGAATAACTTGACACAACGGAAATATACTACTGAAAGTTCTGTCGCAGTTTCCTCAATCGAACACTTAAAAGAAGATGTTGTCGTAGTAAAAACACTTTTAAGTTTAAACATTTGAATAATTTAAAATGAATTACTTGACCACCAATCTTGTTGCTATCATCTCTATAATGGCAGCTGTATTTCTACCAACAGAAGCTGAATTTAATTCGAAATTTTTGAATTTCATCAAACACATCAACAAAGCTGAGCAGTTTGAAAACATCTTTCTATTTGAAACATTTCAAGAACCTTGGTTTGATAGCAAATTTATACCCGAAATAACAACTTCACTTGGTATTCCAGTGATTGTGGCAACTGAAGCTTCTTCATTTTACTTGAAGGGCGAATTCAATGAAAATCTCCTAACCATTGTTCAATATGATTCAAAAGTTGTATTTCTGCGACGACTTTTGGAATATCTTCAACACCTTCGCTTCTGTAAGATGATTTTTATCCTCAAAAATTCTTCAACAAATAATTTGGAACTGAAGAGTCTCTTCAATTTCTGCTGACGAAATAAAATAATTATTGTTGTAGCAGTTCTACAAGATTTCTTCACGTCTTTCACTTTTTTCAGCTACAGCCATTTCAGAGACCTTACAATTGAAGAATTCATTTGGAATAGAAATGATTTGACTATTTTTCCAGATCGAATGCGAAATCTTCATGGTGTTACGTTGCCAATTCTTTTTGGAGGACCAGAGCCAGGAGTGATTATTTCAGAAAAAAACAACGGTGAAAAAATTATTGGCGGCTATGTGGGACACATCTTTAATTCTTTTGCTAAGAAGCATAATGCCAGTTTGAATACTTCGAATGTTGACACATCATTTTCGGTTAAAGACATTCATTTACTTGTTTTAAATGGAGATTTTGAGATATCAGGTGCTTTTCCAACACTTTTACAAGTTCCCGCTGAAAACTACTCATACCTGTTTAGATGCTTTAATTGGTGTGTGATGCTGCCTACAGAACCAAATATTCCGATAAACAAAGTGTTTGCCTATGTATTTCATTGGGAAGCTTTTGTTTTAACAATTGTGGTATTGATATTCCTCACAGTATCACTTGCGATAAGTGCTATATTCTCAGGATCTCATCGGTCCATTTTAATACGTGATTTCTTTTTCAACATCGATTGTCTTCGTGGTATGCTTGGACAGTCGTTTTCAGAAGCACCAAACGCTTCAATCAGTACCAAAATCATTTATTTGCTGATGTTTTTCCTAGGAATAATGATGGTTACTTCATACGATGCATTTTTACAATCATTTTTGACCCGACCACCGAAGGAACAAGTAATTAGATCGTTTGAAGATCTGCAATCAGGAAGCTTAAAAGTGAAGATATTGGAAGCAGAATTCGATATTTTACTAAATTTAAGACCCAATTTCAAACAATATTCAAACTTATTTGCTTGTGAAACAAACTTTGGAACTTTTATAAGAAACAGAGACACTCTCAACACCCAATATGCTTACGCAGTAAAATGCCAAATGGGAAATTTACAGAAATCAACAAAATTTCTTTGGCTATCAATTGTTTCGTTGGTCTGATGAATTGTGTCTCTTACAAAATTTTCCATCTTCAATTGCTTTGAATGAACAGTTGATGACTTGAAGTGGATTTTCTTATTGTTGGGATTAGCATATGCTGTCTCAATTTTGTGTTTTATTGGAGAAATTTGTGTTTTTAAAATGATAAAATGGTAAAATATTGTTAAATCGATTGGAGCTTAGTTTTTACTTTATTTGTGATGTCAAATAAATTTTAATTCTGTTTCCTTAAAATGCTGTTTTTGTTTTATTACGATAAAAGAAGTGTTACTACCATTGTGTAAAATTTCAAGACTTTATGATGATTAGAAGTGTTCCATACATTTCAAATTAATTGGTGACTATGAGTTTGAAACCTTTTATCTATTAGGTGGAAAACAATCTTAACCAACGCAACGTGCGTCGGTCGAAACAAAGTATTCATGGGCATTAAATTTTGAACTTTATATTTCTCAGATATTTACATTACCACTTAATACCTGCTTGTTTACCCCTAAATTCTCTTTCAATTATCATTTGGACATACATGTGTTTTACTCTTGATAAAAATCCATTTTTTTTTTTTTAACTATCATGTTGAAAAAACACTACTACCTACTATTTTTCAAATAATAATTCATGAAAAAGATTTATTTCAAAATTTTGTGCCATCATGGCTTCGAAGAAGATGACGTAAAAACCTTGTGCCAATTTCCATAAGGCAACTCATCTTGCCATTGTCCATAAATATTTGCACCAGATTGTCTCTCAGATAGATACATATACCTTCAATATAATCTTCTTCTTCATATGGCGATCGAGTATGGAATCTTGTCCTAACCAATTCACGTTACATGCTGCACGACCTGCTATGGGTAATAAAATTTAATAAATCATAACAAAAATGATATCATTCCCTCCGCATACGAGAATATTTCGTCACAATTTGTTATTAATGGCGATTCATGTTTATTGAATGTTTTTTTTTTTGTTTTTTTTTTTGTAGAAAACAAATAAACAGTAATCTGTCGCTTCATCAGAACATTTGCAACATCACAATAACCATAAAAAGAGACGAAATTTAAACATCATAAAAAGGTTCTCATTGCATTATATAGTTCAGTAAAATTTATAGATCCAGCAGCATATTCAAAGTCGACACTATTACTTAACATCGACAGAGCAAAGATAATTTTTATAAATGTTGCTGCAACATTTTTTTGTCTTCGTGTCTCGGGTTCATTATGGTTAAAACTTGAAAGACCCACCTACAAAGCTATTTGATGCCGGAAACTTCATCATGTAAGTAAGTCACGTTTTAGATTTCAATCCATCATGTACTGATGTATGCTTATCAACTTATTGCTGCAACATTGTATTCGTTTAATACTTCAGAAACATTGCTTTGGCATTCGAGACTTGAAAAATTGCCTGGGTAGCTGGTCTGTGAATTGTATTAAACATTGTGGTTTATAGAAAAACACCCACTCAAGGCAATTTATTCCTGGTAACCTAGCAGTCTTGTTGCTGCAACATTAATTACTTCTGTTGTCCCCGTACATTGTGAGTGATCTATATCAAACACACTTACCAGTGTGTTTGATGCTTAGAACATTGGTTTTCAAGGCTTGATGGGGAGAAACAAACTATCTTGTTGTTTTAACGGCTTCCTGGCTCTTTTTCGGGGGTCTCTAGAAAGGAACAACCACAAAGAAATAAGTTCCCGGCAACTTCCCTACCTACCAGGCTATTTTTGACAGCAACATTTACATCCACGATCCAAAAAATTTTGATTTATTATTTCAAGCCAACTTTTTGTTGCTCGAAGTTACTAAAGTTGCTACCCAAAATAACTTGCAAGCAATTTGCTAGCAATATTGTTATTCCCCTATATTTTATTCCAGTTTTATTTTAAACATAACGACAATCAATAAATTGAAGGACATCAGTAATCGTATTCTACGAAGAAATAAATAGTTTCTTCCAGTTACTTGGAATTTTGGGCAACCAGGTATCGTGTATCCAGATAGTATCGTGTCTACTTTCAACCCTCCAAACCATAAAATAGTTACTTCTAGTAGCTGGCAACTTCGGACTTTTGTGCAGCTTAGTTTTGGTAACTTAATTTCCAGTAATGTGATATCCTAGAAAGTCAATAAACGAAATGAAAAAAAAACGCAAGTTTAAATTTAAGAAATTTTTTTTAAAAACATTTTGCTAGAATTTACGCACAGCTCTTTTTCTTGTTCTCCATTAATCCAAAAATAACTTCCATCGATCTTCATTATCCCTTCGAACTTTCCATTTAAAAGTACAAATTTCAATTGAAAAACACAAAATCCCCATCAAATAAGCCAACACTATGCTTATCCAAACGGACATTAAATCTTCTACTTTTAAAGATTCAAAATGTCTCTTGATTGTCATATCGTGAAATTGTAGTTTTCCAGCTTCAACAAGCTCATAAAAGACTCTTCTTTTCCAAAAATCAATTAAACCTGCCGCATGTAATTCAAGTAGCAGAAAATTCATAATATCCTTGAACATTGAGTTTTCATTTATTGGAAATACCATTGGAATATTTCGAAACAAACACATTCCTTTGTCTAGACGAAATATTGGACGACTATAAATTTTTTGTTGATGTTGAATTATTATCCATTTGGTGTTTGTCACAACATAGGCATATTTTGTGTCGAAAGCATTTTTCACCTTGGCGTAGTTGGTGAAATTCTTTTCGAATAGAAACATATTGTAATATTTGATTCGAAATTGTGGATCGGAGAGGATCAATCGATCGATTTCCTGCTGTAAACTGTAGACTTTTAGTCTTGATGCTAATAAATCATCAAATGAATGGATTCTTTTCTCACTTGGAGGATGGGTAATGTAGGTTTGAAGAAATGCTCCATAGGAGGTAACAATATTGACTCCCAACAAAAATATCAGCAAATATATCAATTTGATAGTGATGGAGGCTTTCTTTACCTCGGCAAAAGATTGCCCAAGTATTCCCCGGAATATACTGTCTTTGATGAAATACTTCAAGCTCGAATTCCTTTGATTTTCTGTTAGTGCTGTTGCTGATTCTAATAATGCTGATAATATTACAATAATTCCAAACAATATGATCAGTATGTTTCCATGGAAAATTATCATGAAAACTTTAAAAATCGGAATTCTCGGCTCTACTGGAAGCATAATGCACCAATCAATCAAATCAAATGGATATGTAAATGAGTCCATTGGAATTTCAGGATAAGTTCCTGCTGCTGATATTTCTATAGTTTGATTTAGAACTAGTTGAAGAATTTTCTGCGCTGGAAGTGATAAATTAATATTGGAGGTATTGAGCCTTGCATTGTGTTTGCTTAGAAGAGCTTCAATAATATGTCCCAAGAAACCTTTGAGAACTATTTCGTCGAACTTATTTTTTGAGACCATCATAGCATGATCTGGTCCTCCGATAAAGATAGGCAATTGATATCCTTCAAGGTCCCTCAAACGATTGGGGAAGATCTGAGAATTTTTCATTCCAAATTTCCATTTGATTTCTTCAACACCAAATTTTGGTGTACTGTAGGAGTAGGTGTATAATATTGATGTCTTCTCAAAGTCATTCAGCAAAGCAATAGAATTTATTACTCCATTGTTCCAGCAAAACTTAAACAAATCCAACAAGAACTGTTCATTATTAAGAATGAAAATAATTTTGCATAATCTCATTTGACGAAGATTCTCTAAAAGTCGATGAAGAAGTTTTTCATTCCAAGTTTCTAGAAACACAACTGCTAGAATATTACTATTGAAGTATTTTTTGAGGAAAAATGTTTCATTTTCGGTTAGAAGAATTATTGGAACTTCTAAAGAATTTGAAAATCTTTTTAAAAAATCTCCTTCTAATATTAAACTACTGGATTGTCTCAAGACCAAAACACTTTCAAAACTATCAAGTTTATGAACATCTATTAAGAGTTCAATCAAATTACAGAAGAATACAGGTATTACTGCACCAAATACGATTAAAACGAACACAATGTTAACCATTTCAAAGAAGTTCTGAAACTATTACTGAATTTTTAAATAAAATTCCATTTCATATAGTCAATTACTAGTAAGAGTTTATTGCAATGATACCTAAATGGTCTCGCAGGTCTTTTGTAAATTTTAATCAATTTAGAGATAGTCTTCTTGAATAGTTTGTGTAGCGTGACTTGGAATGTTACAAAGTTTGATGTGGTCATTTGGGATTTTCGTGTTTTTTAATTAAAATTTCCAAGGATTACTATTTTAGATAGTCAATTCCTAACAATAGATACTTAAGTTGATAAGTTATTGCCGAAATCATTATTACATACTTCTGGCAATTTTACTGGAACAAATATTTGATTCTGAAACATCAGATTTCTTGGTTCTACAAGTGCGAAAGAATTCATATTGAATGTCTAGACTTGGTCAAGTACAACGGGGAAAATACTATACTCTGTGCAACTAAAATTGCCAGTACACGGAAGATAGGATGTTTATCTCTCACTCTGACTGTAAAGAAATCTATTTAAACTGTGAGAGAAAGCTAATATTTCAGGGTTTCCGTAGTGCAAATTAGGTATAGAATTTGAAAAACTCTAATAAATACACTAGTAGAAGAAATGGAAGGATCAAAAAAAAAAAAACTGAGATTTTTTAATGATTTTCGAGAGGCTGTATTTAAGTGAAAAAAAACAGTAAGTCAAAACAAAAAGAATTTCAATTTTAAGGTCGTCAATATGACCCTCCCTGTTACAGAAATTACAATTAAGTGTCCAGATTTGGTATAGTTAAGCAAACAGAAGCCGGAAGCGCACTTCACTTTACGAAAGTAAAAGTGAACATAAACTGGACGAAAAACAGCAAGTCTTCCATTTGTGAGTATTTTATACCTCGACACACCGAAGTAGTACCTACCGTTTCATTTGTTTAAAAAACTGCCTTAAGAAATAGAAATGCCTCCTCGTTTTTTATACACACGATTACCAAATTTTACACCGACAAAAGATACAAAATATGTAATTGCATTTCTTTAACACATCCTTCCGAAATCTGGAATAATGCAAATTTGTGTTGCCACTCTTCACTTTCAACAACAACAAAAAAAAAAAACATCAATTTTTTGTATTCGTACGTTTTATTGCTCAAAATTACAGAGTACAAAAGAGTAATTCTCAATTTCGTTTTCAGAGTGAAGGATAGTTTGAGGTTTGAAATTATACCTATCGAAGCCGCCTTTTCTTCTTCATCTTGTTGTAGGTTCACGAATAACAACAACAAAAAAAAAAATAATTAAGTGGGTCATCATCATCAGACATGCAAACTTATATTTGGAGAAGATGCCTCAGACAAATCTGAGACTTTTCAATGAATGTTTGTCATTTCGAATGCTAATGAAGCTCACTTTTCGGCCTAATTGGAAAATAAAATCCAATCGATCTCACTTTTCATTGGTTAATTGAATAAAGTATTATGTTGTTTGTGTCTAAACATTAAATCCAGGAAATTCAGGATCATGTTGAAAAATTGTGTCATTCTTGATCAATTCGAACTGACACTTTATGTGTAAATCGTGTCCAGTCACACTATCATGCCTTAAAGCCTCAAACCTATTACAAACTGACGCATGACGCAAAATATTAATTACATAACGATACGATTTAGAGTTGCATGTGGCAGGCAACAACTAGCTCACAGACGACAAACAACAAGTAGTAGCGGTGGCATATTCACGTATGAAGCTGCAGAAAAATCCTCTTATTAATTTGGAAAAGGCGTGGACTATAAAACATTACTTGCACGCGTTTTTTATTCTGTTCACGAAAAGTAAATTTCGAAAAAGGCAATAAAACAAAAACAAAAATTGGTTCAAATATGCCTGAATCTGATTATTTAATTGAATAGTATTACTCCTGCGGTGTTAATAGATGTAAGCACCATGAAATCTTAGTGTAATTTAATTATTTCAATTTGAGTTGATATCTAACTTTGAGTTAAATGTGTGATTTCAAGTTTTCACTGTAGGTCTTTGGCTTTATATAAATTTCGATTGATTTTTTTAAACATGATGTTTAACCACATTCGTAGAAAGATATGTGTTTATCTTTGTACGCATAAGGTGTCACATAAAAGTTGCTTATGTTATTCTCATTCTACCATTTTTCAAAGTTCTTTAACCACTGATTTTTTAAGATTTCGGTCGTGTGAACGTGTCCAGTAAAAAAAAAAATCAAAATAACCAATTTGCATGTGAATTGTGAACTTGAACAGGAATTTAAAATCAATTTACTTTATTTTCTTACGTCAAAATGAAACTATAGAAAAAATTACGAGAATGTCTTATGAAGATTGCATAGCCGCAATTTTACATTAATGACGTTCAGCAAGCTCTATTCAACAGGCTCTTAAATTATATTTTCGGAGTTTTTCGGAGTGGGTGCTCATAACTTAAGAGTTGTCGAGACTCCTCATAAGTCACTTTTATTCCTTGCAGAATAGGTTTTAAAAGTTATGATAGCTTTGTGAATACCAGCCTTAGAATTATCACTCAACATCATTACTTAAGTAGCTCTTTTCGTAGTGACTGCTCCTAACTTTTAGAAGAGTCGATACCACACGTATTATACCTTGGTTAATAGGTTTAAGTTATAAGCTCATGGTGAATACCGGCTTTAAAGTTGGAAGCGTGGATTCCGAAAAGATCTCCTTAATTAATGAGTGTTTGGTGAATACCGGCCTTAAATTTTGAAGCGTGGACTCGGAAAAAATTGTTAGTTTATGAATGTTTGGCGAATACTGGTCTAAAAGTTAAGAGCAACGTCTCCGAAAAACTCCGAAGAGATCCTCCGAAAACTTAAAAGCTGTATTTGGATAAACGTAAAACTGGAACAAGAACTAATTAAACAAATTTCAACTCGAAAAAAAAAACTACAAAGAAGCTATTCACTTTGTAGTCCAAACTAGCTTCAAAACGGCACATTAACAGGCTTACCCTATCGCAGATCTTCATGTCTACAATTTTTGTTTTGAAATTACAAGGATTCACATTTATTATAATAACACCAAACCTGCGATGATTTATCTCAATCTGTCAATTTATTAGAAAATAATTTATTAAAATTTCTTTTATTATCTAGACTCTCATTGTAGCACTAAAATAGCCGGTTTTTTTGTCTAAGCACAAAAACTCATAAACCATCGATTGGGATGAAAACCGTAGGAACAAAAAATATAATTTATATTCCGCATCTTAAATCATTTAAATTATGATTATTATTAAAACAAGAGACTGATGCCACAACCTCTAAGAGCCGATAAACTATCTTTTGATGATCCTAACAGCCGCAGCACCATGCTTTTTTATCTACCAGAACCACAAAATCTTTATAGTGATGCACACAACCGGGAAACAACATCAAAGCGACATCTATAATTCTAGTATACAATTACAAGCAATGTGATGTTTGCCGCATACAGCATGCGATAGAAACGGTATGGTGTGCGCGTTATTTTAAACTCAATGCATTTTAACTGGGATTATGTCCTCCTGCTGCAGCTTGTTGGTTGCTTGCAGTGAAAATTGCTTTGGGTAATTGATTTAAATGCGATGTCGCATGCGCACCATTGGTGGCTAGTTAGTGACGTGGTGGCAGCACTCCTCATCCAGCTCTCTGTCCTCATCATAAACTTAATAACAGTCAGCATAGCATAGTTTATCGTTAGAGGCAAAGGTGGTGGCTGTCGGTGTGGTGGTTTAACTACACATTACTGGTGCTATCTTCGCCGTCTTAACTTTGAATTGCACGCCAAATTCAATGAATTGATTGGTTCGACAAGAATGGCATGGCAATCTTAATATATTTAGACTGGTATTCATCAAGCGGTCATAAGTTATCAGCGGTCATATCGGAGTTTTCGGAGACCACGTTTATGAATACGTTTATGATCGCTCTTAGCTTATGAATGCTCGATGAATACCGCCCTTAACAGCTTCAGTAAAGAAATAACAAATCTAATGCTTATCAGTACCTTACTTCTAGACATTGGCCTTCGAATGGCAAATTTATTTAACTGCTATTGCCGATCTCAAGAAACCTCTTCTCGTTCATGGTAGTAGTTGGTTTTACTCCAAAATTTCCGTAAACTCAAGTTTTCTTTAACCGGCAACTCTATAGTTCGTTTCAGTTACTTTTTATCTGTTATATTGTTTACTCTAAAACAAAAATATAAAAAGCAAACGTAAACGACTTTTGTATATGTAGAAAAGCTTAACAACTTATTTAATATCAATTTAAACGACACATTAAGCTGTTAGCGGTGCAATTATTTTGGCAAACAATGCAATTAACAATGTTTTTTTTTAATTTGTTGTTAAATCTACTTTAGCTTGTCACTGAATTTATCTGTCATAAATATAACTTGTTTCTGACACGGAAAGTGTTTTCGATTGTTTTTTAATGACATCTTTAACATTCATTGTTTGAAATACTAATAGCAGGTGTAAACCTGGATCAGAATCTATCTACCTGAACTAAACCCTTCTATTTAGTAATGAATCTGGCTAAAAGTGTATTATTTTGAAGCAATATGAGAGTGAAGTTCTACGGCGAGTTTTAATCTACACTTGTTATTTTACATTGAACAACTTGTTTCAATCTTATCAGTAGCTATGAGAGCTCGATGAAAACTGGAATAAGAGTTATCGAGACCACTGATAACACAGTATTTTTCGTTGGTGAATAGGTTTATGAACCTCTTAAGCCATTAAAGTGCAGTGAATACCAGCCTTACAATCTTTTATTTAGTTATAAATCTATTCCCCAATCATAATTTGAGACTCATGAGTGGTCTTTAACTTTCCTTAAGTTAAGAACGCTAATTCCGAAAAAAAAACTCAGAAAAAACCACTAACCTTATGAGTACCCGATGAATACAGGCCTAAACTTCTGTTTGGGACTCAATTAAGCTGCGATTTTTCCAGTCCCGATTCGTATTTGCTGATCTATTCTGGTAAGATTTCTTTCCACTGGAAAACTCTTTCCTTCTTCAACAAAAAAAAGAAAAATCGCTACTGGAAAATCGTCGAATGAAAGGCTGGTATTCACCGAATGCTCATTACTTACAAACGCCTATTCACCAGTGCAATAATAGTGTTTTATGAATATTTCCTAAGCCACTCTCATCTTTATGAGTGAAAACAATCCCGAAAAGAGCCACTTAAGTTATGAGCGTTCAGCCGTTCAGTGAATATCAGTCTAAATCTCGACTTAGTCGGCATTTACATTGGACGATTTCTCCAATCTGTGTTTGTATTGTTGTATTCGTGTGAGAAGAGAAACGAAATCTCACACAATTACAACAACAACAAAGAAAATCTGCACTGCTAAAATCACCAAAAATGTAAATCCCGACTTGCAAATTTATTTCACAGCAACACGAACGCAACTTGAGCTGTCATTTAAATCTATGATTTCTTTCACAAAGCTATATAAAATAATAATAATCGCTCTTCCATACAAAAGTTATATTGAACGACGACGCCAACGATTACAAAGAGAGATAAAATATAAACTTGTAAAACTTGAAAGCCTGCAATAGAAAATAATGAGCGTTAGTCAGTTGCAAACGATTGTGCGATCAACAACAAATTTTGTTTCTTTTTGCAAACATAGCACAAATTTGTCCGCGTCTGTTGTATTATATTCTATGTTTCAAATACATTTTGCACAAATTGTTGTTGGATTGTTTTAAAGTGCCAATTTATTTTACAAAAGAAAAACAAAAACAAAAGAGGTTAATAATGACATCAATATAATAGTGATATCTGAAATCGTGCCTATAAACACTTTATTGTTGTTGTATCTTGAAACCGGATGAGGGTTTGTTTGTTTGTTTTAGATTTGATTTAAAATCAACTTTTATTATTTTAATTTATATGTGATACACTGACAACTTATCTGTCAAATCATACAATAAATAGATAAATTAACAATTGAAAGTTTTTCTGGAGCAAGAAAAATAGCTAAGAGGGTGCTAATAATTGTTTATTGAGTTTAATTTCTGTTTGTCTGCTCTATTAATGAAATCATGGTGTTTTTTGTTGACAAAACAATAAGAGGATAAAATAATAAAAATTTTATTTATCCAATTAATTTACCCAATCAAATGTATCGGCAAAAAAAAAAAACGACAATTGAATTTAAATTTGTGCAAATATTTAAGAGAAATTTGATCTAGCTACTATAGTGCGATGTAAGCAAAAAGCAAACAAATATTTAGCTAATAGGTATATGAAATGTCTAGTCGGTATTTATTACATTCATGGGAAAATAACCTGTTTTTGGAAGCAATAGATTGCATTTATTGGATTGATTTGTAATTCTCTATTCCAGAAGCTAATTGTAATGATGATGCATTATAAGGGCCCATTGTAACGTGGGGCCCAGAATTTACCAACCATTTTTAAATAGTTAATTCTTTATTGTGCTAAAACAAAAATTAAAACTAATAGGCAACTAGCGAAATTGCACAATTTTATATTTTCGAAATTGCACAAATTCCCACAGAAATTCGTAATTTTGAAATGATGAGAATTTCAATTATTAAGGTTTGATTTGTTAGTGTATTTGTATTTTTAATAAGTAAACAAACAGAACCAAAAACTAATTAAAGATTTTTAACAAGCCAAGGCGATAGTATCTACTTTTTGTAAACCAACAACATTTTGGGTGGGATTAATATGGGAATTCTCAACTAAGGCCCGTATTTTTCCACCGCTCATAATTTAAGAGCCCTAGATCACTTTTAAGCTAAAATATACGGGCATTAGGCTTTCACTAAAATTTTACAGCTACCATACCAATTT
This sequence comes from Meliscaeva auricollis, assembly GCA_948107695.1. Taxonomy (NCBI): domain Eukaryota; kingdom Metazoa; phylum Arthropoda; class Insecta; order Diptera; family Syrphidae; genus Meliscaeva; species Meliscaeva auricollis. The sequence goes on along the minus strand of OX403619.1, from coordinate 51,626,013 downwards.
TTTTCTCTCTGCTACAAAATTGGGTTGGATCTTTCAAACCAACTCGAACGACAAAAATGACACTACAAAAGTGCTTTGTCTCGTAGTCTCATATGTTTCTCTTTACCTAACTTTAACTTGTCAGCTGAAAACAACTCGTTTTTTTTTGCCCCTGTCGCTTTTTTCAGTTTGCGTTAGCTTTGGAAAACCTTTAATTCAGCTTTTTCCTTCAAATATCAATATGTTTTCTTTTAAAAAACACCAATAACCTTCTGCGTGTTATTTTTCTTCCAAACAAAGCAGAGAAAAGACATAAGTAGTGTGACACGTGCTTTAATGTTTTAATGCTCAAGACAAGTCTAACATGGTTTTAAGAGTCAACCGTCAACGCAAAACTTTTGCCGAACTGCCACCACAAAATCACTGTTTTTGAAAAATATTTCAATACTTCATAAAGGGGTTTCCAATAAGAGGTGTTATTTTGAATAATATTTCGGTAGCTGTCACTTTTGAAGCTGTCATTTTTTGACATTTGACAAGTAGAAACTACGCTATTAATACAAATGGAACGATACACGCTTCAACAACGCATTGAAATTATTAAAATGTACTATAAAATTGGTGAAAATTTGGCAGAGACGGTTCGTAAAACTAAAACATTTTTGGGTCGTCGTGAAGCACCTTGTCGGACCGCAATACAGAAATTGGTGGACAAATTCGAGCTGTTGGGACAAGTTAATGATGTGAAGAATAAAACCCGTGCACGTCGCTCAAGAACAACTGAGAATATTGCTGTTGTAGCTCAAAGTGTTGAAGAAAACCCAGGTTTGTCCTTTCCTCGTCGTTTTTTGGAATTAGGCATTCCACAAACGTCATTACACCGTATTTTGCATAAAGACTTGGGTCTTAAGGCTTATAAAGTTCAGTTAACACAAGAACTCAAGCCGGCTGATCATCAACAACGTCGTGTCTTTGCTGATTGGGTCCTTGAAATGCATGAAAATGAACCGGAATTTCATCGAAAAATCATCTTGACTGATGAGGCCCATTTCCACCTCGGAGGCTACGTCAACAAGCAAAACTGTCGCATCTGGGGCTCGGAAAACCCAAGAGTTATTGTTGAAAAGCCTCTCCATCCTCAACGCGTGACTGTTTGGTGCGGTTTATGGTCCCGCGGGGTCATTGGACCTTACTTTTTCGAAAATGAGGCTGGAGCAACAGTTACGGTCAATGGATTGCGCTATCGAGAGATGATTAATGATTTTTTATGGCCTGAATTGGATGGTATTGATCTGAACAACGTTTACTTTCAACAAGACGGCGCTACGTGCCACACAAGCAATGAAACCATCGATCTTTTACGGGAAAAGTTTCCGGACCGTGTTATCTCTCGAAGAGGTGATCACAATTGGCCACCGAGATCTTGTGATTTAACACACATTTGGCTGATGTTGTGTTCCATTATTAACGGCATACCTTCCTCTTTATAATGAAATAAACATCCGATCATTTATCTCCAAAAATGCCATTATGCCTTTATTAGGGGTATTCATGAAATCTGGTAAACCTGGTAAATGTGGTCAAATGGTAAATCTGGTAACAGTCAAATTTTCCATAGGAAATCTTTACCAGAATATGGTAAACTTTTCCACACAAATTTGTTTTTTTCCCATTTTACTAGATGGAAAAGTTTACCGATTTTCATGAATACCCCTATTATAAAATTTACTGATAACTGACCATTGTATCTTATTTTTTGTGGAGTTTTTTTTTGTGGAAGAGACAGTACCCCCAAACAAAAATAAAGGTTGTATGACACAAGTAACTTAAGAATAGATAAACGTTGTCAAAAACATTGAAAGTCATTTTTATATAAACTTTATTCCATTTCAAAATGTGTTTCGACAACTTATCTCGACGCGAGATACCGAATGTAGACACAGAATTTACCAAAAACACTTAATTTGAAATTTGTCATAAAACCAACAATTAATTGTGAAATGTTTTAGAAATTTATGAAAAATCGTTGCAAGTAAGAAAAAAAAAATACTTAAAATAAAAAAAAAACTTGCTGATAATTTGACATTAAATTAAATTTTAATTAATTTTTTTTCTCTTATATTTGTATTTTGTTCAAACAAATGTTTGCCTCTTGTATATACCTCGCTGTCTTATCTAAAATATAATGTTGGGTTTGAAAGAGATTAAAGAATACTTTAACTTAAGTTCAAAGTTTATTTTGTGTACAGATTAAAATCAAAAATACCATTGCAGTCATTTAAAATTTATTAAAAAATGTTGAAAGCATGTAGAAAGCTTTGAACGAAAATCATTTGATTTATTTATTTCCAAAATATAATTTAACTTTGGATAATTTTTGAGCCTTATCAACTACTAAAATAAGTGTAGTAAAAAAATTGGGTATAATATATTGAAAAAAACGTCAGTCATAATTTGAGTCATTATTAGCTTTATATCAAAGAGACAAAGAATGCTACGTTTGAACTCCTAATCGAAAAAAATAAATAAATATATTATTACGATCTATTGTTAATTCTTTATCATCCAAATGATAAGCCGTGAAGGTATTCGTCAATGAAATGACTTTGTTTTCAATATTTCATTAAAAACAAAAACAAACCGGAAGCACAAAAATGTCATTTCCGTATGTAGTTTCGTAGTGTTATTTCCAAAAAAAGGAACTGCTGTAACTTCTAACTTATGTAAGTCCGTACGTTTAAGTAAATTATACCTACTTCTAGCTAAAATCGACTTCTTCAATTCTTCACAGGGAAATCGAAATAGTTGCTGTCAAATTTAAATTTATTTATTTAGATCTCCAATATATGGACTTCACCGTTTAACCGCGTGTAAAAGTAGAACTAAAGGGTGATTTTTTAAGAGATTTAGAACTTAAAAAAAAAAAAAAACACAAAAAATTCGAAAAAATGAATGAAATATTTATTTGAATCGATAGTTTGAACCTTGCAATTTAATGTTTAAAGATAATTTCATGCAAATGTTGACCGCGGCTGCGTCTCAGGTAGCCCATCCGCTGAGTCCAATTTTTGCATACTCTTTCACACATATCGGCCGGTATCTCACAAATGAATGCATGGATGTTGGCTTCCAGTGCGTCAATCGAAGCGGGCTTGTCCCTATAGACATTAGCCTTGACATACCCCCACAAAAAATAATCTAATGGTGTCAAATCGCACGATCTAGGCGGCCAATTGGCCGGCCCGAAACGTGAAATTAACTGTTCACCAAACTCGCCTCGCAATTGCGCCATTGTTTCGCGTGCTGTGTGGCATGTGGCACCGTCTTGTTAAAACCACATATCATGCAAGTCAAGAACTTCCATTACGGGCAAAAAAAAGTTTGTTATCATCGCTCGGTAGCGTTCACCATTGACAGTAACGCTGCGATTCGCATCATCTTTGAAGAAATATGGCCTAATAATGCCGCCGGCCCATAAACCGCACCAAACAGTGGCTTTTTCGGGATGCATTGGTAGCAGTTGCAATGCTTCTGGCTGATCTTCATTCCAAATGCGGCAATTTTGCTTATTTACGTACCCATTCAACCAAAAATGAGCCTCATTGCTGAACACAATTTTTCTTCCGAATAGACTGCTCAGAAGGTCGAGAATGCCGACCATAAAATGGAAGCAGCGCGCGATGAACATTTCAAACCGAGCACGAATTTTGATAGTAAAATTCAATAATTTGCAAGCGCTGTTCATTTGTAAGACGATCCATGGTTAAATTGCAAACCAAACTGAAGCTGTTTGACAGTGACACAAGGTACTAAACACACGTCAGCTGTCAAAACCAGTGTTGCCAAAACCAAACCAGCTAAAAAATCACCTTTTATAATAGATAGATCCCAATTTTGTTTATTATAGTTCAACATTAATTGAGAATTACTATTTTTCGTCAAACTTTCATTAAAATGTTTAAAGTAGTATTCCAGCTGAAGTTTTTGACACATTTACGTAATTCAAAAAAAAAAAAAGGTGTAGAAAAACACTTTCAACAAACATTTAGGTAAATGAACTCAATCAATTATACATTTGTGACTTGCATAAATAAATATCCAATTTTAAAGTCTATCACACTTTGTCTGACTGTATTTAACCTTAAAGTGAACAAAATAAGAACTCTTTCTCAATTATATCAATTAGTCGAGAATTTAGTGTGATCAAATTGTATAAATCACATCAAACTCAAGTATACCTAACCAAGATGTATAGCAAAGGTGCATCTTCATTATCAATATTATGCAACAAACACAAACATTCTTTTATTTATTATACTCTGTCTATCTTTTAAAGCAAGACCGGGGGTTTTGCGAGCGATCTAGAGACGATGCTGTATGAATTGCAAATTACCCGCGCTTTTAAGTAATATGTATGCACCTTAACAAGCAGTATGATAAAAAATAAACTCAAAATGACAATAGGACAGTGATTTAAATTAATCGCACGCAATGTGTAGTCAGATAGAGAGGATCATAGTTTTTTTTTTTCAAGTCTGGTATTCCAATCAAAGTTTCTATAAATAGAATGCAAAATTTAAATAAGTTATTTGACGCGTGTCACTGCTGTCAGAAGTGGGAAATTGTTTTAGTTATTATAGAGATTGACAATCGGTAGAACGGAAATTTATCTCGCTTAGTATTCTGTGCATTCAAAGCCAATATTTTAGTAACTAACTATGATTTTCATTCTTGGGATACATAATTTATAGACTATTACTTCTATCGCCAGGTACTTTTTAGTACATCTGAGTGCATTCAATGACGATTTTTCTACATGTAAACAAGCGCTGAATGCAACCAAAAGTACTTGGAAGTAGATACTGGGTGATATGAATAAAACTGAGAACGTGCTCAGAGTAAATACTCAAAAAAGTGAGTAGATGCTCATGAAAATGTATATGTTTAAGAATTTTATTTATACCAAATGGAGTATCTGCTCCGAAAATCCATGATTTGAGTAGTTGCTCATTTTTATTCATGATCCAAATAAACCACAGCTTATAACTACTAAATTTTATCTTTTATCAAAAAAACGATATCTACTAACAGTTGTTTTTTTTTTTTTTCATTTTCAGGTAACTTTATAATCAAACATGTGTGATACTCCTGTCAATGATGAGCCCTCATGGCTCAACTCAGAATTTGTATTAAAAATACTCACAAAACATTCCAAATTACCTATAAAAGAAATAAAATCATATACAAAACAACCAGCCACATCAAAAGGTGAAAACTATGCCAGTGTCATGACACTACTCAATGTCAAATATGTCACTGAACAAAATGATACAGTAGTTGAATCGGTGTCATTTATTGTCAAATCTCGTGTAGATAATGAAATATTTTCTGCAATCGAAGAGGAATACAATATATTCCAGCGTGAATTACAAGTGTATTCAGTTTTTATGAAGGCAGCTGAAAGTCTTTTGAGATCGATAGGGGATGAGACAATTTTTGGACCAAGGTTAGTTGATTGACATTTAATTTTTATTTCACCAAAGTTAGTGAGTAGCGTGGTGAATTTTAATTTTTAGTGCTTTGTTTGGTGGTTAGTACCTACCTAGAGATCTGTGAAAACCCCCTTCTAATGACTGTGGGCTTCTATTTATGTTTTGTAGAGCCATTTATTTGGAAGATGGTGTTATTGTTCAAGAAAATCTTAAAATCAAAGGATATCACATAGTGGATGTTAAAAAAGGATTAAATTTGGATCAAATCACTGCGGTTTTGGAAAAATTGGCTAAATTTCATGCAACCAGTATGGTTTTGTACAGAAAGGTAAGGCATTTGAATTTATTGATTGTTGAGTTCCTTTGGGCTAAGTACATCTCTACTTTTCATGCATTCAATTACTTCAACTCTTTGTTAGACGAATTGTCTTCTCGTTTGATTGTGTTAAAGTTGTGGTCAGCATATCTGGATTTACACGACATACTGTCAAATTTTCTTGCCATATTTGAGAGTCTTTTCGGTACTGCAGTTAATTGACTAAAAATACTAAATTTCTTAGCTTTTTTAACTTAAAAATAATGTACTTTGACTGTAAAACTACAGTCAGCAGTCAGTACTAAAATGCTAACTGAACAGTTTATTAAAGCAGTTAATTGACTAAAAGTTAATTAACTGTAGTACTATTTGACTGGTAGTCTTTTAGTGAGTATAAAGTTACTGTACTGTTGTTTTTTTTTTTTTAACTTAAAGTTACTTTCAGAGCTCTACATTCCTACAAGAAAATGTCATGGAAGTGTGGCAGTACGCCTTACTAAAATTTAAACACACAACAGTACAAAAACTTTCTACTGATTAGAAGACTAAAACAAGTCAAAAAGTACTGCAGTTAGTTAACTTTTAGTCAATTAAAAGTCAATTTGACCCAGGAATTGACGTAGTTCACGCTCAAGACCTGCATGTAAATGTGGTAATTAAAAGAAATTGACATGTAAGCCTTGGCCTTAAGGCCCAACCATAATCAAAGTTTATGTCAAAAACGAACGAAATGTTTTTTGTTAACACCTTAAGGTATTAAAAATGATACGAAATAATCAATTGCAATTATTGAATAAAATTTTCCGCTATTTTGGTTGCGACAGTGTGACGTAACAAAAAATTGTATTTACACAGCGTCGTAATGTTCAAATAGAAAATTGCAAACGAAGAATACCTACTATTGAAAAAATTTCGTCTCACTTGTCAATAAGGTTTTTTTACTTTTAAGTGGGAAAGTATATTTTCACAGCTTTTTTTTTCAAAATTGTTGAGCAAATACTCATTTAACTTCCATTTTTAAATGAAATGTATGATCAGAATTCATAAGCATAAGTTCTACCTTCATTTTCTTTTGTTGATAAAGTTTGTTTTCTATAGAAGCCTGAATTATTCAAACATCACATGGCAGGAAATGTATCTGAGAATCCAACACCATTACATTACGTTTACACCAATGCCATTCAAACATCCATTGAATATTGCAAAACAAACAAAAACTTACAACAGTATGTCCAAAAATTAGAAGAATTTGGAACAAAAATCATTCCAAAAATGATTAACGTTTTTAGTAGGAATAAAGTAGATCGTTTTCATGTCCTCAATCATGGTGATCTATGGGTGAATAATATGATGTTTAAAAGTGATAAGGATGTTCTTTTTGTAAGTTAATGTTTTTTTTTAATCATTAACAAGTGTTTTAGGTATATTACGGAAAAAAACACAATTTTATTCAAAAGGTTGACTACCAAGAGGGATACTTTGGTTCACCAGGAATCGATTTAAATTGGTTTATGTTCTCATCATGGCCAACTGATATCTTCAAAAATCAAAGAGATCAACTAATTGAGATTTATCAAAATGTTTTGAAAGATGTTTTACATAAATTAGATTATGATCAAAGAATACCAACGACAGAAGATGTAAAGAGAGAAATTGTAAATAAGGGATATCATGGTAAGTTCGTTGTTTAACGTAGAACTATATTAGAAGGAAGCTTATGTCATAATCGACAAAGTCACATTTCTGTAGTTTTGTTTGTTCGTTTTCTACACTCTCATATTGGAGCTCTAGCTGTCAGTTTGACATTTGTTCAATTGCTATTGCAAAATTCCAAAATCAACGAAAACTTAACGAAACAGAGCAATCTGCAGTTATTGGCTTCTGATTCGCTTATTTCATACGACACTATTGAATACGATTATTCCTTTTATTATAGATCAACTTAATAATTTAAACTATTTTTCTAAACTTATTTTTTTAGGTCTTGCAACTGCAACATGTTTGCTACCAATTCTTATCAACGAAAATCAGGAACTTGCAGATGCAATGAACTTCATTTTAGACACTGACGAAGCTAAGGCAAATCGACGGAAAGTTTTTGATAATCCGGCTTATGGCGATCGATTGGCTGTGTTCTTAGATTTTTTTAAACAAAATGGAATTATATAATTTAGGCCTTAGGGTCATGATAAAAATATTTTGGTGATTTTAATATTAAATAAAGTTTTTTTGTAGAAAAGTTAAAAAATTAACAAAAGCGTTTTTTTTTTTAAACTTAACTGAAAATTGTAAATATTGCTTTCTTAGACAGGTCTTTTCAAAATCAGCTAGGTGACTGTCATAATTTCACTGCGTACGTAACTAAAATTTGGAATTAGGCATTCCACAAACGTCATTACACCGTATTTTGCATAAAGACTTGGGTCTTAAGGCTTATAAAGTTCAGTTAACACGAGAACTCAAGCCGGCTGATCATCAACAACGTCGTGTCTTTGCTGATTGGGTCCTTCATCTTGACTGATGAGGCCCATTTCCACCTCGGAGGCTACGTCAACAAGCAAAACTGTCGCATCTGGGGCTCGGAAAACCCAAGAGTTATTGTTGAAAAGCCTCTCCATCCTCAACGCATGACTGTTTGGTGCGGTTTATGGTCCCGCGGGGTCATTGGACCTTACTTTTTCGAAAATGAGGCTGGAGCAACAGTTACGGTCAATGGATTGCGCTATCGAGAGATGATTAATGATTTTTTATGGCCTGAATTGGATGGTATTGATCTGGACAACGTTTACTTTCAACAAGACGGCGCTACGTGCCACACAAGCAATGAAACCATCGGTCTTTTACGGGAAAAGTTTCCGGACCGTGTTATCTCTCGAAGAGGTGATCACAATTGGCCACCGAGATCTTGTGATTTAACACCTTGCGACTTCTTCCTTTGGGACCACGTGAAAGATAAGGTCTACGCCAACAGCCCAGCGTCGATTCAAGACCTCAAAGATGAAATTCGTGAGGCTATCGAGGACATAGGGCAGCCACTTTGCGATTTGGTTATGGAAAATTTCATGAAAAGGATATAGTCCTGTTAGCGTGGTCTTGGCGTCCATTTGGCTGATGTTGTGTTCCATTATTAACGGCATACCTTCCTCTTTATAATGAAATAAACATCCGATCATTTAGCTCCAAAAATGCCATTTTTCTTTGAATATCAGAATAACACCTCTTATTGGAAAACCCTTTAGTTATGGCAAATGTTAAATGGAAAGCAAGAAATAATCATCAGATGTCAAAATAAGATAAAACGTCAAAAAATACCAATTTATCATCGTATTGCAAAGTTTTTAATGCTTTTGACAGCATTCAACGCTTTTTCCCCTACAGAAAAAAATCCGTTGAATACAACCACTTCAATACCTTCTAATGAAAACTATCAAAATAAATGCTTTGTTGTGGTTAGATTCACGTTTTTCAACAAATAAATTATTTGGCAAATATTAAACAAATTTTAGCAATAAGAATCTTCCATATAAATAAATCTAAATTTCCTAAAATATAATTTCAATTTACCTTTGGGTTTTGCACTCCACTGTATTAAACTGTGAATCATTATTATTTAGTACCACAACCATCCACATTCATTCACAATCAACTTTCAATTTGACACTTGAATAAGAAAATAACATTACTGTGAATGCATCATGTTTGATTAAAGTTAATTTTCTTCGTTCAATTTACAGCGGGCGTATAGAAGAATAAAATTCCACTCAAATACAAAATCAGACGAAGTTAAGAAGGCGCAGGTGACCAAGCAAGGTAAATTTCGCTTGTGTAACTTATTTTTTTCTCCTACAATATCTAAATTTTCTTCTATTTAAATAAGTTTTCTTCAATGTAATAATAATTTCAACTTGAAATTAATTAAATAATTTATTGAAAGAAAAACATTCACAATCAAAAAAGTTCGTTTTTTTCGTTCGAAAATAGAATTTATATGTTTGTGTTCAATAGTGAAAAATAAAAACTCAATTATATTTTTGCTTCCCTTTTCCAAATAAAAATACAAGAAAAAAATTATTATTCTATCTGTGTGTGCGTGTTGTGTGTATTTTGTTTCGTATTTCGTTTTGCCTCTCTACTTTAAATTACATTTTCTCTTTCCGTGTCAAGCTGTGAAGTGTGTACAAAGGAGAAATAAAAACAATCGAAAATTATTATTATCTCACTTTGAGTGAAATGAAAAAAAAAAAACAAGTGGAATTGTCTGACTAAATGAGAGTGTGTGCGTATGGAAGTCCAAATAATCATGTGAGTGGGTATGAATGAAAGGGAAAACACGAAAAACAAGTGCATGCGTTTGAGTATTTCTTTACATTTTTGTTTTGTCACCATTTTCAAACTCCATTAAAGTATTTTAAAAATGTGACGTGAGTGAGTTTATTGCAATTTTTCCTTTGGGTCTTATGATTGTTTTCAAATGTACTCTCTCGCTTCCCCTCTTTTATTTCACTCGGATCAATATTGTTTTTTTTTCTTGTATTGTACTCAGTACTCATTGAAATTTAAAAAAATTTTCACAGTTCGAGCTTGAGAAACGAGAATTGCTTCACATACTTTTCTGTCTCGTTGACGGGGCGAGACCGTCGTCGTTTATTCGTCCAGTAATATTCTTCTTCGTGACTAAAATTTATATTATTTTTCCCCCTGCCTGAGTGCTTGTTTCTCTGTTTCAATTGTGAATTAATGAGTTTTATTTAATCGTTTATTTAGAAATTTCATATTTTTTAAACTGTGCTTTTGGCGTGTGTGTGTATTTTATTTTAATAAAATTTTATACCAAAAAATCTGGTATACCTTTGTCAAAGGCGAAGGAGAAAAAACACGTAATTTGTCTTGTTTTGTTCTTTTTATTTTTTTTTTATTCACAATCACAATAGAAAATTCCTATTGAAAATAAAAATAAACCACAAAAGTGAGAGTAAAAAAAAAAAATATTTTATTTTTTAATAAAATCCCGCAGTGTCCCGTGTAATAAAAAAAAAAGTGAAAAATTAGATAGAGATTTATTGTGGTGCGGTAGAATCATAAGGATTCGTACCTTCGTCGTCGTCGTCATCCCTTTTGCTGGTGGATCTTTTCTCCTCAACCAACATCATCTTGGCTAACAAATAAAAAAGAGTAAAGAGAATAGATACGAAATTGTGGAAAACCGATTGCGAACAAGGTGGGAGGAATTATTATTTAATTTGTAATTTAATTATTAATATTTTTTTTTTTTTTAATTTGATTTCATACATTCTCTTCCTGTGCTGTGAATTGAGTGAAAATTAAATTTTAGTTTGTTTCCTTGTTTCTACTTTCATCGCTGAGCAAAAGAAAACGATGAAACTAGGAAAAAGGGTTGACAATTTGACAGTTTTTATTATTTTCTTCTTTTTTTTTGGATCTTAAATCATTTACAGGAGCGCCGGAGGGAAGTTGTCAATTTTTCCACTCATTTTTCATTCTTACTTAAGTTTAAGCCTTCTTCTTCACATACACATTTTGGAGTGGATTTAGTTTTTTTCATTTTTTGTTGTTGTTTCATTGTTTTGTTTGTTTGTACCTATATTTAATTTTTCTCCTGTTCTAAATGTGAGGGGTATTGCCAGAAATGTGTACCTAGCCGTATATATAAATTTTATTATATGCCCAGCTGTGACCGTAGTCCAGCTCCACTCCAGCTCTCTTAATCAATTTGGTTTTTTTTTTTTTTTTCCTAAAAGGAGCCATTCGTTGCAATTGCAATGCACTTTTATGTAGTTGGGGTTTTTTTTTTTTATTATAGGTACACATTGAAGGGATACAAAAATGGATAGGTAGGTACTTTGCAACTTTCTTTTCATTTTGACGGAGGAAGTTATTAAGCAGCGGATTGGTAGTAAAATTACATCTTCTTCTATATTATTGAAAAATTGCAAATTTGTTTCAATAAATAAGGTTTTAAAACAACAAATCGGGAAGGTATCAAATATTAGATTATTGATATCAAATATTAGATTATTGATAACGCAGGTCGACAAAATTTAAATTTTGTATTGTTGCCCAAACTTTGATTAACATTTGTTAAGGTTTTCGACCTGCTGAACTCGAATCCGAAGTCAGAATTTCAATTAGAAAAACACAAGATAATCATTTTTCAATATTCTACTTACTTCTTACAGTAAAAATTGTAACGGATTGCCTGCCCAGCCCAGTGTAATTGGTGTTTTTTTTTTTGGCAAAGCTATCCGCAGTAAAGTAGGTACTTAAAAGGAAATTCTATAATCCTGCTGCTTATAGATTTTTGACATTAATTAGAAAAATGCCCATAATCCATTGACAGTAGGATTTAACTTTTTCTTTTATTGGCAGTTGGACGGCTAATAGTTTAGAAAATTTGTTAAGAAATTGAATTATCTTTCTACTTTTTATAGGTGGTAGGTACTAAATATTTTTAATAAAATGTAAGGACGTAATAATTCAGTTAATCCAGACTTAAATTACCAATTTTTTGTTAAAACTGGACTCAACTAGATACCTTAACTTAAAAATTATGAAGACATAGGGTAGAAAGAACAACTTACTAAAAAGTTTAATGTTACCAATCAAAATTAAGGCTAGATTATTAGATTTTAAATGTTATAGTAGGTAAGGTAGCTATAACTAGTTCTGTATGAGTGTTCCCATTATTATAAAATAGTGTTGTTTTCATTTTAAGTCGTGGGTATTTTTGAAAATTATCCTTCCTGCTTGAACGGAGAGGGATAGACCCACCACATAGTACAACACTGCTTGTCCACTACAGGAAACTGTGCCTAATGTTCCTTCCGGAAAAACACCATTTCTCAATCAGTTTTTGTTTGACTTCTAATGGCACATGCAATTTTTTTAACAATTTTCATCAGGTTTTTCGGTATTATTTCAATATCTTCGTTGTCCTTTAAAAAAAAAAAACACTTTCACTCAAAATATTTGTATGGACTCTTCAGACTCTTGGCTTTTATGTATTTTAAATAACATTTTTATTAAGTTTTATAAATGTATCATTTGTTGGTCAGATGCTGTGTTAGGAACTTATTTCACACTTAGGCTCTCTTTAAAAAAAACTCCCTTTTACCAAAAATATTTGCAGAAAATAAGAAATATTTTGTATCTAAACAAAGAAGTTGGAAAAAGCTTCTCAATTATATTGGTACTTAATGCATTTGGCTGAATAGAAAGATACGTTTCGATCAACCGTTTGGTTTCTACTATAAATGTTTATCTTAAAAGGATAATAGAATAAGCAATTTATTATGATTGTCAATTATCTATTGATAGGAAGGTACCTAGTTGATAAAAATTGAAATTCAACTGACAAAATATTGTTGGATTCTTGAAAAATAGGTAATAGTGGTAAATGTCTCTAACTTGATCTCATTCTCTTGCTGTGCATGGATGTAGGTACCATTTATCCTTTCTAGCTAATAACTCAAACCTATTATAAATCGTCGGCAGAAAGCTAAATTCTAACTCTATAGGATTTACAAAGGATTTAGAACAATTTTGCTTTCCGCCGTCAAAATGTGATCCTACAAAATTCCAGTTGGTATAGAGTATTGGACTAAGGCGTTGTTAAAATTAATAGAGTACATTAACCCCAAATTTATTTCTCAACGAAAAAATACAATATTTTACTGGCAACACTCTTCCCACGCGAGTTACAAAATGTACCTATATGTACATGTATGTGTGTTTATTAGCATCATCTGCACACAAGAATTCATTCATTCGCAACAACAAAAAAATAGCAAATAATTTAAATATTTGATCAAAGCCCCCTTATCATTAAAAATGCTTCATAGAAATACCTACAAACATATTGTACATTTTATATGTACATACATTTTTATAAAAAAAAAAAAAAGGGGAGAAGGAAGGTGGATGATTTTCTATTCCATAAAGTCCACTGTCGCTAACAAATTGCAATTAGACAGATATAATATATGCAGGCAGCAGCAGCAGCAGCAGCAGCAAAAAACAGTAACACCACCAAACCAACCAGACAATGAGACAAGCGCTATAATAAAAAAAAAAAAGTTGCTGCTTTTGGTTTTGAAGCTCAGCTCGTATACGTTTTTTTTTTTATTTTAATGGTTGAGCATGTGCCCAGCTTTGTTAGATATACCAGCAGAGTAAAGATAGAGCGTAGAGGTAGATTTAATTTTTTTTTTTTTTTTTTTTGTATTTCTATTCATTTTGTATGCAAATGAGACTCAAAGGAAAAAAAAAAAGAGAATAAATAAACTCGCTTGTTAAGTGCATGCAATGAATATGCATGATGAAAATGAAAACCAACTCAATTTTGCTGTCATTTTGTAATTTACTTTTGAGTGGTTTACTCATTCTCTATTCTCTATTTTTTGTTGTATTTGTATTTTTTTTTTCTGTTTTTGCTGTTCGTTGCTCCTTATTTGATTTTATTTCGTGTTGGAAAAATTTAAAATGTGGTTGAGAATATGTTGGGGGCATTGTGATGGTGTTTTCTTTAGTAAAGTGTTGCCACTTAACACTTTTAGGCAAACATACAAAACATCTCCATTCACATAAAATGTTCGAATCAAATCGTTGGAAAATTGATGTTTATATCGGTATTTTGGAACTTTAAGGCCCATTTTCTAGTACTGAGCTATAACTCTGAGTTATCATCGAGAAACTATATGAAACCCGAGTAAATTTTGAGTAGTTTTTTTAGTGCAGGGTTAACTTTATCTTTCTGTTTAAAAAAAATTCTATTGAAATTTGTATAAGAATCATCTTTCAACTTTTCGCCTCGAGCACACAGATGGCAATATCATAGAAAAGGGTATTTTCATTGAAACGTGGTACCTACCTTAAACTGGTTAATGTGGAAAACATGTCAACATTTGTGTGGAAATGACAGTTCGTTTACTAGATTTTGTACCTTACCACGTTTACTAAGAGTTTACCAGGTTGCATGAATACCACTATTATTTTTGCTTTTTATGATACATTGAGGAAAAACCCTTTTATAAAATCTCCCTGGGTTATGCCATTATTTGTAAACTTACAGCTAAAAAATTTCATTCAAATTCTATGAAAAAAAAAAATCCTCAAAATTGGCAATACTGGTCACTTTCCGTCGTTTTGTGTATACATGACCGGGATGTATCAGTGAATGTGCGTTACGTTGGTCGTTGCGTCTTGCGTGTAATGCTGGCTGACAAGAGGGTGAACTGAGTAATTGTTTGCGTTCATTTTCCACTCGAATCCCCTTACGAAAAGAAAATAAGGGTATGAGATAGAAAAACAAAAACAAAGGCCTGGCTCTATATAATAATTTTCTACACTTAAACAAGTGAACAGGAAGGAAAGACAAAAAAGCGAAAAAAAATCTAAAGAAGAAGAAGAGCTGAAAAATAATAAATAAATAATAAACAAAAATTGTAATTGCTCATTGGATTGTATTGGTATCGGCGTTTGGATGTGTGCGTGGAATATGGCAAAAAAATATATGGAAATGGTTTTTTTTTTGAATTTTTTTTCTTCTCTGCGTGTGTAGCTATACTGTATAGCATAGCACAACAAAAGTGGATGGCCCCAAACATTTTAAAAACATTTGTGCTGATATTTGTGTGTCGTCGTCCTCCAACTTTTATTCTTCTTCTATTAGATACTTTTTTGTTGCTATTGCTTTAGCTGTTACTGCAGCTGATTGCATTTTCAATGAAACGGATTCTAGTTTTTTTTTTTTTTTTGACTTATCAAAGTTAGTCTCCCCCGCTTTAGGGGAATTCTGTTTTTTATTTCGTTGTGGACTGGTGTATTGGTGATTTTTTTGTTTGTTTGATTAGAAAAAAATTGTTATAATAACTTCGTTTAGGTATATTTTATGAATTTTTTTTTCTGTTCTATGCTTTGGATCTATGTTCTTTTATAGTTATATAGGTATCCGTAGGTATGTACTTAACTATGTGGATTTACAATCATACCTTAATAGTTTGGTGCGTAAAATAAAACAGTTCGAACGTTTGGTAGGTATAGTTAGGTTGGTTCGTAATGTTCCTAACATGTGATAATATCTAAGTATTTATTTTTAATAGGTAGGTATACCTATTATGGGCGTTTTTTCTATGTATTATTGATCATATTTTTATGGTTAGCTAGTAATGTTAATAACTATGTACTACTTTACGGGAAAGGTTAATAGAAATAAGTACAGTATAATCTCGAAAAGATGAACAGATATAAAACAAGCCTCGTTCATATTTTCGAATTGTTCATCTTTCAAAGCATCGAGAATTCCTTTAAGAAAAACATATACAGCCCTATTCTAAACAAAAATTCCCGGGGAAATGTTTTCGGGAGAAGGGCTCCAAATCGAAATATTCCCGGAATTTCTTTATGTTTTTGCTTTTTATTTGTTCCCCTTGTGTTCAGAATAACGTAAAAGTGAAAAAATAACGAAATTGGTTGCAACTTTTCGATTGTGAGCTCTTCTCCCAAAAACATTTCCCCGGGAGTTTTCATTCAGAATAGGGCTGATAGAATTACAGAAAACTTTGGATCCATTAAAATAACAATTCATTTTATTTAACTAAAAAAACAAGACATACCAAAAATAAAAAACGTTGTTTATAAAATAAAAAAAAAATTACAAACAAATAGGTACTGACTTAATGAGACATTTTGCTAAGAACCTTGTGTTAATCTTACCAAACTGTCATGTTATAAAACAGTTCATGTTTTCAGGATTCTACTGTATTTATATTTTATACAACCGAGAACTTTTATTGTCAATGTGTTAGAACCAAATAACACAATTTTGTCCAGTTTTTCGAAAATTTAACAAATTTTCCTTTTATAACTGACAATGACAGTTTGTTCAATTAAATACGCGAACAGAACTGGTTCTAATTTCGTTCAAAATAGGTATGTTTGTTCTAATACCTTCAATTAAGATTGTCATTTCTACCGCAAATGTAAGGGTATCTATGGCACTTTCTGTTATTTATAGAGTAAAGTCGGGTAATGTGGAACAGTTGGGTAATTTGGACCACCACCAGTTTTTCGCTTTACACAAATGCAAATGAGATGAAAACTGATCGCTGTCGTGTTTTACTTGATGAAATGAATCTCATTTATCTCAGTGTAGTTTCAGCAGCCAGAACGAACGGGTTTTGGAGTTCTGCTCAGAACACAAAAAAATGAAGTTAGTGATAATTATTTTCTAGTATAATTATTGTTCTGTCATTGTACTATTATTGTTCTGCATTGAATGAGGTTTAACTTAACGAAACTCTAAAAGGATTTATAAAAGCTGTATACATAATACTTCTTCCTCACTTAACAATGTTAAAACATTTCCTTTGTTTTAGGCCTGTTTTTTTTTGCATTATAATACATATAATCAAATCATGGATTAATGATAGACTTGTTTGTTTATTTATGTATCATTCACTTTTTTTAACGATGCTGTTTATTTTATTTTATTTTTTCAATTTTTTTTTTTTTTTACTCATCAGTCATCACAAAAAAATGTCATTAAATTAAACTAAACAATCTCCATTAAGACATATATTAGACAAGTCTGTCAAAAGATTATATATTTTTTTTTGTGATTAAATGACTAATGAAATTCGAGGTAACAAATCTACTGTTAATCTTTGCATTGCTAAGTCAATATTGATCAAATGATCAGCAAAATGGTGAAGTAGGTATTTAATTAAGTAAATGTAAATTCTATAAATATTTATTTTATTTTATAGTTTTACTTTTTCATCATCATTTTTTAAGTTTAACATGAGAACTGACATTTTTACGTCTGTTTTACACTTTTTGTGCACAAAATTAGGTACTGAAAAACTATTCAAGTCTTTCTTATTTTTAAATGTCGGGGAAATTCTATCAGAACAATATAAAACACTAAAAAACTGTCAAAGGGTCGGAAACGATGTTAAAAAGAAACCTTTTGTCTGCCTGGTTTTCCATTTAAAATAACAATTTAAAACAGTTTTATTTTTGGCAAGGAAAGAATAATGGTATTTCAGTATTAAGGACATGGTTACATATATTAGAGACAGTTTTTTATTAGATAGTTTCGAAGATCCTTGATAATTATTGACAACAAAATGTTGACCAAGTTGGTAAATTCTACGACACTAACATAGATAAAAAGACCTATTTTCCCCCAAATCAAAACCTTCTCAAAACCCATCTCTAAATAGAAAAAAAAAACTAATTTTTGTATGCATACATATAAAAAAATTAAAACCAAATAAATAAAAGAAGAAAAAACAAAACAAAAAAACAGAAAAACAACAAACATTGTGCCAACTTTTAACACAAATAAATGACTGTGGTAAGACATTGTTGAGCTAAGCCATACAAATAAATTTATATAAAGCTTTTATCCTTTTATAACACATTTTATGCAAAGCAGCTCATGTGTATACCTACCTACCTACCCGTATTCGCATTCTTCTCCCATAACAATTACGAAAAACAAGAAAAACCCTAAGCTAAGAGGGGCTTATAGAGCTTGATTAATGTGACAATAGTGTATCCATCCAACCAGAGTCACAATCTCTCACAATACCCCATACATGAACCCCTTAACCTTATTCCATCATACAGCTTCATTTTCGGCCTTTAGTTCTTCCAAAACCCCCTGTTCTAAAATTTTCTTTAGAAAAATGAAACAAATAGACGACATATTATAGTCGTAAGTAGTAGTAGGATGATGCAAACGACTGTACATTTAATTTAGAAATAAATATCAAGTATACCAATCCTTCGACGACTAAAAATATCCTTTTTTTCTCTCTCTCTCTCTCTCTCTCTCTGTAAAAAAAAAAAATAAAAAAAAGTAAACTGTTTTAACTTTGAAAACACTTCTATCCAGATCCACATATACCTACATCGATTTCGTTACGTCAAGTGTGTACAGAGAATATCTTCTAAAGGGGGCTTAAAATTAAGCCAATTTCATCGAAAAGGATATAGTCGTAAGTGGAAGTGAGATGGCAAATCACAAAATGGTTACAATTACATTACTTCCACGGTACCATGGGGAGAATATTAGAGAGAAGTCCTTCTGGATTTCACAAAGGAGTAGGTTCTCTGCTGATGCACACATCTAACCATTTTTTTTTTTTTTATATTCTCGAAAGGCTCCAATTGTAGAGATTGAGAAGATGAACACAAAAACTGATAAAGAAAAAAAAAATATACACGAAGGCAAAGCAAGAGAAAACAACGATGAAGAAAATGGAAATACCTATTATGGCATATGGCGTAAAGGCAAAAGTCCCTGCCGAGTGCGTTGTTCGTTTTTGTTTACATTATGCTTCTTTCTTCATGCCACCGTAGTTCGCATTCACCGGGATCCGTTGTTTTTTTTTTATGCTATACCGTATTCAATATACGCCCCCCATTTTCGTAGGTGCCTATGCTTACAGGGGCGGATTTATCATTAATAAAGATTCAGTTATTCAGCAATCGAATAAAACAAATTCAGCAATGAGAAAAGAATACCAAAGAATATTCATCGACTTAGGAAATAACATAAAATACTTTACTTGCCCTCAAAATGTGGCATATTAGTTTAACAACATGCCAATTCAGCTATTCAGCAACCCAATAAAACAATTTGTGAACCTATTCAGCAATGGAATAATAATACCAGAGGATATTCATCGACTAAAAAAATAACATAAAATATGTGACCCCAAAATAGGGGACATTACCTTAACAACATGCCAATTCAGCTATTCAGCAAAGGAACCAATTGACAATCTACTTACGTTTGAGTATTAAAAATCGTATTTTGTAACTGAAAACCTTCCATTTCTTACTATTCGTCACTATTGTTTTTGGACTCCGCCCCTGGCAATGCCTTTACTCCAAGCAAAATCAAAGTGTAAACGATGACGATGTTCGGAACATAAAATTCACGTAGCTACGTGTACAGAACGAACAGCGCAAACAAACGAAACACCTAAGAATTTTATAGACATGGAAAGTCTTCTTGCTTCTTTTTTTCTTCTTGTTATTTCGTTTTAAGTGCCTTGGGGGGCTGCTGCCAATCACCATCCCTTCTGTGTGTCATACATAGCAATGCCCCCCTAATGTTTTTTTTTTTTTTTTTTTTGTTCCTGTGTTGGTTTTTCATCTCTTCACTCTCTCGTTCATCGAGTTTTGTTATTATTTCGACTTCGTTTTTCCTTTTCATCGTGACTTTTTTTTTTTTTTTTTTTTTTGTTTTGTTTGTATAACTCCGATGCGATGAAGTTTACTTCGCTCCTCTTTTCCCCCCATTGTTCCACATGTATGTATAAACCATATGTTTCTGTTTTGCACAAGATGCGAGGCGATGGCCGGCGAACGAACGGGTTATTCTGTTTGATTTTCAACTCAATTCAACTCGAAATACACACACATAACAATATATACATCTCCTCACACGTACCTTTACCTTCTGTGAAAAGACGATGACGTTGATTGGGAGTCTATCTATAGTTCATCCTTGTCTTTCTTTTTTTGATTTTTTACTTTCCTCTTACCTCGCGGGGGATAAGTTTTGGATTCGTTAAAAGTGAAGGGAAATAACAGGACATTCGTGTAAGGTAACTAACCAAACCTTTAGATATACGATATACCTTACCTATACTCTTCTGTAGAATAAAAATCTGTCTGGCACCATTTTGAATAACTCGAGCAGAAATTTGATTCAGCTATTCAGCTGAATTTGCTTCGTTAATAGTGAACAGGAGTTGAGTGTCAAAATATTGTTGGTAAAAAGTATAAAACGCAAGCAAGCACTTTTTTATTCGACAAAGAAGAAGACCCTGCCGAGTTCTATTTTGAATAATTCGAGCAGAAACTTGGATGAACCTTTCAGCTGAATTTGTTTATATTGGTGTATTTGGATACCTTTTTTGACGAGGTAACTGATACATATATGTAGTAGGTAAATACAAACAAAGCTCCATTTAAAATAACTGGAGTAAGAAAATTTTATTCAGCTATTCAGCTGAATTTATAAATAGAAAACGGTAGTAGTGTTGATCAGTTTATGTTTTAAACAGAAATCGGAGCAAACCCATTTCTGGAACACGATTTCGAAGTTAATTAAATTATTCAGCTTCATTTTGTTATCCTAGTATTTAGCGGAAGTTGCCTCTTGTAGAGGCTCTCAATAAATTAAGCGCACGAAATACTGAGATACATCATTCGAATAGAAACTATTCAGCTGAATTTGTTTCGGCAGAACCATAATTGCTCCTATTTTTAATAATTCGAGCAGAAATGTATTTTGCTTGAAGTGGGTTGTGTGCATGTATTTGCTTACATATGCATATGAGAATATTGAACTTTGAAGAAGTAGATTCAACCAATTAATTACTCTCCCAAGTTATTTAGGTAAATATATTAAAAGAAATTGGATACTAATCAAAATATATATTGGCACATTTAATAATGAATTCAAAACGAAAAGGAAAACTTTGTTTGTCTCTATTTTGAATAACGGTACATTTTCTTCCCTAATATTGAACAGACGTTTGTTCCTAGGTACCACAATAATGTTACAGAGGTGATATAGTGTAATTAAACGCATAAATTATTTTATTTTAGTATATTTCTACATATTAAAAATTCAATTCAGCTATTCAGCAGAATTTATTTCATCAAAAATGAGCAATTTGAGTTTTATAGTATCAAATCAGCTATTCAGCTACATATTTTTTGTCAAAAATAAATGGAACTTTTTTAGGAGTAAGAGATAATAAACCACTTTAGCTGAGAATTTTTTCAACTATTCAGCGGAATAAAATTTTATAACTAAAGTAATTATGTAATTAAAGTCAAAATTGAACTTAAAGGGATGCAACTCGTCAAAAATGTTTATATTTAGCTATTCAGCTGCAAGTTTCAAACCTTGGGTTAAATAAATAATGATTTGGAATACCGTTCCTTCCTAACCAATGCAAGGTTAGGAAGGAAGGAAGGTTCATTTTGGCAAGATGATTTTAGATTAACTCAGAAAAACCCATCAGTATCTCAAGATTTACTCTACCAAAAACGGTAATCATGCTTGCTTGGAGTTTTTTTTCAATTTTTGACACCTTTTAAAGTAGACTTCGTCAAAAAAAAAAAAAAACTGCAATGCAATCCTGCTTAAGTATGTTCACATTAAAGACTTGCACGTCTTAATGCCTTCTGCGCCCCTTCATCATCCCAAAGACTATATTGGAAATGGTTACATAAAGTGTATAAGTTTGTATTTTCAATAGCAGCTAACTTAGTGGTTAGCATTAAAAAGTAAAATGAAACAAAAACAAGAAGAAAAAGAAGAAGGAAGAAAAAAAAAAGTAACTTCTGGGAAAAAGAGCCATAAACGTTCATTCTATGTCCCTTAAGAATCTTTACCCAGTGATTTGGTTAACTACACACTCTTATCGTTGAACTGAATTGAACTCGTTGGTAATTTTCTTCTCTTACTCTGTTCGTGTATCACCTAAAGTGGATACTTTGTTAAGATATATATGTAGTATATGTTGCCGTAAGCTCGCGCAAAGGGTGACTACATATACATAAATATTCCCGGTAAAGAAGAAGCAATGAAGAAATGCATTATTGTGGTATCGTGGTTCTTCATGCCGTTCCTGTCGTCGGTCTTTGTCGTCGTCGGTGTTGATAACAAAAACAAACAATAGCTTTTGGATTGTTGTCTTATTTTCCTGTGCGTCTTCTTTTCCTTTTACACTCGTGTGATGGTATAAAGACGATGTGATGATGAAAACAACGAGGTTTTTTTTTTCTTGGTTGATGATTAAGAGACCTCCATGTCCGTTAGCATCCATCATCATCACCCGTCTTCAGGGTATTTTTCAAAAATTACTTTCTATAAAAAAAAAAGAAGAAAACTCGTAAAATAAAATAAATGAAACTATGAAAAATAAAATAACCATTTTCTTGCCCTCCATTATGCCACATCCAATTCATCCCTTTTATCAACCAAACCCAGTTAATATTATAATACAAAACGAGGTCGAACTGCATTTTCAGATAATGACCCTTTAAAGAAAAATTTAAAAAAAAGTGCTTACGGGTACAACAAACCATAATCAGATTGCTGAAGGGGGGGGGGGGGGGGTCCTACTTAACTATGTAAAGAAAAGGTCGGTTGTTAATTTATAAACCAAAAAACAAACACAAATTATACTGCAACTTAAGGTATTCACTATTCAGGGTACATGATACAACAACAACAAAAAAAAGGAACAAAATTAGCAAAAAATTCAACGCATAAAAGTATATATCACCATCGTCAGTGCTGTCGTTCTTAGCATTCATAAATATAGGAAGTTTAATTTAAGAAATCAGGGAATGAACATTTTGAAAACAATAAACAAAATTGTATTCATAAAAAAACTTAATTTAAATTCTATTTTTTTAGTTTAATTCGAATCGTTCGGGTCCAAAGTCGTTGAATTTCTTAAAGCTCTGCATTTTTTTAGAAATGTGATTTGTCCTGAGCACCCGCTCAGCTTACACTGAGTATCTGCTTTGAGAACGTGCTTTATTTAACTCACACCACTCGTTATTTTGTACTTTTTTCTTTAAGCAGGAAACTTTCACTCTTTATTGCACAATGAGGGCTGGATGAGTATTTTATTATTTCTTCAATGAGAAAGTTTTGTTTTGAATCGCTCAAATCGCCGAAATTTTGTATGAAAGTGTAATTTCAGATATTTGGTTCCTTTGGTTGGTTTTTATTTCCAATAATGACAATTGTTATTTGCCTTTTCGAAAATATTGCGTTGTCCTATTTAACATATTATTTTAATTTAGAAACAGAAATTGTGTATTGAAATGCAGGAAAGACTGTATTTTTAAATATTCCTCGTACTTATATTTTGCGTTCTATTTTCAACCATAATTTTTTGTTTGAATCGCGCAAAGCGCTTGATTTTTGAAAGTCACACATCCAAGATAGAAAACTAGTAAAAAGCAGACCTTTCTAACAAAAATAATATTAAAAGAAGCGAAAGTATGAACAACTGGAGTACTCTTAGAAAATCCTTGAATATCAAAAAATGGAAAACATGTTCTTAAATAGCTTTTTTTTTAGTGAATAGTACTTTTGTACCACTTTCGACAACTCTGATCAGAAACTTTATTAGCTCAGGGAATTTTTTGCAGGTAAACTCTTATCAGCAGCGTTCAGCATTACAACAAAATCATAGCAGTTTTTTAGGTATTTTTTTTTTGTTTCTTTACTTTACACATTATGGCTAACCGGATATGATGTATATTTTCCTACTGGACATAGAAACAATGTAGACAATTGTGTAGGTAGTAGGTATTTTATGCTCATGTATATGTATAATTTGTTTGTGCAAAGTTAAAATTAAGCTTGGGTCTTCTTTTTTCCTTTATTTATTTACTTTTAAATAAATCATTATTGCTGTTTCCTGGATATTGCCTCAAGTCCTTCTAATAATTAATTTTCTCTCTCAATTTATTTTTTTTTAAGGACTTCCGGGGGTAATAACATCGCAAATATGTAATTAAAAAGAACTACAATCATTATTTTTCTTTCTGAGAATGAATATACATCTGTATAACTTATAAAATTATTTAGGAAAATTCTCTTAAATATATTTTGAATTTTCATTCATTGGCATGTTCAATAAACACAATAACACGTGAAAACATAGAAATGAAATTCAATAAAGACACATTTCTACAACAGGTGATTTTGTTGTTCTCTCTTCTAAGAATAAAAATTATTCTATAAGCGTTTTTCTGACAATTGTTATAGAGAGCAGCAACGTGATATTGTCAAGGTATTGTCAAACAAAAGGTCACTTAACTATTCGAAGAAATGCCAATAATAAAAAAAAACTATGATGCAATAATAATTTATACTAATAATGAATTGTAACATTTTTTTTTGCGTGATGATAATGTTTCAGGGGCTTTTGATTCAGTTTTACCAATGAAGCTATGCGTCATTTGGAAAATCAGTAATTGAATACTTTGATTTACTTTGTTTTCAATATGTTTTTCTTCTACTTTAGAAAATCAAATTTTATGCGTTCCAGGACTCTACAAAATTTTAAATAAATTTTTTCTTCAAGTACCGAACAATTATATTACATTTATTTATTAAACCATTTTTTATATAATAACGCAAGAAGTTATACTTTTTACGAGAAATAATGTGACTAATGGAACATGCAATAAATACAACCACTTAATTTAAAATTACACACGAAGCCTTGAACATACATTTTTGAACGACGTATGATTGGTTTTATTGCCTTGAATTTGTAGTTATTTTAACGGTAATAATGCAAAAACCTAGTGACACATATTTGAAAGATTCTAGATAAATGTATGTTTTTTTTTTTTTGATTTAAATACATTTTTTATTTGAGTAGTTACGGTTAACTATATTTTTTTTTATTTTTCTACCTTTTTTTATATATTTAAGTTCTATTAAATGATGATGACTTTCACATAAAAAGCAAATACATCCATTTGACGGTATTATCGACTTATATAATAGTCATTAGTACCTAGTCATTGATAAACTCTAACACTGAAAGTCCTGTTGCAGTTGACATTATCATCTCATCAAAAACAGAAGTCAAATCTAACTCTAAATTTTGAGTTTTATTGAAAATTGTGGCAAGAAATTCAAATTCCCGATGAATTACAATACCATTAGTTTTGTTGCGTTCTTAGCTGTTTTTGCAGCAGAATTATTGAAAACAGAAGCTGCATTTAGTTTAAAGTTTTTAAGTTTTGTTGAAAATCTAAGCAAAGTGGAGAGATTTGAAAGCGTTTTTCTTTTCAAGCCATCCAAAGAACATTCCTTTGCTGATTTTGCTGACGAATTTGTAACAGACGTGTCAACTTTATTGGCCATTCCAATGATTCTATCAACTGATGCTTCTTCATTTTACTTGAAAGGAACATTTAATGAACACCTTTTAATCGTAGTTCAATATGATTCAAGTGATTTATTTCTTCAACGACTTCTGGAGCATATTCAACATTTACGATTTTGTAAAACGATTTTTCTACTTAAGAATTCTTTAAAAAAATCGATGGTATTGAAAAGCGTTTTCAATTTTTGTTGGCAAAATAGCATAATTAATGTGGTTGCGGTTTTTCAAGATTTCTCAAACACATCGGCTTACTATAGCTATAGCAATTTTGGACATTTTACAATTGAAGAATTCATATGGAACAACAATCATTTGGTAGTATTGCCAGATCGAATGCGTAACCTTCATGGCCTTAGGTTGCCAATTCTTTTCGGAGGAGCAGAAGCAGGCGTAATTATATCAGAAAGCACCAACGGTAATGTGATATTTGGTGGTTATTTGGGGAATATCTTCTCTACTCTTGCTGAAAAGTACAACGCCAGATTGGATATTTTAAATGTAAACACTTCATTATCATCTTACAATATTCATAAACATGTTTTAAATGGAACAATGGAGATAGCAGGTACTGTTATGATGCTTTCACAATATCCAATTGAATGGTTCTCACATCCATTAACTGTGTTCGATTGGGGTGTGATGCTGCCTGTAGAACCAAACATACCAATTTATAAAGTATTTACATTTGTTTTCTATTGGGATGCCTTTGTTGTATCAATTTTGATATTATTTCTGCTCTCTGTATCACTTGTACCCGCTGCAAAGTTCTCACAGTCAACTTATAGCTACTTCTTCAATATTGATTGTTTTCGTGGAATGCTTGGACAGTCTTTTTCTGAATCCCCAAAAGCTTCTGTAAGTACAAAAATCATTTATTCGCTGATTTTTCTGTTTGGAATTATGATGGTTACTTCATACGATGCATTTCTTCAATCCTTTATGACCCAACCGCCAAGGGAAAAAATGATTAAATCTTTCGATGACTTGCAATCGTCTGATCTCAAAATATATCTATCGAAATGGGACATTAATGATTTGTTTAAACTCAGGCCAAATTTCATGAAAAAGTATTTAAACTCATTTCTAGGCGAAACTAATTACGTGGCTTTAAAATTATTACGAGATTCTCTTAATACGAAATATGCCTTTGCAGTAACTACAATCAGTTGGACCATCTATGAAAATCAACAAAATTTCTTCAATCAAAAATTATTTCGTTGGTCTGAAGACTTGTGCCTTTTGGAAAATAAACTACTAGCTATTTTCATACATGAAAATTCAATTTATAAAAAGATATTAAACTCACACATTTTAGAAACACAATCAAGCGGATTGTTGGACTTTTGGATGAAGAAGGCATTTTATGAATTACTTAGCGTTGGAAAAATTAGTAAATTACATTTTGGAATCGACGCACAGTTACAGTCAATACAAATTGAAGATTTAAAATGGATTTGGATATTGACGGGATTGTCTTTGATATTCGCTACAGTGTGTTTCATTGGAGAAATTTGTATTTTTAAGTGGAAAAATATGCAAAAAACAATTGGTCATGGTGAAATATAGTTTAAGTTTACTTAATTTGTGATTTAGTGAAAAATAAGTAAATAAAATTAAAACTTTTTCTTCAAAAATGGTTCTGTTTTCGATAGTTATGGTTAGCTGGGTAGGCTTTTAATTCTAGTTCAAATTCATTGTGCCTCACATTTTTTTTATAATACAAAAAACAACAAAATAAAAATAAATAAATTTCTTTTCGCTCCCAGGCTTATCAAACATCATCCACTACGAATCTAAAATAAATAACAAAAAAAACTAAAACATCTCGCAAATCCTCATTTCCTTGAACAAAAAAATATTCATTCAATTTGAAAATAAATCTTTAAAAATCCACTTAATTTGTCAATTTATTCATATTCCCGCACCCATAAATGACACACACACAGCAAAAGACATATTCTCACAACTTTTGAAATCCGATTGCTGGCTTATTTTATCAATTACCCCAAAGACATTTTGCCATATAGCTGAATATTATGCTTAATTCAATATTCTACTTGACACACAGTTACGTTACGTGAGTGGGATTTGAATTACGTTTCTACTCATTGTTTGTTGTACTTCCTGGAGTTACGGTATACCACCTATACGTTACAATGAAATACTGTTAAAAGATACAAAATTATTCCTAGAAATGATGCCTATATTGTTGTTTGGCGGCCATTTTGTGACATTTTGTTACGTCAAATGATGATCCCATAAGAAATATTGTAAATGTCAAAGTTTTAACAATCAAAAGATAAGGATAAGATTGACAGTTTGTTGATGGTTGGTTGGTTTGGTTGGTTTCCTTTTCAGGTAAATTCTTGACAGTTAAATTCTCAAGAGATCCTCTAAAACTGTTAAACAATCGCATGCACAGTTGCATAACTTAACCGTGTTGTGTTTACATGTAAATCTCATTCAAATTCATAATACCATCCATACACCACCAACGCAACGCAATGAGACTTTCTTAATTCGTATATTCGTATCTTAAATATACCACAAAAAAAATAAAAAATAAAACGAAAACTTCAAAATGAAAAAAAAAAAAAAACCCTCGCTTGTATCTACTCGGAATAGGTATGCTTATGAAATTTCAATGTGAAAAACCTTGAAAGGAAGAAACCAACAAAGAGAGAGAAAGAGAAAAAGGCACTTTTGAAAAAGAGGAAAGTAGTTTCGGGCTTTACTACGTGTGTTGTATTTTAATATTATACCTATTTATGATGATATATATTTTGTTTTTATATGAAACAAAAACAACAAAATTGTATAGGTATCCTATACCTACCTACTGTGTATAAATTTTGTTTTATACAAAAATAAAAAAAACAACGTAACGATGCGGGAAATTGCATGATAATATAGTGCTACGAGTTGAGAATTTTTAAAATCATGTTAAGCGTTTTCATAATTTATGGCTGCCACCCGCACAACCACCACCACATCACTGAATAGGTTGTCATTTAAGGCAAAGGGACCAGATGGATAGTCTGTGTATGCATGCATGTTTGTAGGTATAAAAAAAAGGATTTCGCACCATATTAATATTATTTTTTTTCTCTCATTCTCTCTCCTTATTTCTCACTCGCTCTCTATCTCTCTCTCCCACAGGACATAAATATTCATATTTGCATAGACAAGTTGTGAATTATAATAAAATTTATACTTAAAATTGAATAAGTACTTGCTATGCTTGGTAGGTATAATATTTTAATACAAATACAAAAATAAACAGGAGTTAAAAAAAAAAAAAAAAAAACATAAAAAATAACACAACATTGGATGGAATTTATGGGTTTTGATAAATATTTAACAATGCTGTCACGTTGATTATAATGACAAATGAGATTAAAATTTGTTAATTTGTTTTGTTTTTTTTTTTTAATTTTTGTTGTTGTCGAAATAACTATGTATGAACATTTATTATTATAAGTTTTTACTTTGTTTGTTTTGTTTAACTTATTTTAATGATATTTTAATGACTTTGCTTAACTGGCTATACAGAAAGTAGTTTTTGTAACAAAATTTTAATGAATTTATGGTCTGTTGAATAAAAATACATACAATTTAAAACATTACAAAGAGAATTTCAAAATATAAAGTAATTTGAATTTTTTTTGTTTTGAAATATTTGAGCTCTCTG
The DNA here is from genome assembly GCA_948107695.1 of Meliscaeva auricollis. Taxonomy (NCBI): domain Eukaryota; kingdom Metazoa; phylum Arthropoda; class Insecta; order Diptera; family Syrphidae; genus Meliscaeva; species Meliscaeva auricollis. Next base: position 51,596,556 of record OX403619.1, on the reverse strand, counting down.
ATGATAGAAATTCTTATAATTGATTTTGTATCCCTTTGCTATTTCAATTGTCAATGTTGCTTTAATTTTTTTGTTTTCACAACTGACAAATAATATTTATGAATAATATCTCATATCTATACAACAACAAAAAACTATTGGTTTTAAAAATTCTTTATAATCCTGCAACAGTAGAGACCACTGTGAATACTGTGTACCTAGCTTGAATAAAACAGAGCACGTTCTCAGAACAACCGCTCAGCTTAAGAAGGTCAGGTGATCAGTTGCTCATAGAAATGCATTGTATTGAAGAATTATTGCATTCATAACAAGAGAAGAACCTGCTCCGAAAAAGGAAGATATAAGCATATGCAAAATTTCTATTCCCATCAAATCATTTAAATATTGCGAAGATTTTTTGACAGCTGACATTTCACAAGTAACTCAGTGTAGGCAGAGTCGGCTTATGACTGTCAAATTTGACAACTTATACTTTTGGACATAAAGTCTCTATAGGTATTGAACTTCACCTGACTTTATAAATAGCTGGGGCCTATTTTACCAAACACTTTTCACTTTGCATCTTTGCAAATAAATAATTTAATTCAAAGTAAAAGTGCTAAGTGTTTTACAAAATTTGCAATTCTTTTCACTTTTCAATTTTGCAAACTATTTTTGAAAAGCGAAAAAGTAAAAACGTCGTTTAACCAATTTAAAATAAAACTTTCGTATTTTGCAAAGTCGCAACGTAAGTTTTTGAGCGGCCATTAAAATATCCTGAATTTTGTTCCTTTTTTTCCCAGACAACAATTGCTTCAAAATGAAGGAGACTTGATCCTCCGTTAAGGATGCACTTTGAATGTGAATTCATTATAAAGACGAACCAACAAAAAGAAGAACATTTTTGGACCTCTCGACTGAGTGATGCTTGCTATTAAATTAAATCAAAATCTTAATTTGTTGCTTTGCACGAAAACAAAAAAACACGGTGTCTTACCGATTAGGATTTTTCAAAAAATATAGATTATCTCTGAGCTGTAGTGAGCCATGCACCTTTCCCAACCAACCTACTCTTTGGTCACTATTATTTACTTCAAATCAATCTTCATTATTTATTCTTATGGTTTTTTGGCATCTTTTCTGAACAAACTCTTATTTGCAAATAAAATTTTCTTTTTGCATATTTTTGAAAAGCGTTTCTAAATTATTAATATAATTTGCAAAGTTTATGTGTTTGGTGAAACAAAAAGTATAAATACTTTGCAAACTAACAAAACTTTTCACTTGTCAGAAAAGAACTTTTGTCTTTGCAAATTTTTGTTTTGGTAAGATGTTTTTTTTTTTTTGCAAAAAGGAAAACTTTTCAACTTTTCATTTCAATAAAAAATAGCCTCTTTGCAAATTGGCGTATGGTGAAACGAAATTTGCAAAGTAAAAGTGAAAAGTTGCAAAGTGACAAGTGAAAAATTTAAAATTTAAACAAAATTTATAGTCAAATTTTGAACTTGATTAGAGTTATTGTGATCTACTGTCAAAATTTATATTAATACCGTTGATGATTTCTTAATTTTTTTTTTTTTTTTTTTTTTTGACAAATAAGTCAATTAAATACATGTACAATGCTCTTCTTAATATACAATTGTACATCTGTCAAAATTAGAGTTGAATTAGATTAAAGTTGATTAAGATTGATGGCCGATTCACAATAACTTTTTGATTTCTTACCACTAAATGCAAATTAAAAAAAAAAAACAAAGCTTTTACTCTTCAACTGTCAACGTAAACGTCAAATATTCTTGTTTCATAACCTTATATCTAATGCCATAAAGTGACGTTTAAATAATTACAAAATGTTCACTAAAAATAATTTCATCCTCTTTCGAATTGTTTTGTATTCATGTGGCAACTCTGGTAGTGTTGCGGAACAGTTTACAAAAATAAACGTCAACTGTCAATAAACTTATCAAAGTCACTGCTTGGCTTGGCCATTAATTTGTATTTAGACATCAAATGTAACATTTGTGATTATAATCATTGAACATAAATCACCTTAGCCAACTTCACTTATATCTTATCCTAAAGCCCCAAACACAATGTTATTCATTTGGCAACTGAAGCAACATCTGAGAAATTTTTTTTTGTATAAAATCTTTTGTTTTTGGATATTCATGCCATTCCAAAACTATATTTAACCATTTGGCATATCACACTCTAAAAGCGATAAGCAATTTATGCCCTAAATCTTAAAAAAAAAAGAAATGGTGTTATGAAATTGTGCCATTTGCATTTAATTGGGAACACTGCCCAAATGCCAAACAAATAAAGAGAAGGTGGGTTATAAAACAGTAAATTTTCCGTGTTTTTTTTTTTCACTCGTTCCAACATATAACACACTTCCTTTTGCGTGATTCGTTGCCAACTATACAAAAACAAAAAAAAGTTGTGATACCGAATCAGGAAGGCATGTACCTATATAGTATAGAAAAGGGACTATGCACAAAGCTTAAGCTTACCAGAGGAGTTAAAATATACAGAGAGAAAAAAATAAACTTTCATTATCAGGAAACCAATTGCAAAAAAAAAAAAAAATGAAAGAAAAATGTTTTTTTCCTCCACAATGTTATTATTATTGGGAAAACATTTTTTTGGCACGAGTCATTCGCATATGAGTGAGAGAGATGAGGAATGAGGACTTTCAGTTTCCAGCATAAAGAAATATACACTGGGGGGGATGAAAATTTATTCATTTTGGTCCTCGATGGTGATTATACCGATTTTAGCTCAACTTTAATGCAAGGGTTTGCGTTCGAAGTTCTTGCTGTTGTCCTCCTCGTCCATGTCGTCGTTGTCGTTGTCGCTGTCGTCCTATAGTTGTCTTTTGAAATACACGATGGAACATTTGTACGTAAGAGCCATTATTATATAGGGGGTGTCAGATGGATAGCTATGAATGGAGTTGGGAAGATGATGGCGGTAACAGACGCTTGAAGCCATCTAAATGATGATGGCTACCGACTGTAATCCCCTTTAGCGTTATCGGGGTATATTTTCGATCTGAGTTCTGTTTTTTTTTTTGTTTTGCTCATTTTCGTTCTATTCTCATCTTTTGAAGAGCAGAGTTGGGAAAAGTATTTTGGCAGCACCAACCACACCCTAATATGTATGAATTTTCTATCTATCTATGTCTGTGTGTGTGTGTGTGTTTGGCTGTGTATAACTTGCGCCAAATATTTAAAAGGGTTTTTAGATGTTTTTTTTCTATTTTTTTATTTTCCTATTCTGGTGCTGTCTTTTTTGTGACACGTTTAATGAGCCACAAAGGAATAACTTCACCCTTTAGTTTGTTGGAGAGTAAATTTTCTGCGGGCGCGACCAACCAACGGTCGTACAACGCTAATGACACCCTTAAGGGTTTTACGTTTTTTCTTTGTGACCAACTATATTTACCACCACCAACTAGGTACCTCGAGCCATGCAACAAAAAGTTTTAAGCATATATCATTAACTTTTACAGAGGACATTTTCCTATTTGGCATTGTTTTCACATTTCATTTTTGCTTGTTATCAATGTGCAATTGTCTAAAGGTATTTATTCACCTGTCAACTGTCACATTACTCACACCACATAAACTCACTAAAATAACGCCTCCATCACAGACAACGACGCCGCCATTTTTTTTTTTTTTTTTTTTAAATAAATTCGTATGTGTCAAGCGTACAAATGTGGTATGTAGATGCTATAACTTTTTGCATCGAAATTTCCTAACAATCGTATATGTCAAAAAGTTTTGTTGGCAGGCAATTGCCTCACACAAAAAGATCTCTGTCTGACACTCTGGTTACCCTGTAACACCTCGATGATGACATTTTTAACGTGCGTTGTGAATTTTCAATTTTCCAAAAGCAACAATGACGTAAAAAAGTTTTTTTATTTTTCTTGCTTAGATTGTTTGAACTTTCATTATAAAATGCAAAAGTATTATCGTATCGCGTCTAAGGCAGGTCATTTGGAGCAACCGGAAGATGTGACATTCAATCAAAAAGTCACACGCATAACCTACCACGGACCAGAGAGACCAGTATTTATTTTTTTCTTTACAAAAAATGAAAATAAAAAAAAAAAAAAAACGAGACCGAGAGTTGAAAAGGGAATTTTTAATTTCCTTTGTTGTTGAATAATTCATAAGTTCTCTTGACGTTATCGTCGTCGTCGTCGGCGGCGTCATTGTATTGTAATCGTGGGTTGGTTAGCTCATGCAGAAGAAGAGAAATTTTTTTATGCACATAACTATGTGAAGAAAAGTGAGATTTTATAATTTTTTTTTTTTATTTTTTGGAAATAAAAATAATACGTAGGTAAAAAGTAGAGGTATACCTACCTTCTGTTGAAAAAAAAAAAAAAAAAACAATAAAGGTAAAAGAAAAATTCCATAATTTAGATTGGTTTTGTGATATACATATTCTTTCAAGTCTTTTTTTTTTTTGAAAATCAAAAGTGAATACACAATTTGTTGGAAATATGCAATCAAAATGGTAAAACATTTTGTTTTTACAAACTTCAGTTCAACTAATGTTTTTTTAATTTGTAGACAAAAACTCGTTTATTGTGTACAGACCTTAAGATTTCCGTTGACAGATGAAAGTTGTTGTGTATTGTTCGGCCATTTTGAAAATGAAAACCGCTACGTTTACACGAAAAACAAAATATTAAAATATCGTCTTTAAAAGTTGCAATTTAGGCATTTAATGTCTAATTTTCTTTTTCATGTGGCAGATATTGGTGGACAAAATCACAGAATTTGAATACCCATTTTATTTGAAATATAAAATTGACTTATGATTTTTATATTGCTCCTAATTCTTCAAAAGGTCGATTTCATACAATCTTAATTCTCTAGAAATATTATGGGTGCAATTCTGCTTCCAGTTTTTCATTTATGATGAAAATAAAGTATTAATAGTTGAAATAAGCAAAATGAAACAAAAAAAAAAAACTTATTGTGAATTAAGACATTAAAGCGAATTTCTCTTATTACCGTGACGTGACCTTATCATTTATATAATGACACATGACATTTGCACGCTCTGCTATAATTTAGCACTATGATAACATTTTTACAATTAAAGCATGTCTAATTACATGTTTGTATTTTGTAACTCATGTATAGCAAATTTCTTCAATGTCATTCACAATCATTTTTAAGCTTTGATTATAAATTAAAAAATGACAATTTGTTTTTTTTTTATTTAAAATTTTGATATTGGATAAATATTTAGAGATAAAGAAGAATTTTACAGCAATAAAATCTACAAAATTGAATTTAGTCCATTAAACAATCAAAAACAACCATTTAAGAATTTACTATGTCACAGTCTCTTCGAACACATCCCTTATTCATGAAATCTCCCTATTTTCTTGCTTAAATATTCCAAACTGACATTTGCCATAATCACTCGAAATCCATTCATTTACATACTTGTCAAATGAAAAGTACATCCTTAGTTAGTAATGCACTTTGACTAATGAAACACACAACATGAGATACAACAACTGTGCATAGTAAAAAAAAAGTTCATTCAAAATAGAAATGTTTTAAAGTGAACTAGTTTTTTTTTTTTTGGGCATACAATCATACAAACAGACGGACATCAATCAGATAATATTGCATTGACATAAAGAAACAAACAACAACAAAAAAAAAGAAGAAAAATAACCAAGTGATGACAGTGCCTTAAGTAGATTATGTCAAGTATTTTATTTTTTAACAAAAGTAGGTCACAATTGTATCGTACTCAAGACAATTTGAAAAAAAAAAACAAGATGCATAGTAAATTAGCCAAGTAAATCAATATACCAATTAGTTATGGACAAAAATAAAAAGAGAAGTTTTTTTTTTTTTTTTGTGCTAAAAGAAATTGAAACTTTCAGTTAAGCCCTAAAATAAAATTGTAATTGAATGCCATGTTATTAAGTTTATGGCATACAAAGTCAAGTACCCCTTTAATTACATAGGTTTATTTTCTATTCTCTAAAGAATATCAATTTTATAAAAGAAAACTTAATTATCCACCACATTATACCAAGAGAAGATGTATGTTTTAAATTAAATTGATATTCGAGTATAGAATTAGTTTCGTGCTTGGTTTAACTTATAATTTAAAAGAAAAGCAAAAATCTTAGATGAAATTTATTAAAACTAGGACTAGAATGAACAAATATGTGTCTTATATTTATGTGGGGTTATTATAAATAAGAAATTTAACAAAATGTTGGTACATTTAAGAAGAATATGTTTACAGCTGAATGTCTCTATGGTATAATTTTTGACATTTGTGAGAAAATGCACACTCAGGCACGTCAAAAAAATGTTTTCCGTAATACAAATTGTTGGATAACTTCAGATTCGTGCTCAGCATCGCAAAAAAACATAAAGTTAGCCATTGAAAATTATTACTTCAGAACTTTCCACCTCTAAAAACGCTTTTATTTGACTAAAGATAGTATTTTGAACAAATCATAAATTTCACTTTGCAATAACTTTGCGCTGAAAGCGAATTTTTAAATGATTTAAAATGATTACGACAAATAAAATACACTTAATTCTCATCCCATTAATAGTTTTGTAAATAAATTCGACGTTAAATGTACCAAAAAAACGGTTTGACATGTTCATATTAGCATATGCCGAAAATGTTACGTGCTTAGACAGTTTTGACTTCAGATTCGGTTTCAGCTTTTTAGAATCCTTTAGAGAAATATAGTTTGGTTTAAAGGCGATTTTAATTGCAGACTAGTGTAATTACTACCTTTTGTAATATTATACAAATAACCTTTGTAGTGAAAAGCCAACAAAGTAACAGCCGCAAACTGCGTCCAACAAAAACAATAGTTTTTTTTTACCACCAAACATTCTATCGATAAATTTATTAATTTTACGACACTAAAATTAATTTCAAAAATGACCTTCAAATAATTTTCTCAAAAATTTCGTATTCATTTGTTTTTCCCACCAATTCAATTTAGTAAAATAAACAAAATGAAGAAAAAAAAAAACCTAAATATTTACCTATAATACTTCTACTTAGAAAAATTCAAAAAGATAAATTTTCTGTTTATATTTACAAAATTCAGGTTTAAGTAAAATATTAATGTTTTGTTTAAAAAAATTTGTATATTTATACAACAAATTTTCTTATTCCCATCTTCTATTGTTGTTTGAGAGTACATGTAATGTATTTAAATTTTATTTGCAAAAAATCTATAACACATTCTCGCATGTCTCCAAAATAACGCGCAAATTCTATTTTCAGAATAAAATCAGCTTAAATTTGTATTTTTAAAAATAAAAACAAAAAAAAAAATTATGATAGCAAAATGTTAAAATACATTTTAGCGAATTGGATTTTCCCCTGTCAAAAACAATAGATGATCAAAATAAAAAAAAAAAACTATCATGCAAAACACAAATTTGTGGCTTAAAACAAAACAACAACAAAACATTAAAAATAAAAAAAACCGGATGGAATGTGATGTGTGGTTATGTTTGCATGTTGGAATAGTTTTGTGTTTTTCTTTTTTTGAAATATTAAAAAAATGAAAATTTAATATGTAGAAAACACGAACACGTGTCGGGTTGTTTTTTTTTTTTTTTTGTTTAATAAAATAAAAATACCTTAAAAAAATTCAAAACAATTCCACAGAGTGAACATAAAAGATTTATGAATCGATGATGGAATTAATTTGAAAATGTCAGTGGTTATGTCATTGACAGTCGATTTGATTGATTTTTATCGAATATATGGAAAATATGTTTTAACATTTTGTTTGACATAAAAAGAACATGAATGTGACATTAAATACATATTTGGTGCACTTTAATTAAGTCATTTGATTTGACGAAAAAAAACTACAACGAAATGCTGTTTATATAAATTAAAGTAAAACAATGCACAAAAATATGAATCATCGACGTAGTAATAAAATTGTATACCAATATAGAGTAGGAGTACAAAAAAAGACATAAAATCATTCAAAGTCATGAGGTAGACTATAGAACAGGAAAATATTTGTGGGAAGCCTTTGGATGTAAAAATATTAAAATATGTTCAAAAAGTAAAAAAAAGAGAAACTGACTTTGGATGTGATTTTATGATTTTTACGACCCTAAAACAAAACGGTTTATTTCACCCGAATTCCCTTTATAATGCAAAAAGTGTGACCAAAATCCTTCATTTTGATCAGATTTCTTCGTTTCGAATCCCAAATTAAATTACTTCGTATATTTTCTTTAAAAAAATGACACAAAGGACTTGTTCTGATCTTGTTAAACTTAATTTATTTCCAATTATTCTTTTTACTAAAATTAAACCCAGCGTTTTACTTACACTTTCAAATCTGTAAGTTAATTTTTTAGAGCTTACGCTGTCAAATACATGATAAGGTAGTTTGAGGTAGCAGATAAGTGGATTTGATGGTTTCGTTCTTTTAACAAGGATCAGTGAATCAAATGAGTGAAAGCTTTATTTGACAAAGAATGATATTAATTTGTTATGTGTAGGACCATAGGAAATTTTCACAACTAAAACTAAACTAACTTAAATTGTAAAAAAAACTACTTTATCGACATGTTCAATTATGTCATATTTAAATGTTTTTTTTTTTTTGTGATATGGCAACCATGTTATAAAATTAAAAGTGTCCCTTGAAACCGGAAACAATAGAAATTTCCTCTAAATGTTGCAATATCTTCAAACGTTGTTCAAATATAAATACAGGAAACACAACTAGTACAGAAAATTTCATTAAAATAATGTTTATACATTATTTTTATGACAGATACAAATATAAAAAAAAAATATCTCTTCTCTTCAATCTTTTTTTTTACCTTCTCTATTTTTTTTTTTTTCATTCTCTTTTGAGGTCCTTGATATTAAACACAATTCCTTATATTTTTCATCGTTTCGTTTTTCTACTTTTTTTTTTTTGTATCTTAAATGACCTCGTCTGTGTCGAGTACTTATCTGAGATTTTCCGTTTCATCAGTGACAGATTTTTTTTTTTCGTTTTCAGTTTTCTTTTTTTTTCACTATAGAAAATGCGAATGAATGTGGATCCCTTTTTTCTCATTCCTTAAATTCCCCACATAATAATCACATACAATTTATTGAAGAAATAGATGAAAATGATATTTTTTTTTGTTTTTTATTAAGGTTCGCATATTTCAACGGAAAAAAAGTATAGAAAGAATAAGTTTGTTTCTTATGAAATAAAGTATACCCTACTTTTATATTAAAGCTTTTTCCGAACTTTATAATTTCTGAGGTGTCACAAAACGTTTTTCTTTAAATCTAAGTGACTAAGTTTTTCTGTCAAAACACTGACAGCAAATTTTTGAAAGAAGATGACTTGTAAAATATATTCACCTAACATCGATTTGAGGAACAGAAATGTTGGGTCTTTGAAATCTGAGAGCTTTATGACCACAATCTGATTTATTTTATTTTTTTTTTTTTTTACCCCCGAGAACATGAAAAAATGTCAATTGAAATAACTCTCTGTGCTTCTGCAAACACAAACACAACATTCTATCCTATTTTCAGAATAGAAGAGGTACGAGTATATTTTTGGCAAAAGAAAAAGTAGTAAATTCCTTTGAATATCCATTCAGCAGCCGGTGCGTTCCCTTCTCTTAATCGATATTTTTCTCCTTTGAGGGAATTTTTTTTTTCTTTCTGTTGTTCCTTTCAAATTGTCTGAATGATGTGCTCCAGGAAACATTTTTTTTTTTATGTGTGTGAACAAATCTTAGTTTGAAAGTGCTCATTCATTTGGACAGCTGTTTGGTTTAATGTTACAGGTACAATCATCGTTTTTCTTTTTTTCTAAATGTGGACAGAAAAAAATAAAACTTCTTTGTTTCGTCTTGCTATGGCAATTTATTCCCTTCAGTGTTTTTTTTTTCTTCTTTTTTTTTGGTTCTCATTCATCTTAGAGAAACGAAGGACTAAACCGACCACCATCGAACTATACACTTAAAGACAAAAAAAATACCCTAATCTAAAGGGCAAGTTAGGGATTCGTAGAAAAAAAAAAGAGTTCTAACAAAACACGGAAAGACAAGTGCAGTTTGAAAAAGAATTGATCCCGAAAGACAGATATACTCAGAAGTGGAATTCTTTGAATTTGTATGGAAAAATTTTTAACAAAAATACACACAAAATTTGCTTAGTTTTGGCAGACAGAACTAGACATTTGCAAAATATCTAAAAGAAAAATTTGGAACTTTAAAATTTTTGAATATTTATTTGACTAAATTAGTTTATATAATTTAAAAATGTATAAAATGTCGAGATATAGACATTTTTAAATAGAATTTGATCATTTCCGACACTTTATTGTTGATTTGTGAAAGAAAATTAATATTTTGAATTTTTGAACAATAAAGAATTAAGAAACTTGAAACGTACCCATTTTGCAACACGATATCATTTCCTATTTAATTGAACGTATTGTGAATTATCCAAATTTGGAACTGAATGAGTTTTTAGAAATTTAAAAATTGGTACAGCTTTAAAAAAGCAGAAAGCATTTTTGACGAAACTTAATTTTAACTGACTTGGAATACATTTTCAAAACGTACACCCATTATATTGACTTATTTCAAAACTAGTTTTGTAATGGTTTAACAAATCGGCAAATTCTCAACAGAGTGGCATTTTTTTTAAATTTTTTTGAGATGGTTTAATAGTTTTTACGCAAGTCCTTCAGATAACAATCAGCCAGTCCCTACAACCATAATAATGGACTTTCGACTTCCTGGAGAGTATTTCATTTCTTTTAATAAGAAAAAAAAATCCCATAGAATATACTTCTTAAGCAAAGGCAAAGAACCAACTTGTGTGTGTAATTTGCGTCCATTTTTCAAACCATAAATTACAATTTTACATCGAAGCAAGGCATAAGAGGTGACGGGTTCGAGGTTCAATGGAAGGTCCTCATAACATATGCATATGTATATGCGGATAAGGAAAGCCAACAGCTATTTTAGCCTGGAACAGCCAGCAGTAGAACCAACAGCAGCATGGAACAAGTCATGGCAGGACACCCATATCAGGAAAGTATGGGCGCGAATGCATTTTCCGATTTTGATTATTACGGGTTCCGTTTTCCTCCTTTAACGATGTATGTTTTCCTCTGCAGGAGGGTTTTTCATTTCAATTTTATTTTTCGTGTGTGTGTGTGTGTTTTTTTTTTCATTTTAACTGACCTCATTTTATTATTATGAATATATATGAGAGGTTATGGGCGAACAGAGGTTTGTCTTCTGATAAATTCTATCGTGGAAAAGCAATAAGTTAGTTTCTTATCTTTGGGTTAACGTTCCAATTTTAGATAGGGCGGGCGGCTGCCTGGGCTCAATATGAGATTGAAATAATAATTATACACACTCATGCGCATTATGTAAACAATAAAAGAACCTATAGATGTGTGTGTGTGTGTATAAGTAGTAGATGGTTGTGTAAGAGTGAGATAATATTGAGAAAATATCAACAAAGTACAGTGGGGTCTCTAATTAATTGTGTGTGAGTTGCTTAAGAAGAACTCAATGTTTGAGAAATGACATTTTATAACAGTTATAACAGTTTGTCATCATTGAAAAGTTGATAACAGATCAAATTTAAATTTTTAATTTACTGTTCAAGCTTATTTGATTTTAAGTTATAAAAAAACTTTTCTTCTCAAATAACACACTTCCTTATCAATTTTGTATGGCTAGTTAGGGCATATTAGTTGGCGAAATGGTGCTGGAAATTGGATGATAAATACAATTTCAGAACACATCTTCTTGCTTTTCGGTGCCCTTAACTGATGATTGTCATTTTTTGTTATCAAAATACTAAGCGAAAAAATAAGAAAAAGTTGCTCACAAACTGCATTGAACTTGGTACTTTTATTGCAACTCGAAATATGCAACTTCTTGTTATTTTCCACTTAACTCAGTTATAACTCTGTTATGTTTGATTTAATTTGTTTAATGTTTTTCTTTTCATCTTTTTCCCAAGAGAAATCTAAAACCATGAAAAAGTTGCCTCTAATATTGCTAGCAATTTGCGGGTAACTAAGTTGTGTAACCATAATTTCGTGCGGTGTGCAGCCATCCTCAAAAGAGAGATTTAACTGTTACAAATAAGATTACCACACAAAACTCCAATATTTATTCAATGATTATATTATGCTGGAATGAGAATAATATTTATCCGTGCAGCCGTTCGATAAGACTTTTCGAAATTATTATCTTTATTATTTGGACAAGTATTATTATTTGGGGGTCATATATGTACGAATTTAAGGATAAGGAAGGCGGTAGGTAAAATTTATGTGGCTATGCATGCTGTGCATACAATTATATTGGTAAAGTATGAGACCTATGGCAGCAATCAATTTTATACACAAAATTTACTTTACTTTTGATAGCAAATATTATTATATTATTATTGAATTTAACTACCAATACCCGTATAGTTATCAATCAAAGCATATTCATTTACAAACAATATGTATTTATATTATGTACTTTTTTGAAATTAATGCCTTTGTCATGAATATGAGTGATAAAGTGGTGGTGTTTACACGAGAAATGTTAATCAACATCATGGCGCAAACGACATATCGGGGGTGACGTTATTGCATGTGAAAGAGCAATAAACTCACAAATGATTGTGTCGAATAAATCACTAAATTGATTTGGTTAATGTGTATAAAATTCATCACAGGGTGTCGCAAAACATTCAAAATGATTTTACTGTGAATACATAAAATATGGATTTGAATCAGGAAAAAAAGTAATAGAATTCACTGTGAATGCACTTGTCACTTGTGACTTGACACATTTGAAATGATATTTTGTATTGTGAATTAATTGGAAAACGTCTGAACAGATAAAAGTTCAAAGTGCATAAACTAGAGTCTAAAGCAATCAAGATTACACACAAAGCTTAAGAGTATCATAAACACAGTGAATTCACAAAAGAATATAATGGTGATTTATGATAAGGAAATACATTAACACTGTAAACTCTTGTGAATACTGGTCATAAGTAGCGATAAATAAAATAAGAAAATACTCGTCTTAACTTAAGAATTTACTTGGCTTTTCTGGTTTTAAAAAAAAAATACATTGAGTGAACTTATACGTGAGTTTATTTAATGATGAATGTGGAAAACTCACGAAAAATTCATTGTGAATCAGTCTTATCATGAATTCCATTTGTATCGTAGATTTGTTGCGAATTCCGAAAAAAATAAATTTCAGAATCCATCGTAATAGAAAATCGAATACAAATTTTCACTAAAAACGGATTCTGTTATTTTTTCCACGAATTCTTAACAATAAATTTACGATACGAACAAAATTCATGATAAGTTCGAATAACTTCATAGTTTCCAAGTTCACTGTAGACAAATCTCATGACAGAAGTCTTCCATTCGAAATATGTACTTGTAATTTTTTCTAAATACAATTTTTCGGTGATTATTCTTGTTCCCTACACTGTCATCAGCAGCGTCACATTTAAAATCATCACATCATTCAAGAGAAAGGGAGGTTAAAACTTTGGTAATATGGTACCACCATATCAACAAAGATAAAAACCAAAACGAATAACCAAAAACAAAAAAAAAAATAAAGTGATGAACGACCGACGATTGAGTTTGGGATTTGGGACTCCTATATAGGCTCCTTCCAGCTCATCCTCCACATCTATAAAGTGCGGTATTAATGTTTGTTGTGGCGGCTCAGCTCGTTTTCAGTATCAAACTCTCAAACACACAATGAAAAAAAAAAAACTTTATTTTCCTTTTGTTTTTGTTTTTTTTTTTATTGTTTTTGGCTTCGATTTTCATTTAGCTGGGTGTACGTGCGTCTAGCACTTTGGAGAGATCCAACTTCAAAACAAAAATGGGGGAGAGGGGGGGGGGGGAATTAAAATATCCCTCTGCTGTGTCGGAATTAAGTTTTACTATTTGTTTTGCTTTGAACTCTCCATCACAGATCCAGCCTGTTTGCCTCCTTTAACTGAACAAAATGTTAATAAGAGTGTCTTCGTGTATATATTGAACAGTGTTGCCACAATTTATTTTTTTTTCTATCAAATCTTTTAATTTCTTTTGAATTAAAACTTCCTTTTTGATGATTTGTCAACAAAATGTAAACAAGATTAAACTTTTAAAAGGTTATAAGGATTTGCGGAGGCCAGTCTGTAGTCTGTAAATGAACTGGAAAATACTTTAAAACGAGTCACATTTTTTTTATTCTTGCCAGTTGCTGCCAGATTAATTATGTCAAAAATATATCTGCTGATAGGAATGCATAAAACTTTGTCTTTGGTAATAAATTCTATAAATTGTTTGTGCCAGTTGTTGTCAGATGTTTATCCTATCAGTTACTGCCAGATGAGCAATGAAAAATTGTGTTTACCAGTATCCTCCGACCAGTACTTACCAGATTGCCTTTTTATGAAAATTTTTAGTAAAATTTTTGTTTAGAAATACTTAAGGGTCACATTTTTTTATTCGTGGCAGTTGTTGCCAGATAAATTATGCCAAATAATATTTGCCATTATCTGCTGTTGGGAATGCATAGAACTTTGTCTTTGGTAGTAAATTCTTTATTTAATGAAAAATGGTGTTTATCAGTATCCCTCTGACTGGTACTTACCAAATTGCCTTTTTATGAACATATTTGGTTAAATTTCTGTGTTTACTTCTGCCAGCTGTTTCTATATACTTAATTTATTTCTGTAAATTATTGCCAGATGTAAACTGAAAAACAATTATGCTTACCATTTCTGCATACCAACAAAATTGATATTTGGTAAAGATTCTTGAAATCTTTTTTTTTATAATTTTTGTGTCAGCCGTTACCAGATTACGTGTCAGTTGTTGTCAGATAAACTATGAAAAATGATATCTGACAGTATATCCTAACAATAAGTACAATCAATTCGTATTTGGTAAAGAATCTTTACAAAACTTCTAATTTTTTGTGTCAGTTGCTGCCAGATGTTTATGATAAAGTTTTAATTTTGTATTCTTATCAGTTGTTATCAATGTTTTTTTTGTCACACAATCTTCTGATAACAGAACATAAAGGTGTACCAGTGAGTTGAAAACCTTAATCAAAGTTCCTTTTTTTTTTATTCGTGTCAGTTACTGCCAGATGTTCTTGATAAACAAAAAGTTGTTGCCACATATTCTTAGGAATTTTTTTTTTTGACAGTATCTGCTAACAGAAGAACATTAAATTATAGCTAATAATTCAAAATTCTTGAGAGAATTCCTTTTTTTTTGTGCCAGTTGTTCTGCCAGACGTATTAAGAGTTGAGTGAATATTTTTTTTTTATTTTTTTCCTTCGCTCCTATTTGTTCCTGAAATTTAAAATTTAAAATCGGGTAATACAAAACTGAATCTTATAAAAAAAAAACTCTATCATATGGCAACACTAATGCCATGTCAAAAACGATTCACCTTCTATACAATAGATACAAAAGTATAGAGTGGGTAATCATAGAATAAATATATTCTTCTATTCTCTCCTTTTATGTTTCCGCTTTTGCTTTTATTGTGTCTATTTTCTCTCTTTCCTCACTCATTCTCGCCAATTCAACTAAATTTATGAAAAGATAGCACACATTTTGGTTTCATACACTATTTTGGGTGGGCTGAATGACGACGACGACGACGACGACGACAATGTCGATGAGAGATGCTAGGAAGGGTATATATACGAATACGAAGTTCCAAATGTTTTGAATGTGTGTTTAAGCTTTGAAAAGTTGAAAAAAAAAAGGTAAAGGGAGGCCTCTGGTGGATTTTCATGCAAATACATTTTCGGTTTATACCATGCCATTTGAATAAACAAAATTTTCTCGTTTTCGTGTATGTATGTGCTTCCTTTTCTTAAAGTTGAAAACGCTATGCGTGACTGAGAAATGAAATGGATGGCAAACTAATGATAAACTTTATATTTTAAACAAAAAAAAAGAAAGACACAAAATTTAAAGTGAAACACAACTTGATGGATGAACGAACGAATGGGAATGTTTTATGTGAAAATCCGACTAAAATGTTCAACACAAAAAGGACCAAAATGATACAGAGTACAAAGTTTTGATTGCCATTTGCATTTCTGGGGCCATTTTTTGTGCTTTTTCGTTTTGTATTTTAAATGTTTTCATCCATCAGGGTGTTTAAAATGTGATAGTGAAGTTTTTTTTTTTTTTAGTTATTTCTGGTTCCTTCACAAGGATAAAAGTGTGCGAAGTGAGAAAAAATAGGATTAGACATTTTTTGTACACTGTTTTTTTTTTTGTAAAGGATTTTCTTTGAGCTTGAATGATACATTTTTAAATGTACAAAGAAAATGGGTGGAAAATAAATGGAGAATCATTTTTCGTGCTGGGAAATCCTTTTTTTTTTAAAGATTTTTAAGGGTCATATTTTTGTGAGCTTAAGTGACAAATGTCTTTCTTTCATTTTTAAGGGGGAAACTCTTGTATTAATGTGGCAGATTTTCCGGATTTTTTGTTTTTCTTTTCTGTGTTGAGATATTAATGTGTGAAATATCACACATTTGGCAATACCATATAAACCGCATGGGAATCTTGAAAAAAGTTTATCCTCTTACAAGGACATATTGGATTGGAAATAACATTCGATATGACTTTTGACATTTAAAGAGTTTTATTTTGACATTTACCGAATGCGTGAAATATAACAGAAATTATGGAAAATTGACAAATAAAAATGAAATTAAATTTTGTTTGGCTATCATTTCTTCAAAGATGCTGACATTTTTCTTTTTTTTTTTTCTCTCATATAATTTCATGCCTCCTGGCTTAGAATTCTAAAAAGTTTGTTACATGTGACCTAACGAGAGACACTTTAATTATTTTCTGATACGCATGCTTTTCTTTTAAATATGACATCATAACGTCGCACATTATTTCTCTTTCCGCTTCAATTAAATTTCCTTTCACAGTATGGACAGAAAAAAAGAAAAAAAACCAAAAGATATATACCAAAGGAAAAAGCGTTGTTACTGTGAACATCTGCTTTTTCATAAAGCGAAAAATCAAAGAAATATGTATTCGCATATGATGGTGTGCCTACCAACACTCGTATTCGATTGAATAGAGATACAAACTATTCTTTATTCATGTGAAATCAGAATAGAAAAACAGTGATTTCAAGTGGTGGTACCAGAACAAATGTCAAGTTGGTTTTTCCATTTTCGTTCACTGCATAGTTTTATGGGGAGCTCTTGAAGGGTTTGAAACAGGATATCAAGGCTATATTCTTTAACTATCGGATCGATATTAGTTGGCGATAAATATTGTAAATTAGAACGAAATATATTTTTTTTTCGTTCCAGTTCACAATATTTGTGAGAAACTTATGCCTGTGTCGTATTTACACCACATGAGCTCTTTTTCCCCCAGTTTTTATTTTCTTATTCGTTGTTCTATCAATCTACTCAGATTGATTGAGAAGTATGGAAATATCGATTAGGTAAATCAAGAAGGTACTTGAAACCAGAATTTGTCCAAGAGTCCTTAATTTTACTGACGTTATTGGTGCCCAAGTTCATAGAATATCTGTTCGATCGAAAGTTTGAATGGCACTACCTTTAGTTTCACTGCAAAATTTGCACTGAAAATGTTTTCCATAGTTTTGAAAAGGTCAGAAGGCATTTGGCAATAAGCTTTCCTATGGAAAGATATGTAAGTTCGGTGCAGAGAAGGCTCGCGTCTTCCTTGAATTAGAAATTTGATATTAACCAGAGACAAACCTTAGGTATACCACTGATTTGAAGAGATATACTTTCCTGAATCACGGTTTAAATATTTGTACAACTGGCCCTAAACCAATCAATACAAGTGATGGTACTGGTTAAATTTAAGTATGAAATTTGGAGTGCCGCAGGGTTCCGTTTTGCCTCCGGACCTTTTTCCAATATTAATTTTTATTGTTTTCTGTTTAAACTTTTATTACATTCAACTCTTTTGCCAATGAAAGTAGCTTTCAGCTTAGAAATTACAGTCAACCTCCAGTCTGGAAAACATTAAACAACAAATAAACTGCCTGTGTCTATTAATTAGACAGAGACTGTTTATTTTGTTGTTAACCCCACGAAGATTTCCAATTCATTTTCTGCTTTGTCTCTTGCTTTGGTCTTACCTACAAGTATTGTCCCCACTTTCCAATCAGTTTCTTATGGATTTTGTGTTTTTTTTTTTTGTTTCGTTCCTCTCCCCACGAAAATTATAATTTATCTGTCATTTTGACATCTGTTGACGCTGCAATACATAGTATACTGAAACAAAAAAAAAAACAAGCTACATTCACAATAACAAGGGCATGGCCGGTGGTCGAATAGCAGCAGCAAGCAGCATGCTATTTGGCGTGTCATGGTGTGGTGTGGTTGTGGTGTAGGTCCTTTCACCCCATCATCAGTCCATTAGCATACGGTTAAATAACCCCCTTCTGGCCCGCCCCCTTCACCCCCAGTTTGAATTATATTGTAGAAAATGCATTCATTTATATTTTTACCTCATTGATGCATTGCAGAAATAAGTTCACAATAAGTTTTGTTTTTGCATTTTCTTTTATTTTTTTTTGTTGTTTTTGTTTTTTTTTTTTTCATTTTCTTTGAATTGCAACAACAGAGGGAGATGATTGCCTTTTTTCGGCACTTTGGTCTTTTTTTTTTTGTTTAAATTTCTTTTGTTTGTGTTGTTTGTGGGAATGAGGCTGGAGTAAGAATAAAGAAGGGAGGTTACTGAGTTAAGGTTGTTATTATAAAATTTAATTAAATCGATAAAAGGATTCTATTATTTGCACTGATAAAATCAGTTGGGGGTAAATTAATTTTAAATTAAAATAAGACTTGAGTCAGACCAATGGAATGATGAGAATATTGTTGCCATTATATGTAGGTTTTTGTTTGTTTTATCATAAAAATAGATTTGTCATGATGAAATCTGGAAGAAAATTTAAATTTCAAAAATTTGTATTGTTCATGGACTTTTTTTTGGGGTACATATTCTGAAAATATAATTGGTACATGAACATGAATTTTGAATGTTTTTTTTTAATTCATCAGGTTTTTTCTTGACTGTGATTTTTTACTTTAAAAGCCAGAAGCAGAGTTTTCGTAAATTACTAGACTATCATTATAATCTCTAACAATTAATGTTATTGTGAATTTTAATTCAATGTCATTCCAGTACAAAATTCGTAGATTCTACCGAAAAACATGATGTACTTACAAATGTCCACTATAGTATCTTTAATTATCTGCTCAAGAAATTTCTGTTCACAGTAATTATCACTTCCGACAAAGCTCGAAATATCTTCTCACGTGGGTTATTCACAATAGCAATCACGACAAAAGTGTTGGGTCTTGTTATTTTGGTTTAATTTGTCAACAGAGGGAAAAAACAATGTTAAATCTAAATGAAACCACTTTGATTTAACTATTTTTCAGAATGAATAAGCTTCGAAAACGATAATTTTTAAATCAAAGTTTATAGAAGTGAGTTTCAAGTGTTTTTCTTCAGGAAACTAGTTGAACCAAATTCTTTTAAGTTTCAATGCAAATACATGCAAAAAAAAAAAAATTGCATCCACCGAGATTCGGTCTTAAATCTAGCAGGTATCTTTCAAGAATTCTGATGATCTCGTTTAAACCACAAATTCAGTTTTTTGTTCATTTTCTCCTACTCAAATCGCATTGTTACATAAACCTTTAAACAAATTTGAAAACAAATCAACATGAAGCGTTTCTAATCATCTGTCAAAATGTCATGTTTAAGTAATACAAAAGTCACGTATTAAACATTCAACAATTGAAGTAAAATATCATTTTTTTTTTGTTTATATAGAAAAAAAAAACAGGAATATGATATCAATGAAATTAAGATAATAATTCTTTCGAGGGCATTCACTTTTCACACCAATTAACCAGTTCATTATATTTTAATATAACAATTTCGTTCAATCATAAGTTCTTATTACAAAACATCTGCTGAGAACGTGTTTTAGTATTTTTTTTTTTTTTTAAATTTCTAAAGAACAAAATTGTTTGTTGTATAGAATAAAATTACCACTGAACCCAAATGACCTCTCAGAAATCTTAGCCTCCAGATTTATTTTTTTTTTATTTTCTGATATTAAGTATATCTCAAATGAGGTAAATTACCTGAACATATTAAGAAACAAAAAAAAAAAAAAATAAACACAAAATGAGTAAGGAGAATAATTTATGAAATTTGAATTTCTCAGTTTACAGGGTGTCATGGAAATAAGTCACTCATTTTTTTATTTTGATATTTGGTAAATTTTAAAGCAAAAAAGTAAAGAGTCTTATTGAACTTACAATTGGCTTCAAGTCGAGGACTTTTAAGAAACTCTAAAGATATTCATAGATACCACCTATTTAAATGCGATTTTTGACATGTAATTTAAACTAAAATACTACTACTGCTGCTATAAAAAAAATTAAACAAAATGGTGCATTTTTTTAAACTTTAAACTTGTCCTTAATAAACGTTTCTATTTAAAAAAGGAGTAGTTTTTCATATACGGAAACTCTAAAAACAGAAACTGAACTTTAAAAATCGTCGATTTCTATTTAAAAATCATTTTTTAATGTTTTAATATGTTTTTTTTAAAACAATTTAAAAACCATCAGTAAAAAAATCAACAAGTTGTACAACTTTTCAAAGTTCAATTTAAAACATCAAAAAAATGCTTTCGACGACACCCTGTGTAAATAAATTACAAAATTCAAACACGTGTGGTATTTTTTTTTTTGTATTAAAAGAACAAAGAAGATGCATTTTTTTAGACCAAAGGTAACTCCAATTACCTCTGACTGACAGAAGGGTTATTGACCACAAAACGTATTACTCGAAACGAACAAAAGACTTCCTTTCTCCAATTTTTTTTGCGATCTAAGGAAAAAAAAAACTTAGAAGAAATGAATCAGAATGAAGGTCTTACGAAACTCTTCTTTTTCGTATTCTTAATTCAAAAACTGTAGGAAAGCAAAAAAAAAAAAATTAAAACTTTAAACTCATTTATCCATGAAATTCGTTCGGGTTTTTTCGGTCGTTCGTTTGCGGTCTTGAGGGCAGTAATTTCCTCTTTTGTTTTTTAATTTTAATTTTAATAAACATGCAACCTCTTGGAACCGCAAATTAAAATAAAATAAAGAGAAGTTTTATTTTTTTGTTCAAAATTTTCTGTGATGAAAAGAAAAAAATCCAACTTTTTTTTTACGTTTTATTCAAAAGAAAGGGAAATTTTTATTCGAATTCTTTGTTGATAACTATTTTTTTTTTTTTTTTTTTTTTGATCAGCTTTAGAAAAGAATTCTCTGAAACAAAGAAATTGTATAGAAAGAAATTCTTTTTGTCGGTTTCTTCTTTTGAAGGTTAACATAGAGATCTTACAACAAAAGTACAAAAGATTAGACACATAGACACACACAAAAAAAAAGAAGTCTTTCAAATGATTGAATTTAGCAGAAAAGGATCTTCTACTTCTTCCTATTTAATTTCAACTCTAATACAAATTAAAAAAAAGAAAAAAATGACAAGAACTCTATTGAGTGCATAATATTAAACAGAGGCCAATAAACTGCAACAATGTACATCCAATAGAGATATACTATCTCTAGAAAGAAAAGAAAAGAAGAATTGAATAAAATAAAAAAATTATATCAAAGTGTATAAAAATAAACTAACAATATCGATGGACATTCTCATATGAGCGATGAGCAGAGGGCGGCTTTACTATTATATGTGGAAGATATTGAATTTCTTTTGAAAACAAAAAAAAATCGAAAGATGAGTGACGGATCCGGCTGGTGTATTACTATGACCTATGTATAATGATGTCTATCGATGTTAGCCTTCATCATGCATTTAATATGCCTCAGAGGATAGTGTAGGCATTGCAGTGTGTGTGTGTGTGGGAGAACGAAGTTAATTTCATCATCGATCGAAGGAAAGAACCACTTGTTTTTGCCCGTAAGGCAAATCAATCAGCTTCGGTGGTATAGACAAAGTAAAATTAAGGCGAATTTCAAAGGATTCTTTGTTAATAATAAACGAGTGGGTATAGTTTTTTTTTTTGTAGTGATTTTGACAGGTTTTGAGATTTAGTAGGTGTGACTGTTTTGATAGAATTTGGAGTGAAATGGCGTATTGGAACGTGGGAAAATTTTCTTGGGATCTTTAAAGGAATAAAAACAACAAAAGGTTAAAAGGATTAAGCCTTCCCATTCTAGAAATCATGTCTCCATATTCACCAATGACAGAGGTTTAGTTATGTTTTGGTTTAAACTTTTTATTTTTATTTTTTGTCGAAAACGGTCAATCAGTAGGTAATTTTTTCTTAATTCAATTTAATAAATATTTTTGTCTGTTTGAGAGGGATTTGAAATTCTTATCTTAATCACAATAAAATGAAGGGCACATAATTTTTTTTACTGTGCTCTTAAACTAAAAAAAAACTAAACACAAACATCATTAAAATTCCTAAAAGATACACTTTGAATCAGTTTGGTTTTTTGTATTTAATTTTTTTATTTTCTTATTGTCTTTTCTTTTTTAAGATTTATAAATTTTTATTTAAAATTTTGTTTTGTTTTTCATTTTTATTAAACATTTTCTTTTTTTCTTTTTTTATTTTTATTTCAGTATGTCATCTGCATCAAGACTGCTAGGGATAACTCAAATATCAAATATAATCAAAATTGGATGAGTCATTCAACCAGTAAGTGGAAATTATTAGTTTATGCTATTAGCTATCAATAATTATCAGTGTTGTTTTTGATTAAATCGAATAAGATTGCCCTCATTCATTGATAGATTTTGCCAAATATTTTACGTCTGACAGGTGCCTACCTACTTGAAATGCGTCCCTTATATTTTTTTGTGGTCATTATTTTATCATCGTTAAAAATAAAGAAATTCAATTGTCTTTAGTAGTTCACATAAAAACTTAATGAAAATAGCTAGTCGTTTTTGAAAACAAACAATTTTTTTCGATTTTCGTCAGTTTTTCGCACAAAACTACCAAGTTTAGAGAAAATCGCTTCAGCGGCTTAGGCCTCAGCTCGATATAATGACCCACAGACAAACGGAAAGAATTGCCGGGCCCACTTTTTTCGCGTTTCGTATCATATTAATGTAAATATATACAAATTATAGTAAAACAAAACATTCCTTACGACAAAAGTACCCGCACCTACGAAACACACTGTGTTCATTAAAACTACAAAGTTCTCCCCCTGCTAAAAAATCATGCCATTTTTCATTTCTAATCTGCCATCTTCAATCAGTGTGACAGATCGACCAGACCGAGTGTCCGTATCCGAATAAAATTTGCTTATTCACCAAAAACAACAACAAAAAAAAACACACAGAAACCCAACAGATTAATTTCAAAACACATTTTCGTTTTGTTTCTCTTCTTTTTGTTTCCACTAATGCAACTGTTGACTTTTTGGTCTCATGGCCTTATGATGTCATAATGATGGACCAAAATGTCTACTAACAAAAAACCGAGACAAGCACTATCGCTATCATCACGAACAAACAAACAAAAAAAAAGCACACCAATGGTTTCTCCATTATTTTAATTACAAAAAAAAAAAAAAAAAAAATGGAAAATCACTGCTTCTGCAACGGCTGCGGAACCATATTCCTTCAGTACAAACAAAAATTTTGCAATCCTAGGAGATTCTCTTTCGCGGAAGCAGATTGAAAATGTAATTTTTTTTTTATCCGTTTTGGATGACATTTAAAACAAAACGATGGAATAGTCTTGTTTTCACATTTCAGGGAAAAAGCAAATACAACAAAAAATGATTCAAATAGAAAAAATAAAAAAAAAAAGCTATTAGCAATTTTCTTCTTAATTGAAATTTGCAGGCAAAAGTATAATTTAGTTTGTCACTTTCATTTCGGAAAAAATGTGGTGCACATGTTAAATGTTTGGCATTTGATGTTTTTTTAACACGCAATTCCACTTTTGATCCTCCAAAGATGAGAGTTTTGTTTTTGTGCATTTTATTTCATCATGGCATGAACAGAAGTGCATGAATGGAACTTAACCTATAGTTAAGAAGATTTTTGTTTGTTTAGCTGCAGTAACCAACAAAAAAAAATAAATAAGAAATTACAATTTAATTGCAACTGTAACATCCCTGTTTATTTTAAAATCAAAATATGACAGGGATGACATGAGTTGGGATAATTACTTTTCTTTTTAATTGGTGATTGTACCTCGTTGTAGTTGACATTTTGATAACATTTCTGTTAAATTTCGAAAAAAAAATATACCTACTTTATTTGCTGCTTGAATTCATAATCACGTATTGGGAACCTTCTGTTCAGAATTATGCATAATCGTAAACCTACATTCACGGAAGAAACAAGAAATTTCAAAGCCATGCAGAATTTCGTAACATGTCAATTTATCTTAGTGTTTCCACTTCTGAAATTTAATTTTTTAATAAATAGTTCACTTTAAATACTACTTTCGTCCCCCTCTTAAATTATATTACAACGCAATGCATATAAAGCTTAAAACATTTATCATTTTGCATTTTTGTAAATATACTTACCCGTAGTTTCGCTTAATAAATTTAAGTTACGATCCTACTTCTGCATACAATAAAAACTAAATCTCATATAACCTTTATTATAACTCCCTCTCATAAAAATATTTATAAAAAACAATCAACCAAACCAAACTAGTTGAGTCATAAAAAACGCTCATAAATCTAAACAGACTTTTCCTTAAACCTTTGTGTTTCTGTTTTTTTTTTTTTTTTTTATTATTGTTTTATTCTTGAGATTTTATTTTTTCTGTTTGTTTTATCTTTATAAATTTCCATGCATCACATCTCTATCTCCCATGTGTGTAATCCGTATTCTGCCACACACTCAAAAAAAAAAAAAACAAGAAAGAAAAACGACATTTTTACATCTTGACATCCTCTTCTCGTAATGAAAATTCTTCTCTTTGTTTTTGTTTTTATTATAATTTTTTTTTTCTCTCCATTTTTCTCGCTTTGTTGGTTGGCTCTTGGCTGAGGTTTATTTTTTTTTTTAGGTATTTTCTTTCAACAATTTATATATGAAAAATGTATGTAAACTTATGCGCATACGTTGACAATATAATGGTTAATGTTATGTGACGGCATTGATTGTAATATTAATAACAATAATAATAATAGCATACCTATAATAATGGTTGATGAAAATAATGACAGAATAAATAGCACGAATTCGCTGACCGTGCCAAGGTCACACTGATAAGTTTCAAGCTTCATAGGAAATGAGTACTGTGTCTGGTTTAATTGTGATTTTGAAATAAAAAAAAAAAAAATATTGTCGTTTTTATTATCTTCTTCTTTTGTCTGATGAACAAAAGCAATGTAGAGTAGGTACATAACTCAGAAACTTAACAAGTATTGTTGGTTTTTATACAAATTTTGTAAGTTTTCATGCGTTGTATGTCAAGGTTTTTTCAGATTCAATATTCAATACGAGTTGAGTGATTGACAAGGAAACCAACAGCTTTTTTTTAATTATTGGATTGAAAATTTCTTGTCACTCATTTCTAAGAGTACTCATTGAACTTAGTGAACTGAATTACATTAAAGATTTATTCACAATGTTATAAAATAATTCACAGTCTGAGCAAATTTTATCAGACATTATCAAGTTTCATTTTGGAATTTATATCACAAAAACTTTAAGTGCTATAACAATTGCAATCGAAATTAATTTATTTAAAGTGTTTAAAAAAAATAATCGATAACTATTAATTAAAGAATAAACTTTTATCAATAAATAACGTTTTTGCAAACGTAATAAATTTTTAATTTAATTTCATTCATTTAATGAAATGACAAAATAAAGCAGAAAAAAGGCCACACACTACAAGAAAAGTATTTAAAATCCCCTGAAAGCATCGCAGTATTAATTAAAGTAATTAATTATATTCACTTGAATAACGGAAAAAAAAATTACTATCAACATAGCAAATGCAGTTAACTCCAGGGCTCTTTTTCAATTTTTTGTTCAAGCTATTTTATAGGAAAAAGAATTATTATTAAAGAATTAAAGAGCGAACAAAATAATTGCCCCACGTTGTAATTTTTTTAATCATAACAATTAATTTCTTTGGTTTTCTGTTTAACAAAACAAAAAATGCACCACTGGGTGCTGTTTTAGTTACAGGAAGTCACGTTAATCATCTTAACGAAGAAATTCCAATCAACAAATTCTAGAGAATAACTTAGAACCCTTAACTTCTCAGTTTGGGAAAAATTACTTCAGTGATTTAATGTTTTAATTTTTTTTTTTATTGACAGAAATTGTGTATTAAGCCTTAGTGAAAATTTGTGTTACCAGCCATAATTGCAATACAAATTTCTTACCGATTTTTTGAACGCACCCCAAAGGAAATGGCATTTAGTAAACCATCGGCCATTTTGAATATCTGTCAATGCAGGCGTTTATGTTTTGACAGAAGTTGTCAATTCAAAATGGCACTGATTTTTATTTATGTCAATGACAATGGGATACGTTCAAAAAGAAGTGAGTTTCGAAGACGTCATTTTGTTTTAATTTACTTTGAAAAATATTCGTTTAATTTTCACCAAAATTTAATAAAAAAAATTCCAGATTTGAGGCGATTTCGTTAATAGTAGGTACTATAAATAAAAATTGAATATAAAATAAGGAAAATAAAGTTATTAATGTTACAAACATTAACATATTTAAAATTAGTTAAGCATTTACGTTTTATTAAAAAGAGCAATGACAGTTTAAAATAATATTAATATTTTGTTTTAACTTAAACCATCATGTTGGACAGATGAATAGACTTAAAATGATTATAGTTTTTTAATGCCGCTTCGGGGCAGGTTTAATCGACATTGTTTTACACAAAGTTAAATCTTTTAATAGCATTAAATTTTGTTCCAAAACACGAAATGTATTGTAATCAATTTAATTATGATAGTTCTCTCAAGTCTTGAGGCATTTTATTTCTTCAAAGGCTAATCACTCAAAGGCTAAAACTCAATTAAAGTGGAATTCGTATTCTTTAGAGTTTTAAAATTGATACAAAATCAATGAAATAACGTCATATTCTCGCTTCTAAAGGGGAAAGGTAGACAAGATTATTACTTTTTTACAATATGAAGAATAGTAAAACGAATCATTCTTTGAATAAAAAGCGATATAGTTCTCAAACTTTAAATGCGAAATAAAAAATGTAATTGCGAAGTTGAAAACCCAAGTTTTTTATTTGCGTAGATACAAAAGTATTTAGTAAATGCGAAGTGAAAAAACGCTGCAAAGTAATGAAGAGAGAGTTCGTATCTTCGCAGCGACTGAAAACAAAATTCTATAGTTTAGATTAAGAAAATGCAAAAAGAAAAATGTTTGCTAGTTGCGAAATTATACTCAAGTTACAGAATTGTGCAAAGGAGAATTAGGTAAATGCAAAGTGCCTCAAGAAATGTTTTTTAATTGCAAGATTTCGAAAATGTGAAAAACGAGGCTTGGAAAATACAACATCCAAATATGTATACAATGGGTTGATAGATTAATTGAGGACGGTTTCAATTTCGGTAAATTGTTTCATAGGTTTGCAAGGCATTTATCTTACAAATCACTTTGAATCTAGAACATACATACTTTCATAATTTAATTCCAACGTTAATCTCTAAGGACATCAATTATCTTCCTATTTAGAAAAGATCTATAAAACATTATATCACGCAACATACATATTATTGACCGTACAAAAAAATCAATTAACCCTATTAAAAATTAATATCTAGGCATTTGTTTAGTTCGGTTTTTATTTTTTTATATTTTTTTTTCAAGACCATTTCCTTATAACATGACACGAGTTAACAATTCTAGGGTTAAATCAGTAACCTTCCAATTTTTTCAATGTTTATATCAAGTTGCTGCTTTACACCGCACACACAACCGACAGCCTATACCCGCATTCAAAATTGCCAACATTTTGTATTTTTTTTTTTTTTTATTTCACATAAAAAAACCAGTTTCTCCATGTCGAGCAATAAAATAATATCTAGGTAATAAATAACTGTCCCTGGAGTTCAATGAATCGACATTCTATACGCTAAAAATAACTATTATTTCTCATGTGTAAAATTATATTGTTAATCTAAAAATGTACATATTGTATACATGCCGATACATTCTCTTGAATTTTTTCTTAAGAAAAAAAAAAAAATACTCGACGCGCCCCTATTTTCAATGATAATTATGCATTTTGCTAAATTGTTGTCGACCTGTCATGCATGTATCTACTTTTTTTCTTCGAATAAAAAAGAATTCCAATGAATCAGATTTAAAGAAAAAAAACCTATCGTTACTCCTCACCCAGAAAATAACTATATTTACTAACATTTACACTCAGGAAAAATATCCTTGACTTTCAAAAACACAAAGAAACATAATTTTTGTGTGTGTTTTTTTTTTTTTTTTTTGTTCTATTTAGTTGGTTGTCGTTCTAATAAGCAAAAGTAAAAATATACTCAAACTCATAGCTCACTCCTTGACTCAATCTAAATAAACACAAAGAACATACAAAAAAACCAAACTTAACTAAACAATAACAACGAAGGTCTTCGGAGATTCGAGTGTAACATAAAAAAAAAAGCAAAATATGTACAAAGTTAAACTATACAGGGTGAATCAAAATTTATTCAACAACACATTTCAATAGACTTTATATGAAGGAAGCTTCGCAAATTCAATTAAATTAAACGCCATTCCTTGTTGCGAAGATATGAAAACAGAGAATTATTATTAAATAGACAAACATTTCAGTTGCGATGTGATAGAAAACAAAATCTCGAAATACTTAACTGATATACCGAGCTGTTTGAGCTGTGATGAAGTGCGAAATGATTTAATCTAGTGTTTAATTGCTGCAAAACCATGAAATTTATGACTAAGCAAATGCAAATTGATTCAATGCAGTATTTAATTGTTGCAAAGCTATGGAAATTATGAATATAGAACACAAATTGATATAAATTAATGTTTCACTATTGCAAATTATGGATAAGTAAATGCGAAGTTATTCACTGAAATGTTTTATTGCTGCAAAGCTATGAAAACTACGATTTAGTCATTGCGAAGTGATTTAGCACGATTTTTCATTGCTGCGAAGCTATGCAAATTATGATGCAGTGAATTCAAATTGATTTAGCTTAATGTTTAATGGTTGCAAAGCTATGAAAACTTTGATTGAGTAAATGCGAAGTGTTTTCAACCTAATATTTCGTTGTTTTAAGGTTATTAATCCTGATATTTAGTTAATGCGAATCAATTTGGAATTTTGTAGAAAGCAAAAAAAAAAATTACGGTGGATAAAAATAGAAGTTATAGTCTTACACAGAATTTGAAAACAATTTATAGTGAGTGTGATTCGACAAAGTTTTCCGCAGGATCAAACATTTAAAAACATAATTAATTACTTTCATTCTCTAATAAGCTAAAATTGTCCTCATTAACAAAGAGATAATCTGAAAGCTGACTTAATCGTTATTTAACTACATACAAACACACATAATAATGCTTCACAGGACAATTTATTGTGTAACTACTTTCCATTAGGTACTATTGACGACAATAAGTCCAATAATGTTTTTTTTTTCGATGTCTGAAATATAGCGATTAGGATAATGATCTCTAATATTTGTATAATTTTAGACAATTATATAAAATTGCAGGTACACATTTAACATATACATTAGCGGCATATCAATACCCAATGCTAGTTTTGATTACAAATAGCCTTAGTCCAAATTGTTGCCAAATGAGGGGGATTTTACGTAGTTTTGAATCTCAACTTTCTTCCATAAAATGTATATTCATAAAACTTTTTGACAAAGTTTGTTCGTGTTCCTCATAAACCATTCATAGTTTAAACTGAACCACTCTGTGTTAACTTTTAAGGCACTCGTGTAAAAATAAAACAAAACAAAACAAAAAAAATAAACTCACATGAAAAGAAAACAGAAAAAATATACTTGACTCAACAACGTGACTTTTTCGAGTTATAAAAGTTTGAAACTTTTCAGTGCGGAGTGATTCACGTTATTTTTTTTTTTTTTTTTTTTTATTTATTCAATGCAATTCACCTCGTCATTTCCTTTGAGTTTAAACAAAAATCTCTATATTGCCAGTAGTTGTATATATTTTTTTTTAACAATGGAATGTTGATAAAACGAAAACTTTAAAAGTATAACTTTACACAATAATTAAGTATTTGTTTTCTTTTTATTTAAAAAAAAACAAGTACGTAAATATGAGGACAGCAGCAACGACAACGACGCCACGTTGGTTGCTCGGTTTTTCGTCATCTTCGGGTTACAAAATTTAGTGGGTACTTCCATCTTATCGATGATTATTTTTTTTCTTTTAATTTTTTGTCAACCGTATACTATGGGACCAAGTTATACAAAAATTTGAAAAAAACAATGCAAATATTAATTTTGAATGGATGTTAATTCACTCGGGTCTTATATTTACTGAAAGGAAGTTGCATTAAGGCTTTTTGGGTAGGTCAGAGGGACCACTGAAAAAAATTTTTTGGTGATTTCATTTTCATATTGCAGCTTTTTGGTAGAAATAAACTTTTTGCTCAAAAATGTGTTGGTCGAAACGTTGCCATTCGACAAAAACCTGCTTGAAGGAACTTTTAAGCTGGAAGCATTTTCAACTAACAAAAACTGTGTGGACAAAACATTTGACAAAAGTTGCTAACAATAAGCTACTTCGTGGAAGCGAATTGATATTTCCTTATGGGAGCGTTCACTTCTAAAAAAAATTACTCTCAGCAAATTGCATTGTAAGGAACATTTAGGTACATTTTTACAATCTCTTACTGGTATCAACTTTTTATGCTGAAAGCGTGTTCACAATAAAAATTACTTCCTGGTGACCAGTAAGAGCGTTTACTTTTGTCAAAAACTTGCTGTTCGACAAATTACAAATGTTGACGTAAATTTACCATTTTACACAATTTGCAAATTTACTCCATAATGCATGGATACCTTTTTTTCCTAAAATCCATTGCCGACAAATTACTTGGTAGCAGTGTTTTCTTTTGATTAAAACTTTCTGGCAAAAATTTCATGTTAGGAGCCATCCTAAATATTGCCTGGCAACAAATTCTATGTCATAAACCAAAAATTCTTGGCATAGAATAACGTCGTAGAAGCATTAACAGGAATCTGGCTTAAAACTATGTGTATTCGAAACCAATCTTAACAAATTTGTGTTTTAACTTGGAAATAAATTCACCACTTCCCACTGTTTGTTGCCAAAAAAAAGAAGAAACAAACCCACTGCGACAGCAGAAGCAGCCTACCGAACAAGGGAAAGTTGTTTAATAAAACACACACAAAAATTACATAGTAAAATTCAGAAAAGAAAAAAATATATAAAACCAAAAAAAAAAAAAAAAGTAAATCGAGGGGCACTCTGTATTTTCTTGAACTCTATACCTCAGCTCAGAGCTGCAAACAACTTCATACCGGTCGTCTCGTCTCATCGCCAACATTGGTTTTCGGTTCGGTTTTGTTGAATTTGAATTCCCAAACCGGATGGATTGGGCTCTGGTTTCTTCTCAAAAAAAAAAAAATAACTTTCGATCAGAATAATATACCTACATCATCACCACCACCACGGGCGGAAAATCAAGATACTCAAAAAAAAAAGAAAAAAATATTCCTCGATGAAAGTGAAACATACGTTTAGATTCGTAGTTACGCCAACATGTTGCTGACATACTTTATTATGCAGCAGTAAAAGAAGAACTTCCAAAAATATTTCTCTTCATTTATCATTGAGTTTAACTTGTTTTAAAAAAAATATAGAAAAAAAAGTACGAGTGTTTTATTGTTGAACTCAATCTAACTCTCGCTTGGTGGTGACAATTGAAAGTGTTCTCTCTTAAAAAAAAAAAATGTGTGCTCTGTGTACAAATAATTTATTACATCATTGAAATACAAATAACAAAGCCAACAAAATGATGCTAAAAATAATACAAATCCCATCACAGTAAAAGTATAGAATCTTTTTATTGTAATTTTGTTGTGTGATAAATGAAGTCATTAGTAGTACAACACATGAGTTGTTGTAGGTATCTTGACTTGGATGGAATTATGCAAAAAATAAAAAAAAAGAACGAATGAACACAAAAATAAAAAAAAATTGATTAACTGAAAATTGGATACGTAAGTTACGAGAGAATCGAATGTAATTAGATTCACATTTTTATCCAAAGTGATTTGCATTTTAGATTAATCACAATCTAGATGGAAATAGACTGCAATTATTTATTCAAATGTCTGGGATTGTGGAGAATAAAGGAAATTAATTTAAGGAATTTTTGGAATTGAATTCGATTGTGATTTTTTTTTCTTTGCTTTTTATTTTTATTCTGAGAAAAATTTCAAATTTAACTTGCATTTTCAAGTTAGAAGGAATTCCATAATAATTAAATCTTTATCATGATGAACTATTAACATTTCTAAATCACCACTTATGATGTTTCTTGGGAAAGTGCTTGGTTAAAACATTTTCAATATTGAAGTTTCTGACTAGGTATTTTAAGTTAAACAATTGAAATTCCTTAATGGCTTACTGGGGAAGTAATTGTAAAATAGCAATTTGCAACTTGCTGTACACACACCTTTAAAAGTTCTGGTTCTGTGAAAAAAAAGAATTAAGTAAATAAATTGTTTTTTTTTTCACATTCGCTATCACAAATTGCTTTCATTTTATTTCATTTGAAAAGGCTTTTTGCATTGATGAATAAATAAAACCGGTCAATTGAATTTTATATCGACCCCAAATTACCTTATTGTTTCTGCTGCAGCGCTATGCACTCACAATGCATGCAAACGGGTGCACAGTTTGATTTAAGTACTTAATTTTGTTTGACTTAATTTGGGTACATGTATTTGGTTATCTTGTGCATCTGCTTCAATTTTATTTTTTCATTTTTAACTGTCGACATTCCAATGCAAAAAAAAAAATTATTCCATAAAATAGGTTTTGAAGTTTGGTTTATTTTGTTTTGTAGAAATAGATTCGAAAAAATGTACGTTTGCAATGATGAATTTATTTTTCTTGAACTATTCCCATTTATGTTATCTCGAAAAGTCAATAATGAGTGAAATAATCAAAGCTAATCAAAGTTGGAAAAAATTCCTATAATTGGTGCGTTAAAGCAGATAGGCTTTATCGAATAAATGTATCTGAAATTTGAACCACACAGATCCCCCATTTAATTTTATTATCAAGTTAAGTTGCTCAAGCAAACAGGTTTTGGAAAAATAATTTTTAAAAGAAATGCAAATTTTCAGCTATAAACTGTGTTTTCGTAAAAATCAGTGTTCACTACTTTTGTTTTTAATACACAATGCAGTTTTAAGTCAAAATTTAAAAACGGGATGCTTAAACTTTTTTATTTTTTGAAAAACTCCAATAATGTAAGTTTTGAAAAAAATACTTTCAAAGTTTTATGTATTTTATTTCTTGTTTTACAATACTGAGGACTATTTTTTTGAACACTTAAAAAAAATATATCTATTTTTTTTTTTTTTTCATAATACATACTATTTTTTAATTTTTTTCAAAACTAAAATACATTTAAGCATCTGGTTTTAAAGATTTTGACCAAAAATTAGGAAGTGATTGGAGTTCTAAAAACAAAAATACTACCTATTTAGTAATACAAATTTTTGAAAACAAAAAAATCAAAATTTTGTGTCTGAAGATTATTTTTATATTAAAATCATAAATTATATTATTTTTCTAAGATATTTACTTCACGTTCTTGATTGAACACAAAAAAAAATATTTACTTCAATGATTACTTAGAATGAAATGATTGAAAAAATGGAAAAAACAAAACAGCATTGAAGTATGTAATCAACGTTGATTCATTAAGAGTTTAATTTTCAATATAATCAGTTAAATATTAAATAACCTGTCATATGAATAATTTTCATATAAAAAAATATTTATTTCTAGGAAAAATTCCCATAAATAATCTAACAAAATTACATAGAAATTGATATATATAACTTGGCTCAAATACAAGTTATTTTCCACGTTAAGTAAGCACAAGACTGACAACTGGTAACTCAAGCAACGCTGGTTCGTATCCGCCATAATTTTTTTTGTTAGTTTTTTTTCGTATTCAATCAAAGTGGAATACGAGTATTTTTGATTTTAAAATTTCCGTGTTTGGTCCCAAATTATTGCGGTTTTATTTTGTTAAAGTATTTTTTTTCATATTCTACGTCGCGACGTTTTTTTTTTCCCTCAGTGTAAGGGTAAATTACAATCAAGTTGAACAAAAATTATTTAATTTACCTAAATTTATTTAATTTTTAAATTTAGTTAAACGCAGTGAAGATACGTAATTTATATCGCGTAGCGCATTGAATAACCTGTGCTAATGGGTTTTCTGTCAGATTAAAAATTCAAAAGTGACAGTTAAGTTTCTTGCAGGGATGCCACTTATTTAAAATTGTATTTATTTAATTTTTAGTTACATAAAATTTATTTTTTTTTATTTAAAGAAAACGTAAAATATTTAAATTGGCTAAAGATCATGTTTAAATTTATAAATTCTCTGGGCATTTTTTAATTTACTTGGTAAATCTTATACCAAATATATGATGCATTATGTTAATTAAACCTCCAAAGTGTTTCAAGGATAGTGAGTGCTGGTGTCTGCTTCCAAATTTATTAGCTTTAAAATTTTCAGCATAATTAATGCATTTCTTTTTTTTTCATTGTGAATGTTCATGGTATGTATGTATGTAATGTATGTGTATGTTGTGTTATGTTTCCCTCAATTTTAAAATTTTAATGTAAAGCTGTGTGTTTGTTCTTTATTTACGCTCTACTTTTGAAATTAGATACAACAAATTGCATCTTTTGATTGTGTTTGTTTTTTTTTTTTTCAATAAGTAATTTTAGTTTAAAACAAAAAAAAAAAATATTTTCATGTAACAAAATTTTATATAAATATAAAACTAACAAATTTTCACTTATTTTTATTCTGCACATTTTTTTAGCATTAAAAAACAAAAATAAAAATTTGTCATTTCTTCATTTGCTATTCCTATCTATATACAACATAAATAAATTAATAAATATTTTCATATTTATAATGTAATTTTTTTTTTTATTTTCTGGTTTTTTTAATTTTAGATAATGTATGGTGGTTTGGTATATTTTTTGTGATAAATATAAAACAAAATTATCTTTAAATGCTCTCATTGTAATCGACATTGCAATTGTATATTTTAATAAATAATTAAAAAAAAAACACACACAAAAAACTAAAATTCTTGTATTGCTTTTGTTTTTAAGTTAAATGTTAAAAAAAAAAAAATCTGTAAAAAATTAATAATGGGGGGAAAAAATAAGATAATATGTTAATGTTGCTATTCACTGTTAAAAATTATTGCAAATGTAATGTAAATGATTGTTTTAAATAGCAGCAATAAAGTATGCAACATTTTAAAAACTAGTTAACAAGCAAATACTAGCTATTGTTTTTTTTTTTTTTTTTTGTATACGTATAAATACCATTTGCATAAAATATTTGTATGTAACTTTAAATTTAGACAAATTTAAATAATTATTGTAATTTTTGTTTAACTCTCCCTCTAAAGAATACAGAAAAATAATATATTGTATGTTTGGCTTATAGTGTACATTTTCATAATGCATTTTATGTTAATTTCTAATTCCATAGATGACATTTATATTAATATAAAATATTTATAATAAATACTCTTTATTACATTTTTGTAGAATTAATAATAAAAAAAAAAAATATAATTGCAACAAAACTAAAGTGTGCTATTTTGTGGTAAGCGTTTCTTTCAATGTATTTTTTTTTTTTTTTTTTTTTTTGTGTAAATAAAAATGCAAAACACATTTAGACTTATTTATGGTTTAAACACATTTGAATTAACTATCTTTCTCTAAATCGCCACCAATTCAGCGACAATAAACTATATTAGCTCTCATTTCTATTTCAAAACAACAATAAAAAAAAAAGAAAGAAATTACAAGCAATTATACACCCTTACTCTCTATTTGCATGGCTTCAAAATTTATATTATTAGCTGATGATAATTTTTAACAAAATTAATAATACAAAATAAATTTAGTGTTAATTGATTTTCCTGTAATATAAAATACATTAATTATATTTAATATAAAATACTACTTTCTCATAAAATTCATTTTGTAACCTGCATTTGTTTTTTTTTTTTCTAAATGTTTCACTTTATTATACATAGTTTTGTTTAAAATGAATATAAAAAAAACATAAATTTTATTATTCATAAATTTAAATTAAAAGAAAAAAAATATTTATGTATGTGTAAGTTGTTTTATGTAGATTTTGTTAAACATAAAAAAAATATAAAAAAAATAAAAATATTTATTTGAGAGCAAACAAAAACTGCTGTTGTGCTGTGTTTCACTTATTTAAAGGCTGTGTGCTGCATATTTTATATATTTTTATTTTATTCTTTGATTTTTTCTGGGCTAAATACAATTTTAACAAGAAAAAAAACTGCATACTTTTTTGGGAATTGGATTGGTTTGTTGCTGTGTATTTAAAAAAGAAAAATTAGTATCGAGTTTTTTAATTTTTTTTTTTGTTTTTTTTTTTAATTTGTAGATAATTTCATTCTCCTTATGTTTTATGTTTATATGAAAACAAATGATGTTTTTTTTTTTATTAATTTAGTGCACAATTATTTTTTTATTGAGCGGTGCATAACGTTTTGGATATAGAAAAAAAAATGAATTTTTAATTTTATAAAAATAAGCTTTTCTGTTTGAAATTTTAAATAAAGCTGAGGGGAAAACACTAAAAATTGCATGATAGCGGTAATGCGTATAAAACACAATATGTAAGGCATATTTTTTTTTTCAAACAAAACTTAGTTATTAACCTGCACGTTAATTTTTCAACAATTTTTACTGTGTAGTTTTATATCTTATTTTTTTTTATTTTTGTACTAGTTGGAGGAAGGTTAAGATTAATGGCTGCTTGTGGCTTTGTCCTTGAATTTGTAAGTTTAAAGAAAATCCTGCTTAAGGTATTTTGAGAATGGCTAAACACAGCTCAAAACTAGATGACAATTTTATATTAATTTAAATGTAACCAATTTGAAACTATAGTTGGCAAGAAGTTTGAAGCTAATTTGGAAAAAAAATTGCAACTAGTTTGCAATTAATTTGAAATAGACTTTTTTGATGAGCTTGAAATTGGAGCTTTAATCGTACGCAACTACAAAATGACAGAGATGAATCAGATACTTGTTAACCCAACAACCCTTCATTTCCCAAATAAACATTAATAGTTCTTAAAGCTGGAGAAAGCGACACCACTTCTTGCGCTTGAACAAAAGCCATTTTTCCCAAAACTAAACAGTTTAATGGGAGTCAGGCTCGTGTGATTGTAGGTACGCCAGCCGTTCATCAAATAGTGTTCATCATCTTCAACTTTGATTGATCCATTTCCGTTTATCTATTTAAAGACCGAACCGATTTCGGTTAAATATTTCTCATCCGTAAAGTTCTTAACACTTTCAAATTTTGTCAATAACGTCTTGACCAATTTTATTCAATTTTTTTTAGAATATCCTAAAATTTCAAGCAATATTGCATACCAGTATAAAATTATTCTAAATGTGTGTCACTTAGTCGCTTTGCAATAAAATGTAGACAGAAATCAATTTGTATTAGAGTGTTTAATGTTTAGGTACATCTTATTCCTTTGAACTTCTCAAAATTGTATACGTAAATTGGTTTATTTCTTCCCACAGAAATATAAAATCTACAATTTTTCTGTTATTTTTTTATTCCTCTCTTCTGTTTGAAAGCCCACAAAGCTTATAACCACTAAGGTTTTTTTGGCAAAAATATATTTCTTTCCTTTATTCTCTTTTTTTCTATTTGTCATAATTATTGTAAGTAAAACACATTGCCCGAAATAATTTGATGGAATTAGGGAGAGCAGAGAATTACATACATATATGTATATTATTTCTGTCTAGCAAGTCTTTCCAAATGTCTCTTAACAAGAAAGGTCTGTGTGTAGTTCATAAGTTTAAAAGCTAAGTTTAACTTGCTCATGCAATATAATTATTAAAATATAATTTTAATTAGAGCCAACAATATTTTTTTTTTTCGTTCATAAGACAGACGTTTTGAAATTCAGAAACAAAAAAAAATACCCATAAAGTCTTAATAATTGTGCTCTATACTATGGCTGCTATCAAGATACATAAATCGTTACCCGTGGTCAATTACAGTGTTAGGTCAGATGGAAATAATTGCTTAGAAATGTTGAACCTATCAAAAATAATCCCAAAAATTATTATTATGTTAATAATGCTGAATTAGGGAAATTAAAATGTGTGGAAGAAAAAAACACTTAACAAAATTAGTAGGGTAGGTATAATAAAGCAAGTTATAGAATACAAAAAAAAAAAAAACGTATGATAGAAATGAATAAAATCGTGAAACGTAAGAAAAAAAAATACCATTAAATCATTTTTTTTTAGACGTACAACGATTGATCGAAGGCAATAAATTTAATTTGAATTTGTTTAAGTTATTTATTTTGTAAAACTTAATCCTTATTATAGTTCATTTGATAATATTACTAGTAAGTGTCTCTTTTCTCCTTACGACTTTTCTTAGTTCTTTTCGCTAAAAAATTATTGTTCAATTGACAACAATTTTTCTTGTTTTGTTAAATTTGTTGGTAATTCATCGATTGCCAAAAAACATTAAAAAACATGACGAAAAAATTTTAAAGACCAAAATCTTTGCCTCTAAAATGTTTAAATTGCAACTTCAAAATACTTAAAAATCAAAATGAAATGAATGAAAATAATAGGGCGATATCGTCTCAACTACTCCGCTCTTTATTTTTTTTTTTCTGAAGTTATAGAGTCGTATCGTTTTCATTTTAGGTGATTTCATACCATTTACATATGTATATCATTTGTATCATTTTATTTAAAAAAAAAAGGTCACATAATTAAGATATTGCTTTTGAAGAAATAAGTGTTCAAAATTGGTATCATTTTTAATACTTTGTTGTAACTGGTTGAAAAGATTTCTTTCAATAAAAGGTAAGCTCATAGAGGAAAATCCAGCCCAAGAACAATCTTGAATTTTCTAATTCAAAGTTGGTCTCTTGGTACAGATCAGTACTGGGACATGTAAAGTAGGTTGTTTCTTCATACTCGTTAATCAGTATGCAATTGTAAGTTAGGTATTTTGTTCGGAATTTGGATCTAGGTCATTTCGTTTGCAAAACTTTTTTTTTTTAACAAATTTCTTAATATAAATTATTTTTATGTAAAGTTATGGTCAATGAAATTATGCTTAATCTGAAAACTGTTCTATAAAGTCATATATCATCTTTGTCAGAAACATTTACTACATCAACATGATGTTAGAACAATAACTGAGCTATATTGAGTTACCTAAAATACTTTTTGTAGTCTTCATTTCTAATTTTGAACTTAAAAGAACGTCACAAGACCTAATAGGACGCAATTTTACGAGGAACAAACACGATTATAATATCGGAATTGGCTACAATCGAATGTCAAAAAATTAAATTCATAGGCAGAAAAAATGGAAACAACTTCGAGAAAATATGCAAAGGACTTTCAATTTAAATGCTTCCAAAATTGTTCACAGTTGAAAGTACGTGTGATTTTTTTTACCAAATATAATAAACAGCTAAAAGAAACCAAAACCGTGTATTTCCCCCTTAAACTCTGACATAGATATAAAGTACATATTTAAAATATTTTCTAAAATAACCACAGTTGTTTTGCAAACGAACCGACCCTGACCCCTAAACCTTATCAAAAAAAAAAAAACATACCGAAGAATTTCATTTATTTTATTTTATTTTTTTTTTAATTTTCCAAAGCATATAGTTAAAATATATTCTTATGATTCATATTTTTTTGTATTATTTCCAGTTGTTTCAAGATAACCCAACAATAAACAAAAAAAACAAAAAACCATAACCAACTTTGCTCAGAAGAAGCAACTTCCATTATTATTCCTAAGGATTTTATTGAATAAACAAAAACTGACAATTATTCAAGTAAGATTGAACTTTTTTATTTTAAACATCAAAATCCATCAAACAAAATAAATCACTAATCTATAAAATAAATTTTAGATTTAATTGCGGTAACCATCAAAAAGACTTTTCTCTCCTTGCTCGTGAGAGAGAAAGCATACTTCACCATAGAATTGATTAAAAAAAAATATACATACATCAAACTCCATCATAAAATAGCAAAACGAAAAAAAAAAAAAAAACAGAAGAACCCCTTTAAGTATTTAACATTTCTCGAACAA
The DNA here is from genome assembly GCA_948107695.1 of Meliscaeva auricollis. NCBI lineage: Eukaryota > Metazoa > Arthropoda > Insecta > Diptera > Syrphidae > Meliscaeva > Meliscaeva auricollis. The sequence continues at coordinate 51,555,989 of OX403619.1, read as the reverse complement.
CAACAACGTCAACCCCACAGAACAAACCACCATCAACAAAATGCTTAATCCAAATCATCCCGGTTCGTCCAGACGTCCATTCTCTCGGAATGCCCAAGCACGAAATCATCGCGGACGTATGCTATTCTCTCCTCATCCCCATCATTCTCAAAGGAATAATAATCACAATCATGGTCAGTGGTATAAAGATATGGATCCTTGGAATTCACTTGGGTAAGAGTTTTGTTTATCGATTAAATTTTCCTATATATTATTATCTATATGTTCGCCTCCTTTAAAAAAAAATATATATCTACATACACACACCAAAAAAATCAAAAAAAAAAAAAAAAAAATGTTGTTATTAAATATTCAAATTTTGATATATGAACCTTTCAACAAAAAAAAAATATATCCCTTATTATTCCATCACTACCACCATTAAACCACATCCCTCTCTCTAAAATTCAATTCCTCCAAACCAACCAGAACTCAGAAAATAACCAATGAAATTGTAGAACATCTTCCACAAAATGCTTTCCATCCTCTTTGAACTCCTTCTAACCAAATTAAAATGAAAAAAAAAAATTACAAAAATTAAAATCTAAAAAAAAAAAAACATTTGCTTTAGGTTAAAGGGTGAATTTTGTAATTAATAAAAACAAAAACAAAAAAAAAATAATAAATCGATTAATAATAATTTTATCGTACGTTGCTCCCTAATTTGTTTCGTATACATATTTTTATTTAATTACTCTCATTTTATTTGTTTCACTTTTTTTTTTTTTGTTTATACTTAATTTTGTTGGTTAATATTTTTTGTATTATGATTTAATTGGCACCATCGTAAACTGTTATACATTTTAATATACGTTTTTCGTAATTCTATTGCTTCAAAAGTATTTTTATTAAGAAAAAAACAAACCTTTCATTTAACTTAACCCGTTTATGTAATTTTTTTTTTTTTCTTAGAAAAATGTCATAAATAATATTTTTGATCGAATTTAGTTAAAATTAAAACAAAAAAACAAACGTATTTCATGATTTGTTTAATTTACTTTCTTCTTATTGCACTCATTTTTTGTTATAATTTAATTTGTTAATTTAAAATTTCATTTAATAATTTCCATTTAGTTTCTAAACAAAAGAAAACATTAAAACCATTTTAGTATGAAACAAAAAAAAAAAAAAAACAACGCGGTGTTTTAATTTCTTCACATACATTTAATTATTATTAATTTTGTTTTGTTTAAAAAAAAGAAAACTCTTTCGTGTTCGTTTTATAATCTCATTTATCAATTTTTATTTAATTTTTTTTTTTTACAATTTAACTTTTACTTAGAGGAGCCTAAATGTTGAACTCTCAAGAATGTATTTGTTTATCTGTCACAATTTGTTGAGAATTTTGCAATAATTTACATAGTATACCTACTTTCTTTATTTTGTATTTATTTGAATATATTAAAAAAAAAAATACATAATTTATTATTATATAATATACTAACCACTAATAAATTTAAACAAAAAAAAGGACATTTTAGTTGTAGTAGGTTTGCTGCTGTTATGTATGTGTTTCTCTTATAAATATTTATTTTATTTATGTTTTTTTTTTTTTGTCTAAAATGCTTTTATTTCTGAAAATTAATGCACTGAAAAATATAAATAAAATTAAAATTCATTTAATGTTGCTTACAAATTTGTACATGCTTAGTTTTTAAGGAGGGTGTTCCAAAAAATATTTATAACTGCACGTGTTTGCTAGACGAAATGGTAACTTGGGGCTTAGAATTTATGATAAACTTACATGTATAAGAAGCTCAATTTATTTCTAGGATATTAAGAACAAAAAACAACGTTTTCCTTTCATTAAATTGCTTTTACATAATTTTTTTTTAATTATGTTTTGTATAAAATTGGATTTTCTTTTCATTTGAATTGTCATCACGAATTAAAAACAATGTTCTGAGAATTTTGTAATTGCTTCCTAATTCCTTACTGGACACTATTTAATAAGGATTCAAATTGTTCATACATTTTTAAAGTTTAAACCTCAATGGAAACTGTGGTTTCGTGGAAACTTTTCTTCTGATGTCACAAATAATTTTAAAAAAATAACTGATTAACCCAACTGACCTTTAAAATTTTCCAACCCAAAATAACTTTGTAACAACTTAATGGCGAGGTTAAAAATAAGACAATATATAGCCTAAATATAAATCTGAACCTTACAAGTTCAATTTTTGTTTGTTTGGCTGTGAGGAAGCCAGTTAATCTTCTTATGTTATTTTTCTAGTTAAATAGATGAATGTTTTTGGCAGAATTTTTTTTTTCTTGCGAACGCTAGAAATTTTTGAACTTCTTCTTCTCATTATTGAAAAGAGATTAAAAAACATATAAAACAGAACAGTTAATCCAGAATAGGCACGCTTAGGGTCAGTTTTTGTGTGCCTAGTTAATTTTGATTAAACCTCAGGGTTAGTAGTTAATACTCGAAAAATATTTGAACGTTTTAGACCCTACTGCAGTGCGGATAGCTTTCCCAGTGTCTCTTTAATTTTATAAATTTTGTACATGCATCTATTATAATTAATCGTTTATAATCCCGCTTAGTTTACAAAATTCGAATGAAAACGAATTTGAGGAATCGACTTGGGGAATCATGAGGCCAACATTATCTCGCATTGAAAAGTGGTTTAAGTACATGCTAAAAAGTAAGAAGTTAGCAAGAAAACCAACAATAATTACACGTTATCACTTTTTTCAAGCAAAAGTATTTACTAATTGTTAAATCCTCAATATAATTTCAAATCGTATAGTTCTACAATTGGTTTTAACGTTTTTGATAAATTGTAAAATGTGCCTTAAACCGAATTAAAAATGGTCGCTAAATTTATTATTTCCATACTTCACATAATTTGAAATTAATATAAATGTGATTCGTATAAAGTAATGCCACTTGGATTTTTTTCTCATTTGTTATTAATAAATTTGAGTTTGAATCACTCTGCTGATTTTTTTTTGTTTGCTTCAGGATATCATCCATAGAAAATATAGCCATCCTTTGCTTAAACGTATGTCTATGAGTGAGCTCAAGGCTTAAAATTGTTTCCTTTAAGTTTTCAAATATATGGCGCCTCCTTAGAGGGGGTGGAAAAGGGGACGAATTCCTGCCCTAGAGATGTTTACTTTTATACTCCCTTTGGATTGGCATTATCAATTTATAGTATTTATCCAATGTCTCCATGCCAATGGTGTCCTTGCCCTATTGTTTTGTGAATTGTCTATGTTTCTCTTTTTATAAGTTTTTTTTGGTTTTTTATTTTAATTTACACATTAGATGCATGAATCAAAAAGCTTTTTTGGGTTTTTCTTCGGTTAAATTGCAAATAATACATTTTTTTAATTATAATCAACTTTAGAAAACTAATAAATAATTATTTGGAACACCCTTTTTGTATGTCATTCAAAATAATAATTTTTAGTGCATAAATTTTCATAAAAATGAACAAAAAAAGCATTAAACAGAAAAAAAAAACAGTCAAAATAACACATTTGAAATAGAATTTGTTTTAAGGTAATTTTGCATCATACCAGTTTTTAATAAAAAATAAATAATAAGGGTTAGTTAAAAGAGCAAGCATATTTTTTTCCATAAAACAAAAAAAAAACCATTTACTACTTTAATCAAAACCAATTATAACTTCTTAGAAAAACACACATTTTTACCTTTGCTTTTAATGTTTTACTATAAATATAAATAATTATATATATAAATTTATATATACAACCTACTATTCGTACATATACTTCCATAAATATACATTTTTATACATACTATATATTGCAATGTATTCTGTTAATATATTTCTTTGGCTGTGATTAAAAAAAAAAAAACAAAACACACTTCAAATTGCATCAGCTAACCTTGAAAAAAAAACAAAATATTTTCAAAACAGTTTTTTTCGTTCTAGCTTTTTGAGTTTTGGTTTAAAATAAATAATCTTTGGGTCTCACACGTTTTTTTTTTTTTAATTTTGTGTATAGTATTTTAGCCTACAACAAAAAGCTTGATTTGTGTAAGTAATATTTAGAGCCATGGTTACATTTTATTCATTTGGAAATAAAAAACAAAAAAGAAAGAAAAAACTTTAAATTTTTGCCAATGAATTTATATTTAAAAAAAATAATAAATAAAAACAAAAAAAATTTCAATTTTATATGAACAGAAACAATATTTTTGTAAAACAATGGTATAGTTGTGAAATTATTTTTTCAAAAGAAATTTATAATCTAAAAATGGAAAAAAAAAAGATTTGCTCAAACTCAAAACTAGTACAGATTTTAATTTGACATTCAAAATTGAGATGTCCGAAAGTAGTCATCTATAAGAGTTGAAAACGAATGCAATACTTTAATATTCATGCCGTTTAGTCAAAGTCTTTTTTTTACAAATTTCTCGTGAAATACATTTAATGAATACTTTGAATTCAAGTATGAAATTCCAGACTACTTTAAAGTATTTAAAAAAAATTGTCTTACAAAGTAAAAAGACTAGGTTTTAAAAGAATGCAAACTTCTTTAAATTGAACAAAGTCTTAAAGGCTTTTAAAAGCATTGAAATCTTTTTCCTTGGTTAATTCTTTATTTAAAAACTCTTTTTACTTTGTGTGAAGCCTTTTTGCTTCGTAAATTCTAATAATGACGTTTATTATTTTGTATTATTTGTTGTGTACTTGCGAGTGTTTTAAAAAAAAAAAAGGTTTATTGGAGCACACCAAATTCCATTATGAATTATTTTTATTTCACGATACTTGGAAGTGAATGTCTTGGATAACCAAATACATGAACCATATTTAATACCTAAAACAAAAAAAAAAACAGAAAAGTTGTGCTAAATCCAGTCTAATGTGGCTTCACATCGAACCATAATCTAGATTTCGTGAAAATAGTAAAAAATCTACAAGATTTTCCATACATTTTCAGTTTTCAAAATCTATTTTGTAATCTAGTTGATTATGGCAAAATCTACTTGATTTCGTTAGCGGAGATACATTTATAACACATTGTTCTCTTTTGTATAACAGTTATAGGAACTTTTAGCAGCGACACAAATATAATCTAGTTATGTGCGGTGTGAACGGTTCAACGAGTTTTAGTAATCTTGTTGCGAAAACTGCTAGGTGTGGAAAGGTTACCACTTATAAACGAATATCGTTTTTTAGGACAAAATTATTCGAAAAGTGAAATAATGAATTGTTGTTCCAAAATTTGAAAATAATTTTTCGATTAAGGTCATATTTTCACTTTAAAGAGTGTATAAATCTTTATTGATTTTCTTCATTCTAATTTGTACCAAGGTGTCCAGTCAATTCGCAAAGATTTTGTGGAGCTTATTTTTAATTGACCCACTTTATGTTTTAAAATGCTCTTTCCGAATTTCCACTTTCGAAATTAAACCCAATTTTTAGGTTTTTGACAGAACTACTAATAATTTCAAAATCTGATGCCTATAAGACACGTCAAAATCCTCAACTGCATAATTTCTTTCAAGTCAAGGCTTTGCCATTTTAAAAAATTTCTTAATATGGGAGATTTTCGCTGGACGTTTTTTTGTAGGAAACAAAAATATATCAAAATATCAAAGAAATTTTATTAAACAAAATGAATCAAATGATCGTAATTTAAAATTAAATTCAGTATACAAAGAAACACAGAAGCAGGATATTGTGACTAAATTAAAAAAATAAAATAAAGATAGATAAACAAATAAATTCGTTAAGTTAAGAAGAATAAATTATTAAAATTTAGACTTCTCAGCAGGCAAAAAAAAAATGTATTTTTGTTTTTATTTCGTTAATGTATTTTAATATTTCGAATTTTGAACAAAGTTTTTATTTAGCTAACATGGAAAATAAAGTTTACAAAATTTCCTCTTTATCCATAGATTGTAATGTTTAAAAAAAAAAAACAAAATAAACGAGAAAAATAAACTGATTCAAAATATTAATATTTAAAAATAAACAAATAAAGAATTAATTTTTTTGAAAAATCTCTAATTAATACGATTAATTAAATAATTGAATCATATTATTTTTCTTGAGTAATGATTTTTTTGCATTTTGCACACTGCGGCTTAGATTAAATATAAATAATTATGCGTTTTATAAAGTAAATAAAATTTTAATTTTTTTTTCGTATTTATAATTTTTATTAAAAGTAAATCTTTTTTGAAAAAGAGCATTTTTTTAATTATTATTAATACCTAAATTGTATGTGCTTTCGGTACATGTTTTATACCACATTTAAAAAAAAAACAAGTAATTAATTAAATACAAACAACAACAAAATAGTCCTTTAATATGTGTATTTTTTTCAAATTTTATTTTTCGCAATGGAATCCTTTTATCTCAATGTGTGAGTGCGGCTGTTTTAAATAAGAAACCAAAAAAAAAAGTATTTAATTAAAATTATTGACTATATGGTTAATATTATTTATTATTTTTCCTTTAATTAGTGTGGATATTAGATTTTTTTTTTTTTGATTAATTTTCTAAACTCTGTGGTGAGCAAATATTAAAAAAAAAAAAAACAAAAAAAACTCAATGTTGGCATGATATTTTTTTTCATATTATAATTTATGATTTTTTGTTTATTGTTTTGTCTTAAATAAAATTTAATTTGTAATTTGCACATCGTTTACAAATTTTTTTTGTAAAAAAATTGAATACAACTAAATACATAATATTCTGTTTGCAAATGTAATTTTTGCCTTCACATTGAATAATACATACTTAATTTCTATTAGAAGCTAGATTTTAGCTTTTTTTTTCCTTAAAATATAAGAGATGTAAGAAGTTGGGTGTTTAAATTGATAAATGCTTTCCCATACGCATGTAAGTTGTATATTTTCTTTTTGAATTTTTAGAAAAAAAAAAAATCTACATATTTGCTGGAATAAGTATAAATAAAGGAGTGGAACACACATATCATATTTAAAAATAAATACAAATGTTAGTAAAGCTTGGCTTGAAGTCCTGAATATAATTATTAATTAAATTTATTGTGGTACATCCATTTTAATTACGCTGTTAACGTATCATTACGCTGTTAACGTAAATGGTTTAAACGTTGGCTCTTCGAAGAACACACGTACCAGATCAACGCAAAAATTGGTAATCATAAAAAAAAAATCATTTAATTCGGTCAAAAGTCAACCTACATGTACTTGAGATCTAAATTATCAAAAATTTCTATTTAAAGCTAGATTCCTATTTGTATAATCATTTTCACATCTTCTTGCTTCCAGTTGTTCAGTGCGAGATTATCCTGGTTTTAGAATTAAATCAGAGATAACTCCTCAAATTTAGTTAATTTGCTACGAAACTAAAAAAAAGGGGATTTTAAATGTGCAAAATGTATTAAATTCAAAAGAGACACAATACAAAATTACCAATTTAATCTCTATGGATAATTGCAAGAATGGATCTACTAGGTTTGCATCTTTACCCGACGATATTTGTGTTCGAACTTCAAAGCAAACAAATAAATACGAAAGATTCGCACCTCGATTTCAATAAATTTGTCATACCAAAGAGGTTAAGTTAATCTTGCACTAAAAAACTGCTTCCGTATTGACTCGGATTCATATAATTTCAAAGAATTAGCTAACCCTGGGGCTTACTCAAAGTTAACTCAGCTCTCAAAAACCAGAATTGATACATAATTAATGTATCCGAAACAAAAATATATTTGGTTTATGTGCCAACTCAGTACGAAACCAAATCCGGTTCATGTATTGGCTATTATCAATTGCTAGTTTCGGTATCCATACATGTTATACTCTTCCAGTGTTTTTAGAAGCATTTTTGTGCATTTCCTTTGCTTAAAATGCCACCTAAGGAATAATGTTAAATTTAAATGCTTAATTTTCGTTTCAGCAAATAGCTCAATCCAAAATTTCGTACACGAATACAAAATATAATTTCGTTTTCAATTTTATAAAAAAACTACAAAAACACGTAAGTCAAAGAAATTTCTCTACATCGACGTTGGTATCATGTTTTTGTATGATCTTCTGTCATACCCTTACCTAGACTCACGTCACCACTTTTCGGATGTGGAACTACAATCTTATAATAATATATAATATTCTTGTCCAAATTGAGAAATTATAAACAAAAAAAATGAGGAATTGTATTCCTCCAAAGCCAAATAATAAGGAATATTGAAAGAAACTTTTTACTCTTTAACACGAACAGTATAGTCTCCTCGAGACAAAATAACTTTAAGCCAAAACTCTTAATTCGCAACTTCGTTTAGGTTTCAATTTCAATGAACACCCACCGAATTCGCATCTCTTGAGCTTTATATACTTTCACTCAAAAAAAAAAAATATACTCCACATTTAAGTGTTTTAAAATAAAAAGAAAAAATATCAAAAACGCCACCACAATAATAATAATTATTCTTTCTAAAGCACAATGCAATTTCTAAAACAGATTAAAATTACTATAAAAATTATAAAAAAAAGAAGAAAAACAAAAAACTGCAATACAACTGCAGCCAAAATGTTAAAAATTTAATAAAATCAAAAAAAAAAAAAAATAAAATAAAATAAAAATCATGTTTGAATTTCCCTTGAAACTGTCCATCTTTGTAGAATTGTTTTTTAATGTCACTGTTGTTAACCATGTTTTTTTTTTTTTTTTAATATAAATTACTTTTCAGCTGCTTCCTGTAAGAGTGAGATTGGGTTTTGTATTTGGGGATAATGCTTCAAGGGAAATTCAAAATTTACAAAAAAAAAAATTCAAGCAGAAAACAGCATAGTTTTTAGTTTTCTCAATCCGTAGTGTGCATTATTTTGAGCAAAATATTAAAAAAAAAAAAAATGATATATTATACAAAAGTATTTAAAAAAAAAAAAATATTATTTCTTTTTTGGAATAATGAAATGTAATATTATTGTTCTTAGTGTGCGTGTGTAAATATTTTTAATACCTTCTATATTTATATATATATATACATAAATAATTAATATTTTTATACATATAAATATTGCATTTTGGCATTTATTCTTGATTTTTTCTTTTTTCGTTTTTTCTTTCTTCTTCATTATGGGTTTGTTTAACCACTGCATATTTGATTAAACAATATAATAATAAACAATAAACAATTGTTACATATTATATACTCTATATTTTATTATATATAAAATTATACCCTGTAAAACAGCGATGTACAAACAAACAGTAATAATAATTTAAACAATAACAGTAATAATAATGGAAGTTGTCCCAATACCAATAGCAAAGAAAATCTATTCCACACCAACCACAACCACAACCACAACCACCACCACCACAACCACAGTCACACCTCTCATCATTTCCACCACTCAAATCCTCTGTCACCCCATAATTACCATTACAATTCTTTACAATATCCAAATCATAATCCAAATCCACCACCTTTGACATCGTCGTCATCATCAAATTCATCGTCATCGTCATTATTGTCGTTGTCTTCCTCAATATCCTCGCCGCCAAATTCCCCACCTGCCAATTATCATTATCATCATCATCATCAATATCATCCTGCACATTCACCAACATCTAGTACAACCATTTTATCCCCGCTAACAAATCTTTCAACAACATCTACTACTACTACTTCTGCTACTACTACCGCTTCCAAACTGCCAACAATAAAAAATTCAACAACTACAACAACATTGAAAAAAATCCTTACCAATCCACAACCAACACATAATTCCCCGCTGTTAACAAGTAGTGGTAGTGGCTTTATTGGTAACACTACTGATGTTGTGAATGTAAATTCTTGTACTGACTTAATTCCAATCAATAATCATCATGCGCCTTCAACACAATTTCTCCAACATCACCAACATCAACACCAAAACCAACAACAACAACAACAACAATGCCGACATGAATTGCATCAACAATTTCAACAACAATTTCACCAACAATTGCAACAACACCAACAACAACAACAACAACCGCTCTCACCTCATATTAATATTAATATAAACCTAAACAATACAATAAATGTTATAACGAATAATGTTGTTGTTAATTCAACAACTACCACCCCATCAACGATGTTCAACAACAATAATAACAACAATACCAACAACAACATTTTAAATTTAAATAATAATTCACTTGTACCTGTTAGTAATAGTAATAATCAAAGATCTCAACAAATGATACTGAATAGAGCGGCAGGACCCAGTCATTCAAATAGTATCAATAACAACAACAACAATAATGGTATGAACCATTCAAACAACAACAATATGGGTGGTGGTGATCATGTTCAACTTAATCGTCGTGGCCATATGATGAATAGCAATATGCCACCAATGATGATGCAAGTCGATCATCGTCGTCACAATACCAGTGGCGGCAGTGGAAATGGTGGAAGTAATAATTTCATGAATATCAATCTTGGTAATAATGGAAACAACAACAACAACAACAACAATGTTAGCAATAATAGCGGTAATGCAACCAGCTCAGGGTTATTTGATAGACATAATATGGTAAGTAAAATAAGTATTGGTTAGTTTATTAATAATGTTGAGCCATTGGGGCATGTTTCTTAACTTTTTCACTAACCAGTAGCTTCTCTTTTTTTGATATTGTTGATACCTTTGTTCAAAAACATGCATTTTTAGAATAATCTCATGCTCTAGTGTTCAAAATCTGCAATCTGACAGAAACGATTTAGGAATTACATGTTTTTATTTTAATCTCGCCGCGATGAAAGTATTATTCATTTGGCGACTTCTGTCTTGTCCAATTGAAATCCCACTAATTTTTTAGCCCCACTCTGTCCCTTTATTCGTCCTATTATTCTATATTATGATAACATTCATCTCACTTTTTCAGTAAAGGAACCTCAAAGAAATCTCATAATATTTCCAACTT